>CM053772.1:54352663-54368807 GCA_028658325.1 Potorous gilbertii
GTATACATATAGTGTATCATAACATGATATAATACACCATAACATATAACATGTAACTCATCGTAGCAACAGTATACATATAGTGTATCATAACATGATATAATACACCATAACATATAACATGTAACTCATCGTAGCAACAGTATACATATAGTGTATCATAACATGATATAATACACCTTAACGTATAACATGTAACTCATTGTAGCAACACTATACATATAATGTATCATAACATAATATATAACCATAACATATAACATGTAACATAGCAGTGTGACATAACAAGCAGCACAACATATGTAACATATAACACAAAATACAATCTAACAACCTGTTACAACATATAACAGCATAATATGACACCATACTGCACCATAACATATAAGATCATACCACATCATGCCACATAATTGCATAACATACCATACCACAACATAAAAACATAGACCATATCATGCCTAGCCTTGTATAAAGCACTCTGTGAGCTCTAAAGGCTTCTACTGCTGTGGCCAGTCAGTTATTTCCCTTAATAAGGTCTTGGGGTTCTTGACTTCCCACCAGTGATCCTAAGTTCATAAGTCTAGTACTGACCAGAAGCTCAGAGTCCATCTGGATATTTTACCTTTCTCCTGTTTTACAGAATAGGAAACTGAGCAAAGGGTGGTTAAATGAGCTGTCTGAGGTCAGATAGGTAGAACACAGCAGAGGGGAGCTCAGCCCTCCATCTCCTCCCACTGGAGCACAGCTACCTCCTGTGACCTTTCACAAGTCGCTCCCTGTCTCTGGGGATCACTTTCCTTATCTGAACTGTGAGGATGGATGGTATTAGTGGCATTAATGTGAGAATTGGAATCGGACGGGTTTGATTGGCCTCTGGGCACTGTCTCTGATTGTGTGACCGTGAACAAAAGGTTTCATTTTACTGGGCCTTCGTGTTCTCATCTGGAAGGCAGGATGACCCTCTGTTCTCGCCTTGGAGCTCTTGTAAGAAACTTGCTTCATCCACATTTCGTGCTATACCGATGTGTACTGTTTTCCCTCATAATTAGGCGTCTCCCTTCTAGCACTTTTGTTCTGTGGTTCATAGGATCAGTTGACCAAGAAATGTTTGTTAAATGCCTTCTGTGCTTAAGGAACTGTGTGCCCTGTAAAGGGGACCAGGGCCTGCCCTCACAGGGCTCACCTGCTTCTTAAGAGGAATTGGCTTACTCACAGACAGGCAAATATAGGACATGTTCATTTGTATACAAATGTCCATACACATAGACCTGTTTCTGTAATGTTTCTGACTCTTACTGGACTCTTGAATCATAAATGAAACACTTGTACTTGAGAAGGTCTGCCCATATTTGATTACTATATCCCCGTCAGCTGTTGTTACTGTAGTTTTGTTTCAGGTGTATACGACTCTTCACGGATCCATTTGGATTTTTCTTGGCAAAGATATTGGAGTGGTTTGCCATTTCCATCCCCAGCTCATTTTACAGATGGGGAAACCGAGGCAATCAATGTTAAGTGATTTGCCTAGGGTCAGACAACTAGCTTGAAGTATCTCAGGCTGGATTTAAACTTGGGTCCTGAGTTCAGAGGGCTCCAGGCTCAGTTCTCTGTCCAACCGAGCCACTTAGCTTCTTCCTTCTAAGGGTGTGTTGTTTTGTTATTTCAGTCATGAACGGTTCTTTGTGACCTCATTTAGGGTTTTCCTGGCAAAGATATTGGAATGGTCTGCCATTCCTTTCCTTGCTCATTTTACAGATGAGGAAGCTAAGGCAAACAGGGTTAAGTGACTTGCCCAGGGTCACACAGCTAGGAAGTGTCTGAGGCTGGATTTGAACTTGGGAAGATGAGCCTTCCTGATTTCAGGCCTGGGGCTTTATCACCTCACTACCTTGATGGCCCAGCTATTATTAGAGATCACTTAGCCCAACTCCCTCATTTAGCAAGAAGAAACTGAATGCTCAAAACAAGTGACTTAATTAAACTCTGGTTGAGCTAGGAGTTCCAACTTCGTACTGTGGTAAACTGTTTTCCACACTGAGCTGGAAGAATGCCTTTGGTAGGGGCTGAGGCTTGTTAGAGCTGAATTCCATGAGGGAGGTGGAGTGGTTGGTTAATCAGCTGCCTGGTGTGGAAAGGATAAACTAATGATTAACTGCTGTAGGAGTTACCTCCTCATCTCTTTTACTCCCTTTACTTAAGGGAGGCTCTATCTAAGTTACCTCCCTTTATCAATGGACTAGAAGTCAAACCAGAAACTTATGAACCCCTTTTATCCTGATCCTCCATTCACCAGCATCTTTGAATCTCTGCTCTAAATCTGGTGCAGTGGGATGAGGATGGAGTCTAGGAGAAGGTTGGAGGAGCAATCAGAAGACTCAGGTTTTAGGCCCTGCTTTGACAAGGTACCCAGAACCTTAGTTTCTTCCTCTGTGCCTACTGTGCAGGGTTAGAAAATGCTTTGTAAATGATGAAATCCTATCAGAAGACAAGGTCAATATGATAAATTTTGTCTGGGGATATGGCTTATGTGCACATATGAAGTGGTGAGATAGTAGTGTCTAAGCAGGTGTATGGTGATGGTACATACTCTATACCATGGAAGGAGGTGTGGGAGAGGAAGGGTTCAGCCTAAAGTAGATTTAGTCTTGGAAGGCTTTTCATGGTTGGGTAGCATAGTCTCCAGTGAAGTGATGGCTTCACATAGCACAGAAATAACGATGGCCTGGAGAGAAGTGGCAGCCAGTTTAGCATTCTCTGAACTGTGCTTGGTTGTTGTTCAGTCCTTTTTCAGTTGTATCTGGCTCATTGTGACCCCATTTGGGGTTTTCTTGGCAAAGATACTGGAATGGTTTGCCATTTCCTTCTCCAGCTCATTTTACCAATGAGAAAACTGAGGCAAGCAGGGTGCGGTGACTTGCCCAAGGTCTCACAACTAGTAAGTGTTTGAGGTCAGATTTGAACTCAGGAAGATGAGTCTTCCTGACTCCAGGCTGTGTGCTCTATCCCCTGCCCTGCCCCCACAACCTAGCCAGAACTCCTTACATTGAATACAATTATGATGAAACTCAGTAGAATAAGAGTTCCAAGACTGGACTGGCCCATTTATTTCAAGCAATATTTCTTGTAACAGGATCTCATTACCATAAATGAATTTGAATATTTTACTATGTAATAGCTCTTAAATCTGCCAGTGTTCACGCTGAACCTCCATAATTCAGGCCCATGTCCTCCCTTACATAGGCTGTTGTCAGTCTCCTGTCCAGATTCCTTGCCTCCTTCTCCAGCTCATTCCTTGAGGAGTTGCAGGGTGACCTCCTCATCCATGGGTCAGGGAAGCCACTTCACATCATCTGGGTGAAAAACCCCTGATGTGATTGTTAGAATCTAGTTCACTTTGTAGTCCTGCCTTTGGCAGATTAGATTGGCTTTGTGAGAACTGACTGTCCTGTAACCCTTCATCTGGGAAATGGGCAGAATACTTGGACTGCCTGTTTCACAGCCTTGGGAATAAAAATACCATGCAAGTAGGAGCTGTTGTTATAGCTTTGTTATTGTTTTAATTATTTGTTTTGTTATAATTTCCCAAATAAATGCAAACGATCTTGCTTGTTTTAAGGCTCTTCATAATTGGACTTCTGCCAACATTCTAGTTTTACCTCCTATGACATGTTTTCAGGCTCCTGGGTTCTAGTCAGACTGAGCTTCTCACCATTCCTTTTTTTCAGTTTTTAGCCTCTTTCCAAACATGCCTCTGCTTTCCCACAAGTCTGGAATGGGTTCAGTTTAACAAACGTTTACTAAAGCCCTGGTGGTGATGATGATGATGGCTGACATGTATATAATTTAATTTATATAATTATATAATTTATAAAGCTTTAAGCTTTGCAGAGCAGTTTACAAACGCCTGTACGATCTCTGACAAGTCACTCTGCCTCCATAGGCCTCAGTTCTTCATCAGAGGCCTCCAGAGGCCCTTTGAGCCCATGGTCTTACCGTTCCTTTTGTATTTGGTGCCAGCTCTGTGAGCCTGGGGATATGTGCGTTATCATCTCTGTTTTTAAAGGATGAGAAAGTGACTTGCCGGTGATGACACAGTCCAGGTCTCTCCTGAGTCCTTGGTACCACAGGGTTTGCATATTGTATGTAAAGCACAGTTTTAGGTTCTGAATAACGTATAAAGTTCAGCCAAATTTTGGTTCTTATTCCTGTGATACTCTTAGCATGGCAGGGAGATATGACATAGACAGATAACTGTGATGCACAAACAGGTTCCCTTAACAGCTTTCTGTTGAAAACTGGCTCCTCCTTCAGCATTCGTAGAGAAGCTCCTGTGCCGGGCACTGTGCCTTTAAAAGCGTTGTTTCACTTGGGCCTCACCACAGCCCTGCCTGGGGCGGTCATTATTATCTGTGTTTTACATCGGGGGAAAGTGAGGCAGACGGGCGAAGTGACTTGCCCAGGGCCACTCACCTGACTGGTGTCTCCGGCTGGACTGGAACTTCGGCCTTCCTGACTTCGGGTCTAGTGGCCTCCATTGCCAACTTCTCCGTGAAGCCTCCGAGGATCTTTTAAATTCTATCTCTGTCCTCAGATCTTCAAACCTCCCTGCCTTCCCCTAGGCACTTAATAATCTAACTGGTATTTTAGTCATTGGTGTTCGTGTCTTTCTATTTGATTCTTAGTCTGCTGTGGGCAGTGACCAACGGGCTTTTTTGATTTTGTATCTTCCACGGTTCCTAGCACAGAGCAGGGCATATAGTAGCCACTATTTTGGGGGGAGGAGGGTTGAATTGAATTGATTCTAATGATTTTTAACCCGTAGCACCTTTTTAACAGGAGCAGATTCTTCCTGCTGCCAAATTTTTCTAGTCATGGTTTTCTCTTGATTTTTTTCTTGGTTTTACTTCTCTCTGGTGACCTATCATGAGAGACTTTCTATTCAGATTAGGTTTTAAACTGTTGTCTGACTGAACTGCAGTTGCTGCACCATGCCCATTCTCTCTGCCATTCCTTAAGTAGATTAATTTTCTGTCTTCCTTTTGAGAGAAATTGTTGCAAAGTTGACAATTTCCTTTATGCTTTTTAGTTATTCACAGCATTGGAGGAATTTTGAGAGGACATAGGTAAATGAAATATTCCCGTAATCCCAAAACTCATTATCAAACATTAACTTCTTGAAATTTTAAACTTTTAAAAGAATGGTAAAAACTTGAATTTGAGTACGTAAGCTTAGGGAAAGAATCAGAATAATCACTCCTGTTGTCTTTGGTCACCATTCTACACAAAATGGTGCTCCTGGCCCTACCAGCTCTATGATTTAGACTTTTGCTTTTTCAGGTAGTGGGACTGAATTCCTAGTCACCTCTCCATATTCTTTCACCAAATATCTCTTGTGACCCATTTACAAAATGACTGGGGATAGAAGCAGAACGGAAGCCTTTTTGTAGAACAGAAGCCTCTCTGAACCTGAAAGTTTGTTTAAGAACTGCATCTGTGAATCTCTTAAGCATCCCATCTGGCCTCAGATTCCTAAAGAGTAAGGTCTCTTAAGCTGAGGTTTAGGTACTTCTTTTTTTAAAAAATGCTTCCATGTATTTTAATGCAAGATTTATTTTATGCATTTAAAAGGATTATTTTGAGAAGGGGTCCATAGGCTTCACTACATTGCCCAAAGGAGCCAGGACACAAAACGGTCACAAACCTCAACTTAAGAGTGATTTTCTTTGTAATATTCTTTGAGAACTTTGCAATATGATAATCCCCCCTCCACCAAAAAAAAGGTTACTGGACCATTTTATCTCAAATATTGTGTAATTAGAAGGTACTGCCCCTGTTGTAGTGGAAGAAACATTGGCTTGAAAGTCCGAAGACTTGAGACCTAGTCTTAGCTTTGATACCTGTTATTTTGATCTTAAGTAGGTAAATTCCTTTCTTTGGGCCTCAGTTTCCTTCTCTGCAAAATGAGCAGAGTAAACAAGATGATCTCTAAGGTTCATTCTTGCTGTAAATTCCAAGATATCTTTGAGCTTACTATATCTTAAAATCAAACCTATCATGTAATTTTAAAAAGTATAAAGCATTTTAACAAATGTTATTAAATTCAACTTTTAATGAAGTGATGACTCTCATTGATTTTTTAGAATTTATAGGGAATATTGATAGTCAAAAGTTTGACATTAATTAGTGGAGACTGAGAAACGTAACTTACCCACCAGTCCTTCCAACTCCAGCACTCCAGACTGCAGCTGGAAAGAGCAGGTCTAAAACTGGGTCATCTTGGCCTTGACATTGACAGTTTTTGTGACTGCTGGGCTAATGGCTTATTTATTGACCTCAGGTCTTTTCTTCTTGTTATTACTGAACAGCGCACCTGCCTTTTAGCCAGGGTGTTCCCTGCTAGGGGCCTCTCTTTGCCTTCTACTTTACTTTCCCCCTGTTTAGACCATTCTCTAGGCTTAGTTCTTTCACTGTTTGGGTATGAACAGGAGTCCCTAAATGTATTAGTCTAAACTTGTGGTCATGCTCATAGGAAAAAAATAAGTATAAATATATCCAAGATTTTAAATAATCTTGGGAAAGAGTCTGTTTTGCTTTTCTCACGTAACTGAAATCTTTTATGTCAGCATTGGAAAAGTACCTGTCCAATCAGATTCCTCATATCATGGAGGTCAGTTGTCTTCCAGGCATCACCACAACTTCTTATGCAGAAGCAAGTTGAATTGAGTTTTCATTTTATTCTTGAAGCATAGCTGTTTTATTCCCATCCTTGTCTCATGTAGTGCCCAGGCCCGCTTCATTGGAGGCCTGCTGTCAAAGCTTTGTGGAGGAGGAAATATGATGAAACCTTTAGTGTCAGTATAGAGCAAAGGTTCAGAGTCCAAAAGGACTGAAATATCTAACACCAAATACTTCCTAGGCTTCTGTTTTGTAAGTATAAAAGGGATATTGCTGTAGTTAAATGTCCTTTTCTGACAACACAATTTTAAGAACTACCCTATAAAGTCGTTTATTTAAAGAGTATCCATGAGATACCCTTTTTGTGAGAATTTGCATCAGAAAATAATAAAACATCTTTGATATTCATTTATAGAGTGCATAGGAATTTGTCTCATAAGGAGATGCTTTTTAAAAATGGCATCATAGAATATTGAGGTCTCCCATTGCATCCTGGGCCATCTCCAGTCATCCTGGTGAGTATCTGGTCACTGGATTCAGATGGCTCTGGAGAAGTGAGACTGGTGACTTGCACAGCCCTCCCTCACTCAAAACAAAGTCAAGTGCAAGTCATGTCATCATTTCTTTGATGGCGTGGTCTTCTTCAGCAACAAAGGATGAACACAACAACAACAACAGTATAGAATGTTAAAGCTGGATTGGCCCCTGGTGATCTTGAAATCTCTTTTAGAGGAAGATATGGAGGCTCCTAAAGGGGGATGTGATCTATCTAAGGTCACATGACCAGTGAATTGAAGATCTCAGATCTCTCAGACTTACCCTCTTCAAAGAGAAGATTCACATTTCAGACCTGTTATCCTGGATTCCTTCCAGCCTTGAGATACATGGCCTCATATTTCTCTTTGGGGAACATGTAGCTATTATTCTTATTTAAGGGTACATACTTTACTTACCTTGGGCATCTGCCTCTTTCAGAATCTAACCTCATAGTGAAGCTAGGACTTTAATTTCTTTCCATTTCACTCCTTACTAAGTCTCATTCCTTTCGGTAGGAAGTATGTATTCAGTAGAAAGAAAGTATGTGTTTTCTTGCCCTAATTAAAGTTTCATCACTTCATGTTGTGCTGTGTAAAACTTTAAACTGTCCTTGGTTTCCTTAGAAGTTTGACTGCTTTTTGCTGTTGACACTAGGTTCCAGAGCTGAGTTATGTTTGCATGCACATGGCTCTTCTGGTGCAGGGTAGTGGATGACCTTGCTGTATTTTTGATGACATTTCCTGAACAGGACTTCATTGGAGATGAAACCCTAGGTTTAAATTAATGCAGAATATTTGAGCAGGAACCAAAACAGAAGAAAAATGAAAGCAGGTAGTCATATTTCATTCTGTTTGGGTGCATTTTTCTTCTCATGGGGCTTGCCCTTGAGAACAAAACATATCAAGTGTTAGATCAAAGAATTTTTTTAGAGTTATGCTATGAATCGAAAATAATGCAAAGATGTTTGCTGTTTTTTAGGCTGGGTGTTTAGCTAGAAGGTTATAATGAAAGTCAGAAGGAAATCAGAAATAGCTTTTAATGTAGTATTTAGTAATTCTGCTAATTATATTGAAAATTTTCATTTTAACACCAATCCTCTGCTTCATCCCTTACATTTTTTAGGTTATACACCTTGTCCAGGATACAATACATTTGTACAAGCATTCTGGAGAATTGCAGGCAGTTCTCACTTTAAGTAAATTCACATTTCACAAATTGAACTTTATATAAAGAATTCTGAAAGAAATCCACATTCCCCCCCCAAAATCTACTTTTGCTAACTTTACTATAGAGTACTCTGCTTTGTCATTCCACTACTGCCCGTCTGCCTGTTATACTATGACCTTCCAAACCCCTTCCCCCCGCAAAAAGCAAACCTATACAAAACAACACAACCTCCAGGGGAAAGCAGAAGAGCAGACAGAAGGAGTGGCTGTGACCTCCACCACTGCCAAATAGGGGCTTTGCTGGATCTCTCTGGCACCCCTCCACCTGCCCCTGGATTCGACACACCTATCTGTCTTCTGTCCTTCCATGTTCCATGTGGCTTGTCCTTACCCAGGCTTGTTCATCCTCTTGTTCTCATTTCTCTGTCCCTGGCCCCCACATGTCCTTGAAACTTGTGCCAATCCCCTCCTTACACTGGCACATGTTTCCCTTCCTGTATCCCTCTGTCCCTTCTCCACTTCCCCAAATTCATGTTACGTAGAGGTCTGCATCATAGTCCACTTACATGATACGAGAACTGTCTGTTCATGCATATTATCTCCTCTCTCCCTTCCCTTCCTCCCTCCCAGCTTCCATCAGCCTTGGGGTGGATGATCTCCAGTTATGAGTTTCTCTTTACCAAGGTCTATGATTTAATTGAATTAGTGACATTTGTAGCCAGCTATGGCTTTTCTGTTCTTGATGCCTACATAGCTGTGGTGATGAGGTATAGTATTTATCTCCAGTCATGTCTCTGGGTGTCTTGAATGGGTAGTGTGATCCCTGCCTTTGGAGACAGTGTGTGGAGTCTTGTTTCTCTTTCCACTCTGGACTTGAACTTGGGTCTTAACTCCACCCAATGATCCCTAGGGGAATTGTTACTTGAGGGGATGTAATTCCTACAAAATGCTTTAGGAGACACTCTCCTCTTACAGAATTGATCTCTGTGCGGTCATTGCTTTTGGGAAAAGTGTCAGAGTTGGTCTCTTGTGAACAGTGGTGAGTGTGGTAGGTTCAGCAGGTTTGGGCGTTCTGCAGTGGGATTAGAGGGCCGAGGTTTGAACTCTGACTCCTTTCCTTACCACTTGGGTGTCCTTGAGCCAGTAATCAGTGGCTAGGTAACGAAGTGAGTAGAGTCCTGGATCTGCACTCAGTAACACCTGAGTTCAGATCCTCTCTTACCAGCCATGTCACTTCACCTTTCTCATTCTCACTTTCCTCATCTCTAAAATGGAGAGAAGAGCATCCACTTCACGTGGCTATTTTGAGGATAAAATGAGAGAACAGATATAAGGTGCTTTACAAACCTGAAAATGCTTGTAAGTGTAGGCTAGCTACTTATGTTTGCATGTATGTAAAATGAAGAGGTTAGACTTGCTAGATGATCTCAGAGGTTTCTTCCAGTTCCCAAACTGATGTCTTTCCTTGTAGCCATGAGTGACCAGTGAGTTCAGAAAGGATCAGGACATACTTGGGTCTCTTTGGAGCTGTAATCTGCTCCTTTAAAAGGTAGGTAAGCTTTCCTAGTAAGATCAAATGAATGAAAAATGATTTGTGGAATGCTGACTCTATGGTAAAAGCATTGTGCTAAGCCATGGCAATACAATTAGGAAAGCAGAGGCAGTGCCTGCCATCTGAGAACTCACAGTTTAATGGCAGCAGCTGCCAGGCAGATGGAAAGGTCCCATGGGCCTTCCTTAAGGTGCAGAGGCAAAAGCACATGTAAGCCGTGGGAGAAGGAAGGGAAGAAAGGGATGAAAAGACTTGATTCTGGGGAGAATTGGAAACAAATGAAACATAGCCTGGGAATTCCTGGGAATACTGTATGTAGCTGTCTTTTTTGTCCTTTCCTGCTAAAACTATACCTGCATCATAAAGGAATTTGTGGCTTCTATTTCTGCTGCTATTTTGCATTGGATTAATTTGTTTGTTTGGTTTTTTTATTTGTCAGTTTCATTTTCCTATCTTGGGATTCTTAGCCTTGCATTGCTTCAGTTATTTTTGTTGGATGGATGAAGAAGGCAGTGTGTGTGGAATAGAATAGGTAGTGGAAGGGATTCCTTCTTGGTAGAAGAAGAAACAACCTTTTCTTTTTAATGAGAACTTGCCTTTACCTCTTTTCATATCTCTTCCGTTATGATGAGGATGCTTCTCTTGCTTTGGTGCCTTCAGGAAGACTCAAGTAATTTCCTTTCCTAACCCACTTCCTGAGGATATTTATTTGGTGCGCACACAGGTGCTACCTAAAGATAAACCTAACATTTTTTTCTTCTTAAAATTGTTACCTGAACTTCTAGAGTTGACTTAGTCTGCCATAAGAGGTTGTTTTATCTGTTTTTATCAACTTCTTGAACCTTTAGAACAACTTTATTCCAGGGAATTTGGAATTACCTGAAGTTGAAATGACACCTTTGAGGTCATAAGAGTTGATGGGGCCTTCAGATACCCCTCCCTTACCTTTTTAAAAGAAAATTGCTTCTCTTGTAGCCATCCTATCTGCGTAGACATAGACCATTGTTAAAGACCCTTGAAATAACTCTTGACTTTTCTCTTCTGGAGCTGTTCAGATTAATTATTCTATAGGATCCTCTTAGTGATTTTAAAAGCTTTTAGTAAAGGACAGAGTCAGGACTAAAACCCAGGTCTTTTGACTTATAATCTAATTGGCTTTATGTTCCACTGTGCTGGAAATTTCAAAATATTCCTTTTTCACCAAATCAACCCTGTAAACTCTGAGGATGAGCTAGGGTGACTGGAGGGAATAAATGGAAATTCATCTTGAATGTTTGAGATAGGGCCGAGGAATGGTTTAGTCAGGCATATTCTGAAGGTCAAGGATGAATTTTCTAATTTAGGCCATTAACCCAGAGAAAATATAATTTTAGGGCCTTAGACAAAACTCCACAAACCTAAAGCATAATATCAGTTTGAATTATTAGTATTATAAACCGTCAAAGACTCTGGAAAGATCCAAAGATTAAATGGTGGTTGCCACACCAAAGTGAATATTCCCATAGTTTCTACCTTTACAACATCTGAATAAGTTACATTGAGTTCAGGTGTGTGTGCATTAACAATGAAAAAGTGAGTTCTGACCCTTGCACCACAGTGCTTTAGGTCTTTCTTTGAGTTGTCAGCATTCTGGGATTTTGGTAAAACAGTTGTCATCATCTTGAGAAATTCTAGACTGGGAGTCATCCTCCACCTTCAGCGCACTTACCTCCAGCAGTGTGTTGAACTGCTCCAAATGGGGTTCAGCCTCAGGGGAAGCTTGCCTGCTGAGAGGTTAGACAAGTTAATCTTCCAATAGAAATTCAATCCTCAGATTTCATTTTAAGGCCACTTTGCCGTAGCAAAGTAGTTTAACCAGTAGCAGATTTCTGCCTCACTGATGGTTAATTTCATGCCCTACAGAGGGTCAGCACACTAATATAGGCGTACATGGTGACCTCAGTGGAGCCCACCCCCCACACAGCTACTGCTTTTGTGTTGTTTTCGAGAACCTGTTTTTAAACATCTTTAGTAAGTTGATTTTGAATTAAGAGATGTCTTTTCAAAGAACATTGAAAAGAAGATGTAAAATAGATTCTTTTCAACCCTCTCCCTAAAACTTACTTTTTCTTTGCTCCATGAAGTTCAAAGGGCTGAATTGCATTGAGGGTTTTTAATGTTGGGAATCTTCAGCTTGACCTTGGTTGTCTAAACCTGTTGGAGGAAATTCGAGGACACTTGTAGCTGAGTAATCCTTTTGTCTCTGTGAACCTTTAACCTCATGGCTTCAGAATCCTAGCTTCATTGTCACCTTTGGTTGCTGACATTGCTTTCAAAGGGCATTCATTGTCTTGTGTGTCTGTTTCCACTTTGCTCCTGGAGGTCTTTTAAGTAAAGGCATTAATTCAGACCTGATACTGAGAGAGGGTCAGAACTTTTGAACTTGTACAAGAGCTTCAAGGATCAGGAAATAAGCATGACACAAGCCCGTTGCATTGATTAAATTTAACATATACTTATTAAGACCCTGCTATATGCGTGGCCCTGGAATTACAGAGATGAAAAACAATACAACCCTTGCTCTCAATCAGTAAGCATTCATTAAACTCCTACTAGGTACGAGGCACTGTACTGAGTGCTGGGGATCCAAAGAAAGGCAAAAGACAGTGCCACTTCTCAGGGAGTTTAACAGGATGATGGGAGAGACAATGTGAAAACAACTATGTCAAAGTAGATAGAGGATTTAACTTCTGGGTGCTAGGGGGCGCAATGGATAGAGTTTTGATCCTGGAGTCAGGAAGACCTGAGTGCAAATCTAGCCTCACAGACTTACTAGCTGTGTACTCTGGGCAAGTTGTTTAACCCTGTTGGCCTCAGTTTCTTCATCTGCAAAATGAGCTGGAGAAGGAAATGTATCTGTTGTGAAAACCTCAAATGGGAGCACAAAGAGTCGTACCCGACTGAACCACAGCAAGATTGCCTGTTGGAGATGTCTAGTATGCAGGTGGAGATGTGAATCTAGAGGTTAGGATAGAGGTAAGATCTAGATAATTAAATCAGAAGATCATCAACATAGAGATAATTATCTGTAGGAGCTGATGAAGTCACCAAGTGAAATACTATAAAGGGAGAAAAGGGCAATACCTACAATTAGTGGGCGTGTCCTAGATAAAGATATGGCAAATGAGACCGAGAAGGAGTGGGCAGACAGGTAAGAAGACAACCAGGAGAGAGCAATGTCCCAAAAATCTAGAGAAGCGAATGTCAAGGAAAAGAGGGTGCTTGGCCGAATCAGCGGCCACAGAGAGTTCAAGAAGGATAAGGATTGAAAAAAATTAGATATGGCAATTTAGAGATCAGTGGTAATTTTGGAGAGAGTAGTTTTGGTTTAATGATGAGGTCAGAAGTCAGACTTCAGAGAGTTAAGGAAGAAAGGCCTTGGAAGCCTCCCAGCCTTCTCCAGGTTAGTCCCAAAGTGAAAAGAGATAGGGGGTAATATCTAGGGGGAAGCATGGATCAAGGAGAAAGTATATAGGCATGTTTGTAGGCAGGAGAGCAACAGCCAGTAAATATGGAGAGATTGAAAATAAGTGAAAGAGTGGAGATAATAGAGGAAACAATCTGCTGGAGAAGATGGAATATTTTTACATGCAGAGGGTTTTCTGTGGCGAGAAAGGTCCTCTTTATGTGAAATATTAGTGAAGGAGGAGATAGTGCCAGACGGCATCTGGGTGGCACAAGATGAAGAGGAGGGGAGAAGAAGAAGCTTTTGGTGAATAGCTTGAATTTTTTCTGTGGAAAATGAGGCAAGGTTCTTAGCTAAGGTTTTCTCTGAGAGGGTTTGGGGGAGGAGGAACCATGAGAGGTTTAAGGAACTATGAAAAGTTCCGGAAGAGCTGCTGTGGTGAGTGAGATACCAAATTAATTGGGGAGGTATAAAATGATTACTTTGCCATAGTGAAAGCCCAGTTGAGATTATGTAACACAGATTTGTAGTGTACTCAGTCAGTCTGGTTTTATGATTTTCTCCAGCTTTGTTCAACAGTCTGTGAGTAGAAATGAGGGCAGTAGATGGCAGGAATAATGCAAGACTGATGCTTGGAGGGGCAAGGTTGGCAATATGATAAGGAGACACTGTCCTTTTCTGTGTACTCAAGAGAAGAGGATGGTGTAGAATTGAACTGACTCATCAAGTGGTCCAGATGAGGAAAGGAGGACAGTATAGCTAATGCAGGAGTGATGGACTGGGAAAGCAGCGAGAGACCAAGGAATTGGAGGTCCTGGTGAAGACAGAGAACAAGATTTGGGATTACAAGGCAGAGGAGAAGTAGAACGACAGCAGATTGTGGTCAGATAGGGGGATGGGACATTTGTGGATGATGGCGACATGCAGGATCTGGCCATCTCTGTGCAGCTGAGGTGGGGAGGAGCAGGTCATGTGGAATGACCCAGTGTTTGAGGGAGTAAGAGTATGTATGTATGTTGAAGTTCCTCAGCCTGAGGCCAGAGTTGAGGAGAAAAGACTGAATCAGGCACTAAACTCATTGAGGAAAGAAGTAAATTGTCCTGTCAATAGACAGGTCCGTAGACAACAGGTACCAGAATTTTGATTGTTGGTAGATGTGGATTAAGTGAACCTCAAAGGATTAAAGATTACTGGGTGATGGTGCTAGAGAGAGAAACTGAAGTGGTGGGGGCGGAGAAGGTGTAGTTCACGTGCTCTGTTTTGACCCGGGGAATCAAGAGAATGAGTGAAAATGCAACCAGCCAGAAAGGAATCATCACGAGGGAACAGAAGATGGAAAGAAATAGACTTGGTCAAAGCCAGTTTGAAGTAAGCAGGCATTCCAGAGCGCATATTGGAAGGGGTGAGTAGCTTTAGAGGGGGACATTAAGGGAGGGGGTTGGGTTGAGGGAAATAGGAATTAGGGTATGGAGAATGAGGTTTGAAAGATAGCAGTGTGGGTTCAAGATTTCTAGGATGGGTAGGGTATGACCAGGTGAAAGTTTGTTCGTCATTTAGGAATGAGTTCAGATATATTATCAACATCTAGGAGGTTTGGTAAGTCGGGTGAGGGCACAAGTTGGGAGCCAAAGGAATGATGTTTTTCCTCTTTTCTCCTCCCTCATTCCTCTCCTCCATTTAATCCGCCTCCAAGGAAGGAGACCAGGAGATGTGATGGAATGGTATTTCTCCTCTTATCTGGAAGGGAGGAGGCTAGTGGCTTGATGGAGTAATGTTTCTCTTCTTCCTATGGAAGACAAGAGCCTTAGCAAGAGGCCTGGCACTATGGAATGGGGTTTTCTCTCCTTTCCCCCAAAGCCGGGGAATGGTGAGTTTCTCAAGGAACTGATAATCTAAAAAAACTGGTAAGGCCTAATTATAAAGCATGTTGTAAGAATGGCAAATGAGAGGTACAGTTAAATGCTGTAAGAAATTTGGGATGATGTGGTCAGTAAATTTCTCTAGAGGATGTGGCACTTGTAGATCTAGAACAGGGATTCCCAAACTTATTTGACCTCCTGCCCCTTTAAAAAAAATTACTTAGAGGGGGCGGAGCCAAGATGGTGGAGTAGAAAGACTCACTTTTACTAGCTCCGAACCCACAGCCCATGGATTTCCTGTAAAAAGAACTCCTGACAAATTCTGGAACAGTTGAAGCCTCGCAGCAACACAGTGAAGGAGATTTCCGTTGCAGAGAGCCCAGAAAAGACGACCCCAGGGGTCCATCGAAGCCCCGGACAGGAGCGGAGCCCTGTCCTGCCCTGCCCTGGCCGCGCGGCACTGAGAGGAGCGAGCAGATCCAAGCAGGCTTCAGGGACCATAATCTCCGGCGGCCGCGAAGGTCCTTCCACCCACGGACTCGCAGGTCAGTGAGAGAGACGGGCTGAGAGGGGAGCGGGCTATCTCTGGGACTCGGACCCCCTCGGGAGGCAGCCACTGCGGCAGAGGCCGAGGCAGCTGAGGCCAGAGGCTCCCAGAGCAGGCAGGAGCTCAGCAGCAGCTCCATTGCAAAAGATCTCTGCATAAAACCCTTGAGGGAACTGAGCCTGAGAGGCAGCCCTGCCCCTACCTGAGCACCAGCAGATAAGCTCCCATTGAAGAGCAGTCAGGCCTGCCGCCAGAAGCCCTGAGGCTGAGGAGCAGCATTTGAATCTCAGACCCCAAGCACTAGCTGGGCAGACCTAGGCTGGGGTGGAGAGGACTCTCAGAAGTCAAGTAACTGTCTGG
>CM053772.1:54369307-54394755 GCA_028658325.1 Potorous gilbertii
ACAAATGGGGAGAAAATTTTGGAACCCAAAATCTTGTGAAAATGAATGTAAAAAATTAAATAAATTTATAAAATAAAAAACTGCAAAAAAACCCCCAAAAAACAAAAAAACAACAACAAAAAAATTACTTAGAACCCCCCTGGAAATCTAGTTTTTTAAACCTTTAACAGTTTATTTTTTTAAATTTGTGTCATTAAAAAAAAATAAAAATTAAAAAAAATGATGCATCTTAAATTTAATTTAAATTTAATAATTGATTATTAATTTATGTTTATTTCTCTACATTGAAATTTTGATGGTGTAATATTGCATCATATAACCATATAATACTCTATTGTAAACAACAGACATACTCATTACATGCACACATTCCTGCTGATGCATGTTGGACTTTCTGAAACATGCTTGCCTGCCACCACTTGCTTGTTAAGACATGTTGGCAGACTTAGCCTCTGATTGGTTATAACTTGCATTTTATGTGTTTATTTGGAAAATAATGTAATCAGCGCTTCTGTTACACAACAGATGAAACCTGTAAGAATGGTTTTTCAGAATTTTTTATCTACACTTTCCTTAAGCTTCCAACACCCCTTTATTTTTATTCAAAGCCCCCAATTGCTCCTGAGGCTACTACTACCATCCTGGATCATTCCATCACTTGCCCCACCCCACCCAAGGGGGCAGTTTTGTCCACTTTGGGAATCTCTGGAAGGAAACAGGGATTTTCACAGTGTAAATGTGGAAGGAATGCTTTCAAGCCCAGCTTAGGACCTGAGGAATAGGGGGATGATTGCATGAAGAGGCAAACATATTCTCTACAATGATTAATTACTGTAGTGTAAATAAAGACTATACTAAGTAGGAAATAAACTCAGACCAAATACATTCTATGATGTTGGTGAATGCTATCAAAATCAAAAGTACACATACATTCTTTCTACCAATCACAGTCATGTTATTAGATGATTTTGCTTAACTCTTTTGGAGACGTGTTTTGTTGGGTGGTTTGTTGGGAAGTGTATGTTGTCAGTATATATATCTAGCTATCTAGATATATGTATATAAAATGTGGAGGTGATAGGGTATGATAAGATTAAATGAAGTTGATAATTTAGCTGTTGCTTAGAGGAGTGAGGTCAAATATATAGCCCATAATACTCCCACTGCTTGGGAAATATTTAATAAAATAAGTATACAATAAAACACATGATATTACATTATATTAATATGCAGCCCGTAGGGATTCTTATATATGGTTTAGTAGCCCCTATTTCTATTGGAGTTTGACACCATTGGCTTAGTGTATGTGAAAGGGAATATTGTAGTGTAAAATCAAGCTAGGGAATACTGTAGTATAAAGTCAAATGTAATACTGTAGTATAAAATCAAATTTTATACTGTAGTATAAAATGGAGCTGGGTTGTGAGGGTCTTCAATAACTGAAATGGCAAGGAATATATATTTTCTTACTGAAAGCAATAAGGAGCCGTTGAAGACTACGAGGCTATGATGTTGTTTATAGCCATGAATTAGAGAGATTGTCTTGGTAAATGTTTAAGGATTAGTTTGCAAAGGAGAGACCTTGGGGGCAGGGAGATCAATTAGGTGAACAATAGCTGGGGTTTGAGCTACCCTAGTGGTGCAGAGGAGAGATGGAATGGGAGAGATAGCATGAATGTGCAGTTGAGAAGGACTTGGTAAATGATTTCATGTGGGGGGAGTAAGGAAGAAGGAAGAGTCAAAGATTCACTCTGAAATTTTGAGCCTTAGTAATTGGGATGATGGTGACATTTTAGCAGAAATGATGAAGTTGAGAGAAGTGAAGTAGATTAAGGGAAGGAGATTTCTCCTATCCATGTTTCTATCAGTCCATTTACTTATACCTAGTGAGTGACTTGAGGCTGCCTAAGAAATACCTTCGAAGGAAAAAAAACACCACAAACCCAGATTATACCTCTATCCTTGGAACATGAGTGCCCGATGAATACAGCATTCCAAGAATGTGTGGTTCTTATGAAGCTGGAGAGGGTGCAAGTCCCAGGGACATGGGGCTTTCAGGTAGTTTTAATAAAAAATACACCATGATGTGAGAGGCCCTGGAATTGGGGAGTCTGTGCATCAACACAGTTGGCCAGGAAGCAGAAGAGGTGGTGGTGCCTTATTGGGGCCCTGAATCCCAGGAGATAATATTTGTAAAGCACTTAGCATAGTGCCTGGCACACAATAGATGCTCACTAAGGGCTCCTTTCCTCACTCCCTAAAGAGCCCTGAGCCTTCTAGTCTTATTCCAGCTGTCTTGTCCCTTCTGTCCCCGTTGTCTCTCTTGGCCCTTCTTTTATCTGCCTCTTTTACCCACAGGCCTATCTACCCAAATTGAAGATGGCTGTAATACAAAAGGCACCTGTGACTGGGACTTAGACTTTCACATCACATGTGAATGTGGAAGAATGCTTAGTTCAGTTCAACAAGTTACAAAGTTTCACTGTTGAGGCCTTGGATAAAGTATAAGTTTGTAATGAACATAGGTTGTTTTTTTAAAAAAATTAATTGTTTTTAGTTAACAAAAATCTATTTTCTCTTTCTGCCCTCTGGCCTGCCCCCACCAAAAAGAGAAGATAAACACAGCGCTTGGAACAAGTGTGCATAGCCAAGCCAAACAAGTGACCACATAGGTCTGGTAAAGCATACACTGAAATGGGAGATGGTTTCTTGTACTCTGGGCACGAGCTGTGTAATCGAAGCATTGTCTTGTTACAGAGGATCCCAGCGTAGTGGCTTTAGACTGGCAAGGAATGGAGGTCCTTAGTCCAGTCCTCTGATTTTACAGATTAGGAAACAGACACAGAGCAGTGAATTGACTTGGTCAGAGGCACACAGATAGTAGTGGACGTAGCTGGGATCTGAACCCAGCTTCTCCGAGTTCCAGTCCGGTGACCTTTCCGTTAGGCTTGATCTCAGTTTTTTTTGTATTCTTTAGGTCCAGGGCAGCCTGTTTTTGTTGTTTCCTGATTTTGGGTGACTTAAGTTCTCATACCCCAGCTTTTGCTGCCTGAATTTAGGACCAATAGAGATAGGCTTAGGACCTCTTAGGTGGGATCAAAGAAGAGGAGTACAATGGTAGCTTCTATTATATGGAGTGAGTATTAAGTAACTGTTTGTGTGTAAGGGACTATGTGTAGGCTCTGAGCATACAGAGATAAAAGCTGAAGCAGTTTCTGTTTATAATGTGTTTACTTACATGGGGGTCTGGGGTGGGGAGAGATAACACCCACCTACTACCTATATGAATCCTTGTAGTATGCCAGTGAATTCAGCTGATGCTAATAACTCATTTCTGTAGTGTGCCATGTGGTTTACAAAGCACTTCACATAAGTTGTGTCATTTGGTCTTTACAATAATCCTGAGAAGTAGGCTAGGTACTGCAAGGATTGTATTGCGGATGAAGAAAATGAGGGGCTGAGTGACTCAGGATCTTGTCCCAGAGTTGGTTGCAGAGCTGGAACTTGGATCCCCATCCCCCTTCATTCCATGCCTCGTGCTTTTTCAGCTAAAACCTGTTGTTTCCTAAGAGAGTAGTGCTTCCCAGGATAAGTTTCTTACTTTTATGCATCATTTTATAGTTGTTCAAGCCCTTAAATGCTATCATTGTATCTGATTCTTACCAACATCTTGTAAGAGAAACAGGTGGCAGGTGATCTTATTACTATTTTCTTAGATGAAGATTTAGATTCATCCAACATTACAGGGTAAGTCAGTCGTGGAGATGGGACTGGAAATTAGCTCTTTTTGCTTTTAAAAATATTTCATTGTTTTTGTCCCCAGTCAGCACCCCAGCCATTCCTTGTAACAAAGAAAAACAGTTAAGCAAACCTATCAGCTTGACTATCTAGTGTTCTTTCCGTGAAACCATATTATGTTATTATCTGGAAGGTTGTATGCTCTGTCTTGGCTAGTATTATTCTGGAATGTCTGAAGATTATTTAGTAGGAAGCTGAGTGAAATTAATGCAGGTAGATGAATAATGGGACAAGTTATGTTTGTTCCTCCTTTTTCATAAGTCACTTTGGTGTCATTATATCCTAGAGTAAATCATATGGCTTGTTCTGATCTAGTGTGACTATGAGGTCTGCTCCAGACCTGGGTCCTTTCAGATTTGGAGGGTCCTTGAAAATATAGGCTGGGTTTAAGAGTCTAGACATGCTCTTGGGTGAGTTTGAAGGATTCATACTGTAAGAAACCTGAAGTCTCTAAAGGTTTCTACTGACCTGCTATGACAGATATGGGACCACTGGACTAGAGTCCCTAACCTAGTCTAGGCCCTCTCTCTAGATCAGTCTGTAACAAAGTGACCTCTTTGGATCCAAGGATAGGGTACCACTTAACCTTGCTTTTTTGCTTTGAATTTTTCCAGTCTTTCAGGCATTATGCTAAGCCCTGGGGATATAAAGAAAGGCCAAAGCATGGTTTCTGCCTTCAAGAATCTCAGCTTTTAATGGAGGAAATAATGTGCAAAAATTTGTAAGACTTCAGCAATTTTTAATTGTTTTTCAGAAGACCAAGACTCTTTCACTTAATAAAACCTTTCCTCAAGGCTTAATTGAATCATATGAACTTCGTGTTCCCTTGGCACTGTTACTGTTGTTCATTTATTTTCAGTTGTGTCCTATTCTTTATGACCCCATTTATGATTTTCTTGGCAAAATTACTGGAGTGGTCTTCTCCAGCTGATTTTGTAGATTAGGAAACTGAGGCAGACAGAGTGAAGTCAGTATCTAGTAAGTGTCTGAGGCCAAGTTTGAATTTAGGCAGATGAACCTTCCTGATTCCAGGAGCTCAGCAGAGGGGAGGTCTAATAGACACAGAAGCACTCTGCTTATCTCAATTACAGAAATATTGATACTAACAGATAGGGGTTGAGTCAGGGTAGATGAGAGGACTAGAATTGTAAGCCAAACGTTCTCTGGGGTCATCTGAGAAAGAAGAAAGTATTTTTTCTAACTTACATGGAAATCTTATTTCTAGGAAATGATTTTTCATATCAAAAGGCGTCTACTACTTTGCTATAGATTTCTTAGGTAATGTTTAAAAAAAAAACAACAGACTTTCAAAATGACTTCTTCATTCTGTTACCTGAAAGATTGTTTCTCTTTATAATGTAATTCTTTGTTCCTTTGAAATAGTATCCACACAGTCTTTTGTTCAATGTATGTAGTTTTTAGCTGCATCTCTATACCTATCTCAAAATGTGCTCCAAAGAACCCTGTGGGGCATTTCATTTAACAAGTGCCCCAGTTAAAAAAAAAAAAGTATATTCTCTTCTGCGTAACATACAACAGAGGTCCCTCTGACCATGGACGTTTACAAACTGAAGAGTCTGTGGGGTTGTTTATTATAAAGCGTCTAAGTCCTTACTCTAGACTGTTTGGTGCACAAGAGGGCAGTGTTTGCTTGCAATCTCACATCTTTATGATGGATGTATAGGGTAACAGGTCAGCATAGTTGGAATGACCCTGGACTTAGTCAAGACAAAATAAAATGCAGGCCATCAACATGTTGGTTCCTCATATGCCTCCTTTGTCTTCTAAAAAAATTGCTGCTTACAATTTCTATTTTTTTCATAAACGAGGAGACACTATAGCGTTTGCCTTTTTAATTTTGTAATCAGTAAAAGTGTGGCTCTTAGGCTTGTATCTACATGGCAGAGGTTAAAGAGTGTTTTCTCTCAAAAGCAAAACCACTGCTTTCTGACTGAAAACCATATGGCATGAATTCTGTTTCAAGCAAAGGGTCAGACTCCTTCCTCTTTGTATCAGTGTAGGGGGAATCGGACAACTTTTAAAGCATTTGAAGGTGTGAGTACTGCTTACCAATCCTCACATATTCAACTCAGTTTTCACCGGGAGCTGACTATGAACCAGAGCAAGACATTTTCATATCCTGTTTCCTTAAAGGTAGGAAGGAACCCCTGGCTCACTGAGTAGCAGTGCAAGGTCTCACATGGAGTGGGTCTGGGCTTTTTGGTCACTCTTCACTAGTATCCAGAATGACTTTTTTTCCCCAGCTAATTAATGACTTTGAAATTAGTTGAATGTACTAACCCTTGACTTATCTTCCTATGTTCTCCAGACAGTAGCCGTTGTCAGTGTTGGAATATCTTTGTTCATTTTATTTTTTTGTGACCTTAAAAAGATATTATTCTTACATGCTATCCTGCAGCCTGGAACTATTGATTTTTAGGTACTTTAAATCTTTTATTTTCTGAAGTTATGATAGTAGCAGGAATGTTGATTGTATAATTCCTTCCACACCTCCCCCCCTCCCCCTCCACCCCCTGTATGGGAACAAAGATATTAAGAATGAGGCTGACACTATATGTGGAATCTTAACCAGAGAAATGTCTCACACATATCCATTAAGTGCCCTCTTTAGTCGTACTTGTGTTTTTGTTTGATTTGTAGAGTATGTCTATTGATTGGCCCCTCTGGGTATCTCTAGAGAAGCAAAACCAAAACTAGATGGGAGGTACTACGGTTACCTCCTGCATCCTCTGATACCGATTCTGAGGCTTAGGACTGTAGGAAATAAGATGTCTTCTAATCTTTTAAAATCTCTACATAAATCTTCCAAAGCAAGTGTGTATATAAGATACAAACTGTACAAATTTTAGACTGTATTAGTCATTCTGAGATCTTATTATATTTTAATTGACAAATGGCATTTAATATAGAATGTGTAAGTGGCTAGTGCCATGTGAGGAGAGAGCCATGGGTGGCCTTCTTGTCATGTATGCATTTACATATGATACTTCTTGGTTAGCTTTTATTAGAAGTGTCTGAGTTTGAAAGGAAGTGTTCCAAGTAGTGCACTTTAAAGAGAAGACTCATAACATGTTTTTCCAGGAATATAATTTTTGAAAAATGCCTGAACCCTAAATTTCCATCTGAGCTTAGCTTGTAAGTAGAATGAAAAGTTGTTTCTGCATGGGGAATCAGAGTTGTTTTCCATCTTAGATCCCTAAGGCAGGGCTGGCAAGCTGAGCAATAGGGACAGATGTTCCTGGGTAGTAATTTCCAGCTGGATTCTTGAATGCATTGTGTACTATGGGTCACAGTCGACTCATAATGAAGCAAAATTGAGTGAGAATTCCTGCAATGAAAGACGTGAACGGCGCACAGGATAGATATGATGGCAGAGATATGCTGCATTCTGTGAGAAAATATTTTCAGTGCTATCTGTAAAATTCAGATTGAATAACCATTCTGAAGTGCTCCCTTTTAAAACAGTTTCCTTCCATGAGCATTGCAGGCAGAGTAAACACCAATAATTTTTATTTCCCTTCTCCTTATCAGTAGTCTGACTGAAATGTTCCTGCACAGCCTATCTAGTCTCCTCAAGTGAACATCAAATGATTAGTGCCAGCTTCCAGTTTGAATTATGATCTGTGTTTCAAAATACAAACTGATTAATTTTGCATTAGGTAGTAATTATCAATTTGAGCAATACTGGGCAGAGTTGGAATAGAGGAAATACTTTTTGTTTTCATGGCTAAAAATGGGATGAGAAGTGAAGAATGAGGTGAAAAAAGAAAGAAAAGGGAAAGTTAAGATGAACCCTGTGAAAGAATGTGTCTGTCTGGAAGCGAGGATTGTATATAGGTTCTCTAAGAGTCCATTATGCTAGATCAGTGAAATGGTGCAGGCTCCGCTTGCCAGTGATCTTTTGGTGATGAGAATGAGGAGGAATGAACGTGAATGGTGTCTTCTGATACTTGGGGACCTAAGAAAATGTGCTCTGGCATCTTTAACCCCAAGGCCTTCTTTCTGTTCTTCCAGGAAAGATAGGCTGGTTACCTGACATTCTGAAATTACTCCAGGGAAAATGCCAAGGAAGGGTTTTGACTTTGATTCTACTGCCTATTTTTGGGGAAGGATAGCTAAAGAGCCCAGTTTTCAATATTGGGCACATAGCCACTTTTGACTGAGCTTTGGAGAGTCATATACCCCCTTCCATTAGCATTGCAATCGAGAGGGAAAAACTTTTAGAGTATGCAAGATCTGTATTTCAAAGAAAGAAACAAAATTCTTGTATTTTCTAAGACAAGGAAGAGGAGGGAAAAAATAGATTCCTTGTTATACTTGGCGGTCCTACAGGACATGAGACAAAGCCGAGTCTCTCTTCCTGACTAATGTCATCATCAACAGACTTTTTTTACCCCTACAGAGCAATTTGGTGTCCAACGAAAGCCCCTTTCCTCCAAGCCCTTCATAGGTCTTGGGTCTGAGATTAAATCTCATGCTCGGGTGAAATTCTAATGATGGTAATTGTTTCCTCTTTTCAAGTTGTGGCCCCTTCTTCAAAGCCTGATACTTTTCTGTTGTAAAAAAGGAGGTCACAATTACCTGAACCTGTGGTTGACTTTTGGAGATTGAGTGTGGTGGTCTGATATCCCTTGACATTTTCAGATATGAAGTGATTTAAAGTGTTGCTTTAAATACTAAAGCCGGTGTTCCTGTCGGTGGTTCTGCAGGGAGACTCTGGCCAGATTATTGGTGAATCAGAGAGGAAGGGGGTGATGGAGATGATGACAGCGAATAATCAGAGTGAATGAGGTTTGAGGAGATGAGACTAGATAGGAAAACAGGATAAAGCCTTGCTGTTTGTAAAACTAGAGGAGGAATGCTGGGTAAGAGGGGCACGGGCCAAGCATAGCAAGAGACTCTTCATAATGAGTAAGGGCTAATAAGGGATGAGGAAATTTACACCTGGTTGTTTCAGGACTAAGATCATCTTAGAGACCTGGAGCAGTTAATCAGCAAATGTTTGAGTGCTTCCCATGTGCCCGGTATGGTGCTGTTGTAAATGTAGATGGATGAGACATGGTCCTATATCCAAGTAGTTTGCAGTCTGCTTACTAAGATTCTTACTTGTCTAATAACAACTAACATTATGTAGTATTTGCTCTTTGCCAAGCACTGTGCTAAGTACTGTAGAAAATAGCTAAATGCTAAACTCTGTGATCTTAATTCTAATTGTAGCAGGAGTTCAGAGAAAGAAGAAATCTGGATGGGGAAGCTTGAACAGAAATATGAATGGAGTGGTAGAAATAGGTTTATTTTCTTTATATATATTGGAGAAGTGTTTTTAAAAGTGAGATCTGTACTTCTCACATATCTGGATTTGAGCATATAGCCAAGTTTAATAAGTTTACATGAAACATACCTAAAAGTGTGTGAATCAGAGTATAATTATATTTTTGAAAGAGAGAACTACCCCAGAACATAGTACAAATGCAAAAACATTCTGATATTAGGGCATCCAGAGGTCTCATGTTTTGGTTCCCATTGCAGTCTACAGATCAAGCAGGGTACATGTGAACATTCTTTTCTAGAAGGTAATTGTTTATCTTCTATTTATGTATGTATAGTGCCTCAGATTTAATGTTGTTCAGAAAATTGTAGCTTAATTTACATTACTGAGACTTGGAAAGATTTTTCTTTTTTTTTAGTAATTTCTGATTTTCAGAACAGGAGAGGAAACAAAGTGAGTTTTCAGCTTTTATTTAATCATTGAGAAATAATAAGTAGGCATAAAGATGTTATGACTCAGAAAAAGTAGGGATGGGGGAATTCGGAACACTTGTTTTCTGATGACTTTTTGTTTTTTTGCCTAGTACAGTGTATGTGGAGGGGAGTTTTGCCCTGTGTTTTTTAATCCCAGAGCATTTTTGTGTGTCTAAATTCAATTTGACAAATGCAACAAATATTTTAGATTCAATAAATATTTTCGGTCTGAATAAATATGCCAACCATGATAGCTTGATGTTTAAACCAGGTTGTTATAGTATCGATTTTTATCCTCTTAAACTAGTAAGTATGACACGAAATCCATAAAGGGCCTCCACCCTCCCAAGAGGACTTTGCTTATATTTCCTTTTTCTCCTCAGTTTCCTTTTTATTCTTCAAATTCAAAAATGTCTGGAGAATTTGATGTACCTGGAGAAAAACTCTAGTGAGAGCTGAAAGACATGCCTGCTTGGGGAAGGTTTCGAATGTTTTATCCTAAGTCAGATCTCACCAAAGAAATCTTACTGCTTTTGTTTTGAATTTCATTACCTCCAATATTGTTTAAGATGAATGAGTGTTGACTGGGGAAATTTAAAGAAATACAGAGATGTTTGATTATCTGCTGTTTGAGGGTTACATGTATGTTATTATGAATTCTTATTTATAAACGGGGAAGCCGAGCCACAGATGAACATGGCGCATAAAAGAGCTAAGAATCCATGGCCGAGCTGAGGTTCTTGAGGAAAGCGCAGCAATGAATTTGGCCAAGCTTCTTAAAAAAGGTAACAAACATAATGATAAAGAAAAGAAAGCTGCAGTAAATGAAGGCTGGGCATGTATTTTAGGGTGAAATTCAGATTCTGCTGCTGGATTTTGTGCGTACATTGTCGCAAGTACAGAAACACTAGCATAGATTGTTGCAAGAAATCCTTGCTCAGCAAACTTTAAATATTTCGTGGAAAGTCACCAGTTGCATAGTAAAATTGTGCAGAGTATATTATTTTTAAGATCAAAACTTGTTTTCATTTCTGAGTCTGTTTTCTTTAATTGTGTCAAAGACAGTTACTGTCTCTACTGACTTCTAGGAATACCTTGGGGGCAGATTTGAAGTAGTTAAAAGCAGCTTATTGAGGTACAAAGGAGATAGCTAAAATATTCTTTTACCTCCAGTAAACGAAAGGGTTAAATTCAATGTAAAGTAATTATGATATAGCATATCTTTGGACTGAGAACAAACATTGTAAAATTGAACTCCCGAGATTCCCCTTCCCCCTCCAAATTAGAAACAATAAAAAATTATAATGTACATATTTTGTTAGTCATAACTAAATATTGCTCCTCCTGTTGTCGGTTCTCACAGACAATAGCTTTATTTAAGGATAAAATTTGCACGAGTGTTAAGAAAATTATGTTCCTGATGTGGCAGAGCGGCTGGAGGAGTTAAAACAATCTTTAACATAGCACTTTTATTTTCTTAGTGAAACTGATTTTGTGTTCATTTTTTAAAGAGATTTTTGTACATATTTACAATGGAATAAATATTTTTGATTCTAGAAGCACATATTGGTCTTTCTGTACAGTTTGGTTTCCTTGGATAGCTAATACTGCCTTTTTTTTCGGTACCATGACCAAATATTGTGTGTTACAGTTTCTCATTTTACTGATTTTGTTAAATCCTAAATCCCTAGTCACACTAGTTCAGTATATTTTTGACATGTTGATTTAAAAAAAAAAAGTAGCCATGAAAGTAATTTTAGTGGTTACTACTCATTTTATAGTTAATTTATTCATGAAACTAACTATAAAAGCAGTTCAGAAACTCTGAAGACTTTTAGAGCCCATACAGTATGATTTTGTGGGAATGTTTCCTTCTGTAATATGAGGGGTTGAGCTAGACGGACTATCTCTAACATTTGCTGTGTTTTTATAGCCAGCTCCAGAGCTCTTGAGGATTCCAGGCACATGGGAATCCCAGCCTTAACTCCTTGTTCTGCCTTTTTTTTAACCAACTTCTGACAGTGTCTTAATTTTTCATGAATGAATGGAACCTATTTCTGATTGAGAGTCTTCCGAAGCTGTCGCCCCCTTGCCAAAATGCCACTTCCCAAAGTGGACAAAACGTGTTCTGTGAACTGGAAATGTGAGATGCTCGCAGCCTGGGGGAGGGAGCGTAAGGGGAAGCTGTTTGCAGAAGTACTGAAAGTAAATGGTAAGGGTCAAACATGGAACACAGGAGAGGAAAAGAGGCCTAGGTCAGTTCAGCTGAGATAGCGCAGCCACTAACATTGAGTTCTGCACGGATGGGATGGCTCAGATACATTTTCTCCCTCCCTAAACTGATGTAATCTCAGTCACTTATATTTGAGTATCAGCAGCCACATCTCATTGCCTCCGTATTAATGTTTTAAAATGTTCAATTTTAGGAATTTCATCCATTTGTAATAGAGATGACACACTCAGATTTACTCTTAAAATCCTCTGACTGCCCAGACTTGCACTCTGACTACCCCAACCAACTTGCAGTTGATTCCCAGTTTAAGTAGTGGACTTAGCTGGCATCTTGCAAGTACTAAGCAGGCAGCAAAAGCATTTCATTAAAAAGCAATCAGTACTTTTAAATTAAACATAGAAAGTTATCTTGGTGAAGTATTTGCGTTTAAGGGGAGGTTGCTGGATTATTGAGTTTGGCCAACATTTTAGCCAGTTCAGCAAGGTTTTTGGGGTCTGAAGCAATTAATATGTAAGTATGTTTGAGTCAGCAAGGTGGGAGATTACTGTCTTATCAGGTTTAAATTTTTTCTTCTTCAAAATTCTCACCTGTTTGGAGAGGAGGACAGAGAAAGCCATTACTCTGAGATTCATGTTTGAGAGTGTCTGGCTTAAATTACTGAACTTTCGATACCAAAATGGATGGATGGAGGAATAATTCTGTTTCTCAGCTTTTCCCTTTTGTCTTTCTCTTTTCTGTGTCTGCCCTGGCCACTTTTGTACTTTTCTGTGGACTTCAGATATCTAAATGCAGTAAATCAAGAGGAAAAAAATTTTTTTTGAGGAAGAACAGTTTAACCAAACAAGCTAAAAATCACAAAACTAAAAAGGATTTAAATATGTGGCATAATCTGTGATGTTCTATGTATACAGAATTTCCATTTGCTTTATTGTTGATTCCCCGAATATCTTGAACTTGCTCTTTATGAAGCAGCTACAGGTAAAACTTGGTTCCATGGGTGAATCACGGTTGTAAGGAGCAATTAGTCCTGTAAGAACAATGAGAAATGAGAACAGGGTTACAGCATTGTTCTCTCATGTTAGAAGGAGATTTGTGTATAATGTATTAATAATGTTTTGGTGAAGTGACATTGATAGGGGCAGTGTTTGAGGGTGTAATATCTGTATTTCTTTTGGTAATCCTTAACAAATTGGAAATTTTTCTTTCTTTTCTCAAATAGGAACTTGCCTTATTTAAGCCAAAGCCCTCACACGTTTATTGCAACTGGCAGGATTTAGAGCTGCAATATCTATTTTTGTCATTGTTACTTATATCCCTTTAATGTGGGAGAGACTGAGCCATATGCTCGTGGAATTACAGAAACCCCTTTAGAGAAAGAGACAAGATTAATGAGGCTTTCATGGTCCTTGCCCATCTGAAAATCATATTTAGACTATGTTTGATATTGGTGTTCAATGTGGTCAGAAGGAAGTTCACAGCAGGAAACATAGACAAACAAGATAGTTTCGAAAGTCAGAGGTTGAAGTTACATATTTAGAAAAAGCCAACCAATCTCAGCATAATAGAGATTTGTAGTTTTACATATCACTTTTTTGTGTTCTCCTTTGTATTTGGAAATATTCTTTTTAAAATGCTGTTAAATAAAAAAAAATGGCTTGTGATAAAAAGATAAGAAATATAAAGCCCATGGGGAAGAGGAAAGACCTCTCTTTAGTCGTGGAATCTCTTTGGAGTACATTTGCTCCTGTAAGCTTTGACTGGGCTCCTGTTAGATTTCAGTGCCTGTTATAGTCGTCTTGTGCGAGTTCAGGGTCCTGTTTGTTAGCTGGTGACAGTCGGTCCGGTGGTTGGCTGGCTGCAGCCTTGTCAGGGTCTCACCTTTTCAGCTGCTTTGCAGGGATCAGTGCTGGTCACGGCAGAGCACGTGTGGGGCAGTGACCGTGTCTTTGGACAGGTAGCAGACACAAGGGCTTGTGAGTGGCAGACGTCAGCCCTCTGCTGTCTCTGGTTCCCTCTGATTTTTCTACTTTGTTCATTTCTACATGTACTTCCACGATTTCCATTTAAGATGGAGAGTAACTGCCACTTTTACATTCCCTGTTCTCCGTGTGTTTGCTGTCCTATCAAGACCTATAGTGTGTGCCAGCATTCCTCTGAATGGATCACGTGAAGTTGGCAAATGGATGGATTTTCTGAGTATTTTTTTCTTTTTGGTGTTTTCTTTGTTTTGTTTTGAGCTGTATTTCTCAGTTCCCAAGGGATACTGTCAGCCTCTGTCTTGTGTCCAAATTTAGACTTAAAAAACGTCCTTGATATAAGATGGAAATAGAACTTGGCAATGGACATTGGAGATAGAGATAAGAAGTTTTGAAGTGTTTTCTCCTTTCAGAGACTTTCTAGGTAGAAGACCATTTTTCTCCTAGTAGTATTTGATGCTTGATGGGACCAGTAGGTGGTCCACCATCAGAGTTCACAATCATGCACAGATTGAATCTCTTTAAATTAGGAATTATGCGACATAATAATAACAAATGAAACATAAACACCCTGTAGGCGTGCCCTTTGTGTTGAAATGATCGCTGTGATTTTTATTTCTTGTGATTGTGGAGATACACATTATGAAAAGGAGGTACCCTTGATAAATTCTTCAGGGCTATTAATTCCTCTTGCTAGCTTTCTAATGCTGACTTAGAGAGGCCAGACATTTTGGTCCATCTCTATCATCTCTGTCACTGTTTTCCCAGTCATCTTGGGCAAGTACCTGGTTATGGTTATTTCTTCTGCTCTTAGATTTAGAATTGTTTGAGTTAAAACAGTTCAGCAAAGCCTGCTTTGGCATTCTAAAGAGGGTATTCTTTTTCAGGTGTGGATTGATACTACATTGAGACTTGTGACGTTCCTTCCAATACTGAAGGCCTCTGATTCTGCCTCTTTTTGAGTTTTAACATGCCAGTATTGGGATTGGTAACTTGGGGAAGCATGAGCCGAAAGACAGGAACAGTTACTGGAGAGAGCTTTTTTCCCCCTCTGTCCTTTCTTATTAAAGCTTTACTGCTCTTACAAACCCTCTTGGCCACACTTGTTGATTTATATGTACGCTGTTTTTCCATTCATCTACTTTTAATTCTAAGTATGTAAAATTGGGTTCAGTATATTGACTTTATATGTGATTTCACTGGTATGAATACATCTGCTGCTGACCTGAATTATAGCCCTTCTGTTCTACCACATTAGTACATGATCTTCACTGAGGTGCTATGAGAACTCTTTGTGGGAGGGGGTGGGATGTTGAAGGAGAAGTGAGAACCTAAGTCTGGATAGAGATGTTTTTTTAGAGCACTTTGAGATTTGCAAACCACTTACTTATGCATAGAATTATAACATTTCAGGCTTACCCCATTTTACAGATAAGAAAACGGAGTCCCAGAGTAGTAAAGTGATTGCCTGTGGTAACAGAGCTAGTAAATATCAGAGACAGGCATTTGAAATCACATCTTACTTCTGATCCAGCATGCTGACATGTTGGGGCCTAGTGCTGGAACATGTAGGGTAGACCTTGAATCCCAGGGTAAGAACCCTTAACTTTCTCTTGTGGGTCATAAGGAGTATAATCATTGCTTGATAAATGCTTTTTTTTCCATTCATTCATTCATTCATTGGAGACTTTTTGAACATGAAAGTAATAATATTTATTAAGCACCTGCTGTGTGCTGCCTGTGACTCCAAGAAGGTAAAACCATCTTGGCAGACAGATTAAACCAGGTTGAGGGTAACTGACAGGCTTCAAAACAGTTGGTGTGTCAGGGGGAATGCCTACTCCAAGCATGCGAAAACTTCCTCTAGTGGAATGGCCAGATGAAGCTGACTGAAGCAGGGGCTGTGGAGTGTTTAGGGCTTGATCAGACATGGAAGATGCCAAGGTCACCCACTGCATCTGGGACCATTGCTAATTGTCCTGACTTGTTTTCTTACTGTTGGACTTTGATGACTCTGGAAGAGAGAGTGAGGCTGATGCCTTTGTGCAGCTGTGCCTCACTGAAAAACAGTTCATACAAGTCAAGACATTCAGCTACGACATCATTGGTCCTCTTTGAAAATGGCTGATGAACATCAATGACTCTTATTTATCCCATCATCATCTGATTGCTAATTTTTTGGTTAATGAGCTTTTTATCAACAAGTATTTATTAAGCTCTTGCTAGGTGTCAGGAGGTGCTGAGGATACAAATAGGAAAAAAAGAGTCTCTGTCCTCAAGGAGCTTACATGTGATTAGTTCTTCTATGGCAGATGTATTGTATGGGCTGGGTCTACCCCTAAAGCCTTTGAAGTGGAGGAGAAACTGCTAGAGCTTGTAATCCACTGGTTTCATCTTTGCAGACTCAGGGTCCCCTTTGGCCATTATAACATGTTGGAGTCTGACTTTACTTAAGGGTACTCACACATAATGTATTGGAAGTTCCTTTAACCTACAGCATGTATCGTATCAGAATGTTTTCCAGTGGTTTTTTACTTTTTATATCTGTCAAAGTTTGCTGGATGTATTGGTTCATAAACAATGAGCTTGAAGACAGAATTTGTCTCCTTAGAGCAGTTCTTTGTGTGAAGATAATACCCCTTGCTTTGTTTCCTGAACTCCTTCTTCTCCTCCTCCTCCTCCCTCTTTCCCTTCTCACTGTGTGCCCAAACTTCTGAAATCCTGATTTAAACATGAAACCGATTTTCATTTGGCTCAGTAGTAGATGGAGAAATTGATGGCATTGGAAATTCTTTGTTCATTCCGGAATCCATGAGTGTTAGTACATTTCAACCTCAGTAAACATCTGCAAGAGATGTCATGTAAACTTCTATCTCAAAGTTTAGGTATGATTTTTGTTGTAGCCATTTTCACTTCAGAAGACTTTGCTGACATGGTGCTATCCTTGTAGGGTTAGCGTAAAGGGGATCACCATCCTCACTTCCTTGCTACTGTGTACTTCAGTTATGTCCATGACTAGTGAGAGAGCAAGTACAAAAGGGAAAGAGAATGAAGTTGTTCTTTAAAAGTAGCAGCTCTCAGGTGGTCTTGTATTCCAGCAGTTTTGGATCCTTTCCCCCCTCATCTTTTATGTAGTTTTCTCCTTCTTATGTTAGTACCTTTACTATGTTGTTGTTTCTTTTAATAGAAATTACCCAGTGACTGCTAAGAATAATATAAACCTGCTTTATTTGGTGAATGTGTGTTTGTGTTTGAGAGTTGCTTTTTAAAATCATAAGCCTGTTGAACAGATTTATTATCAACATGCATTTTCAACCTAGTGTAGAGAACATTGTTGGATAGTAGTTGCTGTAACATGATGGTAGGATACGATACCTAGTTAGTATTAAGTATCAGATGTTGATGATAGTTATGACTGATTAGGAATGCTTCTTATTTGTTTAGTTTTGCCTTTAGATAGCAAAAGGTTACTCTTTTTGTGTGTGTGGAATGATTACCCATATTAAGGATAAGACACTGGGGAATGTGACTTAGGACCATACTCGAATGGTTGATCATTAGGTGTGGTGTCCACTGGTTCAATTCACCTAGAGTTTATTAAGCACTTCCTGTGTTCCGGGCACTGGGTTAAGCCTACTAGAGATGACTCTGTTCTGCAACCATTAGTGGGGAGCTATCCAGCTAAAGCTCACCTTGAGATGAAGCTGGAAGGTTGCCTTTTTCTCTCGTGTATAAATGCTCAAGACCTTTCAAGATGCTGTGTGCTGAAAATGTTGTCAGTCTCTTTGTGAGACTTAAGTCTTTCTCATTTTCATAAAATGGGAACCTTCTGTTTGATTCAAATCTTATCCCTTCTTTGTATTCCTCAGACGATGTCACCCCTTGGTGCTCTCTGAGGGTGTTTCGATTTGGAATTATCCTTCCGGCTACAAATTCTTTTGCTTGGCATTCCATGTCTTTGGTGACCAACATCTGATTCTCTCTGATTGACCAGTGTGTCTGTCACCTCCCAGGTGAAGGACCTTCTGATTCCTGCCCAGCTCTTTGCCTGTTGGATTATTCTGTTATTAATTGTGAAAGTAGGATATGAAGGTGAAGATTAATTGTCCTGCATGTAAATTAAAGTCTGGATGTCAAATACAGAGTGTATGTTTGATTGGAAGGAATGGGTATGAGATCAGTATATTAGGAGAGGGCTAAGGACTTTGCTGTGATCAAGATGAAGCTGAGCATGTTGGGGGCAGGGGCTGTAGCTTCAGGGCTGTTCTTCTGTACGGCAGATGAAAGTGGCTTTGTTTTATGCCAATCAGGTGCAGCTTTTTGGACTCTGGGATAGTTGCCAGGTTGGGCCTTAGGCTAAAATTTGGCCGCCATGGTATTGCTGACCCTTTGTACTAGATGGTGAAAGTATCCGCCTTGCAGCCTAGGCTCTGGAGTCAGGTATTTGGAATGCATAGCTAATGTGTTTCACTCCATACCTTCAATATCATTCCATATTATTGCATCTAATTGACTATTTCTGAACTTTCATGTATAATTTGACTGTACAGGGAAAAGTTGGTTGCCACTAGTGGTATCTCATTTTGCCTCTGCCTCTCCATTGACTTCACAGTACATTTGGGATATTCAGCCAGCCTTTCCACATTGGCATATTGGCACATGTTCCTGTTGCCTAGGAGTATTGTTTTTTCAAGAGGTTAGTAGCAGTGAGTCCCCATATGGCACAGTAGATTGAGTGCTGGGCCTGGAGTCAGGAAGACTCATCTTCTTGAGTTCAAATCTGGCCTCAGGCATTAGCTGTATGGCCCTGCATAGGTCATGTAACCCTGTTTGCCTCAGTTTCCTCATCTGTAAAATGAACTGGAGAAGGAAATGGAAAACCACTCCAGTATCTTTGCCCAGAAAACTTCAAATGGGATCATGAAGAGTCAGACATGACTGAAATGATTGAATAACAGTAACAATAGGAAAAATTGCCTAGCTATCCTGTGTACTGATCAATTGTCTACTCCTCTTCGGTTCCCAACTCTTGGGAGACTTGTGCAGGACAGTGTCACATTTAGGTCTATGGCTGGTTTTTTCTTTTGGCCTAGTCTAATGAAGGGACTTTGGTGGCATCCAGTCCAGTTCTTCCATTTGACAGATGGTGAACCTCAGCTTCATAGGAGTGAAGTGAATTTTCCTAGGTCACCTAGTACAGGACAGGGACTAGAATATTGACTGTCTTTCTGCCAGAACAAATTTCTCTCCACTCTGCTCTTTTGAGATAGACCTTTGCTAATGCTTCTTTAGAGGCATAATGACTAAAATTTTTCTTTCAGGATGTGATTTTTTTCCTCATTAGTTTTTACTCAATAAATCAGCATGATATAGAGAAAGAGTGCTGGAAGACCAAGGTTCATATTCCATCCCTGCAGCTTGGTAGCTATGTGACCCTGGATAAGTCATTTCATCTTTCTGAGCCTCCATTTCCTCATCTCTACAATACTCAAATGGAACTATGATCTCTGCCTTTTCATGATGCGGAGGCAACCATCCATCGTGTCACGTCTTTAGGGTTTTCCTAGAGTGATAGAGAGCTTCCTTTCTTGTCAGTGAGTCAACAAGCATTTATTAAGCACTTACTTTGTGTCAGGCACTTGGCCTACCACACCACCTTCTTTCTGACTCTTATCTTTCCAGTGACATCTTTTACTCCAGTAGGCATGCCACCGAACCGCTCTGAGCTTTGATTTCCTCATGTGTGAAATGAGAGATCTCTTCCAGCTCTAGAATTTGGATCCTATTTTGCAGGATCCTGCAAACCCTTTGCAGTTTTCGTGTTTATTACCCTCCGATCGTTTCTCAGATACTCCCGTGTTCCATAAATCGGACTCACACGTAACACTGAGGGAATGTGGTCCTTGTTTCTGTGAAGGGACAGTAATAACCTGTATTATTGCTGTTAATAACTAATAGCCCCAGAGGACTTTCAAAAGGCACAGACGGGATCGTGTGTAGTGAGCTCTGCAACCTGTAAAATGTGTCATTATTAATAACTGCATACTAATTTTAATTCTTTAATGTGCCGGGCTCCTGACTTTATCCGTTAGGCTATTGTTCTAACACTGGCCTCTCATCTTTGTAAGGAACCCGGCACACAATAAAATTGAATTCATCTGGCTTAGAAGGAGTAGAATTGTAATGAGGTAGTGTGTTTTCTTTCCCCTTCCCAGTTGGTCTCTCTTTATTTTCCTCCTCCCTTTCCTCATTCATTTAACATATATTTATTGAGCACCCATCATGTACTACATGTTAAGGGAGAGGCACGCAAAATAGAAGATGTAATCTCTGCCCTCAGGAGTTCTCAGTATTGGAGGCATAGGAAATACAATTAAGGATAATGGAAGCGGGTATATGTCATATACTTTCATGCCTTGAAGAAACATCTTGGAATTACAACTTACTTTTCTGAGTTTGGAGCATGATCTCTTGTCTTGACTCTGTGGTGATGTTGGCCTTTGTCCCTTCAGCAGCACCCCAGCTGTTGCCTCTGAAGCCTTGCATTTCTTCTGGCACATTTTTTTTTATTATAAGAGTGAATGGGAGTAAGAGCAGTAACATCAGAAGGATCCAATGCTTCATGTCATATTACAATCCTAAATGTTACTGAGAAAAACTTTGGATAGTTTATTGACAGTTTCCTTGGGCACGCTTACTGCTGTGAACCTCAGAAGATGTTCCAGCTCTCAGAGTTTCTAGGAAGCAATATCATCTGCAGATGGGTCACCTGGCGCTTTTGTGGAATTCCCTGGGCCATTTGTGCTGCTGACACTTCTTTGCTTAGAGGCCCCTCTTGGTTTTAAAGGTTGTTAAAAAACAGACAGAAAATAACTAATTTGCATGATCCCCCTTTTAACCCATGAGATAAAAAGATTTTGATTATGTGTCAGTAGATATTATTTTTCTGCAAAGGGGAGGGTAAAAAGAAAGGGAGATGTAGTGTATTTATCTAAGTTGAGAATGATTACTGCATACAGAATAGCTGTTTTTAGTGTAAGTATATATACTTCTTTGGGGGAAAAAATCCTTAATTCATTTATTTTCAGGGTTGAATGAAAAGAAAAATCCCAATCTACCCACAAAGGCAGCATTTATCCTATATTCCTGCTGTATAAGCTCATATTTCATTTCCCTTTTTCCCCTCCCCTCCTCCCTTCTCTGTGACACGGAATCACAGAAACCCACAGGACGTCAACACAGTATTTTTAATATAAACAACAAGACCTCTAGCGGGTCAGTCCTTTATTGGGGTATGCTGAGAAGTGGAAATGCTGTCCTCTTTCCTCAGAGCCAGAGGATGCTTGAGCGGGCATGCATGCCACATTTTATGGCCCTCATTCTTACACAGTAGAGAAAAGACTCTTTTGGGGAGAAAAAACTTCATTCTAAATACATTTGGAGTGGCAGGGGCAGTGAATGAGCTGGGCAGAAAATATTGTATTCATTTTAGCTAGGTATTATCAGAAGTTATAGCTAGGACTCTGTCATCATTTAAATGTAAAGCCCTATACAAAAGTAAGATAGATGGTCTCGTCACCATCTCCTTGGCTTATCTTCTTCCCCTCTGTGTGTGGGTTCACAGTAGCCAGCATTATGATTAAGATTTCAAACAAATTTTCCTTAACGTCTTATGGCAGTTTGGAGTACTTTTTATAATTTCAACTACTTTTAAAGTCAGAGGAAAGACTGTTCTGTGACTTTTTGAGTTGAAGAAACTAAATTAAAAAACTCTGCCTTTCTTACATTTGTTTAAATGTTGAAAATCTAAAATAGTTTTCCTCCCTTCAGATAACTGAAACTTAGGATGAATTTTCTTTATTTTGTTTTACTGGGAGCTAGTGCTCAGTGAGGAGTATTACCTTCGTTGTGATGAAATGAGCTAGTTTTAAATGAACAGCTAAATAGCTCTTGGAAAATAATATTCTTTTACTATGTAATAAAAAAGCACTTGTATCTCACGGGGCTCAATTAGGCATTCAGTGGTAGAAGAGAGTAACATTCAAAAACCAGTAATATCGATGTTATTATATGTAAATATGGTTATCTCCTGCTTTTCTAGAACATGGTCTTCCATCTTTGAGAGACGGGTAGGAGAGCAGATGTGATTTTCATTTTTCTAAAGGGTGACATAGAAATCCAGAGAGGTTAAGGGACTAGCTTACCTCAAAGTAACCAACTCTATAAGAATGAAAAATGAGCCCTGCCACCCAGAGTCAGAAAGCCTGGATTCAAATCCCTGCTTGATCTTATGAGTAGTGTTGAGAGAGACACTTAGTGTCTCTGATCCTGTATCCTCAGGTAGCAAATATGGATCACCTCATCTGCCTAGAAGGGATGAATGTGAAAGGGCTTTATAAATTGTTAGGCACAAAGCCAGAGTGAGATGATATGATTGTTTTTCATAATCATTGTAGTAAGTTACAAGATCTTTTATCCATATAGTACAGTCTGAGCTATAAATTGCTAGTTACATGAGCTCAAAATGCATCCATAACAAGCAGAATGGAATGTGTGCTTTAAACCACTTTCAGTTGGTAGAGGGACAGGGCTTAGGTCCTGTGATACTGCTTTATAGGTAGGGAGATGGACACTTTTACTGTGGAATATGAAGCCCTGCAGGGGAGAGACGTTGAAATATCACTCCAAGATAGTAATGGAAGGTAGAGAGGATGGGTGGGGATGGAAGGGTGGTGTGTGTGCGGGGGTGGAGGGGGGAATGGGAGAGGGGGTTTGGAGTTAGAAAAGCTGGACTGATCCAGGGAGATCACGTGGGTTGATAAGGAAAAGTATACCCTCTGGTAGCTCCTTCATGCTGAATGCTGTCTGCACCCTCTAAATATCACTGTACTTGAGCACAGCTCTGGTTGCCCCATCTTAGTATACTCTTAAGTATAGTGAACCTGGTCTGGTGGCCTAACTTGTAGGCTGTGTACTTGCCGTAACTATGAGGTTCATTTGGCCTTGTCATTTATCTGTCTTGATTCCATGCAGTAACTGGAACGTAGACCTCATTAGAGCCTTTCAAGAATTTATTTTATTTTTTAATGTAACTCTTATTTTCTTTCCCTTCTACCCTCCCTTCTTTTCTCCTTTCTCTCCTATTCTGCTGCCTTCTCCCCCCAAAAAAATTTGGGGATAAAAAGAGAAACAAAACCATGGTAACAAATATGAAGGTCAAGCAAAACAAATTCCTGCATTGACCATGTCCAAAAATGTCTTTTCCTCCTGCCTTCCGAGTCTAGCTTCTCTCCATCAGTAGTTGGGAAGCATACTTCCCCGTGGATCCCCTGGCACAGTGATTGGTCATTATGTTTATCCAAGTTCCTAAGTCTTTCAAAACTGTTTGTTTTTACCATTTTGTTACTGTTTTAAAAATTGCTCTCCTGATTTTGTTCCCTTTGTCTTACATCAGTTCATACAAATATTCCTGGGTTTCTAAGTAATTATCATCTTGTTATTATCTCTTATTCCATTATGTTCATATACCGTAATTTGTTTAGCCAGTTCCCAATTGAGGGTATATAGAAGTCCCCCTCCTGCATTTTGACTTGTTTTTATACACAAACACAGGTATATATATGTGCATATATAATATTAACTTTACATATATGTTATATATTATATTACTCATGTATTATATATAAAGTTAATATCATATGTTAACTTTATATGTATGTGTGTATATAATTAACTTTTAAAAATTTTGGGCAATCTATAGATCACCTGAGAGTTCAGTGAGGCAATTTAGAATCAAAAAATAACAGAGCTGGAAGGAACCTTTAGTCCAAATCCCTCATTTTACAGGTGAGGCAACTGAGGTCCAGCTCAGTGACATGGTTTGCCTAGTCATCCGGAGGGTGAGTAGTAAAAGCTGGATTAAAGCCTAGGACGTCTGACTTTGAATCCAGTGCTCTTTTCACCACGACACATTTCCCACCATTTGGCCTATGTAACTCAGGAATGTTAGTCAAATAAAAGGTTTTTATTGTTGCTTTAGGGCAGTCCCATATATATTTCAAGTAATGTGACATTTGCCATTTATGCCCAATTGGAGAACACATATGAATGGGAAATTTCAAATTGTTAAAGCTTTAGCACGTGCATTTTCTGGTTTCAGAACATTTATATTTAAAGCTTGACACTGTCGGTTTTTCATTTCAAAGTAGCCAGTGAGCTTATGAGTTTGCATGTGGGATGTTTCCTGTGGTGTATATACATACATTCCTTTGTGTATGTGAATCTTTTTCAAAGTCTGAATCCACAGTACCTGATGTTTCACAGAATTCCTCCAGCCACCTCCAAAGGGTGGCAGAGCAGGGTCAGTGTGAAGATTCCTACCTAGCTGAAGTGCTTAATAACATCATAAGCAGAAAACCAGAGCACTGGGTTGATGTCTTTTTTCCCCTCGTTTCTTTCTTCTTTTCCTAAATCTTATTTTTGATAGAAAGGCAGCCTTGTCGCCAGGCAGTCCTGCCTGCGTAGACTGCCCCCTCTGCTAAACAATGAGCACATTCAGGCACAACTCGTGTTTTCAGTTATTAAAAAATGGAGCCGTCTGTCTCTGCCTGTGACTTTAATCTTTAAGCCTTTATTCCCTGCACCCCACCCCCTCTCTTTCTCTTCCCCCAACCTTTTGTTTGTAAAGTTCCGAGCTACAGGATATGTGGGCCTGGAGTTTCTGAATGTATTGTACATTCCCCGGGCAGTTACAGATGTTTGTAGCCCTGAGTGATGTTATTTCAGTGGTCAGAGAGGGTGGGGAGAAGGAGGGAGAAAACAAGAGAACATTTCTCTTTGCCTCCAGCAATCATTTTGACTTTTCAAAAACTATTTATTTTTACATAGCTATTAACTCCCCTCACTCCATTCTCTCTCCACTTTTAGATGCATTTGAAACTAGTTCTGTTTCTGAGTTGTTCAAGCTTTTAAAGTTTAGGTCTTTCAATGGCCCCTCAGCACTTTTCCTCCGGGGCATAGTTCTTGTGGCTTAATTTAAAAAAATCAACAACAAAAACCAAAACAACTAATCACCCAAACACAAAAATATCCCAAAGCCCAACAAGACAAGCCTAATTTGGCAGCAAACTTGAATAAATCAGAAGCTTCCTTGGCTAGAGTCAGGGTAGTAATAAGAATTGGATCTGAATATTTAGAAGACAGATCATCATGACCAGTGAAGCTGAATGAGGGTCAACTGGTACTAAGTAAAAGCTTGGGACTTGGGGTTTAAAGTGTGGAAGTTTCACAATAATCATTGCAGTTCTTTATGCTTGTATAGCGCTTTACAGTTTTCCAAATGCTTTCTCTTCCATTTAATCCTCACAACAATTTTTATAGATAAATGGACAGCTCCTAGTTTCCTCATTTTACAGATGATCAAAAAGTGAGAGTCTGAGAGGTTAAGTGGCATTCCCAACCAGGGTCACACAGCTAGTCATGATGGGACCAAAACTAGAACTTGGTTTCTCTACTGGCAATACATTTGGATCCGTGAACCCTGGTGGGCTCCTAGTTTCCATCTAGATCCAGCTCAAATACTGCTGTCTATGAAGCCTTTTTTTTTTTAAGTAAATTTATTTAACTTTTTACATTCATTTTCACAAGATTTTGGGTTCCAAAATTTTCTCCCCATTTGT
>CM053772.1:54395255-54410988 GCA_028658325.1 Potorous gilbertii
GATATCTATTTCAGATGTTTGGGATACAGAGGCTTTGACTCCTATGTCTTTACCTGATGGTAAGCGGTTCTTTTCCTCGTCAGAGAGGAATGGTGGAATCATCTTCTCAAGAAAATAACCTTCTATGGTCTTAGTTTCTTTCCCTTTTCTGGGCATTTTCCCAGCCAGTTACTTGACTTCTGAGAGTCTTCTCCACCCCTGGCCTAGATCTGCCCAGCTAGTGCTTGGGGTCTGAGATTCAAATGCTGCTCCCCAACCTCAGGGCTTTTGGCGACAGGCCTGGCTGCTATTCAGGGTAAGATAAAGTCAGGTTCTCAGGTGGGGGCAGGGCCGCCTCCCAGGCTCAGTTCCCTCACGAGGTTTATGCAGAGACCTTTTGTAATAGAGCTGCTGCCGGGGTCCTGCCTGCTCTGGGAGCCTCTGGCCGCCTGCTGCCTCTGCCTGCTGCCTCTGCCACTGCCTCCCAAGGGGTCCTGAGTCCCCGAGACACCCGCTCCCCTCCCAGCCCGTCTCTCTCACTGACCTGTGAGTCTGTGGGTGGAGGGACCTTCGCAGATTCCGTCCCTGAAGCCTGCTGGGCTGTGCTCGCTCCTCTCAGTGCCGCGTGGCCAGGGCAGGGTATGGCTCCGCTCCCGTCCGGGGCGTGATATACCTTTGGGGTCGGTTTTTCAGGGCTCTCTGGAACGGAAATGTCCTTCACTGTGTTGCTGCGCGGCTTCCACTGCTCCAGAATTTGTCAGGAGTTCTTTTTAGAGGAAATCCATGGGCTGTGGGTTCGGAGCTAGCAAATGTGAGTCTTTCTACTCCGCCATCTTGGCTCTGCCCCCGTTTTCATTTATGGTTTCTTGAAATCAGCCTACTTTTAAAATCATGGTTTTCATGTACTAATTCTTAAATTATCTTTTATTTTTTAGATCATTTCTTTTTGCTGTCAGATATCATACATTTTCTCTTATTTATTCAGTCTTTTAATTTTGTTCTGATATTTCTTGCCATCTCATCGAATTATTGATTTCCATTTAGACTATTCTAGTTTTCAGAGATTCTGTTACTTGAGTTAGATTTATCACTTTCTTTTGTAAGTTTTTTTTTCCTTCCAATTCTTCCTCAGTAGTTATTAATTTAATTTTTTAAAATCTCTTGCTTTATTTCTTCTAGGTATTCATGAAATCCTTGGAGGAAAATTTGCTGTTTATTTTAAGTATGGTTTATAGTTGTTAACAGTGTTTCTTTCTCTTTCTCTGCTGGATTTTTGGGCATTTCTAGATCGGCAGTAATTTTTTTATGCCAGTCAGTTACTTATCTCTCCAGCTTTAATTCCTGAATTGGGGCTTTATTCTGGGGCCATGCTTCACCTCTCCCACTTTTCTTTTGAGTAGTTGTTGGCCCTGCTTGGTCTTGTCTTGGGTCACTTGGGTTCCTGTGTTGACCTCTACCTCTCCAGGTTAGACACTTCCCTTAATCTTTGAGGATGAGAGTGCTGGATCTTCAGGGACCCTTGTGGCATTTCAGGACAGAAAGTACAGATTTAGATGCCCCTGAACTTCCAGTCTCCTGGTTCTGAGCGCTTCCATGTCACATTGGTTGCTGCTGTTTTTGGAGGCCTCAGGGTCCTAAATATGGATTATTGGCCACTATAAAACTTTCTCAAGGGATCCTCCGTTGTTGTTGCCTCTTGAGGCTATACTTACCTGTGGCCTGTCTCTGGTTGAGGTAGGAGGCTTCTACTTATTTTTGTTGTCTTTGCTGGTGGCCTTTCTTGGAAATTGCCGATGGGCTTTTAGCTGACTTTTGTGATTTTTTTAGATAGAAGTCACTTATTCTAGGTGGTTATTGAATTTCTTGATCGTTATTCTCTGCTGTGAATTTCTGGTTTTTTACTGTAGTGTTGGTATGTGGTAGCCAGGCTGTCTGCCTCTGTTCACGCAGCTATCTTTTCTGAAAACTTATTTTTAAAGAAGAGCCAAGTGCTAGATGCCTTACCTAACAAGATTGTTGTGATAATCAAATGCAATAATAGAAATTTTACATTATTTACATGATGTTGATGATTTCAACAATATAAAGTTCTTTAGAAATGTCAAGTATTATGTCCTCATAATGATACGATCCATAGAGACTTAATATATCAGACTAGAAGGGAAAGATAGGATTTTGATACATTGGAACACTGTCTAGAGATAGGTAGAGAGGCACCAGTCATGGCAGGACCTGTAAGCTCTTTTGTGATTGATTTCCTGTGAAGCCCTTTATTGTATAAAGAGGGAATATACTTGCACAGTTCTCTGAGCGTAAATTATTTTCATGTATCATGTTTATCTGTAGTGATGAAATAATACGTCTGGACCATTAAAAACCCCCAAACCTAAACCAACCATCCCATAATGTTTGCAGGGGTGAATTCATGAAGTCGCTTCTTTCACTTGTACATATTATGATTTGTGTTACAAGGAAATGTTAACAAGGTCTATGTCTCAGAAGAACTGATACCTTTGAAAAAAGACATTAATTAGATTGTTCTACTTAAATAGGAGCATGTTGTTCCCAAGGACCCTGGTGATGTCTTATTAGGTTGTTTTCAGAATATCTTCCCTCCCTTTCTCTAGTGCCGCTAGTACAGGCCTAGACCTTCACACATATTTATTTAGACCAGGATTATTATAGATGTACTTACTTGTGATCAATTCAATCATTAACTAAAGTCCTTCTCTCATGTCTTATAGTGTAAAGGTAATCCTGGGATACCACGGAATTTGTTGAGGGAGTCCAAATGTTGGTAGGTCTTTCCTAGGTAGAAGTACTTCTTTTGGTAATGGACTCTATGTCTACTGTCCAGTATTATCAAGTTCAAAGAGAAGTTTGACCATAAAGTTATTTTTTGGGATCATAGCTACTCATCTAGAATTGCCTACTAACGTTTGAAGAGGATAGACTGTATGTTGGTAGAGGCTTTCTCTTACACTCAGGAACCCCAAATCTTTTGAAGCATTAAGAGTATGTAACACTGTACTAGGCACCTTGGGGGATGAAAATGAAATATAAGATATTCTTTTGCTTTAAGATTAGCCTCGTTTTGGTAGGATGTCGTATGCTTGAAACATATCATGTTTCTTATCACATAAATATATTGTATTATTATGTGCTAAAATGAGGACAGTGAATTCTGTTGGATTTCAGAAGAGTGTAGACATTGGCAATCAAGGGACAACTTTATGAAAGAATTGGAAGATGAGCAGGCTTTAGACTGAAAGGTTGGAAAGGCATTTTAGAGAAGAGAAAGACAATGAAAAGTTTATAGAGATGGGAATGAACATGGTATTGGTATGGTAAAGTGACTGGACTATCCAGACTACAGTGTGAGGGAAGTTCAGTTGGATCAGAGACTTTTAAATTTTCATGGAGAACTATTTGTCATATTGTATTTGAATAATGATGTAGATTCATTATTGATTTGATTTGGGGGCACATTATCATTTTGATAGAAGCTTATGCTTCAGTTTCTCTTGCTATCAGGTCTAGTGTTGTCTTTTCTGAAGTCCAAGTACTAGGGATTCTTAGTCATATTTGGAGCCAACTTTTCTGTGGACTGTGGGAATTGGAGGTGGTGAGCTTCTAGATTTGAAGTGGCTAGTGTCAAGATTTGATCATGAGGCTGCTGAAATTCCTCAGGCTATGTAAGACCTATGACTTAGCTCAGAATCTGCACTCAAGAAAAATCTAGTCTGGAAATAGCATGCAGATATTCAGGGACTTTGAACTTCTGTCTACATTCAGATCTGTTGGATATATGCTAAGATTGTGTTATCAAATTCAAATAGAAATGGATTCTTACAGGCCACATATTGACTTAGAAATCCATGATTTGATATTATCTATGTTGTATTTTTATTAATTTTGTTAAAACTTTTTCCAATTACATTTTGGTCAAGTTTGGACCACACTTAGAAGAAGTTTTGCCTGTGGAGTTTGACACCTCTTCTCTAGGATATACCCAGAAAAACAGTGGTTGACTTCATTATGATTTTCGAGCTTAAACAGTAAAATGTTAGGGTATCCTGAATTTTGCTTGATCTCTAACATTGTCCCCAAGCATAGATCTGTGATTAAACTCTTTATGGCCAAAGAATATTTTTAGTGTACACTTAAAAGGTAAATATTTTTTGAATACTTAAATTAATACTAGTCTTATTGTATTAATTGATTCTGTGCCATAGTTAGCTGATTAATTGATGCTTAAACCCAGAGTAGTCACAAGACCATTACATGTTCAGTGTAGAAATTGATATCACAGTTTAAAGTTGGAACATGATAATACATGAAAACCAAATTGTGGCATTTGTCTATCGTCTCAAGAGCCTTTGCATGAAACGTATTTGCTAAAGGGGAGGGAGCCATTAGTATAGGTTATCTTCCTGTGGAATCTCCTTCCGGGAGATCTTTAGAAGTATATAACTATCAATGGTCCCACATGCACAAAAATATTTATAACAGTTCTCTTTGTGGTGGCCAAAAGCTGGAAATCAAGGGGATGCCCATCAATTGGGGAATGGCTGAACAGGTTGTGATATATGAATATAATGAAATAATATTGTGCTGTGAGAAACAATGAACAGGAAGATTTCAGAGAGGACTTCAAAGACTTATGATGCTGAGTGAAAGGAGCAGAACCAGGAAAACTTTGTACACAGCAACAACCACGGTGTGTGAGGAATTTTTCTGGTAGACTTAGTATTTCATTGCAATGTAAGGACTTACAAAATTTCCAATGGACTCTTGAGGCAAAATACCTTCCACATTCAAAGAAAGAATTATGGAATTGGATCGCAGATAGTAGACTATTTTATTTTGTATTATGCTTTATTTCTTTCTTATGGTTTCTCTGATTCATTTTAATTCTTCTGTGCAGCATGTATTTAATAGGAATGTACCTGTAGAACGTATATAAGATTGTATGCTTTCTCAGGAAGTGAGGGGGGAGGGAGGAATGAAGGGAAGGGAGGGGAAAAAAAATCTAAGAAATTATGGAAGTCATTGTTGAATACTGAAAACAAATAAAATAATTTAATTAAAATGTATATATAACTATCCTTTGATTTATGGACTAGATGTTCTGCTAAGTGAATCTTAATTTCTTGTTGCTTTCATTATAAAATTAGTGAACTCTCGCCAAAGTAGTGCTCTTTTGTAATATTAATGTAACATTAATGATGGATGGGGGGGACAAGTTAAAAATGTTCCCTGTCCATTAATAGGCCTCAGACACCTTTTTGTTAATTTCTAATGAGGTCCTTAGGTTTGTGCCCTCCAGCTCTGAAAAGTGTATGTATACTCTGAGGTGAGGTTTTACTTTGGAGCATATTTTTTGGTAGAGGATTCGTGTGCCAGATGAGACTTTGAGTAGACACTAAGACCCCTGCCCCCCAAGCCCCTCCCCCCACCACTAACGGTGTATGTATTGTCTATGGTCAGACAGTTGGAAGTCCTGTCTTTTGGTGTTTATGTTTGTAATTTCTACTTGTAATTTCTGTTTGTAACCTTCAGTCTTCTTGAGTTGTAATTGATTATTACATTAATCATAGTTCTGAAATGTTGCAGCATCATTTTCCTTTGTGTTCTTATGGAAATTGTTCCCCGAGTTCTTTGCAGTGTAACGGTTTATATACAGTTGTGAACTGTGTCTCGGTGTCTACCAGTTAGTAAGGAGCAATGCTGTGATTCACTCCCAGAGTGGATTCTGGATCCATTGTCCCTTCTGTTTTCCTACATAGTTTTACAATTTGTAATGTTAAACTATAAAAATGCAAGGAGGTGGAATGGAAATAAAAGTGAATTTTAATTACCCTTGCATATCTTCCTATTCTGCCTTCCTTGCCCCCACGCCCCCTAAAATTGTTTCCTTCTAAAGTTACTGAATATCTAATCTATGGGCTGGGAGTGAGAAGCAGGTAAAGAAGAGTAATTTGTTTTCATCATCTTTATTCTTTACTATGTTATTGTAAGAATCTGTAAATTTGTACTGTAATACTGATTTTAGGAATTGCATATGAATTTTTGGAAATAAAGGACAAAAATTATTTGGTACTTAATATTGTTAATTTTACATTTACCCTGAATAATCAAATACTTATTTTTGTTTATGTGTGGCAACATATAATATCTTTCTCTGAAGGGTTGATTATATTCTTTATTGAGAACTTGATAGATGATTAGCCCCAGTCAACCTACCTCTAAATATTTGCAAAAGTTAATATTCTTTAAAATTTCCAGAAGGAGGCAGACAATACTCTAGTAACTTGTGTTGCAGAGACATCTGAACTGCCATTGACCTTTGAAAAAAATAACTGTCAAGACATAGTGAAGTTGAATTGTTAAGAGGAAAGAGTATTGGTAGTTATTGCCAATTTCTTTGAACCAATTTCTCTTATATGGACTTGTTCTTACGCTAAACAAAACACAATGATTAAAAAAACCAAAATATAAGTCAGAAATTGTCTTAAATACAAGTTATGAAATATAAAAGTAGTTACATGAAATAGTTTTAGTATCAATTGAATTTTTAATAGATGTTTGCTTACATAGAGATGGGAATGAGTAGGTCTAATCTATTTAGAAATGAAAAATTAAGTAGATAGGCATAGCTCAGGAAATAAAATGAATTGTGGTATGAGGAAAGTTCTGTTTTTGCACATCATTTGAAACAGACCAGAAATTTGGAACAAATAGGATGGTAGAAAAAAGTATTGGATAGAGATAAGAAGCATGGGTTCTAGTTCTGGCTTTGTATTAATTTACTTTGTGGGGTTTCTTTTGTTGTTGCTGTTCTGATTTTCTTTTTTTATTGGTATTTTCTTTTTTCACAATTACATGTAAAGACACTTTTAAACATGCATTTAAAAAAATTTTGATTTCCAAATTTTCTCCCTCTTTCATCATCACCCCTTCCCTAAAACAGTAAGCAATTTGATATAGGTTATGTATGTGCAGTCATGTAAAGCATATTTCCATATTAGTCATGTAGAAGAAGAAACAGGCCAAAAGAAAAAAATAATGAAAAAAAATAAAGTGAAAATATTCTGCTTCAATCTTCATTCAGACTCCATAGTTCCTTCTCTGGATGTGGATTGCATTTTCCATCATGAGTCTTTTGGAATTGTCTTGGATCTTTGTATCTCTGATAAGTGTTAAGTTAATCATTGCACAGTATTGCTGATACTGTGTACAGTGTTCTTCTGGTTTTGCTCACTTCACTCAGCATCAGTTCAGGTAAGTCCAGGTTTTTCAGAAACACACCTGTTGATCATTTCTTTTAGGACAAAAATATTCCATTACATTCATACACTACAACTTGTTCAGCCATTTCCTAATTGATGGGTGTCTACTCAATTTCCAATTCTTTGCCACCACAGAAAGATGTACTACAGATATTTTTGTACATGTGACTCCTTTTCCCATTTTCATGATCTCTTTGGGATATGGACCAAGTAGTAGTATTGCTTGATCAAAGGGTATGTACAGTTTTATAGTCCTTTGGTCGTAGTTCCAAATTAGTCTCTAGAATGGTTGGATCAGTTCACAACTCCACCAGTAGTGCATTTGTGTCTCAATTTTCCCACATCCTCTCCAACATTTATCATTTTTCTTTTCTATCGTATTTGCCAACTTTTTGTTTTTTGATATGGGAAAAGTCACTTCATCTCTCGAGGCCTTCCTTGGTTTCTTCTTCATCTCGAAAGTGAAGGAATTGGACTGGATGTTCTTTAAGATCCTATCTTGCTTTAATATTCTGTACTTTTGAATTCATCTGCCATGTTCTGGCATTCAGCAGCTACTACTATGTATGCCTCTTCTAGCTATAGATGTCTTTTTTTAGCAAAGGGAACTTCACGGGAACTTTGTTTTACTTTGCTTATTATTGTCTTCTAATATTAAGTTTGATAGATTCAGTAAGGAAGACGTTTGAGAAGCAGATCACAGTCCTGGAATGTGGAGGTATGATGATAGAGGTCTCCAGGTATTCCGATATATGTTGAACTCCCTATTTGCTGAAAGCATGACTAGTTCTGGACCTTCTCTTCTGCCTCTATTACTATTTCATTTGGTGCTCTCATCAGTTCCATGGATTCTGTTATCATTTCTATCCTGATGATTCATACATCTACTTACCAGTCCTACCCTCTACTGACTTTCAGTCTTGCATCTTGAACTGTTTATTGAACATCTTGAACTGGATGTTATATAGACAACTCAAACTCATCATATCCAAAATGGAATTTGATATTTCCCCCCCATAACTTTGCCCTCTTCTTAACTTTCCTCTTACTGTAAAGGGTACTGCCATCTTCCCAGTCATCCACACTCAAAATCCACTTCTTTCTCTCACTTCTCCCACCCAAATTCAAAGTTTCCACATCCTAATGATGTTATCTTCTTAACATTTCTTGTGTATGCCCTCTTCTTTCCCTTGACGCTGTTACTGTGTCATGAATGTCCTCGTTACTTCATGCCTGGATTATTGCCTGCTGTTTTTTTCCCCTGCCACAAGTCTATCACTAGTCTATTCCTCCTCCAATCCATTCGTCCCACTCAGCTGCCAAAGTTATCTTCCAGATGTAGGCCTGACAATTACAAATGCCCCTTACTCAGTAAACTCTATGTCTCCCTGTCACTTCCAGGATCAAATAAGAATCCTCTGGCATTCAGAGCCCTTCATAATTTAGAGTTCTTTTGCTTGACTCTAGAGGATAGAACCCTTCATAATTTAGAGTTCTTTTGCTTGACTCTAGAGGATAGAACCAGGAGTAATGGATGAAAGTCACAGAGATTCAGATTTAACCTTTTTGTAAAGAAAAAGTTTCCCTAGCATTTTAGAGCAATCCAGAAGTTGGGTAGGCTGCCTTGGAAGGTAGTGGGTTTCCTCGTACTTTATGTCTTTAAATGAAAGGCACAAAACTACTTACTGGAGCTATAGTAAGGCTTCTTGTTCAGATGTTAATTGTATGATAGCTCCCTTCCCACTGGCAAAAAGGGATTGGACTGTATGATGTCCAAAGTCCTCTCCTGCTCTGTGATCTGGATTGTTTCCTGCCTAGTGTGCACAAATGCTTTCTTCCAGCTCTGATGTACTTGATGTACCTTCTGGATTATAATGAACACTATTTTAAATTTATTTTACACCTTTCCCTTAGTATCTAAATTAATTTACATACATCCTTGGTTACATAGGGGCAATAGATATTGCAACCACTAAGTTTTGCCCAATAAGGAAATTTTGTTAGGGAAAGATTTGGTCAGAACAATGAAACAACTCACATTTACTTAGTACTTCCTCATTTACGAAGCGTAAATAATGTAACTGATTACCAGTACTAAATCTACCCGACTGTAAACTAGATTAGGAGTAAGAAGCAGCTAATATAGTCAGTTCTGCTATAATGCATATTTTGAAAATGTGAATTTGTTCCATTGTGATTGATGGTCTGCACTCATTCACTTTATCTCTCCCACCCCTTAGCCCTGTGCCTACTCTTGTTCCTCCATAAGAACCAGGGTGAAGACTAAGTAGCAGCCTGAAGCTGTAGATGCTTAGTGTAGATTTTTTATATTTCTTAAGCATTTAGCGTGTATAGAACCATATTTATTTTTTTTAACTGTCATGTTCTTAACCCCATATTCCCCATAAGCTCTGTGGTTTTTAACGTGCCATTTTGCATCTCATCATAATTTTTAGGAATACATTTTGAATTGTAGCAGAACTGATTATACTTTTGTTTTGTACCTCCTGATTGCTCTTATCATTGGTACTTTGCATTAGGTTACTGGTGCTCTTTGCCTTCTTGGCCTCTTAGAACATGAGCCTCATGAGGTCAGACACCGTGTCATGTATAAATTTTGTGTGTTCTCTGTTGCTGGGGACAGTACTTCTGCGGAGTTCATAAATATTGGGTGAATGTTCTGACATTCTAGTCATATGTATTTATAAAAGCTAATTTTGAAGTTTTTCTCTTTTACCCCTGCGTGTTTGACCCCTACCTCATGTTCTCTGTCTCATATTTAACCAGTCAAGTTTTCTGACAACTAATGAGGATTAATGTGAAATCCTACTTAGGAGATCCTCATTAATTATAATTTAAAAATTGAAATGTTTGTAGGCATCCCTAACACCTCCATTGCAGACAGAATTTAGATATGGTAGCCTGCTCAGTCAATTTAGTTCCTAATTTCAGAGTAGTTTATGATCCACATGGTAGTGGAGGGAAAGTAATACTAGGTTGAATGTCTGGTCTCAGCCGTTTGCTAACTATGTGACCTTAGACAGCTTATCTCTGAGTTTCAGTTTGCACCTCCATGTTAGAGTGGAGCAAGGTTGGATGAAATCAAGGATTCCTAACCTGTGTCTGTGAATATGGTTAAAAAAAATATGTGGCTAACTGTATTTCATCATGATTCGTTTCCTTTATAATGCCATGTATTTTATTTTATTCTGTGGCTTTAAAAATGTGATTCTGAGGAGTCCATAGGCTTCTCTGCCTGCCAGAGGATCCACTGACAAAAATGTCTACACTAGATGACCTTTCATTTTTTGTGGTTTTATGAAAGTGGACTTTATTGAATTGGAGGAATCTTGTGTATTAATTTTTTTTTGACATTCAGGTCATATTTCCATGTATTCATGATTCCTTATTTCAGCAATTCTTCATATTCCCTCCACACATCTTGTACGTACATAGTTGTTTTCATATTGTCTCCCTCATTAGAATGCTAGCTCCTTGATGATGAGAATATTTCTTGCCTTTATATGGTATCCCTGGCACTTAGTCAGGACTTAACTAAATGCTTATTGACTTGACTTCTATGACTAAGTTGGAAATGCTGCCCATTTTGCTCTTAGTGCCTGGTCCCAAGCTGGAGGCCTTCCTTTGCGGATCATCAGGTCTTGTTGTTAAAATGCAAAATTTTGTTGACATTCTTCATTGCCCACTTTAGTACACACTTTAAAACAGTGAAAATAAAGGGACATCAATAGTTTGTTTACTATCTTTTTACTAATTGGCTACTTGAGGGATTTTCTTCGAAGTATTTTTCTATAGTAATAATTGGGGTAGTCTTTTGGTCAGTCAATAATCTTTTATTAAGCACCTATTATGTACTAGTATTATGTACATGTACCAATATTACCAATATGTACCAATATTATGTATATTATCTATTAATTGCTGAGGATACAAAAAAATTTAAGATAATACCTTCTCTTAGGGAGCTCACTGTGTAATGGGAGGCAGCATATCAACAGCTATGTGCAAACCAGCTCTGTCCAGACAGGATAGATTGGAAATCCTCAGAGAGGGAAGGCACTAGAATTTAGTGGGATACGAAAGTTTTCCTGAAGAAGGTAGGGTTTTAGAAATAAAGGAAAGCCTGGAGGCAGTGATGAGGATAGAAAGCATTCCAGGCAGAGGGGATATCTGGGGAAATGTGTGGAGTTGGACAGTAGAATGTTTGAAGCACAGAGTTCATGGAAGGGGGTAGATAGTAGCGGTATATAAGGTGTAAGGAGACTGCCAAGGTAGGGAAGGGCCAGGCTGAAACTCTTCAGGTATAAGCTTCATTAAAGGAGCATCAGTGCTCAGTTGGCACATTTGACTTTACTTTTCTGGTTTAATAATTTAATTTGATAGTATTTAACTTTGCATTCAGAAATCATGATTATATTTACTAATTGTAAAAAGGCTGTTTTACTTACAGAGAAAATCCTTTTGAACCTCCTGCATGATAATTTAGCATATAAAAAGTCAAGCAAACTTATTAAATTAGTTCTATCTATAACTCTATTACACTTTTTCCCCACTTTATAGAAGATTTCACTGATAATTTCTGTAAAGTCGCCCCTTTTAACTAGCATTGTAGACTGTTAAGGAATCCAGTTAAGATTAGCAGAATGTTGCAGCAATCCAGGGGAGGTCTTGACACCAGCAATAGGGTAGTGGTTATGTAGAAGGTGAGAGGCAGAACTGACAAGAGTTGCTGCTGATTGAATATTGGGCTATCAGAGGGTGAAAATAGGTGTCTGAGAGGATGGTGGTGTCCTCAATGCAAATTAGAAAGTTTGGAAGGGGTGCAAACAGGGGAGATAATAGGTTACAGATGAGTTGTTTATAGGCCATCCAGGTGGACATTATCAGCAGGAAAGTTAGTGTTCAGGGATTGGAGCCCTGGACGAAAATAAGACCATAGTTGATCCACTGGGGGACTGAGAAGTTTCTGATAAATGCATACACTGTAATTTGTTCTGACGTTCCTCCATCATTGGGTATATATTTTGTTTCCAGGCTTTTGTTGTTACACGTAATGCTTCAAGGGCAGCTGAATGACTCAGTGGATAGAATGCCATGCCTAGAGTCAGGAGAACTCCTCGTTCTGAGTTCATGTGTGACCCTGGGCAAGTCACTTAACCCTGCTTGCTTCTGTTTCCTCATTTGTAAAATGGACTGGAAAGGGAAGGAAATGCAAACTTCTCATACCAGTATCTTCACCAAGAAAGCCCCAGTTGGGGTTACAAGGAGTCAGACACGACTGAACAATTGAACCACAAGTGCTACAATTTAGTATTTTTATACTTCCAGATATTTTGCAAGACACTTTACCTGATATGGAAGGGTTTGCCCCAATGATTGTAGGCCAGGATTATTGCAGCTTCATTTGGGTGACAGTAATGTTACATTTCTATTACACTTTAAATGAACAAAGTGCTTTTCTTGCAATAACTCTATGAAGCAGCCAAGGACAAATGTTATCCTATTTTACAAATTAGAAAACTGAGGCTCCTCCAGGTTAGATGTCCATTGTCACACTTGAAATAAAATGCTAGATTCATGTTCCAGCTAAAGCATTTTATTTCAAGTGTATGAGGTCTTTGTAGAATGTCCCATTAGTATATGTGAAATTACCTTAGCCCCTGAGATAACTGTTTACTGGATGTTCCTCAGTTTCCACTTTTGTGCCAGCTCTCCTGGAAGATTTGTCAGCTTGCTCATTTTTCCTACAGAACTGCATAGTTCACATTTCTACTGAAAGGTCAGCTGAGGACAAGTTCTACTACATCATCACAATTTTTCTCCAACAGCAGGATGGGATGTTTGGTCTGTTGGGTCTTGCTTAGGGATCTGATCTACAAGAACGTATCATATTTTGGCTACTATTTAGAATGCTCTACAATTATATCCAAAATATAGTATAAATTCATTTTATATTTTCATATCTCAGAAATTTGATAATCATTCTCAAAGGCCAAGAATGCTTTACTCTGTATTGACTGGGTTAGGAGATGTGAAAGGTGTATGTTGTGTCTTAGGGAATAGGGAGGCCCGAAGAGAGGCAGGAATGGCTGGTCTATGGAGACGTCAGAGCACACATATTTATTAAGTTTGCTGTCTTGTGTGCCTTCTCCAAGGACATTTCTTTCTTTTTTGCCATGCAATCTCTTCCCTGAGGCCATGCTATCTTGCTCCTCTAGGTATAACTTGCCTCTAGGAATTCTGATTCCCTATTTCCTAAGGTGGCAAGAGTGGTCTCTGTCTGTACCAAATCCGAGCTGATCATACCCACTGCAAAGTTCCCCTTTTCCCTTGTAGACGATCTCTCTTCCCCCATGAGAGCATTTGTCAGTGGTACCCACTCCCCTCACTGAAACAAGCTTTCACCTTTCTTTCCACTGTTTCAGTCTCTCCCTTTGCCTCCATTCCCATTCTTATGTAGGCTTTCTTCTCTCTAAGAGATCACAGAAGTTATTTTCCTTTCATTGTTAACCTTTGACATGATTAGGGTACATCAGATATATTTCCCTCTTACCTTCTTAGTTACCTCTCTCCTTTTATGCACCCTCCTGTTCTGTAGCCTAGTCCAACAGAAACATTGATACATCTTTGGGCAGTGTTGGGAGATTTAGGCTATGATGTTTCAGGCCTGTTTCTCCAGTATCACTTTTATTTGCTTTCCACTTTCACACTATAGTATCCTTTTAGAAAGAAAACTCTTAACAAACGCCATGTTGTTATTTTGTTGTTGTATTTGTTTTCTTTTCTTGTCCATGTTGCTTGAGAAACAAACAGTTTCTTTTGGTCTGGTTTTCTTTTCTAGGGATTTTGAACACCTTTTAAAAAGGGAATGTTTATCTTTTTTTCTTAATGTTAAGGCTTGAATTTTCAAGTTACATCATCTTGGGTTGCATGCACCTTGAGCTCGTTTCCTCTTCAGCACACATTATTCCATTTTCTCCTGCAGTTTCTGGTGGGTGCAAAATAGTTTTGCTTTATTCATATTTATATGTGAAAGTCTTTCTCCTAGTCAATTACAGAATTTGTTATTTGTTAGTGCAGTTGTTAATCCAATCACTACATATCTTGGAGTGCAGTATAGGATTTTTCTGGAGGGGATCTATAGTTGCTATGGGGATCAGCACTTTGTTTTCTGTATTCATAAGTTCTGGGCTATTTTCTTAATATTATTTCTTGCATTGTGGTGTTCATTTTTGACTTGTGTTCTTCTGGGAGATCTAAAACCCTGAATTGTCTCTATGAGTCTGGTTTCAAGATCAGTACTTTGATTGTATGGAGATCATGATTTCTTTTAATGTTACTGCTCTTTGCTTCTTTCCTTCCAGATTGCCCTTCACTTTGGTGTGTTTACACTCCCCGTCAGTTATCCTTTCTTTTATTTCTTCAGTTAAATTTGTCACCATGGATTCCAGTTTTTCTTTTCTGCCAATAATTTCTCCAGGCAATAAGTTCTGCTTTCACAATAGTTAATTTTCTCTTAAAGCATTCATTCAACCATTAGCTGTGGTTCCATGATGCTTTGGAAATCTACAGGTTGCTGTGCCTCATCAGGTATTGATTAATTTTCTTTTGACTTGCAATATTTATTCGCAAATGCCTGGCCTTTTTAAAAGATAAGTTAGTTAATTTTTAGTTTTCAACATTAACTTTCATAAGTTTAAATTATCTCCTTCTCCCTCCCTAAGATGGCATGCAATCTGATACAGGCTCTGCGTGTACATTCTTAGTGAACATTTTCACATTTGTCACATTATACAGAAAACGTTAGAATGAATGGGAAGAGCCATAAGAAAGAAAAAAACTAAACAACAAAAAAAAAAGACCAAGTAGTATGCTATGATCCGCATTTAGGCTCCATATTTCTTTCTCTGGATGTGGATGCCATTTTTCATCATGAATCTTTTGAAGTTGTTTTAGGTCCTTGCATTTCTGAGAAGAGCTAAGTCTATCAGTCAGTCATTGAATAGTGTGACTGTTACTGTGTGCAATGTTCTCCTGGTTCTGCTCACTTTACTTAGCATTAGTTCATATAAGTCTTTCCTACCTGGACTTTTTAAAAGCTGATTTGGAGGACATATCCTCTTCTGTTTTTAATATTTCCTTGTTGGCTTATGTATATATGCATAAAATTTCTAAGTTGTTTTTTCTTCCTGTGATCTTTGTTAATTTCAGTCTTTTCACTTTTATTGACTCCTTTCCCTTTGAGTATAGTTTCCCTCTGGGCTAGATCTCAAAGCCATCTCAACCTCCTCCCTTAGTGGGCAAGTCACATTTCATAGGTCTCTAGCTGTGCCTTCTGGGAAGGCTGAATTGACTTTAACTAGATGCTGAACCCTTTCCTCAGGCTTAGTGGAATACCCTGTGGGCACATACACACTTGTCTTGCTCTCCACCCCTCATCC
>CM053772.1:54411488-54442810 GCA_028658325.1 Potorous gilbertii
GGTAAATGTATAAGAGAAATGTATTGGGAGGAGAGAGGGTGAAATGGAATGGGGCAAATTATCTCTCATAGAAGAGGCAAGCAGGAGACATTTTAGTGGAGGGAAAAAGAGGAGAGCTGAGAAAAAAACATGAAGTTTACTCTTAACACATTTGACTTAAAGAAGGAATAAAATGCACACTCATTTTGGTATGAAAACCTACCTTACAATACAGGAAGGTGTGGGGGAAGGAGATAAGCAGGGTGGGGGGGATGATGGAAGGGAGGGCAATGGAAGGAGGGAGCAATTTGAAGTCAACACTCTTGGGGAGGGACAGGTTCAAAAGAGAATAGAAACAATGGGGGGCAGGATAGTAGGGAGGGAAATATAGTTAGTCTTACACAACACGACTGTTATCGAAGTCATTCGCAAAGCTGCACATTTACGGCCTATTTTGAATTGCCTGCCTTCCCAAAGGGAATGGGTGGGGAAGGAGGGATGGGGAGATGTTGGAACTCAAAGTTTTAGGAACAACTGTTGAGTAATGTTCTTGCTACTAGGAAATAAGAAATACAGGTAATGGGGACTAGAAAGTTATCTGGCCCTAAAGGACAAAAGAGAAGATGGGGACAATGGAAGGGAGGGATGATAGAAGAGAGGGCAGATTGGTGATAGGGGAAATTAGAATGCTCAGTGTATTGGGGTGGTGGGAGGGGAGAAATGGGGAGAAAATTTGGAACCCCAAATTTTGTGAAAATGAATGTAAAAAGTTAAATAAATAAATTTATATTTAAAGAAAAGCCTACTGTGTGTAGAGGTGCTTTTATAACTGCTGGGGATATACAAAGGTGAAAGAAAGCATAATCTCTACTCTCAGCTATAAATTGTCAAATATGATAAGAAATGGAAACCTTGCTGGTTGTACTTGGAGATGCAAGACTTGAGGTCAAGAGAGAGGTTAGGGCTGAATAAATAGATCTGAAAATTACCAGACTACAGATAATAATTCAGTACCTGGGAACAGATGAAATCATCAAGACAAATAGTGTGGAGGTCGAAGTGAAGAGGTCTCAGCCTTGTGAGGGACACTCATAGTTAGGGAGCATAACCTGGGTAAAGATCCAGCAAAAAAAGATTGAGAAATGGTCAAGCAAGTTGGAGGGGAACCAGGAGAGATCACTGTCATGGTGGAGTGACAGTATCAAGAGAGACCAAGAAGGATGAGGAGTGAGAAAAGGTCATTAGATTGTAGTAACTTTGGAGAGGGTAGTTCCAATTAAATAATTGAAGTCAGGTCAGAAGCCAGACTACAGATAATTGAAAAGAGAATGAAAGGAAGTGAATGGCTTTTACAAGAAGTTTAATCGTGAGAGAGAGATATCTAGGATGGTAACTAGTCTGGGTGGATGGATCAAGTGAAGATGTTTAAAGGATGGGGAAGAGGTGGGTGTCTTTGTAGGCAGCAAGGAAGCAGGCTACAAAGGAGGCTTTGAAAAGGAGAGATTGAAGACAAGAGAATGGGACAAGGGTTAGCAGTCTGCTGTAGAAAGAAGCATGGATGGAATGGAATCATTTGTGCAAGTAGTGGATTTCCTAGCTAAGAAGAGCCATCTCTTCATTCAAGGCTCGTGTGGAGGAAATAATGGAGGGATCACATCATATCTGGGTGACGTGAGAAGAGGAGGAAATGGTGAATATGGGGTTGTTGGAGAAAGGCCACAGTTTCCTGTGAAGTATGAAGTAGGATTCTGTGCCCAAAGAGTAGGATTAGGGAGAGCAATGGAAGATTTGAGGAGGGATGAAAAACTTTGCAAAACTCATTGTAGTGCATGGGATAGTAATCAATTAGGGAGGTGTAAAAGGATTGCTTCGAAGCAATGAGCTCTCAATTGAGATTGCGTAACAAATTTGTAGTAGACCAAGGCAGCACTGTTTGGTGACTATTTTCTACTTTATTCAATGATACATGAATGGGAGTAAAGGCGGTTAATGGTGGAAGCAATCCAAGGCTGAGACTGGTCAGGGCAAGATCAGCGATAGGATAAAGAGAAGAGGATTGTGTTGAGTTGAATTGGTTTGTCAAGGGGTCAGATGAGGAATGGAAGAGAGGGTAAACAGTGCAGGGATGCAAGTCCTCATTTTTTTGATTCTGAATTCAGCATGCTTTCCACTACATCATGTTATCCTGAAGAATTAAATGATTTGAACAAAATTATAACCACTAGTAGTGGTAAATAATAGAAAACTGTTTATGTTTATCATAAGGGATGTGTAGGATAGAGCCTTGCTGGATGGAAGGCTGGGCCAGAAACTGATGAGCATGACCCTCATACATCTCCAATGAGTGCCAAGAACACAAAGGAAATATTTGTGGCTCTCTTTGGTAGACTAGGAATAAATATTTCACCTTGAAAGGAATGTTTTTGGGGAGCAGAAGTAAATGAGCTTGACAAGGCTTAGACAGACTAGACCCTGAACCACATAAAGGGAGATCAGAATCAGTTGGGTTGGAAGGAATCTAATCAAGTGGGTCATGGCAGCAGAGGTGGAGAGTGGTGGCGGTGGTAGGGTTATTTCTTTGGTGGACCAGATGTCCTTTGCTCTTTGGGAGATTTGTAACAGCTGTGTTGACTTGTCTTTCTGTCATATCTTGGTGCCTCTGGTCAGTTCATCCCTGCTTACTACGAAGGGTTTCATTAAATTTCATGGCACCCTTCCCTGAACTTTCAGGGGAACTGTATGCTTCAGATTCTCTCTCATTTCATTGGGGACTTTTTCATGCTTTTTCCTCTTGTTAGTGCCCTTTAACAAGAATTTATTTAGTGCCTTAAATGCCACCTTTAAAGACATGAGAAATTTTTTGTAACAAAAGGTAAAGAGGAAAACATAAGTTCAAGAATTTTCCCCTGGCCTCTCTTTCCTGAGGGCCTCCATCCACTTCTCTCGATTGCATCTTGTTGCTCCATTAGGATGCTTGGTGATCACAGGATGTGGTGGTTCTCCAGGCCACTCCACAATGAAATTCTTTCCTGCTGTTCCATGCTGAAATGTGACCTACAATGCCTTCTTCAATCCTTCTCTGTCTCCTTCCAGAAAAATGTCTAATTGTATCTTGAACTCATTTACATTACTTGCTTCAATGGCCTTACTTGGCAGCTGATTCCATATGCTAATTCCATTCTTTTCATGAAGGAATTCTGCTGATTTTACTTACTTTTTGATGGTGGATTTTTCTTTTTTTATTTTACCACTTCTCTAGTGAACAGTTTCTTGATTCGACTTTATTTGACCCTGCAGATTCAGAATTTTTTGTTTGATGGTACCATTTCACTTGATGATCCTAAAGTCAGCATGTTGAGCCTTTACCTCACCCCGTGCAGCCCCTTGCCCCTTGGAGAACTTTAGAACAGGAATTGATCCTAAATGCCCTCCTTGTTCCTTTCTCTTCAGTGAAAAGTCTTTCTGTGACAGACCTAATACCACTAGGTCATGTTACAGTCCTCGTCAACAGTGTCAGCTCTTTACTTGCAGAATCAAAATGTTGTAACTGGCAGTGTTGGCACTGGTGGTAGGAGCTCTGTCTCTCCCACATTTTATTCTGATTAAGTCTGATTTATTGCTGTACAAAGCTTGTTTGTATGATTGTCCTTGCCACATTATTATAAGGGGATTTTAGTGTACAAGATATTGAACAAATCAGCTACTAAACCAGAAAGTATTTGTGGAGTATGGTAGACACAATCTCAGTTATTGTGTTCTCCATTTCTAGAGGAGAACATATTGCTTATCTTTGGTGGCAACAGAGATATTTGGACCAATTTTTACAACAAAAACAAAAACCTTACAACATTGTTGTAGGTTTTAGAACACTTCTGTCATATTCTTAATTTTACACTTGCAAACTGTAGAGGTTAGGTGACCTTAGATTTCATAATACTGGCATTGGCATTTAACCTCTGAGACTGCATTTAAAATTGTTTAAAAAATAAGAATCCACCTTGCCTTCCTCCCAGAACTGTTATAAGAGTCAAATGAAATAAACTGTAAAGTTCACTATGCACCCAAGGCATTTGGGGTCTTAATTTCTCTATAAAATGAGACATGCAGCATCGGATTTATTAGAGGAGGTGTGCTAGACAGTAACTGTAGTGTACACTCATTGTTCCCATAGAACTCTTCTCTTAGAGAGTTTGATTTCTTGTTTAGACCATCTTTTCGACCAGTGTGATTAATACACAAAACAAGACATACTGGGTAGCTTTTCTATTGAATGGAAAACATGGCTTGCAAAAAGTTGGTAGCTAGTGGTCCTGGAGTCAAAAAGACTAGATTGAGTTCCAATCTAGCCTACTAGTTGTGTAACCCTGGGTAAGTCACTTAACTTCTATTTGCCTCAGATCTGCAGCTGTAAAGTGGTGATAGTAACAGCACGGTGCTGTGAAGATTAAGTGAAATAATATTTGCAAAGCACTTAGAGCAGTGCCTGGTACGCAGTAGGTATTTTATAAATGCTTACTCCCTTCCCTTGCCTTCTAGAGCAGTGCCTGCTACGTAAACTTACCTTTGGCTTAAAAGAAATCAATTGAGAAAGCAGAATATGGAGGTCTGCTTAATTTCATTTCCCATGAAAATAAGCTGGGGATTTTGGGGCATGTTTCAACATGACTCAGTTACTGGGATAATGGCTTCCAAGAAAGTGAATGGAGTCTTAGATTGAGTCAAGAGCAAAATAGTGTGGTCTGACCAGAAAAGCAGGGCTAATGATTCCTTACCATTGCACTCCTCAACAGTACTCTGGCAGGAATGAGGAATCTGCAGCCTTGAGGCTACATGTGGCCCTCTAGGGCCTCAAATGTGGCTCTTTCACTGTCCAGATTTCACAGAACAAATCCTGTGAGGCCACAGGTTCCCCAGTCCTGCAGAGTATTGTGTTTAGTTCTGGGTTTTGCATTTTAGTAAAGATATTATTGATCTAGAGAACAAGCAAGAGAGTGAAGACCCTTGAGTTCTTTCTGTATGTGGATTAGTTAAAGGAATGGAGGATATTTGATCTGGACACAAAAAGACTTGACGGGAGATGAGGGGAAGTACATTGTAACTGTGTTCCAGTATTTGAAGTACTGTCATATGGAAGAGGGATAGGACACCTTTTACTTCCCTTCAGAAAGCAGAGCTAGGAGCAGTAGGCAGAAATTGCAGAAAGTAAAAATTTCATTTGGGCATAAGGAAAAACATCCCAAGAGTAAAAAAAGTGGAAGTACTGGATTCCTCTCCACTGGAGGCGTCCAGGCCAATGCTTGATCACCACTTGTCTCTTGTTGTAGAGGGAATTCTTTTCAGCATAGATTGCTTTGGTCTCTGAAACTCTGTGGGCTTTGGAAGTCTTTTTTCTGCTATTTACTGGTTTGTAGACATCAGTTAACCTCTTGGAGGTTCTGTTTCATCCGTAAAATGGAGATAATGCTTGCACTGTCTGCTTCATGGGGTTATTGGAAGGAAAGTACTTCTGCAAATCAAAGAGGGATATTAATAGTAATCCCCTTCATCTCTGTAACATTTTATAGTGTATGAACCCCTTGAACAATAGTAACTGTGAGGTGGATGATAGCAGGGTTATTATCCTTACTTTACATGAAGTAGAGGTTCAGAGAGACTAAGGGTTCGGGGAACCCCTGGTCACACAACTAAGGAAAGGTCAGAATGGGAACTCGGACCTAGTAACTGTAATTCCATGGCTCTCCACTTGTCTCATCCTGTCGGTAACATGAGCCATTTATCATGAAAATGAAAGTATGGTTACTTTCTTCCTCTTGTGTTTCTCTTAGCGTTACTTTATATTTTTTTTCATTGCCCTTTAGGGTAGAAACTATTTAAGAAGACAAAATGGAGTTTAGGGGAATTAGGACCCCATTATGAGAACAGATTTGCATCATTACAAGAAACCTAACAACTCTTTTTTCCAACCTGCCCCTTAAGAAGAAGAGAAGCCAGTGTTTAGCCCAGGGATGGGAAACCTGTGGCCCTGAGGGGCCCTCAAGTGCAGCCCTTTGACAGAATCCAAACTCCCAAAACAAATCCCCTTAATAAAAGGATTTGTTCTGTAAAACTTGGACTCAGTCAAAAGGCTGCGCCTAAAGACTTAGAAGGCCACATGTGACCTTGAGATCTCATGTTCCCCACCCCTGCTTTAGCCCATGGTCAGAATTGCTATGTCAACCCAATGAGTGTAAAACTTCTTGTAGGATTCCATCTAGAGGTTTTCATTCAGTAGCACATAGCACTGTTTTAACTCTTCCTTGTGAGGCTTTTTAATATTTTATTATAAGGAAATTGCAGAATTACTGAAAAAGAATAATATAAATGTTTTTCCCTAAAAAGTGATCTACTAGAATGTTTCAGCTTGGCATGGAGATAACCCTTGCTTCTTGTCATTGGTGCTGTGGCAGGTCCTTTAGGTGGGGGAGGCTTTGCATCTGAGCTTAGTGGTTGTGTATCTGTCAGTTGCTCAAGAAGCAGCCTTGCCAAGTTTGAAGAGGCTTGTTATTAAGTTGACTACAGTGTAATGAATTTATTTTTTGTCCACAGCAGTTCTTAAAGAGTATCTCCTAAATTAAAAAAAAATTGCCATATGCTTTGATGGAGAGACATCCATACCAGTGATATACTTGAAGTATTGAAGTTCACATACATACAAATATATATATATCTTTACATGTGTGTGTGTATATATATATATATATTATATATATATACACACACACACACACACACATACATATATACAATAGGGGATAATAACTGGATGTATTTTGAAATGGAATCCTTGGATGTCAAAATACCCTAATGTAGCTCAGTACTTTCTCTGTAACTTTTGGTCATACATACAACATATATAATGTGTATTTGTATATCTTTTTAAAAAAAATAATGGACACCTAATATTTGCAAGTTACTGTAGTAGGTGCTAGAGATGCAAAAATGACACAAAACAGAATTCCTTCTCTCCAAAAGCAAATAATGGCGTAGATAAGGTATGTGCAGTTGACTACAGTCCAAGTTAGGATATGGAAAGGCAGAAAGGAGAGGCGCCAATGCTCTGAGAGAGATCTCATGTAGCCAGGGAGATCAGGGAGGACTTCATGGAGGGAAGCTGACCTCAAAAGAAAGTCTAGGAATCCATTCTTGCCAGAGCAGTAAGAAGGTCTGCCATCCATAACCCACAGTTCATCAGAGGACCACAGGCCAGCAGCTACAGTCCTCAATGTGACTGTTTGGGATGGGATGTAGTTATGTAGCACAGAAACCTGAACTTTGTGTGACTCTCAACTCTTCTTGGCTGTGCTGGGATAACAGCTTTCATTTTTCATGTGACTGTGTTTCTGTGTTTTTTATGACAGTGCCTAGAAATGCTGTGTCACTAAAATTTAAGGTGAAATATGTGTCTCCTCAGCCAAAAGAGATCTCTCCTACCTCTACCTTAAAACTGAAGGAGTCACCTATCCGAAGAGGAGAAAGCAGGCACAATGCTAGGGGTGGGTTCCTTCATTTGGTTGAATTTTCACCGTGTTGAGTATTGATCACCTGAAATGTGGGGAATTTGTGGAATAGCAATTTACACAGTATTTTTCCCTGCAAGTCAAATTCCCATTTCTACCCCTTCATTTTTTTAAAAAGAATTTTGTGTGAGGCTGTATTTGGCAAATAATCTCTCTTCCCTCCACATCTCTGAAGGTATATGCCAAAATCCTTTATAATTTGTGTCATCTCCCAGGCTGTTACAGCATATGAGAGCAGAGAATAACTTAGTTATTCTTGAATAAAGGTTCTTAACAAAAAAAGGGTAAAGTTTTCATACTCACTGCATGAAATAGACAATATTTCCTGAAACAGGAGATACGAACCTCAAAGAATTTAAAATAAAACATTCATTTTATTATTTTTTTAAAGAAGGAAAAGGAAAAAAAAAAGTAGAATAGTCAGTCTTTTTATCCTAAGTGCAGATGAAATTGATTAAACCTTAAAAACTGGCCTCAGTACACCCGGTTTATTAATTGAAGAATTTCCTCTTCCCCAGAATGGGAAGTGCACATTAAAACAGAGCTTTGCCCCTGAGTAGCAGTGACACTTGAGAACTGAATATTTTCCACAATCCTATTTTCTCTTCTGTGCTAGAGGAAATCCTAACATGGTAAAAAAAAATGTGAAGGGGGAGGGAGAAAGAGCGAGTGAGCAAGCAAAAAAGTACATTTTAAGGAAGTCCTCTTTCATTTCCTTGTAAAGCATGAAATCAAATTATAGCTCATGGCCCACAATTATTTTATTTCTACATTTCAAATTCCATTTTCTGCTTCTATTCGGTGCTTGCGAACAGGAGTTGTACTGTTGTGCAAAGTCAGCTAAAAAGATTACCGTAGATAGAATATGACACAGTAGCTTAAAGCAGCAGTCAGAATCCTGGGTTAAGTTCAGAGATCCGTGACCATACACAACCTGTATGTCTGTCTCCATCCAGAAGGGAGAAATGGGCAATGACTCTACTATCCAGCTCTTTTGACATTAGAGGATCTTGGAAAACCATCCTTGTTGAATTCTTGCTTGAAACACAGTGGGTTAGTTTATCTGCCCCCCTCTGTCCTCTTCTGAGAAAATTCATAAATCTGAAAGAGCTAAAGAGAGATTTTCATCTGGCCCATTCCCATGTCCCTAGGTAAAACATATCTAAATCATCCAGTTTTTGAAGACCGCCAGAGGAGATTTTGTATCTACTAATAATCCTTTAAAATATTTAACAATCCTTAGTTTCAGGAAATTTTCTTATATATATATCTAACTCAAATCCCTCATGCTTTAGTTTAAGTTGATTTCCTCTTATTTCCTCAGAGAACAGCTGGTCAGCAGGCTTTCTATGACAGATTTTCTTATATTTGAGCAGTTAGTAAGATTCCTTTCAGCATTTTTTTCCTTTACTAGATTTCAGATAATGTAAGGCTTTTCTCATAGTCTTTTAAAAAAGCTGTCATCATCTTTTCTGAACTTTCTAGATGTTTCTGATGTTCTTTTGATTGAGGACATACCACTTACGTAAGAGTCCAACTGTTTGTGTTTATGTCGATAGCAGGATGACTTTATGGTTTTTCTGTTGATCTTAAAGGATACAGTTTTCTAATTGAAGTATCATGATCGTTACCATAAAGAAAGATTTGTTAGCGTTGGCGGAGGAAGCTTTATGGAAGAATACTTGAACTATGCTGTTCCTTGCTCTCCTAGCTACTGATGATCTCTCCTCCTAGGGAACCTTCCATCTACTCTATATTTGTCTTATGGGTATTCATTTACATATGTTGTCTCCCCATTAGAATGTAAGCTCCTTGAGGGACCATTTTTGCTTTTTCACTTAGCATATTGCAAGCAGTTAATTAGTGTTTGTTAATTCGTTGATTGAAGGAAGGATAGGACTTAGACAAGGGGAAAAGTTGAAGGAGAGTGGGATATTTTAGTCAGTCAGCAAGCACCTCGTGCCTGGCCACTGTGCTCAGTGGGAGTAATATAATAAATGAAACAATTCCTGATTGCAGGGAACTTTCCAGGGGAGTGATCTGTGCACAGGGACAGATATGGGAATGTAATGCTTGTAGTGTTTGGGAACGGCAGAAAGTCCAGCTTGGCTGGACTGAAGAGTTCATGTAGGTGACTTATAAGAGACAAGATCAAGAGGTAAACAGGAACCTTGAATGTGGAATAAGAGACTGAGAAATAATAGGATCTCAGAGGTGGAACCTCAGAGTAATCTAGATCAGTTGGCTTAACTGGGTCATGAAAAATAGTCTTTTCGCATCCACTGTAATTCAAAAAATTCAGTACATCTTTTTTTTAGGTAAATAGTATTTTATTTTTCTAATTACATGTAAAGGTAGTTTTCAATATTCATTTTTTATAAGATTTTGAGTTCCAAACTATTCTCCCTTAACTCCCTTTCTCCCTCCCCCAGACAGCAAGCAGTCTGATATAGGTTACACATGTACAGGCATGTTAAACATATTTCCACATTAGTCATGTTGTGAGAGAAGAAACAGAACAAAAGGAAAAAACCACGAAAAAACCCAAGGAAAGAGAAAATTGTGTGCTTCTATCTGCATTTAGACTCTATCAGTTCTTTCTGTGGATATGGATAGCATTTTCCATCATGAGTCTTTTGCAGTTGTCTTGGATCACTGTATTGCTGAAAAGAGCTAAGTCTGTCCTAGCTGGTCATCACACAGTGTTGCTGTTACTGTGTGCAATGTTCTGGGGGTCTGCTCACTTCACTCAGCATCAGTTCATCTAAGTTTTTCCAGGTTTTTCTGAAATCCACCTGTTCATCATTTCTTATGGCACAATAGTATTCCATTACATTCACATACTGCATCTTGTTCAACCATTCCCCTATTGATGTGCATTTCCTTCGAAATACATTTATTAGGTACCTACCATGTGTGAGACTTTTACAATGAATTTCTGATTTTTTCCTGGAGGCATTGGGGAACCAATAGAAGTTTCTGTGTGTTGTAGGCAAAGAGTTATTTTAAGAAAACTAATCTTGCAGAATGCGATTGGGTAGCTTTGCATTGTGGAGACATCAATGATACAGGTGAAAACTCAGTGAAAGTCTCAAGTAGGGTGGGTAGGGAGGACAATGTAATAGTATAGAAAGGACCAAATTGAGAGATGTTAGCTAACTTTAGCAGCTCTGCCTTAGTCTATCTACCTCCCTCAGAGAGACTAAGTGGCTTGTCCAAGGTCCCAAAGATAGTAAATGGGAAAGTTGGGATTTGAACCTTGGTCCCCTGACTCCAGATGCGGCATTCTTCAATATACATTTATGTGCAAGGCTGTGGGGATACAGAGACCTAAATGAAACCATCTCTGCTCTTAACCTTCTATCTGTAGAAGAATGCAACATTTGTCTTCCAATCACTTTTGCCACAGGGTTACTTTAAGCCATTTGTCTCTTCAGGCCCCCAGCTTCAATCTCTATCCTTCCCAATTGGTAGGTGTTCATGCTTCCTAAATTATTGAAAAGTTTGAACTCATCTGTCATGAGTACCCTCACTCACCTAAAAAATGACTTTTTGTGCATTCAGTATCTCTTCCAAGTGCTCATCCTCCTCACTTTTCTAAGCTGTGTGTTCATGTGATTCTTGCTGTCTCCATCAGTGACCACAACATTTCTGTATCTCCCCTGTACTTATGTCATCTTTTTCTCTGGCTGAAGACATACCCACATCTTCCCTATCCCAAAAGAACCTTCCCTGGACACTGCTTTCTCCTCAGACTTCTACTAGACTTCTTGCAAGAGGAGTTTAATATTTATTACCTATCACTTACAAGTCTGGCTCACATCTCCAAAGTTTACTGGATTTGTTCTCTTCAGTGATCCCAATGAGTTTTCTTTTAACCTTTAAAAAAAAATTTAACAAACTTTTGTTTTGCCCTCCCAATCTCCCTTTTCCCTACCCTCAGATTGTGGAGGATGGAGAAAAAACAAAACAAAAAACTTGTAGTCGTATGAAGAGTCAAGCAAAACCAATTTCCACAATGGCTGTGTCAAAAATGTGTATCTAATTCTTCATCTTGGGTCCTTCACCTCTCTACCAGGAGCTGGGGTGCATTCACTCTTCTGGAGTTGTGAGGGTTCATGTGGGCATTGCACTGATCAGAGTTCTTCAGTGTTTCTAATGTTATATATTATTGTATAGATGTTCTGGTTATGTTTACTTTTCCCTGCTTCAGTTCATAGAAATATTCCTAGATTTACATAAAATAAAAAACAAATGCCACTAAGATCAGGAGAAACCTTTGCTTTCGTTATCTCTCATGCTTCAGATTTTCTCCCTCCTCTCTACCTCCTGGCTTCCTTAAAAGCTTGTCTTCTACAAGAAGCCTTTCCCATTCCCACTTAATTCTAGAGCCTTCCTTCTTTTGATTATCTCCAATTTATAATATATAGGTGTATATATATATATATATATATATATATATATATATATGTGCATGTCTATGCATATATACACATATATATGCATACACACATACATAGGTATTTGGCTTGTATGCGCATAATTGTTTTCATGTTGTCTCTCCCATTGGACTATGAGCTTCTTAAGATAGGGACCGTCTTCTGCCTTTCTTTGTATCCCCAGCGCTTAAAATGACTGGAACATTGTAGGTGCTTAATAAATGTTTATTGACTGACCCCCTAAGAGTAGCTGCTTTCATATACGATAATTGGTCAGCCATTCCCAAATGATGAGCTCTCTACTTTCCTGTTCTTTATTACCACAAAAGAGCTGCTGTTGATGTTTTTGTACCTGTGAGGCCTTCTCCTCCTTTGATCCCTTTGAGGTAATGGTGATTTTTCTGAGTCTAAAGCTTTGGAGGCCTATTTACATAATGGCCGGACCAATCACAGCTTCACTAAGGTGTATTAATATGTTTCTTTTCCTTCAGTCACTGAAGTATTTGTCGTTTTTGCTTTTTGGTTAACTTTGCCAGTCCGATGGGTGTGAGATGCACACTCAGGGTTGCTTTAATTATTAGTAATTTGGAACATGTTTTCATGGGTCTCTTAAAACCTTGGATTTCTTCCTTTCAGAACTACTTGTTCATATTCTTTGACCATTTATGAAGTAGAGAATGGCTCTTATTCTTATGAATTTGAATTGCTTCCTTGTTTATCTTAGAAAGGAGACCTTCATTAGAGAAATATGCTGCAATTATTTTTTTTCCTGTTAATTATTCTCCTGATCTTAGCTGCACTTGTTTTGTTAATGCATAATCTTTTAAATTTTATGTCATCAAAATTGTCCATTTTATCTCCTGTGATCTTTTCTAACTCCTTGTTTGGTCCGGAATTCTTCCCATATCCATAGATGTGAAAGGTAATTTTTTTCCTTGATCCTCAGATTTCTTGATGATGTGTCTTTTTATATCTAGATCATGTATCCATTTGGAGCTTGTTTTGGTATATGATGAGATGTCTTGGTCTATACCAGGGATTCCTAACCTTTTCTTGTGTGACATGGACTTCATTAGCCACCTGGTAAAACCTTTGGACTTCTCAGAATAATCTTTTTAAATGCATAAAATAAAGTGCCGAAGATTACAAAAGAAACCAATTACTAATGAGTGAAGTACACTTAGCAAAGTTTAAAAAACAAAACAAAATACAGTCATGGCACCAGGTTAAGAACTCCATTTTTGCCAGGTTGCTTTCCAGTTTTCCCAGCAGTGTTTGTTGAATGGTAGCTTAGAGCCCTTGTATGTGTCAGACCCAGGGCTATCAGGTACAGTTTCTTTTGCGGGCTCAGTACCAGCCCTTTCCTTCTGATTGACTTCTCTGTTTTTTAACCAGTACTTGGTCATTTTGGTGATTATTGCTTTGTCTTTGTTCCTACTTTGTTGTCATCATTTCCCTTGAGATTCTTGACCTTTTAAACTCCAGATCAGTTTTAATTTTTTTCTATGTTTATTAAATGATTTTTTTGGTAGTTTGATTAGTATCACATTAGATATATACATTAATTTAGGTAGTACTGTCATTTTTATTGTTAGGTTGGCTTACTCATGAGCAGTTAATGTCTATCCAGTTATGTAGGTATGTCTATGTTTCTGTGAAGTGTTTTGTAGTTTTTGTGTATTTGGGTAGCTAGATACCCAAGTATTTTGTATATTCTGTGGTTATTTTAATGGGAGTTTCTCTTTCTATCTTTTTTCTACTGGGTTTTATTGATAATATACAGAAATACTAATGATTTATGTGAATTTATTTTAAATTGTTGTGCTTTTCTACCACTGCAAGTTATTAAGGCTATTTCAATTAGTTTTTAGTTGACTTTAAAGCCTTCTGAACCATTACATCTGTATAGATCTTTGTCTATGCTTATTATTCAATTTCTTTTTCTTGCCTTCTTCTATGACTAGCATTTTTATAGTCATACTAAATAATGGTGATTATGATGAGCATCCTTGCTTTATTCCTGATTATGCTAAAAAGTCCTCTAGTTTATAGATATTATTTGCTGTATTAAGGAAAGCTCTTTTTATTTCTTGTTTTTTTTACTTTTTTTTTTTTAACAGAAAGTGGCTGTTTTTTGTCAAAATCTTTTTCTGTTTCTGTTGATATCATGTGATTTTTGTTGTTCTTGTTACTAACATGGTCTTTTATGTATGTAGTTTTCCAAACAATGGAATCAACCCTGCATTCCTGGTATAAATCCAACTTGGACCAGTGATATCTTCATTGTCCTTTCCAGCGGCCTTTTCTTAGTCTTTTGGCATATTGACTTCTTTCTGCTTTATATACTCTCCTCCCATTAGCTGTTATGTTACTTATCTCTCCTGGTTCTCCTCCTACATATATCTGACCACTCTTTCTTTGACTTTTCTGTTTATTCATCTTCCTTTTTCTGCCCTCTAGTGGGGTGTCATTCTAGAGTGTCCTTGGTCTCTTCTCTTTCTTGGTGATTTTTGCTCACTTATTCTGTATTTTCAGATTATCTCTATTTACAGGTAATATCTTGTCCCTCCTGATCTTTTCCTTGAGCTCTTATGACAAATTTCTAATCATTTGAGTGTTGGAGTTTCTATTTATGTGTTCAAACTCAGCATTTCCCAAACTGAATTTACCAGCTGATGATACTACCATATTCCTAGATATCATGAGTTGAAACCTTGGAGTCCTGTTTGATAGTTCCCTCTCAATTACTCTCTGCATTCAGCCACTTCCCAGCTCTTGTTAATTCTAGCTTGGCATCTCTTAGGGCCTTTGTTCTCACTAATATCCTTCTTGTGCTTTTGCTTGAACTTGGCAATGAAATAGTTGACCAGGTGGTTGTCAAGGTCTTCTCCACCCAAGTGGCTGGCCCCAGCTGTGGACTTGACCTCAGAGATGCTGTCTTCAAGGGGATTAATGGAGACATTGAAAGTACCACCTCCAAAGTCAAAGGTCAATACATTTCTCTCAGAACCAACCTTTGTATCCAAGCCATAAGCAGTAGCAGCAGCAGTGACTCATTGATGATTTGGAGCACATTGAGACCAGTGATGGTTCCAGCATCTTTGGTTGCCTGATGTTGAGAATTGTTGAAATAGGTTGGTTCAGTGACGATGGCATTTGTCATGCTCTTCCCAAAGTAAGTTTCAGCAATTTCTTTCATCTTAGGTGAGACCATAGAATAAGCTTCTTCCGGAGAGAAACTTTTGATCTCCTCTTTGAACTCCACTTGGACCTTAGGCCTGCCTAAGATATCACTAGTTCTATCATTTCTCACTATGAAAGGCCAATGCTTCGTGTCTGACTATAACTGCATCTTCAGATCTGCAACCATATAGATGTTTGTCATTAAAAACTGTGTGGGTGGAGTTCGTTGAAACTTGATTCTTTTCGGCATCAACAGTTAAATATTCTGTGTTGATGAAGGTGACATAGCTTGGGTAGTCCTGTTTTCTTGGCCATTAGCATGACTTCCCCTTTCCCATGTTGGAAGACTTCCACACAAGAGTAAGTGGTGCCAAGGTCAGTGCCAACTGTGAGTCCCTTTGACATGGGCATCAGAGAATGTAGCTGACCATTGTGGAGCAAGAAGGACTGCTGCTGCCCTGAGGAGAAGATACTACTTTTTTTTCCTATTGCAGGTTTGTGACAGTCCTGTGTTAAACAAGTCTGTTGGTGCCATTTTTTCAGCAGCATGGGATCACATTGTTTCTCTGTCACATTTTGGTGATTCCCACAATATTTCAGTCCTTTCCATTATTTTTATATCTATTATGGTAATCTGTGATTAGTGATCTTTGATGTTACTGTTGTAATTGTTTTGGGACTTCACTAATTGTGCCCATATAAGAGGATGAACAGTCAGCAGATGTGTAAGTGCTGACTTACTGGTCTTTCCCCATCTCTCTCCTTTTCCTGAGGCCTCCCTGTTCCCTCCCAATATTGAAATCAGACCATTTAATAACCCTACAGTGGCCTCTAAGTGTTCAAGTGAAAGGAAGAGTCAATCAATGAGACAAACTTCATTGTTGTCTTACTTTAAGAAATTGCCACAGCCACCCCAACCTTCAGCAGCCACCACCCTGATGTGTTAGCAGCCATCACCATCAAGGCAAGACCTCCAACAGGAAAAGGATTATGACTCAGCTGTGGACTTGAAGGCTCAGATGATGGTTAGCATTTTTAGCAATAAAACATTTTTTTATTAAGGTATGTGCATTTTTTAACACATAATACTATTGTACACTTAATAGACTACACTGTAGTATTGTATATACACATAACATGTATATATAGTATAAATATATCTTTTATATTTACTAGGAAGCAAAATAATTTGTATGACTTTCTTTATTGTAATAGTCACTTTACTGTAGTGGTCTAGAACTGAACCCTCAATATTTCACTTTATTTTATATAGTGAGACCATCAACTTATTAAAGACAAGATCAAAATCAACACAAAATCAGAAGAAAGGCTAAAGATGAGAAAAAGATAATTGTGAAATTGCAATAGCTCCAGCCTAATTATTGAGAAAAACTATTAACTTTGGGAAATGGAATAAGAAACAGACGTTGCTATAGACTGTCACTGTTTCCTACAGAAATTTAATCATAGAAATCAGCTGCTATAGGGAGAAGTTTAAAGAAGCTGAGAACTAGACTCAGCCTGCAGATGCTTGGCCTCCTTGCCACGCTGAGGGACATGGCAGCCCATGGCATTACAAGTGCAGAATATAAACTCAGGTGCGTCATCTTATCTAAGAAGCTGGAAGAAAGTTATGAGCAGTGATTGTTGAAAGAGAAGGAAAAAGTAAGCCTATAGTAAGAATGGAATGAGAATCAGTGTCTGATTATCCCAAGAATACTTCAAGTTTATCCTTGGAAGATGGCAAAGAGAGGGAAAATTGAGGATTTTTTAACAAGTTATTTTCCTCATTAGAATATAAGCTCTTAGAGGAGGCAGGACCATTATTGCTTTTCTTTGTAGCATTGGTGCTTATCGTCCTCATTAAGTAAGTACTTGATGATTCTTAGCGATTGTTTGGTGATTGAGGACAGTGGGACCACCATATTTGGGCTCCACTATGTCAGTCCCCAGGGTGTCAGCGTCACATGCAGAACTGGGAACCAAGATTAAACAGTATAAAGATGGGAGGAATGGCTGACCAAGACCAAGTGTTGATAAAAGATATTTATGATAAAGGTGACCATCTTCAGAGCATTTCACTGGTCACTGAAAGGATAATTGGAGGTTGCAAACTTGAGTGTCTGGAAGGATAGTAGTTGTGTCTTCAAAAGAAATGGGAAGTTAGGAAGGGAGATGGGAAAAAAGGAAGAAAATGAGTTTTATTTTGCAACAGTTGAGTTTGAAATGCTTCTGGGTCATCGGTGTGGACATATCCAGTATACAGTAGGTGACGTGGGTCTGAAACTACGAAGAAAAGTGAAGGTAGGGTATGTAGATTTGAAAGTTATCTGCATAGAGATGATAATTAAACTTATGGTACATCCTATGTGAAACCTTCCTTAGATCTTCCTATCTGAGTGAAATCTCTGCTTACCCCCCCCCCTTTATTAAAACACTTAATATTTTTTCCTTTAACCTCATAACATCCTAGTTTTCATCATCCTTATTTGTGTACATGTCTTGCTTTACTGTATGTATTTATTACAAGGCAGAGCTTCTCTTTGCCCTCAGGTGGCTCAGTCAACAGAGTACAAGGCCTGAAGTCCAATCTGTACTAGCTCTGCGACCCTAGATATGTCACTTAACCCTGTTTGCCTCAGTTTTTTCATCTGTAAAAATGAGAAGGAAATGGCAGACCACTGCAGTATCTTGGCCAAGAAAACTCCACATGGGGTCCTGAAGAGTCAGATACTACTGAAATGACTGAAGAACAACAATGGGGCTTCTGTTAGGTAGTTGTTAGTGACAGATATTCAAAAAAGTGTGAATGAAATACTTTTAATGCACAGAAAGAAACAAAAAAGTGAAGAGATACAAACACAATTTTGTTATTCCCTAATTTAATGTCTCTGTTTCTTTAAAAAAACTTTACATAACAGTTCACAGTCTATTATATAGTCTACTTGTTCTATGTATATTGAAATATTTTTGCTAAGTTCCCAATGAAAAAGAAAATTTAATTTTAAAAAAGAACAGAATGACAAGACTTATTGACCAGATGTTGGGGAAATGGAAGGGATCAAATATGTGATTCTTAGGTTCAGTTTTGAATGACATTGAAATTTATTGCTCTTTTTATTGTAGTAGGAGTTTTGGAGTAGGAGCTACTTTTTAGCTTCCTTTACTGTATCATGATATGTGTCTCACTTGATAACTGTGGGCATACCTGGGTAGCTGTCCCCAGACAGTCTCATTCAGTGTTCTTAATATCAATGATCTTATCATTTCTCATGGTCTCAGTTGTCATCATATTTATGATTACCAGATTACCATATACTCTTCTCTCTCCTCAGTGCTAGTTTTCCATCACCAGTTGCCTGTTGGCCATTCCTTTATTGCTTCATGTCTTATGCTTAAGGATCCTTTTCTCTGAGGGCATACTCATTGAGGCATGCTGAAGTCTTGTTATGTACCATATGTAATTCTGTTTGCTCAGAATTGTGAACATTGTGGATGTGGCTACGAGGAATTTTGTAAAATTATTGAACCATTGATTGAGAGCTGAAAGGGACCTTAGATACCATGTTATCCAACTCCCTTATTTTGCAGATGAGGAAACAGAGGTTGACAATAGTTAAGCGACTTGCCAGATGCTTACATAGTGTCTGAGGCAGGGTTTGAACTCAGGTCTTTTTGATTCCAAGCTCCTGGTTCTGGACTGTGCCACCTGCCTGTTTTTCTGTTACTTTTCTATTGCAGCCTCTTTGGCTTTGTTTAATGACTTTATTTGCTTGCTATCTTGTCCATTGTTGTTTATTTTTTTCTTGGTTATCACATGAGCTATCTGTTGATTTTGTTTCTTGCTTCTCTAGTTACTCTTTTGGAAACAATTCTCATTTTCTTCCTGGGTTTTTTGATTGATTTCTCTTTTATTTCCTTATTAGTTCATGTCATTGAGGTTCTCAAGCAGAGGCCAGGTTGCTGATGTTTTAGAGTAGTGGTGTCAAACTGAAATAGAAATCAGATCTGAATAGATCTTGTTAAAGTATTGTTATTATTTTTTTAATTTTTGTTTAATTTTTTAAATTATTGTTATTGTCTTGTTGAATTATGTTGAATAACATAAAGATCCCTGTGGGCTGTGTGTATTGACTTTTGTTTTAAAATGTAGCATTTTGTTTTATTGGTTTTTGTTAATTCTTTCCCAGTTATATTTTAATCTAGTTAAGGTGGCACTCAGAAGTGCTGCAGGTAACGTCCTGGGATTTGACCCTCTGTTTTAGAATGAGGATTTGACTAGATTGATTTCAAATTCAGCAAGGACCATGTCTCTCCTAATCTGTGTTTTCAGAAAGTGAAACGGATGCTTCTTTTCAGCTCTGCTTCTTTTTGCCTCTTTCCATCCATGGAAATTCATGGACAAATGGATAGTTTTACAGCTAGAGTTGACAAATGGATAGTTTTACAGCTGTGTTTTTCTTGCTGTTTCATTTTTCCTTGCTCACATGCACGTTCTGAGTAGCTGCTTTCTAGTTAGAGATTCATAATGCTGTCATGTATACAAGCACTGGGTGTCTTTTATTCCATGTAGATTTGGTTATAGTTTCTCCTCTCCTTTGTGATATTTGAAAATGTCTATTAATTTTTTTAGCTCTCTACTCATATCTGTAGATAGCACATGACTCTTCTTAAAATAAAGATATTTCTTCCTCTGCTTTTATACTGAAGCATCTTAGAAATTCCCAAATTAGTTTTCTATCTTGTCAAATTATTGAAGATCATTTAACTGTAACTAGGAAATTGGAGTTTCTTTGTTAATTCCTCTTGGGACTGTTACTCCTTAGGAAAAATGAAGAACCCTTCGTGATAGTATTACCAGGTAAGTTTCCCTACTTGCACGAAAGTCTTCAACTTGGGATGTTTGGAAAGGATTCCATCTTTTTTGGTCCAGGTTAGCACAATACTTGGCTTTCTGCCTTCTTGTATAACGATGTCCCACGCTGAGAGGTCTCCTTCCACTTTCTGCTCCCCCTGCTGGCTTGTCGAGAGGGTGGTGCGGTTTCAGTACCTCACTTGGCACAGACGTTTGTTCCGACTTATTTTAAAACTCTTTCTTTCCAAACTCTCTGTGAAGAAGTACAAGTTGTGTGGGGCTTTGTCTTTATGTGTGTGTGTGTTTTGTGTATAATAAGACTTTCTTTAGTATATTTTGTCTATTTCTTCCAGATTCCTAAAACATCTCTTTGATTGCTGTCTGCTCACAATTTTCCAAGGACTTCCTATTGCCTGTAAAATCAAATTCAGGCTCCTCAATCTGGCATTCAAGGTCCCTTACAATCTGATCTCAACTACCCTTTTTAACCTTATTTTCTGCTGCTGCGCTCTTTGTAGCTTCCTGACTTTCTACACATTGCTCTGCCCACTGTCCCTGTGAACATGATTTGTTGCCTTCCTGCCCCTTCTTTTTTCCTACTTTTCCTCACACTGTTCTCATTCCCTGGAATATTCTTCACCCTCCCCCACCTTTCCTAATGCTACCAAGGGTTGAATTTCCACGAGCCTTCAAGACCTATCTCTGCCCCTAGCTATCCTTTGCATAACAGAATCATCCAGAAGTGGAGTGGGTCACTTCAGGAATTTCTCAAAGCTGGAGGTCTTCAACAAGAAGTTGAATAGCCACTGGACAGTAAAGTCTGGTCTGATGTCCCTTCCTAGCACAAGGTACTTTCTTGTGATTGAGCCTCTTTATCCTAGAAGGGTCTTGAGTCATGATGGTCTGATTCTGAGCATCTCCAGTTATTCTTATAGGTATATATTTGTTATCTTCTCCAGGCTTCTCTCTTCTGTCTTTACTGTGGATTTCTCTAGACATTCCCCTCTTTATGCAAAAGATACCTCTCTTGGTATATTCTCTCCTTAGTCCAATGCTAAGTTATATTCTTCTCAAAGGCTCTGACACGCATTTGTAGTAATTGTAGTTAAGGGGGTAGTAGCCTCTCTTTGCTGAAAAATAGAAGAGCATGCAAGACTTGGGATCTGGAAGACCTGAATTTGAATCCTGCCTTAGATACTAACTGGCTTTGTGACCCTGGGCAAATTGCTTAATCACTCTAAGCTTGTTTCCTTTTCTTGAAAATAGGGATAATGATAGGACCTACTCTACAGAGTTGGTGTGAGTGTCAAGTGAGATACCTATGGAAAGTGCTTTGTAAGTCTCAAAGTGTCATAGATTCAGTTTACAAAAACTTATTTACAATAGTAGGAGGTGTAACTCCATTGAACTATTGAATTTTCAAGCAAGAAGAGGCCTTAGAGAGCCCTATTATGTAAAATATGGCACTTTGATACCAGAAGCCTGGGATCATTTTTAAAATTAAGTTAAAATTTTTTCAGTGAACCAAAATATACATTTTCACCTTCTTTCACCCTTCCTTCCTATTGAAAAAGAAAAACAAATATGAAAAGTCAAGCAAAACAAATTACTTCATTAACTCTCTTTCTTTCTCTCTGTTTGTCGCTCTCTGTCTCTGTCTCTCTTTCTCTTTGTCTCTGTCTTTCTCTCTGTTTCTCTCTCTCTCTCTCTCTATCTGTCTCACTCTGTGATCTAGTCTAGCCCTACAGGTCTGGCCTCTTTTTTGAAAACCTCCTATACTCATATATACCTATAAAATAAGAAAGGTAAAGCAGTAATAGCAGTTTAGCTTTGTCTTTCATTGTAATGCGCATATTCCTCATGGCAGTTATTAATAGATAATTTGGTGTTCAGAGCTTCCATTAAGCTGGCAGGAGGGGCTGTGTACATATTTCAGATTGTGTGGACAATCTACACATTTAAACATTGTTGTGTTATAAAGTGTGATATTGTCCATTAGAGTGCTGGGTCAGCCAGAAGACTTAGTGATGGCCAGATGAGTGTTGTGCTCCTGAGCTTTTATCAGGGGAGAAGGGTTTCATGGAAATACTTTTGAATCCTTTCATATAATTGAAGTGATACCTCCTTAGTCAGCTGCTGACTTTCCAACTTCCTATGAAATTTTAATTGTTTGTATTTTGTGATGTCATAGCAAACAGAAAGATTCCAGGCACTCTTCTTCTTTGCCAGCTGAAGACTGATTTTGTGACTCTTTCGGTGTCTATTTAAAGTAGGTTCCAGATCAGTGTTTTTTTTCCCATTTATGCCCTGGTTTTATGTCATATGAATATGAATCTTTGAGTTGAAACTCTGCTGCTTTTGAAAGTGTGAATGACTACAGGAAGAGTTAAAGGCAGCAGTGAAAACATTTTAATGTATTTCCCTTTTGGTGGTCATCTGTCTACAGATACAGTAGTCTGATATTTATCACTGGTCAGATTTAAATGGATAATTAGCATTGAAGAGTTTTCATCGTATGTCGATATATTTTTAACTAGGCACAAACACTAGTTTAAATGCTTGAGGAACAGATTTCTGAATTTAGTCAAATTAACCATCAATTCTTGGCCGTCAAGACGTTCTGGTCTCTGATGACTAAAGAGGCAGCTCAGAACTGCACACTTAGGTCTTGTGGAATTACTTTGCATTTGTGAATACCTTGCTGTCTTGCAAGGCTGAAAATGCCAACAAGATTTTGTACTAATGAGAAACATATACTTTAACTATACTTAATAATGAAAAAAACGCTTCTAATTTTTTTTTGGGGGGGGTGGGATAAATAATGCCTGCAGCCTCCCTCCCTTCTACAGATGATCTGTAGTTTCAAGTTAAACATCACCCTGTCCAAAATCATTTCAGATGTGAAGTTCTTTAAGAGGAGTCCAAAGTTTTCATGTATGATGTCTCAAAAACTGCTTAAAGGACCTTTTTTTTTGAGCAACAAAAGGAAACTTGGGTATTTCCAGATAAATTGTCATACTTAGGAGTCTACCAAAATTTGGCCTTTGTACATTTCTTTTTCTTTTGGTTATGATTGAGATAGAGAACTCATAGAATTGAGGATTTATAACTTTAAAAAAGTACGGGAAAAATTTTAACCCTGTGATAATGATCCTGCTATATCTTTAAAGGATTCTGTAGTCAATACGACGAGATGAAAAATTTTGATAGGTTGAAAAATATAGAAGGTCATTTGTAACTCTAAATTTTTTTGTACTGAATTTCCCACCCACTCACTCACCCATGCTCTCTCGTTTAAGAATGATTTCCTACTCTGGGTTCGTGGGAATTAGGAAAGAGACTGTCTATTCATTTGGTGGAAATACTGGGGATTTGAAAGGAAAGAGAGGGGGACACTTGTGTCACTTCCTTGTTCCTCTGATCAAAAGTTTGGTGAAAAAAATAGATGAACTGAGAGCAGAAAGCAGCCTGTGGTTCACTGGAGTTGACCCGAAGTTTCCAGTTGTGTTCCAGTTTTAGGGACCGTTTTGTTAAGTCATGGTGACCTTTGGTTCTCTTAGAAGTCATTCAGCAGTGGTGCTACAGGGTATAGAAGCCATATTTTTGGAGCAAAGATATATGTGTTATACCTAATGAATGTTGCTTGTAGGTTGCTTGATAAGGTTGAAAGTGCAATCCTGTAACTGTTCCTGAGTGCTTGGGTGTATTAGCACTTATCTTTGTTTGTCTGTCAATCAGTTCTGTTTCTTAAGCTCAGGATCGCAACATGAATAAGATATGAAATCCTCTAAGTATATTAAGTACATGAATCATTCCCCTTGAGCCAACAGGAGAAGGCTGGGCACCACTAGTTAGCTTTGTGTACAAATGAGAAAATTTAATGGTAGGGAAAAGAAACTGATTTTTAAGTAAGTAAAGGGTACCCTGTTTTTTAACAGGCCTAATTTGTGTCAGATTGTTTTCAATGGAACCTATTTCAAATTGTCAGCTCATTATAATATGGAAGGTAAAACTGATACTAGTGACTGTTGGTAGTAATTGTCAGCCTTGAGAGGACTGGGCATCATGGCATCCTGGATCTATGCTTCTCCATGTAGGATGTCTTTGCCTTTCTTCAGATATGATTTCCCTTTTAAATTTATTCATGGAAGAAATAAGAAGTGGAGGAGCTTGAAAAAAGTCCCTTACTTTTTAGGCTGAAGTTAGTAAAGCTGAAAGGCCAGACAGTCCCTGGCACTGACTTGTCTTGGTCCAAGGACATAGGACATTTAAGCAATTTAACAAATCATCTCCTTGACTGATTCAGCAGCTGCTTTCAAGTCCTGAGGGTTAAAGCTGAGGGGCGTTGAGCATGGACTGTAGGTAAATTCACGATTAGTGTATGATGATTCTCTGAAGGCAGTAGGGTATAGGAATTTGTTGGTATTTGCTCAACTACCATAGACATATAAATTGTTTTTTGTTTTAAAAGCAGTGAGGTAGGAATATGATAATACTCTGTGTATTTGGTCTCATCAGGAAATGTGATATTTTATTTAGGTGAATTTTCCAGTTAACTTTACTAATTAAAATGCTGAAACTTTTGTTTTGATGGAAAATTTTCTAAAATGTTTTTGCACACTTGCATGCCTTCTTTAATAGGCTCTACTAAATATAGCCTAACTGTTTTGTAGGTGATTGATTTTCATTATGAACTTTTTCTTTAGAAAATCTCATACTTTGAGGATTATTTGCCCCTCTGCTAAATGACCAAATATTTCTTTGTTTTTATAGTTCTTGTGTCTGTGTTATGTCATTTTCCTGTGTTCCTCCTTTCTCCCTGCTGTCAGTGTCCTCTGTTAGCTGGCCAACCTCTCTCCAATTGGATGAAGAGAATGTGCTTTGTGCTGTGAACTCAGTTTAGTAGGCTTGTGAGAGTACTCGTCCCTTACACATCTTGTGGGGAATATTTGATAATAAATTGCTTTTATCTTTGTAGGTGGGCCAATAAATGTCTGAATTGAGAGCATGCATTCTGAGGGCATACATTCTGTGGTATCTGTCTTGGCGACCTCTTTGAGAACTTCATTTTCCTCATTGATAAAAGGCGGACAAGAAGACCTATCTGATGGTGGTCAGATGAGGCCGTCAAAGCTAATGAACTTTATGGTTGTGATAATAAGAATGATTACCATTTTGTGACTCCTCAAAGGCCCTTTTTTCTTATTCCCCGGTTCTTGGCTGTTATTTCCTTTTAACAGATGAGGAGACAAATTTAGAAGTGGCTTGCTTGAGGTCACCATAATTGGTTGCCTGAGCCAGAACTTAATCCCAGGTCCTCTGACCGAATCCAGTACTAAAATAGTTTTCTGTGTAGTACCACTTGAAGGAAGTGAGCCTTCAGATGTCTTGGTCATTCCACCCTTCTCTCCCAGTCTGCTTTTTCTTTTGCCATGATTTGAGCCTTTTTAGCTTTTGTAATCTACACCTGCAGTCTCATGCCAAAAAAGAAAAGTACTGCTTTTTGCACACAACTATAATAAACTTTTGCCTACCATTGGCAGGACATGTGCTTCACAACAGGGTACAAGGAAAAGGGCACTGAACTTGGAGGCAGAAGATTTGGATTTGAGGCCCATTTTGGTTACTTACTACTTGTTTGCTTATTGGTCAGTCACTTAACTTCTGTGAGATAGTTTTCTCATTTGTAAAATGGGTATAATATTGCAGCCACTATCTATTAGGAACAAATGCAGGATGCTGTCATTTACTGCATTTTTTTTGCAGTGGTTGGGGATAGGTAGTACAGAGCCATTCTATACTCTTGTCCTTTGTAGCCAAGATGTAGCCAATAGAGCATGTTTATAATGTGAAGGGGGAGGTTAAAGTCTTTGACCATGGGTCTGAGGTATGCAACTAGGCATTAGGGAAGTTAAAGCCATGGCTCAACCCTCAGCACATTGCTATAACCTACACAGCCAGTTGATCCCAAAGTGAACCTGCCAGACAACCACCATTTAGCAGTTCTTTCAAATTCTACAACTCAATTCATTTCTTTTTTTCCTACTTCTTTCTCTAAAATACAAATATGGAATCATTGATATTGGGAACTCTTGGATGAAGAAACTTCTTTTACTAGTGCAGATCTGCACCTTCTCAAAAATTTACTGTCTCCAAGAGTTTTCTAGAGCACTGAGATGTTAAAGGACTTCCGTCAAATCAAAGAAATCACGTGTCAAGGATGGTGTTTGAACCTAGGCCTTCTTTGCAAGTGGAGTCATTGGGGATAGGGGACAGATTGGCCAGTTAAATGCAAGTCTCAGCATCATTTATTTCTTATTTATATTCCTTTTTATAGTAAATCTTAAATTCTATCTTATACCAGTACTCCCTAGCCAAAGAAACAGTATCATTGCCAAACTCCAGGGGGCATCATGAAAAGAGAAAACAGGTTGCTCTCAAATATAGTAGATTGAGATTTGCAGCTTTTTTTCTTTTTTCTTTTTCTTGTCTCTTGACAAGATAACACATGTAGATGTTTAAAGCACTTGATTGTTTTTTAAACTTCCTAGGGATTTCCCATCTGCAGAATGGAACGATAGTGATCCTTTTGAGTCTATACTATCAAGCCTGTGGAGAAAAGCACTTTGGAGTTAGAAGACCTAGGTTCATGTTTAACCTCTGATAGGTAGCTATATTATTCAGTCAGGTGACCTCTGAGCCTCAGGTTTTCTCATTTGTATAACAGGAGAAAATAACATCTTCTTCTACCTACCTCGCAGTTCTGTTACATCTTTATCTTTGTACATTGTTAAGTGCTAGGTAAATGAATTATTGTTACTGTGATTGCTGCCGCTGCTACTGCTACCACCACTATCACTTGCTAGGGATATTGTGAAGATTACTGAAAAATATAAATGTTTTCTAAGAAGACAAAATATTTATGGTTATTCAAAGTGAAGATATTCCTGCATGTCCTCTAGGTCACATTAAGGCAGAGATAGCTAAGATTATCTCTTTTGGGAGCTACCTTTATGGCCCCACAATCTTAAAGTACATGTTTCTAATGGGATGTTCTGCTGTATTCCTGGCTTCCAGTTATCCCAGTTTCATTTGCTTTCTAGTATTGCTGGGAAACACACAGAGCCTGTGGCCAAGCAGCTTGTCCTGTCCTTCCTAGGGAGAGGAAACATGACAGTAGAAAGAGAGCTGCTCTTGAAGCCAAGAAGACCCATGTTCACCCATCATCCTGGACATACAGGGCCATCTTTGACTGGATGGGAGTCACTTAGCTTCTCGGTGCAGACCTGAGCAGCTAAAGGGAATTTCTTCCTCCATTAGTTCCCTACACTAGTAACATTACAGGACTAGTTCTCTTTAATACTTGGGGAGAAAGCCTATAGATTGCTGTTTGGTTCTCCACCACCATAGTGCCTGTGTGTTAGAGAAAAAAAATCTGCCCTTTGTCCCTCCACTGCTGGTTATTGCTCACGTTCCCTGGTTATAATCTTTTATTTTTCTTATTATGCATTATTGACCTAGTTGATAGAGTAATTGACCTGGTCAGTCATAGCCTTTATTGATTTTCCTCCACTTTTTGTATTTTGGAAATAGATTTTCAAGATCTAATGTAGTAGATTGATTCTTTTTTTGTCTTCTCCTTGGTTACATTTTTTTTTTAGACATCTCCCTAAGTTTTCTGGAATGTAGTCTTGAAAGTTTTGAAACTTTATGGTAGAAATGTATTTTATTTTTATATTTATACTGAGGCAACAAAGACCATCAATCATAGATCTTATAGATCATAGGTCACAAATTTAGAGCTAAAGGGACCCGAGAGGTTATTTTTAACCCATGCACATGACAGATGAGGAAATAGGCCTTGGGAAGTGAAGGGACTTTCCCAAGGTCCTACAGGTTGTGTAGTAGTAAGGAATTAAATCTAGGTCTTTGTGTTCCAAACCTTATGTTCTTTCCATTGTGCCACACTGCCCCCCGAGCTAGGACATATCAGGTAACTTACTAGAAAGTTCAGTCCTCTGTTTTCATTCAGCTAACCTTGTGTTTTCTTTCTCTAGGAGCCCAGATCATTGATCTGATGATGCTAGTTATCGATGTGACCAAAGGGATGCAAACTCAGTCAGCAGAATGTTTGGTGATTGGGCAAATCGCTTGTCAGAAGCTGATTGTGGTACTGAACAAGATAGACCTCCTAGCAGAAGAGAAGAGACAGGCGGCTATTGACAAGATGACCAAGAAAATGCAGAAGACGCTAGAGAACACAAAGTAGGTTTGCCAAGAATAGACTAATAATCATTCATATGATAATTACTAAATAGGAACTGACCAGGGCATGTAACATAGGATGCTGCTGGGGGTGGGGGGAGGGGAGAGAGAGAGAGTGTGTCTGTCTGTCTTTCTGTTTGTCTGTCACTAATGACTGGTGGTAGAGCCCTCTCAGCACAGTTTTCACCAGAATGTTGCCCTTCATTTCGTAAAGTTCTCTAAAAAACTAAAGCTAAAATTTGTGGACTTCCTGTGTCAGAGGCTGCCACATCGTGAATTTGAATTTAATTTGAAGGTTCAGTGTGGTGTAGTGGAAGGAACATAAGCGAAGGAGACCTGGTTTCAGTTTGCTAAGTTGTTGCCTAGGGCTGCACTGAAATGGTCGTTAACAGTCCCACTGGGGAAAAAAATGTATATATTGCACAGTTTTAAGTTTAATCTGCATTTTTAGTATTTTATCCATCACTTAAGTCTAGACAGTCCACAGAACAAAAAGTCAAACCCTGATTTGTGGAGTTTGCCCATTTCTGAAATGTAAATGCCCACACTAAAAATTTACTAGTTGGCTTGCAGGTTTGCCCTGGTTCTACAAACTCTAGCACACCCTTTGTTGTGCCTTTAGGCAGGGTCATCAGCCATCTCTGGGATTCACCTTCTGTTTTCGTTAAAGGCACTAGGACTGTGTGATCTTTAGGCTCCTTTAGCTCTAAAACACATTTTCTGTGCTAAGTGGTTCCTTCTTTAAGAGAGCCAAAAGCTGACCGGAGATCTTTCCCAACAGTTAAGATCAGAAAATGTTGGTTATAGTAGAAGATGGGAAAAGAGAGATTTTATACAGTTGAAAAAAAAATGGAATACAGTAGTAATAGATTAGACTATTAAAGGTGACAGAACTTCCATGGTATAAACAGGATGTAAAGCCACCTCATTGAACAAGCAGCTGCAGGAATGACTTGTTCTGATGTTGTCAGGACAGTGCCCTTGTTCAGCTGCACAGGGTCAGAAAACCGTCATTGTTTTATCATTTTCTGTGATCCTTTTTGGACCAATCCCTTTGGATCAATACTAAGTAGCAGTCACAGAGAGGTAGTGAGGCATTCTCTTCTCTGTGCAGCATGAAGACAATATCCTGCCATTTGTGCTTCTCCTTTGAACCTGTCTGTGGAGGGCAAACAAGTATGAAGTGTTTTTGTTTCTCCTGTCATAAAGATTGATATGCCTTCCTGTTGGTGATTTTTTTCAAAGCCAACCCCTGCAGGTCTGTCTGAGAATCCTCAAGTTGGTTAAATTAAAACTCTGGCTCTGTGATTGCTCCAAATGTGTCATAAAAGATTTCCTCATCCTGTCTTTTGTTAGCAAAATTCATCAATCTGATAAAATCGACACATTTAGATAAATGTTGCATAAGAATTCAGACTTTGTTATTCCCAACGGAAGTGGATATGAGACTGTAAAAATGGAGATAAAAAATTATATCTTCTCTTTAGTGAGTTATTTGATCTCCCTGCGGTTTTATTTACTTGTCAGAAGGGAATGGAACAGGCCCTTTCAATTTCTACTTAAAAATCACAATATCATTTCAGTGTCACACCCTGTAACCGGGACAGAGAAATGAGGTGTGTGAAGTATCAGTAGATTAATCTCATAAGTTAATTTTAAAAAGTTTTGACACATTTTCCTTCCATGTCAGTAATTACATATTCTTACTCCTTCAGAGTGAGGGTACACAGATCATGAGCATAAACATAGGAGAGACTGACCTTCTGAATCATCTGATAGTCTAGTTCTATGTCTAAAGCCTTTCTCTTCCGCCATGGAGAGAAACCTAGTAAGAAGAAAAAGATCATTGTCCATCAATCTCTATGAGAACTTAGACAATGGAATGAATGTATTAACTAATGGAACCTTTTTACTTGTGAAGAATTACCTGAAATATTGTTTTCATGCTGTTACCCTGTTCTTACCCTTTAGAATACTCCAAATAATTATTTTATTTTCCGATATTCTCATTTAAGTGCTTTTATAAACCGCCTTCCACATTTCAGCAATTGTATGCCCCCCACCTCCAGACACAGACTGACTGATAAAAAACTGCAAAGTGGCAAAGATTAGAACCTCTTTTTCGCTCTAAGCTCCCTCTTCCACTTGCTCGGATATTTCCTCTCTCAATGCCCTTCAACACCTGTTTTGAAGGTCTCGTTTCTTTTTCCATTCTCTTCCAGTCCAGGCCTATTTCTTGTGGTGGCCTTGAGCCGCCTGAGCAACTCACACATGCACTTGTCTTTGTATTTCCGCCTCTCCCCCTCTTCTACCAGGTTGTAACTCCTTGTACCATCCCATTCCAGTCTCACCACCTCTAGTATGGCTTCCTTGATTAATCCCTTTTCACTTTGAGTATTCCTTTTAATCTCTGTCACTTCCAAGTTGTGACAGTCTTGCTGCCATCCTTTCTCCCCATCCTACCACCTTTGTTCCAGCCCTCATTAACCAGTCAGTCAGCATTTATGAAGTACCTGCTATGTGCCAGTCACTGTTCTAAGCTACCTTTCACCTGGGCTCTTTCAGTAATAGACTCAATCAGTGACAGGTATGTGAGTAAGCAAATTGGGCTTTCTGCTTCCATTTTCTGTGCTCTTCATTCTCCTCAGACCTCCACACAGCTGAAGAGTTAATCCTCAGAAGGCACATGTCTGTCATCATCATCTCCTTCTCAGAAATTTCCAGGAGCTCCCTATTGCCAGTAGGCCTCTTCGGGTGCATTGGAAAGCCTCTCACAATGTGACATCTTAAGTCTTTAGTACACATTATGCCAGTTGTGCCATCTGCAGTCTGGCTCTCACCTCCACACTCTTTTTTCAAATGTACCTCATCACCTCTGCCTCTTAGAAACCCTCATTTCCTTAGCAGTTCAGCTAAAAGCCTCTCGCTATGTGAGGCCTTTCTTTCTTTCTTTTTTTTTTTATTAAATAAATTTATTTATTTAACATTTTACATTCATTTTCATAAAATTTTGGGTTCCAAATTTTCTCCCCATTTCTCCCCTCC
>CM053772.1:54443310-54517947 GCA_028658325.1 Potorous gilbertii
AACTATTTTCTTCAGTGAGCTTTTGAACCTCTTTTTCCATTTGGCTAATTCTGCTTTTGAAAGCATTCTTCTCCTCATTGGCTTTTTGAACCTCTTTTGCCAATTGAGTTAGCCTATTTTTCAAGGTGTTATTTTCTTCAGCACTTTTTTGGGTCTCCTTTATCAAGGTATTGACCCGTTTTTCATGCTTTCTTGCATTTGTCTCATTTTTCTTCCCAGTTTTTCCTTCACCTGTCTAACTTGATTTTCAAAATCCTTTTTGAGCTCTTCCATGGCCTGAGCCCATTGGATATCTATTTCGGATGTTTGGGGTACAGACGTCTTGACTTCTATGTCTTTCCCTGATGGTCAGCATTTTTCTTCCTCATCAGAAAGGAAAGGAGGAAATATCTGGTCCCCAAGAAAGTAACCTTCTATGGTCTAATTTTTTTTCCCTTTTCTGGGCATTTTCCCAGCCAGTTACTTGACTTCTGAGATTCCTCTCCACCCCTGCCTAGATCTGCCCAGCTAGTGCTTGGGGTCTGAGATTCAAATGCTGCTCCCCAGCCTCAGGGCTTTCAGTGGCAGGCCTGGCTGCTATTCAATGTGAGCTTAAGTTCTGGTGCTTAGGTGGGGGCAGGGCTGCTGCCCAGGCTTAGTTCCTTCAGGGGGTTTATGCAGAGACCTTCCATAATGGAGCTCTTGCCGAGCTCCTGCCTGCTCTGGGAGCCTTTGGCTGCCCGCTGCCTCTGCCACTGCCTCCTAAGGGGGCCTGAGTTATGGAGACATCCCGCTCCCCTCTCGGACAGCCCGGAAGTCTCTCTCACTGACCTGTGTGTCTATGGGTGGAGGGACCCCCGCGGTCCCTGGACATTCTGTCCCTGAAGTCTGCTCATATCTGCTCCTCCCGGGGCTGCGCGGTCAAGGTAGGGCTGGGTTCTGCTCTGGTCCCGTACACGATGGACCTTTGGTGAGGGTTTTTCAGGTCTTTCTGGAAGAGAAATCTCCTCCACTCTGTTGTTCTGTGCCTTCCACCGATCCAGAATTTGTTAGGAGTTCTTCTTTATAGATATTTTATAGGCTGTGGTTTCGCAGCTAGCCTAAGTGTGTCTTTCTACTCCGCCATTTTGGCTCCTCCCCTCTGTGAGGCCTTTCTTGATGTCAACCAGTACCTCTTCTCTCCATGATTACCTTGGATCACTTTGTTTCACCTGATGAAAATGAACTCTTTGAGGTGCCTAGCGTTTGGTTTTTGTCTTTCTCTCACCAGTGTCTAGCACAGTGAGTGGCACATAGTAAATTGATACCTTCATGATTTGTTTGTTGATCCAACACTTAAAGACACGGCCTGCATCACTTTCATTTGCACTTTGTAATAGTTTTCTTTTAAATATTTTTTCATTGGCTTTATGTCCAATATTCTTGTACAATTAATCAAATTGTGAGGTCTGGGGAGGAGAGAACTATGCCTGAGGAACAAATGTTGACATTCTCTCTATGGAATTAATGCCTCCTGCATTGTTGTTGTGCCAAATGTTGTGTTTTTATGGTGTCAATTAGCACAGCATTATGCAGAATATACCTATCCTCTAAATAAATGATTATGTGGGTTAACTGTGAGCTTACTACTACTGTGTTAATAACAATTTTACACCGCAGTTCCCCAATACGCATGTCTCAGGTGTAGTGATGAGCTCTGGGCTCACTCACTGACCTGTGCAGTTGATGGTATAAAACAAAGTCATTTGGGTCCTTGAATAAACTGTTCTTCTGCTTCCTTTCCTTGTATACCTGAGCTACAGGTTTTCACTTTTTGCTTGGAAGTGATGATGTACTTTTGTAAGAGGACTTCTGAAGAGGGCGTTTACAATATGGATAAGTGGGGTAGAGTCTATGACATCTATACAGATAATTAATACAAAATAGATGATTATTAATAGATCACGTAGGAGAGTGCCAAGCTGTATCCTTCAAGGTCATTTTTATCTTTATAACCTCAGTACCTATCCATGAATACTGCAGTTACTTTAAAAATATTGAATTTGAGGAGCAAGATGTTATTACTAGATTGAGGGGACCATCATCATGGAAGTGTCATGGAGAAGGGGACACTGGAATTGGGCTTTGAAAGGAAGAGCAGATTTTAGTAGCTGGAGATTTTGGGGGTGGGATGGTATGGGATGGTGTGAACAAAGGCATGGCTGTGAGAGGTGGGTGAGGACTTCTTTGTCTTCTTTTGTTTTGTGGGATTTGGAGGAACCCTAAAATATAACAGATTAAATTAAATCTCTGGGAGGAAGAAATGTAGGAGGATGACACATAAAACTTACAACTTTAAAAAGCAAAATTAACTGCTAATTTTAAGTACTACATAGTCTTGCATGCTTAGGAAAATAGTTATACAAATTGATGGACAAAGGAAGCAAAAATGAGCAGTAAGGGAATGGCAGTATTCTCAGACCTTACTTCTTGGGCTTGCAATCTAGTGGGTTTTTTCCCCCTGAAAAAGAGCTTAGACAACATGGCTAATCATAATGGATTATTTCTATGATTTTAAATTTTTTCTCTGTCTCCTACTTCAAGGAGTTAAGATGTGACTACCATTTGGTTTTTCCTTCAGCTCAATTCCTTGAAAACTTATCTGAGATCTTTTTTGGGGGGAGGACAGTATGACTTGAATGCTTACTAAGCTTTTCTGACCACTATTCACATACCGTGACATACTGTAGCGCAGAGGGCACTCTTGAGGTAGTTGGGTGACGGCAAAGGGATGAACCCACCCATTGTCTGGCTCACACTGGCTTTGATGCCCTGGGCAATTGCCATCCACATTTTCGTGATATATCTGGTTGGGGCCTTTCATGCTTCTACAACCCAGAAATGGATCAGAAAGCAGAAAATCAGCCCAAAGGGAAAAAATACCCAGCCTCAGCATAAACTCCAGTTCCTTTTCACGCTAGTCTTCCTCTTTGCTTGCTGGAGGCCAGACTGCCACGGTGTGCTTGTGTGTGCTCGAGGTGTAGCGAGGCATGTTTCTCACAGGGCCTTGCAGTCCTGTGAAGGCTGCTGCCTCCAGCTCCCACCAGGACATATGATGCCTTTTGAAAGAATCAGGCACCTGGTTCAACATTAGTTTATGTTTTATTACAATATATTGCCCAAAAGTGTTTGGATAAAAATAATTGAATTTCCGAAAGCTTTATGGTTAATTGTTGGAATTCTCAGTGCACATTTTTATCCTCCTTTGTCCCCCAGAGCCCCAGGCATAGGACCAATAAACAGAGCAAATACCTTGTATACTGTATTAATACTTGATAATTTCTATAGAAGGAACAAACTGGATCCAAAGTCTTCTCTTTTCACCAGGAATGTACACGTTCTCATGTTCTTTTCCTTCTCTCTTCCCCTTTTTCTGCCTGGCTATCTCATTCTATCTTCCCTTTCCCCTTTATTGTATTCCGTTCTTAGAGCTAGAAGGGGCCTTAAAGATCTAATCCAGTTCTTTCATTTTACAGCAAAGTAAACTGAGGCCCAGAGAAGGTAAGGTGATTTCATAAAGACAGGAACCATCTTTTGACTCTTTTTGTATCTTCATAGGTTGGCACAGTGCCTGGTATGTAGTAGGTGGCTAGCAAGTATTTATTGATTGATTCAACCTAATAATTGGCAGAGCTGGACTCCAGACCAAGGTCCTTTGATCCCAAATCCAGTACTTTTTTCCATGACGCCTGTCCTAGCTCTCAAAACACTTTATAATCTAGTAGAAAAGATCAAACACACTGTGAAAAAGTAAATAACAAAATATTTAAATAATACTTCAAAGTATCAATAGAAGAGTTTTCCTTAGATAATACACTATAAAATGGCTAATTGAGTAGAATTCAGTCAAATGATCAGCATTTGTTAAGTACCTACTGTGTGCCAGACACTGTGCCAGGTGCTGGGAGTGCATATGCAGAAACAATCCTGGCTCAGGCAGTTGGAAATATGGAATTGGATCTCGGGAGAAAGGTTAGACAGGAATGAAGAGTCATCTGGTGGTGATAGTGGAAGCCTTTGAGGATCTTCTGAGGGAGAGATTTTAGATAGAGAGGAAAGGGGAGCCAAGGACCTTGAGTTAATGGCTCTACTTGAGGCAACTAGATGAGAAAAAAGGACCAATAAAGGAGCTAGAATGAGTAGAAGAAGGATCATATTGATGATGACCAAATTGACGACAGTTTAATTCAACAAATAAAGGTTTGTTCAGCACCTGCTGTATGTGTAAGGTACTAGATCAGTGACAAAAATGAAAAATAGTTCCTTCCTGAAGGAGCTTATATTTTACTCTTTGTGTGTGTGTGATTGATCATACCATGCACACTGATAAGTATATACAAAGTAATTTGAGGAAAGAGTGCATTAATAACTGAGAGGGTCAGAAAACCCCCTGCATTGGCTAGGTGAGATGAGAAGAGTACATATCAGTCCTGGAGAATGGCCTGTACACAAGCCAGAGGCTGGAGATGGAGTGCTGGTAGACCAGGGAGTACATAAAGGGAACTAAGGTGAAATAAGGAGTCCAGTTGTGGTAGTGCTTTACATGCCAAGAGAAGGAGTTTGTGTTTTATTTTAGGGGGCAATAAAGAACCACCACATATTTTTTAATAGGGGAGTGGTTTTAGGAATGCTAATTTGGAAGCTTTGTGGAAGATACATTGAAGAAGGAAGAAAAGTATTGTAATTGTCAGAATGAAAGGTTGAGAGTATCTGGACAAGGGTGTTGGCCATATGAGAAGAGATAAGGGGAGGGTTGAGAGAGAGCTGGAAGTAAAATAAACAAGATTTGTCCAGTGATGTTGTATGGGGTGGGGGAGGAAGGAGAAAGGGAGAAGGAAGAGTCAAGGATGACTCCAAGGTTGTGAGCATGGGTGATTGGAAGCATGAGGCCCTCAGAAGGGAACTAGAGAAGTCTGAGGAGGAATGAGTTCTTAGGGACATATATCAGATGCTATTTTGAGTATATTCAGTTTGAGATACTGATGAAGCCTCCAGGTGAAGATGTCTAGCAGTCAGTTGTTGATGCTCTATTGGAGTTTAAGAGATTACAGTTGGATGGAAGCCAAGGGAGGGAAGAATTTCAAGAAATTTTCAGGAAAGAAGGTATGGACATGGTTTTAGATATTGCAGAGAGGTGAGGAGAGGAGAAAGTCTGTTAGATTTGGCAGTTAGGAAGTAAGTCATTTGAGACTTTTGAGAGAGCATTTTCTGTAGAGTAGAAGGTAGAACCCAAATTACAGAGTATTTGGAAGTGGTAGAGAAGTCAAGGCAATAATTATGAAGTTAAGGCAATGAATATGTTCTACTTATTAGAAAATTTTGTCAGTAGAAGAAAGAGGAAGAATTTTTTTTTAAATAACTGGGCATATTTGTTAAGTAGAGGAAAATAAAGTAGTGTAGAGGAGAGAGATTGATCATAATAGAATGGGTATAATTAAGGGGGCAATTTTCATGCTTCTTTAATCTTTCCTTTTGGGGACTCCTGGACAGTAGTTTTTTAAGTTTTATTTTTTGTGTTATGTGGACAAAAGATGCCATGCTCCACTTTCCCTACCCATTCCTGGTTACCGTGTTAAAAATACTTTGCTTGGGCCAGCACCCTTCTACTCTGTTGTTGTGGGGAGAACGTAAGGGAGGGATGTGACTACAGTCCAGGAAGGGAAGGAGAAGGACTAGAAGGTCAGATGCATTGTGTTTTTGTGAAGCCCTGTTTATCTTCCTTCCTTCTGGGAAGCTTCCCTTCTCCTTGTAGAGTTGAGAGTGTTTGGGATTCAGCCAGGTTGTTGGATTTCCAGGTTGACAAATTCTCGTATTTCAGCTGATTGTCATCCAGAGCTGCTCTAATTAACCTTTTCATCTTAATCATACCTTTTGAACCATCCTAGAGACATACTATGACAGCAGTTACTCTAGGACTTTTGAAATGACGATCATAAGTATCTCTCCATAGATTTGCCATGTGCTGTCATTGTCTCCCACCCCCGCTTCTTCTCCATTTCTTTGTGTAATACCCAAAGAGAATAAGATTGACCATCAAATGACATTTACGACCTTATTTGAGATTCTTCTTTGGATGTCGTTCATCCTAAATTTCATTCAGTGACCATGTCATGAATCATCATCATCATCAATATCACTGATACATAATGCTTTGTGATTTACTAATATATAATATTTTTCTTTACAAAGAACTATTTACAATAGTCCTGTGAGGCAGGCCAGGCAGAGAGTAATACCCGTTTTTATAGATTAAAAAATATTACGGAGAGATTAGGTATCTTGCACAAGATCACATAGCAAAGCTGGGATTAGAACCCATGTCTTTTAGGTACAAATTTAGTGCTCTAAGTCAGTTTTTTTTTTTTAAAAAGTAAATGTTTTGTTAAACTCTCACTTGCAACATCTTTATAGTCAAACTTGTTTACTATTTAGACTTTAATTTCAGCATATCAATGTTACAACTTTTAGATATACCTGCGTGCTTATTAGCATTCATATTTTCATATACTTTTACTGTGACCATAGTTAGTGTGCACATGTTATACTTCTAGTTTTGCTCTTTTTTACTTTATTTCCTGGAAGTCTGTCATGATTCCTTTTTATTTCTAATAATTGCCTGTCTTGATTACCTTGTGACATTCCATTCCATTTCATTAATATTATCATTTTCTTATTGTAGAACTCCTAGCTTGATAGTTTTTTGCAGTTAAATATAATGCAATGAAAATCTTTGAACAGACAGCTTAAAAAATTATACTCTCAGTATGCATTTGCCTCATCTATTTGCTGTTAGATCAATGCCTAACACCCCTCCAAACCTCCTCCCCCAGTATCATCCTCCTCCCCCCAACCAAAGATTGCTTTTGTCCTTACGGAGAGATTTCCCCTGGTAGCCCGTTAATCTCAAACGTGATCAGCTCAGCCACAAGTCTTCCCTGCCCTAGCAGGATCCCTTCAAAACTCACTTTGTATTATGATGGCTTTAGTGGGCACTCCAGAATGCTGAAGAACAGATCCTCATCTCAGGTAGAAGGCCTTGCCTGACATACAACTCCCTCAAGGCTTCTTTGGAATAAAAATCCTGTGACCAGTTACAAGTCAAATTGTAAACTTTTTCTTCTCTCTGTCTCCCTTGGCCACCTTGGAGCTTCATGTACTATATTAAACTCAGTTTGATTGGAGTTCCCTCTCGATAATTTGGTGTAAATTTGCTGTGGTCTCCTTAAGGTAGATCCAAATCACAACAGTATTTTCTCTTTGGTTTTCTGATGCGCTAACATATATATATATATATATATATATATATATATTTAACTGCTTTGATTATTTCATAGACCTTTTTCTCCTAAGTTCCATGTAGTGCTGTCTAGATCAGGTGACAGAATTATGGAAACCTTAGCCCTGTTTGTGCCAAGGCATAAGTCATTCAGTCTCTCTTCACCTCACTTTCGTCCCATGTAACACAGGAAAATTAAACATATTCAGTTTACTTATGGGGTTGTGTGAAGATCCAGTGAGTTAATGTAGGAAGGCCATTCACAGTCCAGAGGCAGTGTAGTGTTGTGGACAGAGAGCTCGCTCCTCTACAGAACAGGAAAACCTTGATTCAACAAATGGTTGGTGTAAACCTGGGGAAGTCACCCAGCCCTGTAGTGCTCCCCTAGATGGGTCTAGGGTGTGGCTCACCTAGGAGTCTCCTGTGCCAGTGACGTCAGGTTCAGCCTTTAGCCTTCATTATTGTCATTGACAGGCAGCATGATGTAGGGCGGTGATGTCCTGCTTCTGGCCAGAACCAGGTTAAAGTATAATTGGGAAATGTTTAATAAAATAAATACAAATGCAGTAAAACCTAGGCAGTACTACATTTTAACATCCAGGCAGTATGTAGCCTGCAGCAGGGATCTTTATCTATGGATTTGTAGCCTTACCACTGCTGGCAGGGATAGAGAGTAGGTGGATTCCAGTTTTGCTTCTTGCCAGGTGTTCTGTTGACTGCTGGGTGAACAGTCCCACCTCAGCAGTCTGGCTTTGTTTGTTTCATGGATTGTCTAGACTTAAGGAAGGGATAGAGAAAGTGGTATTCATGCAGATGACATGTCACAGTATGCTGTGCCTTTTGGGGCACTGTTTGTTAAATAATTGCCCGCGGAGCCCTGCGTGTCCTTGCCTTGGCAAGCAGCATCGGTGCTTTAGGTGCCTCTCTGCAGCTTCCTGAGTAGGTGTTGTGTCTTCTAGGAGTTCATTATTCTAATAGCGTCACTAGTCTGATCCCTGTTATTCTCACGATTCAATTTTAAATCAAACTGATTTTAGTTAGAGTTCAGTTTAAAGTCTAATAGTGGAATTAAAATGTCTGAGGGCTAGTACTTTGATTTCTTGACCAGTTTTATTGATCTCCAAGTCCCACGTATGTTAATGTGGGTACCAAATGTTAGGGTCTAAATTCTAGACTGATTAAAGGGGAGGAGCTGATCTTGCTTCACTTAGAACATGTCATTGTCAAGATAGTCTCTTCATACTCTACTCCAAAAATGCACATTGCTTTGACGTGTTCATGTGCATATTATGTCAAGGATTTTGCCATTTCTTATTCTAGATTTTGATGTCGTTTAATCTTTAGGTTTTATGACTTGTTTTTCTTTGTTTGAAACAATATATCCATTACAAATTATAAGCTTTCTGAGGACAAAAATCTCTTAAATGTATTCTGGATCAATTGACCCCATACTACCTGAAATGGACATTTTAGGAACACATTAAGATGATGATGATGATGATGGTGGTGGTGGTGAAGGTGAAGGTGAAGGTAGGGGCTTAAATAAAGAGGTATTAGGGCTAAGAGTAATATTAAAAAATCTCCTGTGAGAACAAGGAGCTTCCTGAATCATCTTGACAGGAGACTAAGAATAGAAAAGGGAAGGGTCCTTGGTAGACTTAATCCAAGTTGAAATCTGAGAATTAATCAGTCCATTAATCAGCAGTTGAGCAAACACTATGAATTGGTCAGTCTCAAGAGAAACATGCTATTAGGACTCTGATGGACTTTCATGGGTCTTCATTCTAGACTAGTGTTTTTCTCTTCCAGGTTCCGGGGTTCACCCATTATCCCTGTTGCAGCCAAGCCTGGTGGACCAGAGGCTCCAGAAACTGAGACTCCACAAGGCATTTCCGAATTAATTGAGGTATATTCAACAAAACTGTATCACCATTTATTCATTACTCACTCTTTTAGGATTTCCTGTCATAGCACTAACCTCTATGAGCTCCCATGATTCATTCCAAGCCTTATTCTGTCTACAGCTACTTTAGGGTATATATCAGATTTTAAAACAGATCATTTTCCTTACCTGTTTCTAAACTTTTGAAGGCTAACTCAAACACCACCCCTACCCCATCCCCAGATCATGACAACAAAATCTACTTCCACTCCAGTGTTCCAGAGCAGCCTACAATAACAAAGCAGCATGAGTAGCCCACTGATACTGAGCTCCCTGTTGAGATTAGGTCATCGTGCCTGCCTCTGAGCTCCTGATCTCACATCCACCAACTGCTGAGAACTGCCCAGAAATAATAAGCCAGCAGGCCTGGGACATCCCATCCATGGCTCATGAGCCCTCCTACAATAACAAACCAGGCCATCATCGGTGGTGGCAGGTCTCAGTTTTCAGCTTCAGGAGTCTGAGGGGATTTTACAGCCAGTGTTTATGAATTGTTTAAACTCTTCAGACTATGTCCTTTTTTTTAGCAGGGTGGGGGTGGGTCAGGGGGCAGGAGAGTGCTTCTTCTTCCATTTTCATCTTATTGGGAGGGCACAGCAGGACATTAATGTACTACATTTTTTTAATATCTCTTATTCCTCCGCCTCTAAATTTCCTTTGCATTGTTGCCAACAGTTGGACCGAAGGTGGGTTATACCTTTAGGGAAGAGTTAGCCAGCAGTCTCCCTAGTTTTTTTTTTCATGCTTTTTCTTCAACTCACCTTCTTTGTGTGCTGCTCTGACTTGTTTGGGAAACAAGGAAAAGTCAGGCTTCTGAGGGCTCCTGCAGGGTAGAGGTAATTTACTCTTTCTCAGTCCTTGGCCCATTCCCTGACCTTTCCCTCTTCTTTTGCTTGCTTCTCTCATGATGTTTGTGACTTCTCAAGAGCCCATCTTTTTCTCTTTCTTTCTGAGGCAAATACTTGTGGAATTTAGCAAAACACCAAGGAATTAGAAAAAAAAATCAGAGTGTGGGGGGAAGAAAATTAGATGAAGAAAGGAGAGGAGTAACAAAGAACAAGGTCTGGAGAGAAAATAAAAATGATGCTAAAGAAATATGTGTCCCTGAAGTTAGGATTCTTATGTTCTTGCCCCTGGGACTCAGTTGACCAGCTGCATGACCTCAGACAAGACTCTCTGAGCCTCAGTTTTCTTGCTTGTAGAGTGGGGGTAATAATATTTGTGCTCTTGGGGTTACATGAGTCCTGGGTGAGAGAATGAATGTGAAAGGACCTTGTCAGTGGTAAAACGTTCTGTATGTTAACAGCAACAAAATGCTACCAATCACGGTAATTCCTTAACTGTCACATCAGCCAGATTCCAAGTAGCACAACAGAACTTGACCTGAAGGCCCTTTACCTGGGACTCTGAGATTTTGAGGCATGTCGCCTCCGTGCTTAGTGATGTTAGCTGGAGGGGGTGTAATGTTTGAGCCTAATAATGGAAGTGGACCCACTGCACTCCTGGAGCAGGCAGCCGAGACACATCTGGCAGAGATGGTCTCTTCAGAGAGGTTCACAAGGACCTTGTCCTGAGGCTTCTACCTGGGTCTCTTGAAGCATATGACCCCCTGCTCTGGCCCAGTACAGTGCCATAGTTCCTAATGATTTAGAGTTTGCTGATCTTGCTGACTTAGCAAAACAAACATTTTATGTGTAAGGCTTTTGTTACTTTTTATTAGTCCCAGAGAGCACTTGTCTGGAAGCGCGAGACAGTTGTTGTTTTTGTGAAGGAAGGATCCACAAAAATGCTGCTATGAAAGATATTAGTATATTCCTCCAAGAAATTTCTACATAAATCTTGGGCCAAAGCCTGTTTTGAATTCTGAAATCTTTTTCCAAAAGAATTGTTATCATAAGACTAAGACTTTGGAACATTCCTTTGCAAAATTCTTTTTTGACAACTTATTCCCTTTTGAAATCAGAAAGTCACAGAATAAAAGGAATAATAAATATGCTATTATTTATTTGTTGGTAATTAGCATTGACAGTATCCCAACTGCCATACATAGCATACAAAACATTGAACTGTTCAGTCTGCAATCTCCCCAAAATAAACAGAATGAGTCTGAAAGAAAAGGGAAAAAATTGCAAGCACAAGGCTTAAACTGGGAAAATTCTAAGTGTACACTAAGAGCAGGCCGTTATTTTGGGGTAGAGACATGTAGAAATATCCAGGAAGTGCCTGGAATCTCTACTTCCCTTTCCCCTTACCAGGTACCGAAGTCATGGCTTCTCTGGACAAGCCTTTTCTTGTCCTTTCCCATCTCTTCTGGCCTTCTCCTTAGCCGGAATTACTCATGAGGCAGGTTTTCAATTTATCATCCTCTTCTGGCCTCCATGTTTTTGGGGATACTTCATTACAGGTAGTAATACCCTTGTCTGTTTTCTAGCTCCTGAAGTCACAGGCTTCCATCCCAACCAGAGACCCTTCAGGACCTTTCCTCATGGCTGTGGATCACTGTTTCTCCATTAAAGGTCAAGGCACGGTGATGACAGGGACAATCCTTTCAGGCTCAGTCAACCTTGGGGACAATGTGGAGATCCCTGCCCTGAAGGTAGGTTTTTTCTCCTTCCTCCCTTTCTTCCCCAAGAAAGAGCTTCACCTGAACAGGAAGAGCAGATTCCTTCTCTGCCTCATTTTGTCCATCTAGTCACAGACTCCCAGAGGCTCCATTTTGTATTGCTCCCAATGGAGCAGTAACATGACCACAAAGAGCATTGCAAGAAGTAGCACACCTGGCAGAACTGGTGCCTCACTGGGTGAGCTGCTATCCCGTTTTCTTCATTCCTTTCAGGATGCTTTGGGTAAGTTCTTCCCTCTCACTTTTTCTCTGTCGGTAACTTCTTACCTGTTTCATATAGAGTTATTCGATTTGTAGAGATCATCTTCTCTTTTCTTCTGCCTTACATGCACAGCATCCCATATACAACTGAAATGCAGGTTCTTTTCATAAAACTGATAAAAATATCAGAGCAAACCCTGAACATTTACAAAGATATTCAGTTTAGCAGGACCATTAGAAAAATATCTGTAGCCTATATCCCTTATGAGACTTTGGGATTTGCCTTCTTTCCCTAGTATTGGGGAAGCCACAGTGATGATATAACCAATTCATACTATATGTGATAAATTGTGTGAGGCGCTAGTGGAAGTGATTTTTTTTCCCTCCCCTAAATTTCCGTAATAGCTTATATCCCCTCTTTGTACTTTGAGGTCATAGTTGTGTGTGTGGATTGTCTTCTCTATTTGATGATAATTTCCATGAGGGTAACAGTAACTTCTTTATGGCCCCTAGCACAGAATTTGGCATGTAGGGAAAGGGAAGGAAAAAGGAAGAAGTATTAAGTACCTACTGTGTTCCAGGTTCTGTGTTCTTATTTCATTTGGTCCCCACAACAACCCTGTGACATAGGTGCTGTATCGTAATTATTTAACAAATATAGCAGTAATAGCTTGCCTTTGTTGAATGAATGAATAATGACAGCCTAAAAGAATATAAATAGTCATTAATGCTCCACTTCTGAGAAATGGCTGGGTCAAATCACTGTGCTGAGTTAGTCATCGTCTTTGTTCAGTTTTGTTTCTTTTCACAGTCCCCATCTGCCCCTGTGGCCACCAAAGCAAAAGGGATGCCACATGCTGATGTTTTCTCTGTAAGAGGAGCCAACACCCCTGGCATAACAGAGGAGTTAAATCCTGTTGGACACCATAGTTCATAGACTCATAGACTCTTATGTTCGATGGGACTCCAGGGGTTTCATTGTACTCGCTACCCATTCCCCTCTGCCTTTTTACTCATTGGCAATGGGGGCAGCAAGTGTTTTTCAGGCATAGTTGGTGACTGAATGACCTTTACTTCCATAACTTGTTTTACAGGAAGAGTCTTCAGTCTTGTTTTCCACTTTATTATAAACTGCCTTTTATATTGAAATTTGGATGGAATGAAGGAGATGAATAGCTTAGTAACCCCGTGGCACCCCAGTTATGGAAGTTGTTCCAGCTTGGTTAATAAAGGGAGGTGTGCTGAAATGCCAAGAGAACAAAGCGCTTCAGCTCCAGCATCTTGCTATATCACTAGTCTGGGTTGTGTTTGTGAGATCATTTCCGTTTGATTTGGTGAAAGAGGCAGAACAATGCAACAGGAAAGCAGAATCAGACAGCCTTGGTTGTTGTTGCGGCTTTGCCACTAACTGGTTTTGTTCCTTTGAGCAAGTTGCACATTAATGATCCTGGACCTCAGTGTGGATATTGGACCCCCAGAATCCTGTGGAACTCTCCTTCCCTTTAACCATTCTCTGAGTTTAGAGGTTTAGTCCTCTGAGCCCATGACATGGGTTTCATTTCAAAATAAGTTTCATTTCAGAGGCGTTGGGATAAGAAGCAAAAGAAAAAAGCCAAGTAGAGTATTAGTTTGCAGTTTCCCAGATGTCAGCCTATGCTACTGCAGGAGTGCTTTTTAAATGAACTTTAGAATGGGGAAATCTTTTCTGAGCAGGTGACTTGTGTCACCAAGAAGTCCAGGACTTCTTCAGGGCCTTAGGAAGGAGAGGCTTCCTGGTGGACTTTGTGTTCTGCCTCCATGCTCCTTCTTTCTGCTCAGGGGCAAGCCCTGGATTTTGATCGTGAATTTCTTATGTCTCAGTGGGTTTAGAGATGTTTGGGCGGAAAGTGTCTTGTGGTTTGGCTTATTGGTAACAATTACGTCTTGTAGTGATTGTCTTTGAAGAGATTAGAGTACTCTGGAACAGGTTCCCCAACATCCTATAAGATACCTATAGTTTAAGCCAGAAGTGGGGAACCTGTGGCCTGGAGGCCTAGGTCCTTGAGTGCAGCCCCTTGATTGAATCTAGACTGTTCTGTGAGAGAACAAATCTGTAAAGTTTGGATACAGTCAAAGGGTCGCACTTAAGGACCTAGGACCACATGTGGACCTAAGGGCACAGGTTTCCCACCCCTTGTTTGATCAAAGTAAGGATGGCAGGCAAAACAACCAAAATGGAGTTGGTGACTTGGTGTTAATGGCTGAGTAAGGGGTCTTTTCTGATTCTTTATCCAAAATTTGATCCATAAAGCTCTGTAGCTACTTGAGTTTTTAGCTCATTATCTGGAGGAGTGGTACAGTATCATAAAGAGAGCACTGATAGGTTGGAGGCCTGACTCAGCCATGTAGTAGCTGTTTGGCTTACCTTTCTGAGTCTGAGTCTTCTTTTATAAAATGTCCTAATAATCCTTGCGTTGGCATCCCTTACTGGGCTGTTGGGGGAGAATAGTTTGGGGAATTGGAAGTGCTACATAAGTGTGAGGTGGATGGTGATGTAACATGTTAGCAGTGTTATTAGCCTTTCAATCACTATCTTTACTGACTTTGAATCCTTTTGCCAAAACATATCAATCTGGGGCAAAGCAGCATTTGAATTTTTCCCCTTCTCCTGACAGGGATAGAAAGATGGTGCCTCCTAAGCAGCTCCCCAGGGTGGGGTAGGCCAATTGTACTGCTGAGCATACGACAAGTTCCATCGTTTTTGGGCTTCAGAGTGATGAAGGAAGCGCATTTCACAACATGCCAGGGTTCATAACTCCTCCTGACCTCACTTCACCCCCAAACTTTGGTAAAATAGATTGACAGGTAGTGCCCACTGGGCATTTGGGGACATTGCATAACAGCTGCTTTTAAACTGGAGGAACCCTCTCCCCAAACAAAGTGACATCCCCATCAGATTTTGCTAATGGGCTTAGACACATCTGACCGCTTGAACCCGCGCAGAGGAGGGGCACAGCCATTCCAAATAAACAATTGCATTCCCCACCGCCTGTGCTCACTCTGATTGAGGTGCAGGAGCCATAGCACATGTATTCCTTCCCCCTGTTGCCCACGTACATTACCAGCTGGGGCTGATTATACTTTTCAGGGAGAGAGGGAAGGAAGAAGCAAGTTTCTGCCTTGTCCTCAGAATCATTTAAACCTCAGACTTCCTGAGATCTAGTTAGGCCTAAATTTCTTAGTCCCATTTGTTCCTAACCCTGGGAAACGCCTTTTAGTAAAATTTGGCTTTCTGAATTTTTGGTTTGTTAACCTGTTTAATGATTAAACCTGTGCAGTGCCATAGGAAGACTTTTGGTCCAGGAGTCAGAGACCCAGCTTTCTAGTGCTGCCTCTGCTACTTGCTACTTGGTTGGTCTTAGACTTTACAACTCCATCATGTATGGGCTTGGAAATGATTTCTAAGACCTTTTTCAACATCAGTCTAAAAATTCTGAGGTCATTTATCATTCATTTATTCAGCTAGAATTTGTGCTCGGGCAACTAGATGACAAATAGATAGAGCATCAGGCCTGGAGTCAGGAAGACTTTTTATCTTCATGAGTTCAAATCTGGCCTCAGACACCTACTAGCTGTGTGACTCTGGGCAAGCCAACTTCACCCTGTTTGCCTCAATTTCCTCATCTGTAAAATGAGCTGGGGAAGGAAATGTTAAACCACTGCAGTATTTTTGCCAAGAAAACCTAAAATGGGGTCACAAAGACTCCATATACAACTGACAAAACTGAGCAACACAACCATTTACTGGACATTCTGCTAAGACGGGGGGAATGCAGGAGGACAAAAAGATAGGCTTGGCTGTTGGAGAGCTTGTGGTCTAATGGGAGTGACAAGTTGCAAATAATTATGCGCAAACAAGATCTCTACAGGATAAATCACTAAGGAGGAAAGACACTAAGATAAAGGAGGCCAGAGAGAAGCTTCTTGCATTAGGTAGGATTTTCCTTAAATGTTGAAGGGAGCCAGGAAGCTAGGAGGTGAAGAAGGGGAGGGAGAGAATCCCAGGCATGAAGGATGGTCAGTGAAAATGCTTGGAGTCAGGAGATGGAGTGTCACATGTGAGGAGCACTGAAGATGCCATTGTCCTTGGGTCTTAGAATATTTGGAGGGGAGTGAAGTGTAAGGAGATTGGAAAGGTCAGAGGAGACCAGCTCATGAAGGGCTTTAAAAGTCAAACAGAATTTTTTATATTTGAGGTAATAGGGAACCATTGGAGTTTGTTATATAAGGTAGTGATACAGTCAGACTTGCAGTTTGATAGCTGAATAGGGGATGGATTGGATTGGGGAGAGACTTAAGGCTAGGAGGCCACTAGCAGGCTACTACAGGATCCAGGCGTAAGATCCTAAGAACTTGTGCCAAGGTGGTTGTAGTGTGAGAATGGTGAAGGTGAATGTGTGAGAGATATTATGAAGGTAGAAAGGAAAGGACTTGGCCACTGATTGAATATGGACAGTGAGAGGGAGATGTTGAGCATCCCCCCCTGGTTTGAGAGCCTGATGTGTCTGAGAGGGTGGTGGCATCCTTGACAGTAATGGGAGTTAGAAAGAGGAGGGGGTTTGAGGGCAAAGCTAATGAGTTCCATTTTCAAACATGTTAAGTTTAAGATATCTGTAGAATATACAATTCAAGATGTCTAGTAGGCAGTTGGAAGTCAGCAAAGAGGTTAAGCTTGGATAAGGAGATCTGAGAGTTATAGAGATGATAATTGAAACCATGGGAGCTGATTGTACCACTAGTATACTCTGCTATTATATACACGCACAAAATATGGTAATTTGAAAGACGGAGAGACTCTTTACATGTGACATGTCTGTTGCAGCTTTCTATAAACAGAGCCAACAGTGGGAAATTGAAAGGCATTGTTGAGAAATGTCTTGCCTTTCATTTCTCTAACCCCCAAGTCTGTGAACAATCTAAATGAGTCAGAATCTCTACCTAAAATTTCAAATATGCTTTCTGTAGGAATGATGATATAAGAATTCAGGATATACTAGTGGTACTGATAACCACTGCCAGAGAGCACGACTCGAACCTAGCTTTCTCCCTCTTAAAGCCCGTTACTTTCTTCTCAACACCGCACTGCATTGTGAGTCAGAGCCAGAGTCCTTGTAGCTTTAAGTTCCTGGGACAAATGTGATGAGTCAGTGAGAATTATTCATTTTGTATAGTATTCATCTTAATTGAATGGATTTCATAGGATCTCCTGTATTTAGTAAAAGATACCTTTCCAAATGTTCTTCCATTAATAGAAGACATAACTTTAAAAATTTAAGTAAAATAATTTATTTTCTAATTGGAATTTTTATTGTTCAAAGAATTTGAAAGTGTTACTATAGAAAGAATGAAAAACGTTTGGTCCCTGTTTTTTCAAAGGAGATGGTGATAGTGTGAAGAATTAACCCTAGGGGCAAAGGGAATAGCACTTCTAAAAATGGTACTTCTTTCCACGTCCTCCAGTCTAGCAAGGATAATTCATCCTTTAACTTAGCACTGTCTTAGGCATCTGTGGAGTGTAGACATGAAACAGTACCTTCCCTGTTGTATGTTCCCAACGCTGACTTGCCTGCTTCAGCAGACTCTTCTTCTGCCAGCCTCTTACCTTGCTGCTTATCACCTTGCTAGTGCTGCCACTCCTGCCAAAGAGCCACAGAATGTCTGGTGATGGCAACACTGCCGCACAATAGGCTCACGTTCTGAGTGTTGAAGAAGGAGGAGACTGGATACTGAGAGAGCAAGGGGGTTAAGACTTGTGGTGGTGTCTTAGGATGCAAACCTAGAAAACTGTTCAGTAAACTGGGCTGCAGAGGAGAAATTAGAAGAGCTAGGGAGAAGAGGAAAGCCAACTCCAGAACTAGTGGAACCTCAGAAAGAGGATTCTAGGAGATGCTGAGAGAATCTCAAATATCGAGAAAACTAGAATAATATTTTGGGGAGAACTTTTAGGCAGAATTAACTAGTTCATTCAAGAGTTTTTAAAGTACCTAAACTATGTGAAAGATGTTGCTGTTGATGCTGGAGCTACGAAGACAAACATGGACGCTGTCCTCATTCTCAGGGAGCTTAGGTCCTATAGGGAAACAACATGTGCCCAGAGAAGTAGACATGGAAAATATATGAGTAGATCTAAGTGGGGAGGGCACTACCATGCAGGAAAGTCAGGCAAGGGCATCCATGGGCAATGGTACTGATGATGCCTTTAAAGGAGATGGATATGATAAGAGGAGGAAGAGCCTCGAAGAAGTAGTATTGCCAGAACAGGAACTACCTTCTTAGTGTTGCAGAGATTAGAAGTGGAGAACAGAGCATGTGATGGGGAGGAATGGGAGATGAGTCTATTTAGTAAGAAAATTTGGGTTCCCTGGGAAATGATTTAATTCTTAAATAAAGTAGTTTGTATTTTATTCTTGAGCAAGGAGAGGAATTGATAAGGACTCTGCTTGAGGACTGTCATGTTAACACCTTTTTTGAGGATAATTAGAAAGGATAAAGAAGTACTTACAGCCAGCTAATCAATTAGGAAGCTTTTGAAGCAGTCCCAGGATGAGTGCTGAGAGCCTGAATTAGGGGGTGGATGGGGGTGGGGGGTGGGAAGTAGAGGACATGTAATCAACAAGGTGCTACCAAGACTTGCTACTTGGCTGGATATTTGGAGAGGGAAAGCAAAAGAGCAAAATGACTCTGAAGTTAGGAATCTCAGCTGACTTAGGAGAAGTTGGTTTTGAGGGGGAGGGAAAGATAACAAGTTGCACTTTGGATATGCAGACTTAGAAATACTTGTGGGACAACCAGTTGAAAAACGCAGTTGGTGGTTTGTTACTGGAGTTCAAGAGAGAGACTAGAGTTGATTTGTAACTGTCTGGGAGTTATCTGGATAAAGATTATTATTGACCTTGGTGGTCTCCTTTATAAGTGGATGTTTATAAACATTCTCATGCCATCATGCAATTAGTGCATTTAGGCTCCTTGATTATGTCTTCAAGGAAGTATGTAACAGCCAAGTGTACCTCAAGAAGACCAAGATTGGGATAGGTTAAGAAGAATAAATGATAAATCATTTATTAAACACTTGCTGTGTGCCAGGGACTCTACTAAGTATTGGGGATATGAAATAAGCAAAAAAGACAGTCTTTTTCCTCAAGGAGCTTATAGTCTAATAGAGACAAATAACAAAGGAGGGAGAGATAGAATGGGGAGAGGAGGGAAGGTATATTCACCATGATTTGAAAATGACCTGGAAGTGACGTGGAACCTTGATTCTGGTCATACTTCGCCCATCATTCCCATTCTTTAACCATCATCAGTCTTGCTAGATATTTTTACTTACTTTCCCCCAAATTCTCATCAGTGTTTGCTGCAGTAGTTGGCTATAGGTATCATCTCATTTGTGTATTAAAAGCAGTCAAAGCTTAGGAGCTTTATTATTTTTTTTAGAAAGTGACTGAATTCTTCCATATAGGAAAGAAGCAGCATGGAATGACATAATGGAAAGAACATTGGATTGGATTTCAGGATACCCAGGTTCTGGTCCCTTAACCTCTAATGTGAGGTGTGATATTGGGTAAACACTTAGCTAGACTCTCTGAGTGTAAGCCTACTTATCTATCAAGCTATATAACAAGGACTATACCAAATCTCTAAGGTCCCTCTTAACGATAACATTCTATAATTTTACTTTGTGTTTACTACCAACGGTGCCATCTGTATCCCTGTAAGTCTTTAAGCTTCATGCTAACATATCATTTGGAAAGACTTCTTGTTTATCCCCATTACATATAATTTTTGTTCTTAGTTTTATCTGGATACTGCTTATTTTAAGAAAATCTCCCTTCATTTTTGTACTTTCTAATATTTTTAACAGGAATTGGTGTTATCTTTTGTCAAAAGTCTCTTCTGCGTATAATGAAATAATCATATGACATTTTTATTTATATGCTCAGTTGTGCTTATAGTTTTCCTAATATTGAACCAGCCCTGTGTTACTGGTATAAATCCAGCCTGGTTATATTTTGTGATCTTTGTGATACACTGTTGCAAACTCCTTGCTAGTATTTTATTTAGAACTTTTGCATTAGTATTTGTTTGAGAAATCGATTTATAATTTTCTTTCTCTGCTTTGGCTCTCCCTGATTTAGGCATCAAGACCATATTTGTATCATAGAAAGAATTTGATAGGACTCCTTTACCTATTTTTTTCAGACAGTTTATGTTGTATCGGAGTTAATTGTTTTTTAAATGTTTGGTAGAATTTACTTTAAATCCATCTGGTCCTGTTTTTTGTTTTTCTTTTGGAGCTCATTCATGACTTGTTCAATTTATTTTTCTAACATGGGGTTTTAAAAATATTCTGTTTTCTGTTAATCTGGGCAATTTATATTTTTGTAGGTATTCAGTGATTTAATTTAAATCACGAGTTTTATTGGCATACTGTTGGAGAAAGTAGCTCTTAGTAATTGCTTTTATTTCGTCTTTCTTGGTTGTAAATTCACCCTTTTCATTTTTGATATGGATGATTATTAGCCAGTGGTTCATTTATTTTTAAAACTATCCCCTAGTTTTATTTATTCAGTGATTTTTTTTCTTTCAATTTTATTAACCTTTCCATTGTTTTTCAGGATTTCCTTTTTTGATATTTAACTGAAGATTTTTAACTTGTCATTTTTCTAGGGTTTTTTTTTTATTTTCCAGTTCAGTGATCTACTCTTCCTGTCCTTTAATGATATAAGCATTTAGAGATATATATGTTTTCCCCAAGTACTACTTTGGCTACATCCCACAAATTTTGATATGTTGTCGTACTCTTGTCATTCTCTTTAATGAAATTATTGATTATTTCTGATTTGTTCTTTGAGCCTCTTATTCTTTAGGATTAGGTTATTTATTTTGCAAGTAAGTTGTAATCTATGCTTCAAAGGTCCTTTAGTGAATGTAATTTTTATTGTGTTACGGTCAGAAAATGAGTTTAGGGTCACACCATCTAGCATACATGTCACTGTGAAGGAAAACAGCGGTTTATAAACAATGAAGAGTTACAGAAATATGGAGTTATTATTATTGACCTGATTGGTTGTGAAGGTCAGGTCTAGGCTTGCCAGACCTGCTGTCATGAAAACATAATTGGTGTGTGTTTGTGTAACAAAGCATCTGGCTAAAGTCTGTATAGGAAGTTAGTTTTATAATACAATCTTGTTTACACTGCATTTGTTTAGCAAATTTTTTATTAAGAAATGATGCCTATTCATTCTAGATTCTATTCTTACAAATACTGAATTCATGAGTTTTGAAAAGAGGTGGGTTTTTTTTTTTGGTTTGTTTTGTTTTTATATTCCTCCCCAAATATTTGTCTTTTAAGTAGATCTGGGTTGTTTTGTTTGTTTGTTTGTTTGTTTTTGGGTTTGTTTGTTTGTTTTTTTTGCCATAGACCATAGATATCTTCTGTATAAATAAATGAGGATGGTTGATGCTAATTGCTGTTCAACTTGTAGTTGTAGGGCAGGAAAGAATATATACAATCTTGATGCAGATTCCTTGGGACCAGAGGGATGATAAGGAAAGAACCTGCTTAAGAGATTGAAAGTGGGAGAGGGAGAAGGAGAAGGACAGGGAGAAATTATATTTGTATCTTCTGCTTTGTATTTTCTCCTGTATCTCTCCTCCTGTCTCTTCCTGAGAGTCATCCTTTATAATAAAGAATTTAAAAAAACAAACAAACCAGGAAGAAATCAAACAATCAATACATTAAAAAAGATATATGCAGATACATATATGAAAATATATATCCACACCTTGGACTCCCCACATCTGCAAAGGAATGGTGGGAATTGCCTTCTTTAATCTCTCTTTTGGTGCCAGGCTTGTTTTTTCCATGTTTCCAACTTTGCCTTTCAGTTTTGTCATTGCTCTTTCTGCTTATGTTATTTGTATATTTTCTTGGCTCTGCCTCCTTCACTTTGTATCAGTTTATGTGAGTCTTTATTTCTTTGTGTTCACATTCAGTATTTCTTATAACACAGTAATATCCCATTACAGTCATGTGTCACAATTTATTTAGCTATTTCCTAGTCAATAGGAATTTACTTTGTTTCTGTTTCTTTACTACCACAAAAAATGCTGCTGTAAATATTTTGGTATTCATGGATCCTTTAAGTATAATTCCAAACTGCTTTCCAGAGTGGTGGTATCAATTCACTGTTCCAACAACAATGCACAAGTATTCCTGGCTTCCCATAATTCCTACAACATTGACTGTTCCCATCTTGGGTCATCTTTGCCAATTTTTCTGAGTGTAAGGTGAAACTTCCTAGATTGTTTTAATTTACATTTCTCATTTATTAGTGATTTGAGGCATTTTTTTTGCATGGTTGTTAATAATTTACATTCTTTGAGGGAGCTCATATTCTTATAAGGGAAACAGCAGGGGCACTTTGGTCCAGAAGTTACTGGGATGGTAGTGGGGGTTAGACTGAACTACCTTATCCCAACCAGTGGCATCATTGATTGGTTTGATCATGGTTTGTGGTTTCAGAATTGGGAGTGGATATTGAAGAGGGATATCGAGATGGTGAGGGGATGCTATAGACAAGGTGACTAGAAAGTAGGGTGTGAAATGAAGTATGACTGGAGTTTTCCTAAAGTAATGGTCAGAAGAGGCAGCTACCAACCAGGATGAAACCCTAGGGTTGAAGCTTCTCCTGAATAGGAAGGGTATGGAAGAGATGACTGGAAAGTCTGGAATGAAAGAGAGGATTTTAAAAGGCGGTAGGGGTGATATGCAGTGATTAGAGCACTTAATCAGAAATAGAAGTTATGATCTAAACTTGAAGATATATGAGAACTCAACCAAGAAGGACCTTAACTACTAGAAACTAAGAGAAGTAACCTGGTGAGTTAGCAGGTGAAATTGGTTGAACTTGAGTGACTTAAGTTGTGTCCTTCTAACTTGATGACCCGATTGGAATATGTTCTCAAGATCCCTCATTCCTTAATAAAAGTAGAATTTGAACTTGACAGGTTGAAACCTACAATGAAGGGGAGGGTATTGATGTTGACAAACACCCAAGGCTCGCAATTCTAAGCTCATGGCCCCCAAAAGAGAAACCTTCATCTCTCTCGGGTGACATCAGTGGAGTTGATCAGTAGCTATTAGGGAATCTTCTGTTCAAGAGGATCTTTAGTGGTTTGGTTTTGTAGCAGTTAGGAGGCAAGTTTGGCGAAGGAATCTCTGGTTCTTTGTTGAAGGGATTTGAAGCTGAGTTGGGGAGTGGGAAAACTGAATGAGAATACTGGAACTAGTTCCATAGTGTTATTGAAGCAAGGAGGATGCTTTGATCAGAATGATAGCTGTCAAGGAAACTTGGGCAGTGGCTTTGAGAGATTAGAGCAGAGTGGTAACGAAGAAAATTACTCTACCCTGGAAATTTAATTGCCAGTTACGTAGTGCTTTAAGGTTTACAGGATAAGTTCTTTACGTCTACTTGCACCTGCACTCCACGACAAGCCTTTGAATGGTGCCACAGATAATAATACTAACACTTTATAGATGAGGAAGTGTTGAGGTTCAGAGCAGTTAAGTGACTTGCTCACAGTCACCAAGCTAAGAAATGGAGGAACTGGGGTTTGAAAAAAGGTCTTAACTCTACATCCAGCATTTTATCCACTGCTATACCATATTGGCAGAAAGCAAGTGAAAGGATTCTGAGTTAAGATTTATTTGAGAGCTGGTGGAGGAAAGGTCACTGAAGTGCCTATTTACTTGGTCTTATTCTACAGGGATTTTTCCTTAATGGAGGTTGTTTGTGTAGACTGTTCCCAGAAGGATCTTGCTTCTTGAGGTACCGCCATGAGTGTCCTCTGTTTTAGCTGCTCAGGTAAACACAGTCAAAGTGTGTTTCCCAAAATCTGATCCCTATTGTTCCCAAGATTCCCAAATCTGTTTTTCCCAAAGTCTAATTAGGAGCTTTTGCTCCATCCTTAATCTGGTCCTGGGACTTTAGTTCCTTCTAGTCCCTTTATTTTGTACTAGCTGACAGAATTCATTATAGTGTACTAATTCCACTCCCTCCTTTCTGTACTACTTGTTTATATTAATGAGGAGAAAAAAATAAGAACTATGACTTAGCTTCCTTGAGAAAAAAAGTGGGCAGGGTGTAAATAAGTCGTCCTCAGTTTTTAGCTGTTTCTTCAGATTTTCAGCACTTGAGAGAATAAATCAACAACTGCTAACTTCCAGTGGCATATTCCTACTCTATTTCCATACAGTGTATTTTCTTTTCTCTGCTGGTTACTCTCCGTAGTTATTTGACTTCATATGATTTTTTTTTCAAAGAAGCGTTAAATATTGCCTGGGTGCATATATAAGCCACTGTACTATTTAAACAAAAAAATACTTGCAATTCTTTCTACTCTTAAAAAAATGTACCAATAAAAAAACTGTAAAAATATCTTTAATTGTTTACAGGCTCCAGTATCCAATAATCACATGGAAAGAGTAGATGAGAATGTTTGCTGACAGTGCCTTATTAAATTAATAGAACTTGCCTGCCTTTTGTTTGAAGTTTTGCTAAAAGCTTTCATTATAATATTTTTTGATTTATGAATAAATTCCACCCATTCTTTTGTTTTTCTTCTTTAAAAACATATTTAAATGAGTTGATTCAGGGCAAGGGTCATTTAGAAAGTCCCTGTTTGCAACTGCAGGCTGTTGAAATCTCAAGATATTATTTTAGTGAATCTATAATCAGAGACTCTTAAAATCAAAAAAGACCTTAGGAGCTATTTAAACTAACCCTACCTGACTTAGAATCCTCTCTGTACCCAACTAACCAGTGGTCATTCAGCCTTCATTGGAATATGTTTAGTTGGGTAAAGCCAACCCCTCCTTAGTTAATTCTGCCTTTGCAGAATGTCTGATTGTCAAGACATTTTTCCTTATACCAAAGTTAAATCTGCCTCTGCAACACTGTCCCATTGCTTCTCATTTTGCCTTTAGTATTTAAAATTCATTTGTCATTCTCCACCAATTTGGAAAGTAGGGATAAGGAGAGGAGTAAGAAATTTTTCCTGCTTAAAGGAGATATTAGTAGTTGCTAAAACAGAAAGATATAACCTCTTTGTAACATCTTCAGTAATTTCGAGCCAAACCAAAATGTTGAACGTATATTGTAAATTCATAAAGTAATTTTAGTAGTGGTTAGTTTTGTTCAGCAATAATCCAAACTTGAGGGTTTTCCCCAAGGATCTCAGGACCAAATCATTAGTGTACATCACTTAATTCCTTTAGAGAGGTATCCTTTGGGAGGTTGGGTGAGGCATTTGAATGGTAAGGGCTCTGGCTGAGTGGGATTAGATGTTGAGGGTCTGGGCCTTTCCACTTAGGAAGGAAATTTGAACAGTTGTCTTTAGGGAATTGTTTCTCAAGCAATCCCAAGGAGTCTAGATACTAAAATTTTGGAATTTGGACTCGACTAGAAAGGATAAGAAACTTTAAAAAAAAGTTTTATCTCTTTAGTTTTAACATGTATTATTGATATTTACATCTGCCTTTTGTTACTGATTTAGTTTCCTGTTTTTTAAAGGTAAGACTTTCCTAAGTTTTCTAAGTTTTTAGAAGGCAAAAGAAAACGTTTCTCTGGAACATCTCTTATTCTTAAAATGGTCAAAAAAGGCTAGTGTCAAGCTTTGGATTCAGAGAAGGGCTCTGGAAAAAGCACCTTTGTGCTTCCAGATTCCCTTGAGCCTGTGACTGTGTTAGGCTGCTGGGCTCTTGGAAGGGCAGCAGTTTTCTTCCTTTTGAAAGCTCTGGGTAAAGTGCTCCTGCTGAACGGGTGTGATTGGGCGGAAGGTCAGGAGTTTAAGAGCTTGTTTTATTCAAGACCAGGGAGAAGAGACAGGAGGGGAGTGAGTTGGTTTTATATGTGTATATATGTATTTTCTTTTTAGTTCATGAGGGGAACGATTGGGGCAGGGAGGGAAGAAAGCCAGAGGGAAAGCTGCCAAACTGAGCACCACTAATACAAACCATACGCTGCATCTCTTCAACTCGTGTGCTTAATGTGATCCTCACAGGCAGGAAGGTAGCCTGGTCAGCGCTGTTGATTTAACTCTTCAACTGCAGAATTTAGAAAGATCACAGCTTAGCAGCCTTAAGTACCACACACTGTGTTTGCATTCCAGAATTCCAGTGCCACAGTCCACTGGTGGACAAGAAGCACCAGATCTGAGCACCAATTTCTCCATCTATGTTTATTACTCATTTACTTCTCAGAATATCACAAAGATCAAATAATGAATAAGTTCTCTCCATAAATACAACCTTCTCTAGAATTTGTCTGAGAGGTGGATCCTGCTTTTCATCTTTAACAAGGTATTTTCATAATAGTTGCTTCTGATCATAAATTGTGATGCTTGGAAACTCTGGTCAATTCGTTTAGGTGGTTGAGCATGTTGTTAATGAGATAATAGTTTTAGGTTCAAATGAAGCCAGTTTTAGATTTAGTCACTGTGTAGACCAGTTACTGTTGTTCTTTTCCAAGACTTCCCAAATGTGTGTCATGACCACAAGGAACATTGCATGAAAGAGTTTGGATAGTTAAATGCAAACACTTCGTCATCACTTGAAAAACAAGTTTCTAGTTCATGCCATACTTAAATCATGTCAAAAACTTTTTTTTTTGTAAGTGAAATGCTATACTAAACACATTGGGATATGAATTAGGAGTCTCATCTAAGCAGGTAACTTGGGCTTAATTGCTCCATCTGTTAAATGGTCTTCTCACTGGGGCTGTTGTACACCTTGTTTGATAGCATAGTATTTCAGAAATGCTATTTATGCCTTTGGAATAATCCCTAGATAAATATGAGTTATTCTTATTATGAGGGCAGCCAGATGGTACAATGGATAGAGTGCCAGGCCTGGAGTCAGGAAGACTACTTTTTCTGAGTTCAAATGCAGCCTCAGACACTTACTAGTTCTGTGACCCTGGACAAGTCCCTTAAACCTGTTTGCCTCAGTTCCTCATCTGTAAAATAAGCTGGAGAGGGAAATGGCAAACCACTCCATTATCTTTTCTAAGAAAACCCCAAATTGGGTCACAAAGCGTCCTGACAACTGAAACAACTGAACAGTTTTCATTATTCTGATTAGATACTTCACCCTATAATTCTGATCCTATGAGTTTATAAACTCCCATTTTCTTTTCATAAGTTTCTCCTTTTTCTTTGTTCTTAACTTCTTTTAACTTCTATTTTCTCTCTTGCCCCAGGGCAGAGCAACTAGACTTTTATTATTAGGTCTAATAGTTTTCAGTTTTTGACCTCATGGAAAGGTGTCCCAAAGTTATCTTGCATTAGAGCTAACTAATTTGAAAAGGTTTTTTTGATCTATATATATAAAATTAATTTTATCTCCAAATATATTCCCGCTCTCCTTCCCTTCTCAGAGAGTTATCCTTTGTAACAAGGAATAAATCAATCTAAAATGAAGGAAGGGGTAAATGCAATTCAGCAAAATTAACTAATACATCAACTGATGGTAGATGCAGTGTTCTACATCCATGATCTTCCCCCTCTTCAGAAATTGAGGGAGGTATATTTTCTCATCTCTTGTCCTCCTAGGCAAGCTTGGCGTTACAATTATGTAGCATTAAGTTTCTTTTGTATTATTCTTTCCATTTGCATCATTGGAGTCATTATGTATATTGTTCTCCTGGTTTTGTCGACTTCACTTTGTATCAGTTTATATGCATCTTCCAGTGTTTCTTCATATTCATTGTTTCTTAGACACTATAAGAATTCTGCAGTGACGTTCTATCACATCTGTGTACTGCATTATCTAGATAACTAGTTGTATATATCTAGACATCTGTGTATATTTATATAAGATATATGGCTTATCTTATCAATTATATATTTTTAAAAACTAGCAAATATTTTTAATACCTACCATGCATAAGGCCTGTTCTAGGCACCAAGGGAGATGCAAAAAAGTATAAGACATAGCCCTCGATCTCAAGGATAGTCTGTTGGATACACATGAAAAATTAATATTGCAAAGCAGTCATCTACAGGTGGTATCTGGACAGTACATTCTACAGGCATCCAGAGGACACAGCAGAGGAAGAAATGAGTGCTTAAACTTCTTGACCTCAGTGAAGCAGTGGGTAAAAAGAAAGACTTGGGATCCAGGTGGTAGGGAAAATAGAAATAAGACAGAAGGACAAAGAAAAGTTTGGAAAAACTTGATGGATGAGGGAGTTGACAAGAGAAACTAGATGACAGGGGAATTTCTTTAAAAACCACCGGAGTGTTGCTCTTTGGAGTCTCAAGGCATTGCTTGGGATGCATTTATGTTTGAGGTTTAAGATCCGGGGAAACCAGACAGAAGGGATTTTACTTTCCTGGTGATGTGAAAAGAGCTTAGAGGAAAGCATTTTGGCTTGGGCGTGAGAGTAAATAGATGGTACACCAGGACTCAGAACTACTGAGGACCCGAAGGTGGGCAAAAGAGAAGCAAGCATAACCGGAATCATGAGTCAGACAGACAAGGGCTCAAGTCCAAGGAGATTAACTGAGGCACAGAGAATAATGCAGGTGTTGTATAGCTCAGCAAGCAAGGCACAGTCTGTGAAGTTACAGTGGGAGGATGAGAAACGTATGCGAACAACTGCAAACAAAGGAACAAACTCCAGTAACCCAGGCTAGAGAATCTGGGCCCCAAGGAGCCAGGTCTAGGCAGTGGAGTTGGAACCAGCAATGGGAATGTTGCTTAATATTAAATTCGGAGCTTTGTGGATTTGTTGCTGTCTAAAGTTTAGGCAAGTAAAGGGAGTGAGGAGCAAGGCAGTTCCTAAGAGAGGAACTAGGAAGATAGATCTCTTTTCCCAAAATGCCAAGAAGAGAATGACATGGATGGAAAGAGGCTAGTTTCATACAAATGGACTAGATTCAAGGAATCTCTAAGGAAGGATCACAGAATTTTAAAGTTGGAAAGAGCCACAGTGGCATTGGGAAGATACCTTTGAAATTAAGCCTTGGTTTAACTCCTTTTCAGCAGGTGGGAAAACTGAGGCCAACAGTGACTTGCCTAGGATCAAATCAAGTGTCTCAGGTGGAATTTGAACTCAAGTCCTCCTGAGTTCAGGCCCAATGCTCTATCTATTGCACAGTCTACCTACCTGACATGAGTCTTAAGAGAATCTTTTATTTAGTACTTGTATGTTCTCTTATAACATCCTAACTAGCTTCCTTAGATTAATAACATCTAAGTAATGATGCCTCGGCTTTGGCATAGATTCTGGATTCCCATATACCACACCAGCAGAACCAAAACCCCAGTAATTTCTACCAAGCTGGAAAGGCTTCGAGAATCATCATGACACCAAGGACCAGCCTAGCTAGCTAAGTACAGAGAAAATCATCACCAGGAGGTTGGTCACGAGTTCATGATTTCATTGGCAATGAAAACCCACAAAACAAAAGTCCAAAATGACCCTGAGTTGTGTCTCTGTAATTCTGTAGTGACAGTGGCAGAGAAGTAGAAAAGGGGACAGAGGGTCACAGAGATCTTAGATTCTTTGAAACGTTAACTTAAGTGTTGGTACTTTAAATATGAGAGATCCATTGTGTTCAGTTAAGTGAGGCAGAATGGCTCCAAGTTGTCAGCCTGACTCTCTTCCAGAGTCATCAAGGTCCAGTGGCAAGACAGAAGTCAGGATAAAGACATCATCCTCTGATGTCTTTAAATGAAGGATGAGCAACAGCAATGATGACATTTTAATGTTGACGTTCTCACTATTAAGACAGATTCTTAGTTCTGAGAAAGTTGCTGCTGAATGAAAGTAGAGGTCAAGGTTCTCCTTGGAGAGAAAAATAAATGCAGTTGGAGGAGCTGGTGTCTTCACATGCACAAAGGCAAAAAGAAATATCATTTCCTAGAATACCTGATTGTCTCAAAGTACTCATGATGAATATAAACAAAAAAGACCATTTAGATAATTGCAGCTTATGGGCAACATCTGTTGCAAAAGATAAAGATTCAGAGAAATTCTACTAACCTCTGGATCAAATTCTGCAATTAAATCAACATAAACTTTGATGCTTAGTGTCATCAATACAATATGTTAACACAGAAAAGTAAAAAATTGACGAAAGAAAAAGACATTGACATCAATTACCATCATTTTATATATAAATTTAGCCAATATTTAAAAAAAAACTCACAGTGAGACGATCAAAGGAGTCCAGAAACTACTGAAGCCAGAAGGCATGTGGTTTCCTTATCAGCTGGAAAGATATGACACTCAAAAGATATAGTAATTTCGATGTAGTACTGTAAATAAATTCATTTGCTGAATCTTAAAGAGGCGGATGGAAGATCTGAGTTCAAATCCAGGTTCAGACACTTACTGGCTTTGTGACCCTGGGTAGGTCACTTGACTATTGTTTTCCTCAATTTTCTCATCTGTAAAATGGGAGTCGTAATAATACCTCCCTTGCAGGGTTATTGTGAGGATCAAATGAGATGATGTGTTAAGTGCTTGGGAGGGTAAGAGTCGACATCTGTCTCTGGGAGCAGTGATGGCTCATCGGAGGCAGCGCATCACTGCAGTGTTAACATGGTGGTTACTGTAGGCTAAGGCTAGGACAGCTTGGAGCTGCACAGAAGGGATAATTACTCCCTGGTCCAGAGAACTTTAGGGCAATCTGGACAGCAGTCACTGCTACAGTAAGCATGGTAGGAAGCCAAGCCCTGGGTGTTTGTGATGACAAAGAGAACATGCTTGAGGTGTGTAGAGGACAGAGAGTGTTTGATTTCAGTGACTGTTGAAAGTGGAGGAAGTGATTGATTAGTTTGACTCTGTGGGAGCAGAGGGAGTGTTAGTTTTTGTGAGCCAGTGTCATTGATTGTGGGTTTATATTTGTGTATGAATCTGTGGGCAATTTGAGGGGACATTTTGGGTCTTTGGGCTTCAGAGGATTTGGGGTTCCCTTTGATTAAACCGTCATTTAATGGAGCAAAGGACAGTGATTGGGGATTAAGATAGCAAGGAAGGAAAGTGCCCTTAGCCTGTGGCCGTATGATTAGACTGAGTGCTGCTGAGTTCCATACTGATCCCCAGACAGTGGTGCCTCCGCTTCCTTTCTGCTCATTCATTTCTCAACTCTCAGCAGTCTGTTTTCTGACGTTATTGTTTAGCTGAGGCTGCTTTCCCCAAAGCTGCCAGTGATCTGATGGCCTTCTCTCAGTCCTACCCCTTGACCTTTCTGTTGTCACGGATGCTGCTGGTCCCCCTCATCTCCTTGACACTGTCCTCGTTTCTGTGGTGCTGCTCTCTCTTGATTCTTCTGTTTGAACACTTTTTCTCAGTTTCCTTAGCTAGGTCTTCTCCTCAGCCTCTCCTACAAATGGTGGGTGCATGCCTCCCCACCCCCACCCTTGACTTGGTCGTAGGTCGTCCTCTGCCTCTGTGTTATTGCACTTGATTTTGTCACCCATATTGCTTCAGTTGCCATCTCTTTATTCAGCTCTTACCTCTCTCCTGGCTCTCTTCCCCTTCCTACAAGCCCTTCCAATATTGGACTGTTTCCATTTCTTATCATCCTTGACAATTTATAGGCATGAACTAAAATCTCAGAGTTATTTAATTGGCATTTTTCGGTGATTTAGAGCACTCTTTCATAACTTCTAGTTTTTTTTTTTTTGTCTTCCTTTAAGTGACTGATGTCTACCCTCAGCAGCAGCGTTGCAACTATTGTGAGAAGCAGTGTGGTATAAAGAACTTTCTTGGACTCAGAAGACCTGACTCTTCTATTTATTAGGTATATGGCCCTGGCAAGTCATTTCACCACTCCCAATTTTCCTTTTCTGTAAAATGGGGATACCATATAGGTTTGTTTTTGAGGAAAGCATTTTATAAGCCTTAAAATGCTATAGAAATAAGAATGTCAGCGGTAGATCTTGTTCCAAAGCCTTTACTACTGAATTTATGTGACACTGTGCTGGGCATTATTCTGAATGAATATACAAACATGGCCCTTGCCATTTCCTGTGGCATTCAGGAGCTTCAGCAACCTGTACTTGATTTTTATTTCGTGTGACCTCAGGAAGTGCCCAGCAACCAGTGTCTGCAACTGGGATGCCTCCGTTGTGTGTAAAATATCATTGTCTCAGCTGAAATCTCCTACCAAGTCGCTCCGGTTCAGATGCAGACCTTAGCATAGGTTTTTGATGTGCGAGATGGATGTTTGGTTTTTGGTGTTTGTTTACTTAAGCATTACTTCTGCCAGTTCATTAGGACTTTTTCTTTCTTTTAAAAAATATTTTGCTTGCCAAAGGTTATTTTGGATCTGTTTTTGTTTACCAGGTAAAATTGTTCTAGTGCAATTGAAAACAGAGACATATTGACACATGCATGGGCTTGTGGGTCTGTGTGCACGTGCAAACACACACACACCCCACACATTTTAGAAAGGAAAACTTACTGGAGCCAGTGAACACACAGTTAAGAAGGTTCATTCTTATTGCGAATGTCAGAGCTGCTCTCTTCATGAGGACCAGGTTGCTTTTTGTTTTAATATTTAAGATCGTCACAGTGAATTTCCAGTTGACAGAGAATAAATAGCAAATGTATTCTTTTATGACTCCTTCCTTGGTCACTTGATTTGCTGTTCTGATAGTTGTTTAAAACAGCCAATTACAATTGCTGTAATGTCTCCTTTTATTTAAAACCACCTGGAAATGTAGTATCCCATGTAAGGGGCTTTTCCAGTGGAATGGTTTGGAATATTGCATATAAAGGACTTTTGAATTTTAGTAGAAAGAGCCCTCCACATGGACTCATGAGTCCTGGATTCAAATTCTAACTCTGCTACTTACCTCTGTGACTTTGGGCAAGTGACATCACCTCTCTGAGCTTCAGTTTCTTAATCTGTAAAACTGAGGACATTAGACCCTTCCCAATCTCCTGCTAGTTCCATAACATTCTGGAATGTCTGGGAGTTTTGATTAGTCACTTCTCCTACTGTTTGCATTCTCCCCCAAATGAACCATTATTGAGAGGAACGTTTCTTAAGTGTTTCTTATACTTGGCTTTTTTTTTTAAGCCTGTTATATTAAACATAAATTAACCTTTTCTTGGTGACTCCAGATGTCATTATGAACATCAGTTCTTTATTGTACAGTACTGTTGGAGTACCCTATTCTCCGTACTAACTAACCTTGGGTGGCTATGTTATTTTATGTTCCTTTTTAGAGTTTTTTGTATCTCACCTTCATCCAGCTGTCACTAAAGGATGATGGAACCCTTTCTGAAACTTTTGCTTGGGAAACGAGGCTAAGTATTAGTAGCATGGCACTAGGCCACTCTGTTTGTTTTGGAGATATTATGCTTAAATACATACCTTAGTTGGCTTTCCTTTCACTTCTTTGTACTGTTCGACAGGGAATTTTTGATGAACCAAAGTGTTCCAAAGCCCTGTTTAGGAAACATTTCACTAGTGTGCTCTGGTTAAACCTGGCATTATTCCAGATGTATATGCTGATGATTACATACCACATTATAGACCATAAAATATAAAGGACATTTGGAGAGTGGCAGTGGGAGAGAAGAATCAAGGGAGTTTCTAGAGAATTATGCAATTTTTGTAGCCAATTAAGAGAGTACATGAACGCAGAACTCTAGTACTTTCGTCTCCCTTCTCACCCTGCTGAGCCTTTTGTAGGAAATAGATGTTCAGGCAGTCCTTCCTTCTCAAGATCCTGTGTGTACATCTTGCTTCCTGTAGTTTTGTTTTTTCTTTCTTCTATGGCTGTTCACCTCAGTCTCACTAATGGATAAAAATGAGAGGACATTCTTTTCTTCCACACTTTCTGAGAGAGGTTCAGGTACTCACCTGATTTCAGCTACTATTTATATGTCAGTGATTCCATCTCTGTAGCCCTAGCACCGATTTCTATTGTCCTCAGATTGAGACCGGACACCTACTTGAAGATACTTTGGCTTTCTGAAATCCTAATCCATTAAAAGGTCAGCTCATTATCTTTTCTCACACACATTTGTCCTTTTATAGTTCATTCCTTCCTATCACTAACTCTGTGACCCTCTTATTTCTCCTGCTTTGACATTTTTGCATCATTGCTAGATTTAAAAAACATTTTTGTCCAACACACCGTGACCACATTTTAAGTCTTTTCCTTCACTCGCCGGTTTGCCTGGCCAGACCCTCACAGACGAGTGCTTTTGCTGAAGAGCTCTCTGTGGCTCCTTATTGTCTACTGTATTCATTCCAAACTCCTCTGCCAGGCTTTCAAATGATAGAGAAAAAGCCAAAATGTTTGACTTTTAAAAAAAAATCTTCTCTATTAAGGGAAAGGAGCTTACATCTAGAAAGAACAGAACAGAGTTAATTAAAGAAGTATTGAGGCACAAGGGAAGAAATTGTTGTTTTAAAGAACCGAGCCTGTTATCCACACCGAGATTTCTCAGAGTGCTAGAGTAATTTGAAATCACTGAGCCACTAGCCATAAGTTTTGTGGGCTCAAGGTTGGAGTTAGGCAGATGTCCCAGTCTTTAAATAAAAAAGAGTTGACTGGAGTGGGGGTAAGCGGGGAAATCTTTTGTTTTACCAACTGATGTCAGTTCTCAGCAAAAGTCTAGAATATGTTATTAAACGGTTGGTAAAAACTTAGATGATCACTGAGAGCCATCATGGGCGCCCTAAAGTCATATCAAAGTAACATTTCCTCCTTTCATAAGGTTCCTGTAATTCTAGTGCAGGTAAATGCTGGAGATATCATTTGGCTCTGATGTGTCAGTCAGGTATTTAGCAGTCTTTCTCTGAAGATGAGAAGTAGGCTGGATAATTGTATAGCTACGTGGATTTGTGTCTGGTCTGAAGATCACATCCAAAGAGGGATATTAATGGATCAGAGGATTTAGAGTTAGCAGGGACCTTAGAGGTCCTCTAATCTAATACCCTCATTTTACTCAAGAACCTGAGATGCAGGGAGATGTGATACTTGCCAGAGGTTCTGTAAGTCCGACAGAGGTCTTAGGGCTCCCAGTCTGATACTCTTTCCATTCTGCTAACTGTCCTCTTGGACTCATGTCTGTCTAGAGCTGTGTTTCTAGTAGTCTCCTCAACCTGGTTCTGTTCAACATCAGTCACATGGGTGAAGACATAGAATCTTGACTCTCATTTGTAGATAACACACAACTGAAATGAATAGCTAATACTTTGAATGACAGATAGAATTAAAAAAACCTTTAGGGATCAGAATCGGGGCCAAAACTAACCATTTGAAATTTAATAGGGATAAATGTAAATTCCTGCTCTGAATTTTTTTAAAAAGGAGGAATTCAGCTATACAAATGTAGAACAGGGAAGGCTCATGTGGTTAAGTGATAGTGTGATAGAAAAGACTTAGGGATATTAGTTATTTCAAACTCCATGTGAATCAACAATGTCATGCCTTAGCTTTCAGCTTGTATTCCCTCAAGACATATATACTCTAAATTGCACTCACTTATTTGTTATATTATACTTGTTCAAGAATTTCATTATAGCCTAATATGTATTGTCAACTCTAAACCAGATTGTTATTTCCTTAAGAGCAGAGACCATATTTTCTTTTTGTCTCATATCTTTAAGTAGTATAGAACTGTACTTAGCATATTTATTGATTGTAATGTAAAAACAGATTTATTTAAAGAGAATCTAAGTCTGGGTACATTTGTCAATTTAAAAACATGAATCTATGGGCAAAAGAGTCTTTCAGCTTAGGTTGCCTGTATATATAATGAATTCGTTGTGACCAGAGGTCTTCAGTTAGGTTAGAGAACTTAGAGAAGTCAGACAGGAAAATTCCTCAATCCTTTCCAACTCTGAGATTCTCTGTTCCCCATGTTTACTTCTCTAGGACACACATGAAGCACTAAGAAAAATGAGTCAATAGAAGCATTAACAAAGAAACTAAGTATTCAAGGGAAGCTTCTTTTATGACTACTGCTCAGCTCGGTTACTTCAACCGAAAGATTTAGAGCTGGATAGGATCTTCTAGGACAATTCTCTGATTTTCTCAGTTAAAGAAACTGAGACTGAAAACAAATAAAATTATAAAAAAGAATCTGAGGCCCAGCAAGGCTGAGTGATCTTTGGAAGGTCATGAAGTCTTGCAGAGCTGGGATTTATTTTCCCTGGACCACTTCACATCCTGGAGAATTCTCTTTGAGCTCTTCACCCTTTAGAAAGAGTAGTCCCTTAGGACAGGTACCCTCGTGTGTTTCCTTAAGACTTACTAGAAAATATTTGGAATAGTCCTCAGAGCTTGGACAATTTCTAAAATGCTTTCCTATCCAAGTTTTTTAAAGAAATTTGCCCTGATGTCTAATCTCATGTTTTAATATATCTGCCTCCTTTCTAACTAGTGTAATTCACCGGTTATGCTTTTCAAACTATTTTAACAGTGTCAGAGATACTGCTTTTATTGCAATAGCAACGCTCTCTATTATTAATTAGCAGGCAGAAGACAAACAGCTCTTAGGTTATACACTCAGTTTTAGTTTAGTAGTGGAAATATTAAGAGTCCCAAATAACTTCATTAACTGATTGGTTATAATTTATGCAGCATCCTAAAGTTTTCAAAGCGCTTTTCTTCCCACAACTCTGTGAAATATATAGGGCATGTATTATTAAGGGTATTATCCCTGGTTGATAGAGCTGGAAATTGCGGTGCAGAAAAGTGAAAGCAGCTCATTGTGGTGTGAGAATTCCGACCTGGTCTTCTGTATTTGGGACCAGACCTATTACGTAGGAACCTGTCCTTGAGGCAACATGTCTCTCCTCCCTGTTGAGTAAGGACAGAGATGAGAAATGCAGAACTTTAGCATTGATGAAAATGAGAGGAAGCAACTAGGTTTGTGTGTTTGGGGCACCCAGAAGAATACATGGTGTTGCTAATTGTTTTGAAGATTGCCTGGAGGCAATAGAGAGGTTGGGATCTGGAGTGGAGCCTCGGGGAGCATCGTGTGAAACTTAAGCTTAGGCTGCACAACTGAGGCCCTCACAAGACAAATTGTGTTAATTAAAATGGAAAAAGAAACGGAGGGGATGGAAACCATTTCAAAATGTGTACCCTTCCCACCAGCTTTGGTTTCCATAAGGCCTCAGAATATATTTTGATGATTGGTATGGAAGGCAGCTGAGAGTAGTTTCAGCCATGGAAATTCTACATTTCAGTGCTTGCTGTAGACAAAAGGAAAAATATCTGAAGGGGAAAGCTGTAGTTTGAGAAAACCCTAGAGTATGCATCTCCAGAGACAAAATCAGCTCTAATTGACCTCCAGAAAAGTCAACACACAAGTCAGACACTATCGAGGAATAAAATGAAAACAGTAACACTCTTTGATTATATCAGTATAGGGATTTGTTAATTACATCTTCCAATTTCAGCTTCTTTATTTAAAGGGTGAATGTCTGGTGTTGGACCCTACCCTACTTAATAGGGCTTTAGAGGAAATGTGCTTATGTGAGTGTGTGTACATGTACTATGTAGGCTATAGCTAATGTTCCTAGACTTGTTGGTATCTAACAATGATCTGCAGATTAGTGGGTTATGCCTCTGTCAGCACTGCTGTATTCAGCCTAATGGTTTATTTATTTAATTGATGGTTGCGGGCATTATTTGGGATTCTTAGTACAGTAAAAGGGTGTTAAAACCCTGATAATGAAGTCTGAGGACAAAAGTGTAAACACAGGCCTGCTTTAGCACTTTGCCAGGCTCATCCAGCTATCACGTATCTCATTTGCCAATTTTCCTTCAATCACTGTCACATTAAAACTTTCCCTTTGGGTTATCACATTGGCAAGATAGACTCACACAACTTTTTTTCTCCTGCTCTGACCTTCCCAATTAATTGACCTTTGTCTGGCAAGTTACCAAATGCCAGGATATATCCAAGGATATCTGAGAACTAAGACCAAGTCCTCAGTTATCCAATTGTACCATTTGAAGACATTATTAAATGCCACTTTTAAAAATTTCTTATGTAGCTACTGTTTTGGTTCCATATTTTTTCCTATGTGCCCCACTGGTTTGTGACAGCCTGAAAAACAAGTCCAGTTTAGAAAATGTCATTGTATCCTCAGCACCTAGCACAGTACTCAACACAGTAGTTTCTTAATAAATGCTTGTTGGTTGGCTGTCTCTGTATAGTCTGTGGTATAGACTTAACTGATGGCAAATCATTGTCTGAATAAATGATGCAGTCTGAGAGAGCTCCTAGACTTTTGGGAAGGAGACTCCACTTTTCATTTTCCTAGTGAGTTGAAGTTTCTGGTAGAGGGGAAAGGGAAAGTAGAGTTCCTGGGATGGGGGCTCAGGATAAAGAGCTCTGAGAATGAAGCCTTTGAGGCAAGAGAGGGAGGGGTGTTGACAGTTAAGTCCTTTATCATGGGAAGAAATGCTGCTATCTTACTGGGAATAATGGCAAAACATTGGGTTGTGGATAGGGTCTAAGGGGAGTAACCTTTTTTTAAAATAAATTTTGTTTTAAAAAATTACCAAGCATATTTCTTTTCCACTTCCCTCCCTCCTGCCCCTTTGAGAAAGGGGGAAAAGCCCCAAGACTTTTGTAACAATTACCCATAGTTAAAAAAAAAAAACCAACAGATTCTCAGGGGAGTGGTCTTAAGTGATGGCAGCCTACTGAGATATATACTTGACAATGAATGAACCGGTGAAAGCCATTTATTAAGCACTTACCATGTGTCAGACACTGTTCTAAGCACTCGGGAGACAAATAGAAAAGTGAGCCAGCCTTTGATCCAAAGGAGCTCTCATTCTAATGGTAGGAGACAGCACCTGTCGGAAGTTTCAGCAATAGCCCAGTGTCTGTACAGTAGCAAGGCAGTGATAATGCATCATCTTTAGTGTAATTTCCTTTGGAAAAAAAAAACTTGTCTGTTTTCTTGATAATGCCAAGGGTTTTGGTGGCATGAGCTTTCTTTTCTGGGTCTTTATTTAGTATCTGTGGCTGCTGAGGAAGTAGAAGTTACAGCCCATACAGAGGCAGTTGCCAAGTGCCATCTCCAAAAGGATTGTAAGCTGCAAGTAGCGCCATGGTGTAGAGGACACTGTTAATTCTGGCATTCTTGGTTGCAGGATTCTGAACCATCTTCACCAGGGTGTCAGGGCAGTTGTGTTAGATGTTTGGCATGCGGACTCCAATGTCTCCTCTAGGTTTGGGGGTATTGCTGTTCCCAAGCAGGGTGGCAGTTGATATTGGAAGTGACAGGAATGGTGACCCCTTGATGATAGTTGTTTGGCACTTGGTGTAAGGTAAGCTTTCAAATATTGACCTGGTTGGGGATCCTTCACAAAGTCCCTGAATTCTGTTGTTTCTTGAGAAAGTATTTCTGAAATGCAAATATTCTTCCCTCCCGTAAACCCCTTTGTTGTGGTTATAAGAAATGTTTGAACCAAAACAGCCATTTTGCTTGCCAAATGAAAAGGTTTGAACATTTGGATTTAGTGAGACCTCACAAATATTTTAAAATGTTTTCTTTGAAATAAAATATTTACAGTTAAAATCTCTAGTTTGAAAATGTTTGCACACATCTCTTCTTAGACCTGCTTCTTCCCATACATACATGGCTATTAAAAGAACAAGATTTGCTAGGTTTTTTCCATAAATGTTGAATTTTTATTGTAGAAAGCAAGACAGTCACCCATTCCTGATTGTAGTGCTAGAGCAGAGGGTGTGAGGGAATCTCCTTTGATCTCTCACATCAAGCAAAAATCTCTTGTCTCAGTTTCCTCTTTTGTAGAGTATGGGGTTTAGAGCAAATTGCTCTGAAGTCCTTTCTAGTTCCAGATTCTGTGACTCTGTTCAGGGGAGGTTTGACATATAGGAGGTAGGAACTGATGCATTCTCCAGGACAGAAAGGAGGAGGGCTCAGTTCCTGTGGGGAAGTATCAGAGATCTGGTGTGTTAGGGAGGGGGTCAAGGACTGGGAGTGATAGTGAGTTAAAAAGGGCTGGAATGAAAAGAGCTTCCCTTGGCAATTAGTATGTTTTAATGACTTTTGAAATGTCTCTCTTAGCGTTTCTGGACTTTGGAAACAAGTAATAAATGTCGACCAAACCAAGTAGTCACCTGGGATTCTTTATTTCTTTTGGTGATGCTCAGGGTATTTCATTCCAGAGAAGACTTTACACCTTACCTTCCACTTAGTTGTTGCCAGAACAAACATAGATATGGCACACAAATAGGTGCTTATACTTGCTTTCTATCTCTCTCAAATCTTTATGAGAATGGCCTTTGCATGCATCAGGGGTTTCAGAAGCATGATGGAAACCGGACCTGGAGACTGTAATTTTACTGGTATAGGAAGCTCTTAGGTGAGAAGACTCCTTTTCCCAGTGCAGATCACCACCTTTTCTGTACCCTGTAGTTTTTCAGTTACCTAGAGCACTGGAAAGTTAAGTGATGTGTCTGCAATCATGTATCACATATGTCATAAATGGGACTTGAACCCATGTCATCCTGGTCTGGAGGCCTGCTCTCTGTCTGCTGTGCCACAGACCTCTCCATGAAAGCTTTAGGAAGGACAAACCAGTTTTATGTAGGAGACCAGACCTTTATGACCCGTAGCTGACTGACAGACACAGAGACTCTGCTGTTAACTGATTGCAGGAGAGCCGAGAAGCAGCCTTGAAGACTTCTCTGTAGACAAGTGTTGGTGGTTTGTTCTTAGGTTTCTTTGGTTATTCTCAAAGAGCAGAATCACGCAGAGCTCCCTTGAAGATGCAACTCCAGAGATGCCTTTGGTCTAAGTGGGTACATGAGGTACATCCAAAATGGTGCCAGGGCTCTTTGGCAGCATCGATTCAAGCCAGAGAAGTCTTTACTCTTAGTGGTGGGGTTTTCCCAAAGCTCTTAGAGTGCTTTGTTTGGCTTTTAAAGCCCATTATAATCTGACCCCCTCTCTGCCTTTCCAGGCTTCTTTCAGCTTACACACCACTATATACTAGATAGATGGAAGCATCCACCCACTTCTCCTCCTGGTTCCCAGCATTTTTGCTTGTCCATCATGCTTGGAATGTTCTCTCTGTTTTCCAGGATCTGTAGGGAGCATCTCTACTTCCTTCAGTTCCAGTGCCTTCCTTCTGAGATTTTCTTCAGTGTCTCTTGTCCATGTCTTGTTGTACAGCGTTATCTGCATGTTGTTTCCCCAGCTAGACTGTCAGCTCTCTCTTTTTCCTTTTTTTCGTATGTTCAGAACTTACCATAGTAGTTGGCATGTGATGGGAGCTTAGTAAATGCTTTTTGTCTTATTTGGGAGGGTACTGTCTCACTTTGTGCTTAGTGTGCTAGCCTTGAAGTCAGCAAGTCCTGGACTGAATCCTGACCTTGACATTTAATAGCTGTGGGGCTATAGGCAAGTAGACCTTTCTGATCCTTGATTTCCTTGTCTGTAAAATGGACATAATATTACCGGTAATATTACCCTATCTCACAGGGTGGTTGTGAGATTAGTATATGTAAAATTTTTAAAACTTGAAAACAAGATAAATGATAAAAAGCTAGCATGGCATAGTGACAGAGAGCTTGCCTCCAAGCCAGGAAGTCCTGGGTTCAGGTCTCACCTCTGATACCACGTGTAACTTTGGGCACATCATTTAACCTCTCAGTACTCGAGGCAATTCTGAGATTCATGCCTACCTGCTTGGTAGAAGGAGGTTCCTCACCTGAGGTTTCCTATACCACTGAAATAACAAGTATGGTCGCCCCCAACTTCTTCGTGAAGGGGAGAAGGGATGTTATAGCGAGTCATGATCATGGTGACCAGGCCCTGAAGAACTAGCAGATTCACTCACTGCCTTCCAGACCTGCCTGCAGCTTCTGAGGAGGGACTTACCACTGACCCCATGGGAAGAAGGCAATCACAACTGATCACTTCCAGGGGAAAGCAACAGTGGGAGTGGCAGTGGCCGAGGCCTGGGGGAGAGGCTGCTCAGCAGGGTAATTATGACCAATTCCACCAGCCACCTCGACCTCCCTCCCACAAGGCCCTAGGGCTGAGTCCATCGAAACCATGGTGTCCGAGGGCATTGGTAACACCATGCAGATCACTCTGAAGACTCTCCAGCAACAGACCTTCCAGATCGACATGAACCCTGAGGAGATAGTTAAGGCACTGAAAGGAGAAGATTGAATCTGAAAAGAGAAAGAATGACTTTCCAGTAGCAGGCCAAAAATTAATTTATGCAGGCAAAATCCTCCTTGATGATACTGCTCTCAAAGAATACAGTATTGATGAGAAGAACTTTGTAGTGGTGATGGTAACAAAACCCAAAGCTTCAGCTACTTCCACACCATCACCACCTACAACTCAACAGTCAAATCCTACTACGGCTACTCCAGTTAATTCATCTAGAGCAGCATCCTTCCCCTTCCTCGGCTCCCATCCCTACACCTGATATCTGTCACTCTAAAATCAGTGGCAGCAGCTTGTGAACCCATACCTACTAGTGCTTCTAAGGAAGAGAAAGTGACAGAGAAGTCAGCAGAAGCTCCTGTTGGTATCAGCCCAGCATCTTCTGGCAGACTTTATGGGCACACAGAATCTTGGTTTAATGAATACCATTAACGTGTCCACTTCCCTGTAATGAGGATATTTCCACATCCTGGCCAACATACATACTAACATTGCTTTGCTGATGTGGATACAGTAGTAACTCATTTACCTGGAGGCTGCCTATGTGGCAGCCTCATCTATCCAGTACACCACCAAGAACCTGGCAGTAAGCAAAAAAAAAAAAAAGAAAAGAAAAGAAAGGAGGCTTTTGATCAGTCAAAATAGTCATCATAAGGTCCATAAGGCTTGTGCCTTTTTACTCATTGGATAATTCCTCATCTTCTCATTCAAACCCATTTGCTTATTTGGGACAGTTTTAACCACCCTGGTTTTAAAGGCTTCTTTTTGGTAGGAACATTGACAGTAGCAAGAAGTGACAACAAAGTATAACATAGATAATATTAAAAGCATGCAGAGTAACTGGGGAAAGGCATTGCCATTGAATTAAGATGAATGATCCTGCAAGCCTCAGTGCTGCTGCTGGTATTCTTCCTCTGATTCCAGGATAACGATTGCTACGCATCATTGTTACCCTAAGTCAAAGAAAGTATCCTCCGTTTAAGAGGTTGGGGAAATAGGAGATACAGTTAGAGAAAGACTTCTATCTAATGTGGTTAAATTTTTAAAATGGATACTTTACATGCTGAGCTTCAGTTATCCAGAAAATTAACGTGAGAAATTTCATTTTTCTGAGACTGAATACATGAAGTATATGTAGTGTAATTTTAAAAAATCTTAAGTCCTATACTGCATTTGTCCATTTAACAGGGATAGTCCTTTTGGAGAGGTATTTCAGCATTTGTTTTTAAATAGCTGTTAAATTGAATACCAATAAAATTTATTTCTTTCAAAGAAGTAACAAGTATGGTCCCCATCCTTATGTCAGTAACAACAGTAGATGTTATTTGAATGAACCCTGAAACACTAAAAACTCTCATCAGCGATGACTACAGTAATGCAAACAAGATCAACCCGACCATTCATGTAGGAAAAACGAATGTATGAAAAGCACTTATCGCACAAATTATTACCTGCAGCTGGGGTGGTAACCTATTGGATTAATTCATTAGTGTGTATCTTGGACAAGTGTTGAGAATGGATAATGATCTGGATACAGGATTGAGTACAAGGAGATTAAACTGGATTGCATTTGGCAAAATGCACGGCACCTTCAATGTTCTCAATAGGATACTGCTACAGAAATCCATCTCATTAGCATTAATACTCTTCTGCTGATTGTATATGACTGCAAATCTAGAACACCAAGATTTCAGACAAGTTGAAGTGACAGAAAAGGGGAAGAGAAAGCCATGTTGTGGATTTAAGTAGACACCAGCATGTTACCAGCAACAACCCAGGTTGTGTGTGATTGGAAGCAAGACTGAGGACACAGAAGGACAGATGGACTGGTTGGAGGAGACCTAGGAAAGAGCAATGTTTGGAAAGCCAAGAGATAAGTGAGAGGAGTGGAAGTAGAGATAATGATAACCTTTTATCAGAGGTGTTACAGACAAGTGTGTGTGTTGGACTAGGTAGCTGCTGGAGGCTCTCTTCTAACTTGAGAGTCTGATTACTCGCAGCATTTTCCAGTTATCAGAGTTCTTTTGCTTTTGCTTTGAATGGCTATTTACATTTGTGTATGTTGCTAATATTTTGGTCACGAGTAAACAAGACTAACTGGATCCAAGAGCCCTGTGCTTTTATCCTTGTCCCCAGCTGGCAGCGTGGGGGACACTGCTCTGGACCTCAGGAGGCTCCTTTGTTTCATGAAGTCATCAGATTCAGCGACATGTGATGATGTCATGATACACGGGGATGATCACCACTCTGCCTATCATTGAGCATCTTTCTTGGCAGACGCTATGCTTGTTTATGCACAGCTAGATGGGTTTGGCTTGGTCATGATCTTTTTTCCCCCTTTAAAAATTTAGTCAGCTATAGATTAAAGGTAAACAAGAAAATGACCAATGAGAAAACATCCACTATCTTACTGACTTCCAGAATAGTTCATGCTTCTACTTGGCAGTGCAGAGAAAGTTCCACCTTTACAACCACAGTCATTCCCTTTGGTGGCTGACGGCCTCTTTCCTGCCCGAGTTTAGGAGGGGTATGGGGTACTGCTGCCAACATGCCTTCTCTCTGGGAACCTCTCCAGACAGGTCTCTGGGTAGTTTTTAGCAGCAGAAGGACAAGTTCAAATTGATCACCTGTTTGTAGTTTTCATAATTTTCATTTTGGCATTTTGATCAGTCTGTTTTTGGGAAAGGAAATGCATCCGTATCTCCTAACAGGAAACCCCTTTTGTGATCTTTTCTTCAAGGCATTTCTCTTTCCCTATTTTTTTCATCTTGGCAAAACACAGACATAAGATCTTGTACAACATCTTATTAAAAGTTCAGCATAATTTATTGCCATTGGTTTGTTTACAAAATAAATAATAACAGACTTCATAATGTGGCCTTTAAACAGTTGCTTCTCCCTCCTCCCTCCTCCCTCCTCCTCTCCAGGTCTGGGATAGGGGACAGAACATGGAGAAATACCAGAGTGTATGAGGAATCATGTGTTACATACTTATTTCCTGGCAAGAATAAAACTTTTAACTATAGAGACTCCAGTTCAATGATAGAGCTGGAAGATGCTAATTGATACGTGGCAGGAAAATAGCATGAATTAGACTGAATCCCAGAACCTTAGACTCTTAGGAAGCATCCTTAGAAATAATTCATCCAATTTCCCACCCCCTCATTTTACAGAATCAGGCAATCAGTCGGCAAGCATTTGTTAAGTCTTTACCATGTGTCAAGCATGACTCACTGGATGTTTCCAGTCAGATGTTCTGTCAGCATCTCATACAACCTGAGCTCATTGTCTTTCTCTCCAAACCCACCCCTCTTTCTCACTTCCCTGCTGTGGAAAGCACAGGTTCCCAGCCTTGGTGTCAGCCTTGACTACTGACTCTCGCCCATCCCATCTAGATAATGACCATGTCTTGTCATTTCTAGCTTCACCACATTTCCCAAATCTGAGCCCTTCTCTCCATGATGACAGCTACCCCCTGATTCATAACCTCACCTCCTCTTGCCTAGATTATTGTAACAGCCTCCTATTTGGTCTCTGTCACAAATTTCCTACTTCAGTTCAGTTAATTTAGTCCACAGCCACCAGAGTGATTGCCATCCCACCCCTTCCATTCAGGACTGTACCATTCAGTGCCAAGCACTCCAGCGTTCACTTGTTTTGTCCAGGATCAAAGAAAATGATAATGAGCATTTATATAGCACTTTAAGGTTTGCAGAGTGCTGTGTATGTGTTAAGCCCCATGAGGGAGGTGTTGTCAATCCCATTTTTCAGGTGAGAAAGCAGAGACAGAGAGCTTTTGAGGGTGACGACCATGGCTTCTTCCACATTGCTCTGCCCTTGCATGTCAGCCAGATTGGTTGCCCATTGCCATGCTTGGCAGGCTCTCTCTCTGCACCCACTATACCCCTTAAAGTCCCTGGCTTTCTTTTGGTCTCAGCTCAAGTGCTACACCCTGCCAAAGGCCTCCTGGGACTCATCACTGATAGGGCCTCCTCTACCCAGATGTTTACAGAGTATCTTCTCTTCCATTAAAAGAGCAGCTCCTTGAAGACTAGGCCATTTCCCTTCTGTCTTTGTTTCTGTAGAGCTTCATGTAGTGTCTCACAAACAAAAATGCGTTTTTGTTCAGCTGTGAACCTCTGCTTTGATCATTAGGCAGGGCCAGGGTCTCATCATCTGTCTGCCCTGCTGCCCCAGATGCACCTCTCCCCCTGCCATTGCTGCTGTGAAAGGTACAATTGTTCCTTACCTGGACTTGTCATTATGAGCCATGAGCTCCCTCCCTTTGCTGTCACTCTTGCCTTATATCCCCCTTGTTCATGTCCACAACCATCCCTTTTGGGTTCCTGTCTGCTCTGTCCTAACCTCTTGTGCCTTCTGCTCCCTTCATCAGACCTATGCTCTCCCCTCAGAAGTTACTTTGTTATAGTTTGTTTCTGATTTTCTCCTCTAATAGAATTAAAGCCCCTTGAGGGTAAACTTTATTTCAGCTCTATCTTTGAAGTGCCTCCCCAGCACAGTATCTGACTTTTGAGAGGTGTTTGAATTGACTCACATGACCAGGAGCTTCATGGAGGTGGTAGTTTGAAATATGGATAAGATAGGCACAACACTGTCATTATTCACATATAGATGTTGAGTAGAGTTAGGAACTCATCCTATTATTTGGCTTACTTCAATGGACTCCAGACTACTCAATGTAGAAGATATACTGTAATTGATTTTTGTGCATTAAATTCAACAAGTTTTCTGAAGTTACGTTCTGGTTATTGTGCTGGGCTCTGGGGATGAAAAACTGAAACAAGCTACAGTCCTTACGCTCAACAGCTTGCAAACTTTAAAGGAGAGTAGGATGAATACACAAGTCATTGTAATGTAAGTGATATAGATGCGGAGGGGAGAGTCAGTGTAGAACTAGATAAAGGAATGCTAAAGCCAAGATCTGTGCTAAGTGCCAAGGATACAAATGGGAAAAGGAGGCAGTCCTTCTTCTAAAGGAACTCAAGTTCTAGCGGGGGAGACAACATCTAAGGGCTTATGGAGAGGCCCGGTAGTTCTCTTCTTATTAGAAGGATTAGAATTTGTGACTCCATATCCAAGTAGCACGAATGGATTCTGGTTGGCCTGGGACCTCTTTGGTAGAGTACAAGATGGAAATGCAAAGGGGAAAAGGCACCCTCCAACCATTCCAATGGGAGAGTTCAAAGACAGAATGATCTTGTGGCTGGGTCGATCTGGGAAGGTCTCAGGTGGCGAATCACAAGTTGGGTCGTAAAGGATGGTTGGGGGAGGCTATCCTCACTACAAAGGGCCCATACAGAACTACCTGATGTCAAGGGTTTTCCATGTTGCATGAAAAATTTGCGGTTTCTTCTCTCATTTATTTTTTCCACTTGCCTGCTTCCATTTATACAGTGACCTTATTTCCCCCACTGCCCCAAGCTGAGCTATTCATTTGCCCCTTCATGGTCTTCCACCCTTTAATATCTGCCCGGATGTTCCATAGTAGCTAACATTAAATGATCAAAAGTAGAAATCCAGCTTTCTGTTACCACTTTGAACCCATACCCTCTTAGGGCCCTTATTTCCTTTTTCAAATTGCTCTGACATCTGGTATTAGGGCCATTTGAAAGGCAGTGTCGTGTATTGGCTCGTGAGCCCCCCTGGAGACCAGGAAGATGGTTCATAGCTCACCTTTGACTTGTCCCAGCACTGTGACCATGAGCACATCTTTTCTCCCAGTACTCTTGAAGGGGTTTGGTAAAGACAAATTGCTAATTATCAGAGGGGGTTTTCCACTGGATGAAAACACAGGTTCAGACCAAAATAACACAAAAAAACCCAGTTATTCCAGATCATTAACATTGTTTGAGGTTTGTGGAAAATATTATTTAGATAAATATTATTTTAAAAATAGTTTCCCCTTTTGCCCTCTGTACTGTCTCCAACTCATATTTATGATAGCTGCAAGTACAGTTATCGTTGAACATTTTGCTCTGTGTAGCATTATGTGGTGTCATTGGCAAGAACCTTGCAGTTGGGGTGAGGACCAAGGTCCAAGTCACCTTTAATCTGTTGGACGTTCAAAGCCCTTTATATTGTTTTCAGTCTGTCTTCCCAGGCTACTTTCATATTACTTCCCCTCATCTGTAACACAGTCCGTGCAGACTTGATGGCCAGCTCAAGCCAGCACCAACACCTTTGCTGCCATCTCCTCTCAGACCATGGTGGAAACACTTAGGGATTAGAACCATCCCTCAGTTCACCTTAGTCTATGGAGCCATCACTGAGAGAAGGCTACCTTCTGCCAACAGCTGCTGACCTGCTGCCACTCCCCAGCACTGCTGCTCCTGATTCCAGCCCAGCCATTGTCCAGCCTAGCAACTCTTGAAGAAGAGGAAGATTTTGGGGGTCTTTGGATCTACAGGGCCTGTGATAGGCACAGTGCATAGCATGAAGTTGGTGTTATGGAGTCATTTTTCATTTGTGTCCCATTCTTCATCACTCTGTTTGAGGTTTCTTGGCAAAGATACTGGAGTGGTTTGCCACTCATTTTACAGATGAGGAAACTGAGGCAAATGGAGTTAAGTGACTTACCAGGTTCACACAGCTAATAATTATCCGAGAGGAATCTTCTTGACTCTATCTCCTGAGCCACCTAGCTGCCCAAGTAGTAGCACTAAGTAGTTGTTTTAAAATGCTTAATTGAATTGAATTAGAATCTGGGTTCTGTCACTTACTACCTCCTGCCTTTTGATTAGTCCGGGTTTGAGAATCTTCACCTGTAAAATGAGGAGGTTGGACTAGGTGAGCTCTGCTATGATAAATTCTGTGATCCGGTAAGACAATAGCATGTCCATCTCCTGTGGATCCCCTCACATTAGGCTGGAGTTTGTATGCAGTGGAAATAATTGTATTTCCTCTTGGAAACTCGTTAAAGTAGAATTACACTTTTCTTTTTATTAAATCTTTTTTCTTTTAATAGTGTTTTATTTCTTCCATTTACATGCAAAGATAGTTTCCGACAGTCATTTTTATAAGATTTTGAGTTCCAGATTTTTTTCCCTCCCCAAGACAGCAAGCAAGCTGATGTAGGCTATATGCAATTATATCAAACGTATTTTCGCATTAGTCATATTGTGAAGGAAGAATCAGAACAAAAGGGAAAAGCCGCAAGAACAAAAAACAAAAGCAAAATAGTATGCTTCAGTTTTGCATTCAGACTCCATAGTTCTTTCTCTGGATGTGGATAGCGTTTTCTGTCATGAATCTTTTGGAATTGTATTAGATCATTGTATTGCTCAGAAGAGCTAAGTCTGTCATACTTGATCATCATCCAGCGTTACTGTTACTGTGTACAATGTTCTTCTGGTTCTGCTCACTTCACTCAGTATCAGTCCATGTAAGTCTTTCCAGGTTTTTCTGAAATCTACCTACTTATCATTTCTTATAGCACAATAGTATTCCATTACATTCATGTACCACAACTTGTTCAACAATCATTCCCCAGTTGACAGACATACCCTCAATTTCCAATTCTTTGCCACCACAGAAAGAACTGCGATAAATATTTTTGTACATGTGTGGGTCCTTTTCCATTTTTTCATGATCTCTTTAGGATATAGATCTACTAGTGGTATTGCTGGATCAAAGGGTAAGAATTATACTTTTCAAGTCACTTTTTTATATATAGCCAAATTTCCTTAATTGTGAAATGTCAAAAAATTTTAATTTCGAGTAATTTAGAGGATTAAAGTTTACACTTACTTTTTTAATTGTGAAAATTAATAATATAAATAAGTTTGCTTGAGAATATTTAAGATATTTAAGAGAACAAAAATGTTTCTAAGAGTTCTCAAGTCTTAAGTACTTACTTGCTATCAATTGATATGTTCATTAAAAGTCACTGTTATGATAATAGTGAATATTTCTCACAATAGCTCTGGGAAGCAGCATGAAGTGTTGGTTTCCCTAATTTACAGATAAAGGAACTAAAGCACAGAAAGGGCCTTGTCCATGAGTCATGAAGCTAGAAAGTGGAATGGCCCTTGAACCTACATCTTCTTACACTGGTTCCTAGGTTCTTCTTATAGGCCATGGTGTGTATGTTCGTCCTTCATTGCCGAAGAAGACCACACCATCAGAGAAATGATGACATGACTTGCACTTGACTTTGTTTTTGAGTGAGGGAGGGCTGTGCAGGTCACCAGCCTCACTGCTCCTCCAGAACCATCTGAATCCAGTGTCCAGATATCCATCAGGGTGACTGGAGATGACCCAGGATGAGGTAGTTGGGGTTAAGGGACTTGCCCAAGGTCACACAGCCTAGTGAATGTCAAGCGTCTGAGGTGAGATTTGAACTCAGGTCCTCCTGACTCCTGCACTGGTGCTCTATCCGCTGCACCACCTGGCTGCCCCATAGGCCGTGGTACCCACCCTATGAGGGCATGTTACTGTTATTGTCCTCGTTACCACCGACAGTGTAATGCTGGAAGGAAACTTAGAGATCATCTGGTGTAGCTCCTCATTTTATACACAAGGGAACTGAGGCCCAGAGATACATAGGCGGTAAGTGACAGAGTTGATATTCAATCTTAGGCTCTTGGGCTTCAAATCCAGCATCCTCTCCAGCTTATAATAAAGGAGAGAGACAGACAGGGACAGATAAACACACCGAGAAAGAGTATGTGTTTGTAATATTTGAAGTTAATAAAGTATTTACTCATTCAGACTGACACCCCCACCCCCCATGAGGTTTTGCCTATCTCCTTGCAACACTAAATTATATAGGAGAGATGTTTGGTCCCCTTTTGAGAGACTTGAGGGTTCAGGGACAGAGAGTTTAAAATGATCTTAGGGGGTTTGTGGGATTATACGGTTTTTTAGCATAGGACTGTATCTTCTATTAGCTTTTTGAAACAAATATACTATATAAATCCAAAACAGGATTGTTTGTGTCCTTTTGCTTTCATATTGGGGCAGGAGTCTTAGTTACAGCTGGTCATAGCTTTCATCAGATCATCTTCTCTGTGCATCATAATGGGAGGAGGGATCATTGCATGTTAGAAGGTTCATTTCCTTGGGAATTAAGGACCTACATTGTAGCCTTGGCAGTGCCACTACTTTGCCTTGTGGCCTTGAGCAAGTTACTTCTCTTTTTACCTCAGTTTCCTCCTCTGTAAAGTGAAGGGGTTTCATCAATCTCTAAACTCCTGCAAACCTCTGATTGTGGAAATGTCACGAATTTTCTGCCCTTGTCAAGAGCAATGCCAGGATGCTTCCGATGGGCCGATGATTTGAGAAGATGAATCTCTCTGTGACTCCCCTTGAGAACCTTTGGGACCAGCGCACTTACTAGAGTCACACTGGGTGTGTCTTCGTCATTTTCCCTCTTGTAAATTGACTTCATGCTGATGGCAGGGTTTTGGTCTCCAGTGTTTTCCCTTCTGGTCTTTCAGATAATGTTATCAAAAGTCCTAGCTTTGTCAGTGATGACAGCTTCCTTGAGCTTTTCTCCATCTAACTTCTCAATATCTGGATGCATAGAGTTAGCAAAGTGAACATTTTCTGTGGATTCTGTGGCATATTTCAAGTTATAGATACACCCTGGAATCTTCGGTAGCAAGAGTTTTCAAGCACTTATATTGCTGCACTGTGTATAAGATTTCCTTCTCAAGTAATCCTCAGAACCAGTTTTGGTCATGTTATTTGATCATTGTAGGCATCTGAATATTTCCTTGAATATTCAGATTGTTTGCATGTTCCTGTGTTCATGCATGTACACATAGCACAACCACCTGTGCCATCATGGCATCTTAGACCTTCCTCTTGTAGAGCCTGATGTCAGAGGTTATGCTGTGATGTATGGGCTTCCCCTCTGACTCCTGATTTCCATGTCTTATGCATGGAAGGTGCTCAGGAAATGTCAGGAAAGATGAATGGATGAGTTAGCAATGAAGCTAGCATGTTTTCCTGTCTGTCAATGGACAGCAGCTAATTGTCTAGGATCCTTTTCTCTGGACTTCAGTAACTGAAAGGGTAAAGGCTATCCTCTTAGATCTCCTTCTCACAAATCTTGGATTTTGTCTCAGCCTTCATCATCCTCATCCCCTTCTTAGATGTGTTTCTCTTCCTCCTTCAACATATATTCCTTGTTCCATTCTATTCCCATGCCTTTTCTTTGTCCTATATCCTTATTGTGCTCATTGTCCTCCTTGGAGAGGAGAGCTGTCCTTTTTGATGAAAAGATTGCCAGAACTGGGGTTATAGTCTTGTGTTTGCCAGTTACTATAACTGTGTGACAGTCAGCATTCTGAGCCTTAGTTTCCCTATTGGAAAAATGGAGTGAATATGTACATCACATATCACACAGAATTGTAATCAGGGCCAAATGAGATGATGAATAGAAAGACATTTGTGACAATAAGATATTATGTCAGGCCTGTACAGGATTTCGGGCTGCAAGTGGTCCAGGGCCACAGCTTGCACAGGTCGGATATAAACTGTTCACTGCCTCCCTTCTTTCTCCTGCCTTTTAGCACGCTTCCCTCTCCGTCCTTTAGCTGGTCAGTTACCTGGATTGAGGTGGCAAAGACAAGGAAGGGAGAAAGTATTTGGGAAAGCGGTTTCTTACTATTTATAGTGATGAAAGTGAAATGAAAATGATGTATGAAGGAAGATAAAATTCAGATTAGAAGGGCTGGGCCTGATTGGCCTTTGTGATTGGCCCATAGTGTTCTCCATAGTCTCTGGACCAATCAGTACTTTCTTCTACATACAGATGCATGGTTTCTGTAACAAAGGCTTCTGTAATATAGATTGAAGATGAATTTTTCTCATCAAAGTAGCAAAACTGGCAGATTTTTATCAGGGGTAGTTGGTTAGAATGTTAGTTAAATCGTTTGTCAAAGCTCATTTACTTGTCAAAATTAAATCATTTTCCTCTCCTTCCTAGTGGATTGGTTATAATGATAACTTTTGTGACATAACATTTATCATTCTACTCTAAAGGCAAGAGAGGAAAAGAAAGTATATGTGACTTTATTCTTTTTTTGTGGTGGGAAGGTATTTTTTATTATTAATAACGTATGGGATTTGTACTATTTGTAAAAAACGTTATTAAAATAATATTGTTTCAGATACTATGTTAGCCATAAAAACACAGTATTAAATGTATTTCCCATTCCATGGCTTTGAAATCCAACAGACAAAGCAAAATTATGAGGAAGGGGTAGAATTTATTCTGACATTCTTATCCTTTGCTTCTCCAGTTGTGGTTACTGGAGATGGGGTTGATTAAAACACTGATTTTCAGACTGCTTTATTTTTGTGATTGACATGGTGCCTATAGTGATATTAAAGAGTGATACAAAATTCTCAACCAAGAAATTTCTTTTAAACAATCAAAAGTCAAGATTAAAAATTAGCTTGCATTTATTTAAATATATAAGCACCTACCAACATTGTCTGAAAAACTTGGTTTTCCAATTTTCTAATCTATACTTAACATGTATTAACTCCTTGTTATAGTTATTTATCTCCTTCTGTTATACTGTAAGTTCTATGGAAGGCTAGGGCCATATCTTCTTTAAATTTTATCTTTCTCGTGATTATGTTCTGCACGTATTAAGTACTTATTTTGTTAACTTTAGTGCATCTATAATTTCATCAATATGACTCCTCCTTTACTAATGCAGATCACAACTTTTCCTTTTCAGTGATTTGTGCCATGTCTTTCAGTTCATAGAATGTTCCCATAGAAGTTCACATGATCCACTGGAGGCCTTCTTCAGATTCTTTTACTATTTTACAGTCATGGCACTGGGCTGTCCCATCTGTTATCCCTCTTTGTTGTTCCCTGCCTTCTTTAATCCTGTAGGTCCTCAGTGATATTTTTTGTACCTCTGCTTAACCTATCCAAGTCATCCTAGGCATGCGTTAGTTTATGAATAAATGTTTGATGAATAATTCTTATGCCTCTTAAACTCCAACGATGGGACTAGAATCAGGGGTGGGGAACCTGTGGCTTTCTAGGTCTTTGGGTGTGGCTTTTTAAATTCAGACTTCACAGTACGGTCTTGAGACCATAGGTTCCCTACCCCTGGTCTGTCTCAGATAAAGCAAGTTATAAAATAGCCTCTGGGTCTTCCAAAGATATGTCAGAAATATGATCATTTCCCTGGACTTGAAAACCTTTGCAATGCTATGGCTCCCTCATTTTATTTCAAGAGTTGAAGGAACATGATTGTTACACATCTGAAGTTGAAACTAAACTTTGATTGTTATAAGAGACTAGTGGTTTAGAAGGGAGTATAATAAATAATAAACCAAGAAATGGTGAGAATATTTGGGATAGCCCAAATCCTTCATTCTCCTGCTGTCCCCAGATAGTTCTGCCAGTTGGGGGAAATTGTAGGGAATCAGGATAATCCCCTCAGATCTGTTTGTATGTAACTTAAACCAGATTAAAATCCTCTTTGAGGCCAAGGCACCAATCTTCTCCCTTCTTCTCTCCCCAGTCGAGTGTAGCTTGGTTGCCCCGCAGCATTTTCTTGGGATTCAGTGCCATATGCTTGACATTTTGAGCTATTGGACTTTTTAAAGCCATGTTCACATGGGGAGTTTTCCAGCCAGTTTTCTTGGCATATATGGAGAGCTCTTCCTGTCCTTAAGCCTAACTGGCTACCTACTGGTAACATTAAAAGTCAGCAGATGGAGCCAAAGACTTGTAGAAAAATTACTCCGTTTGAATGTACATATTTTAAGGAACCAACCCCACTAAGTTCAGTGTCTGTAAGAGGGCATGGTTCTGTGGGAGCTTTGAGTAGATCATTTGCTTGGGGTCACAAGGAGCTTTTGTGCCTTGACTGATGAGTCTAATGTCATGCTTGTGTGTGTGTATGTGGGGGGTGGGGCAGCAATTATGCAGGTGCTGGACAGTCATTTCCAAGGTAGAGTAAAATCTAGAACCTAAGGGACAAGAGTCATGGCTTTGACTGGTTTACTGGTGTGCCATTTGGCAGCATCAGCCATATCACTTCAGTTTAATTAATGGCCTTATCTAGTTTTATCTGCAATGTGTGTCCCATAAGGAGGCCTTGATGCATCTCCATCTTTGGAAATGAGAACCAGCCTGATCCCTTGCCTCAGTGTTACACACTGATAGTGTATTTAACTCTCTTTCTTCTCTGCCCTAGGGCCCCTGCCATTTCAAATATCACCTCCCCAAATCCTCAATTCCTCAATCCATTTTGTAGGTGATACCATTCCCAGAGAATAGTTTGACACACTATTACTCTGGTCTTCCTCCTAAGTCAAATTTGATTGGTAAAAGAGCCTAGCAGGGGTTTAGAAGGAAGCATGTGGTGAGAAGATAAGCAGTAGTGAGAGTACTCTTTAGAGGAATAGTGGGGAAAGGATAGGCCAAGTTAACTCACATGTTATAAGAGTTACAGCATTTTGTGGCTCATGAAGCACCTTCCTTCAGTAATTTTGTGACAGGGAGCAGAAATGTTCCTTTATTCCTGTTTAACAAAGAGGGCCAAAATTATGTAACTAAGGACGTGATCCCAGGTCTTCTCATCTTTCTTAAACCATCACATCTCTTTAAAGGTAGAACTTCTGAAAAGTTGGAGTTATCCTCAAGTGAAATGGGTGGTTTTGAAAGTAGCGGATACTCTTGTCACTTGCTGTCTACAAGCAAAAACTGGATGCTTTACTTTTTGGGTTTCTTGTAGTAGAGATTCTCTTTTGTGGTATGGGTGAACTTAGATGCCTTGATGTAGGGATGTTGGAGCAACCCATTGTTACACCTTGAGGCTCATCGCTCTCTAAGGTTTTGTAATTCTGATCCTACTTCCTGTGAAACAATTCTTTTAAGATCATCTCACTCACTGCTTAGATCACTCCGTGCAATTGCTGTGTGAGAAGGGTTACTTAGTTTCCTAGGTAATGTATGAGCTATAATTCTAGCGTTAGGGTTCCTGTGTTCAAGGAACAGAAGAGACTTCTTTTTCCAGTGTCCAGTACACCAAATACACAAAACTGCACTTGGGATATTTGTACTGATTTTAGTTGTATACATTAAATCAACAAGTATTTATTGAGTGTCTACTAGCCTGGCTGCGTGAGAATACAAAGGAAAACCTAAGATATGGTCTCTGCTACATAAAAAGCTTATAGTCTTAATTGCGGAGATGATTCTTACACAATAGTTGACCATTTGTGAATAAAATCATATATAATGAAGTGCTAAATTCTTTGGTGCAGACAATTAGAGAATAGTATATAATAAGGTGTTAACTGTGTGGTGTGTGCTGCCATCCTTGCCATCCAGATGAGGGCTAAATGGCTGAGGCAGTGTAGCTCATAGTAAATTGCAGGCACATTCTGCACCCGTAGATAACTGCACTTAGAAAATTATTGTTCATAAAAATGAGCTCCTTGCACAGAACAAGGAGCTCAGGAGGTTGAGCTCAGCAACGAGTCACTTCATTGCGACAGAGAGCTACGGCAAAGCAAGAAGGTTTGGATTTTTCTGCCAAAGGGTGTGGAATCAGTGAATATTTGTTGGGCCCCTAATGAATTATAGCACCATTCAAGTACCATTAGGGGATACCAAAGAAGTAGGAGAAATGGGGGCTCTGTTGTGGGCAAATATGCCCCAAGTTTCGAGTCAGAAGGCCTTTATAAGCCCTCTGTAGTCTTGGTTCTGCCTTGTCTTACTTGCGGTATGACCTAGCAAGTCGCTTAAGCTCTCTGAGCCTCAGTTTCCTCAATTGTAAATTGAGAATTTTCACTGTCTATCCCTTGAAATTATTGTGAGAATTCAGTAAAGCCAAATAGCAAAGTTTGCTGTTTTTGTCAATTGTTCACCATCTTAATTGGAGAGAAGTAAAAGAAAAGAGGAGATAGTGTCTCAACTCTGTTTTTTTGTTTTTGGAAGCAGTTAGGGTTAAATGATTTGCCCAGGGTCACACAACTAGTAAGTATCTGAGACCAGATTTGAACTCAGGTCCTCCTGAGTCCAGGGCTGGTGCTCTTTCCACTGCATCACCTAGCTGCCCCCATGTCTTAACTCTTCAGCACCAGAAGACATTAAAGGGATAATTAGCAAAGGCTAGTGTGGTGTTAGTCAAGGAATGCTTTTTAAAGAAACAATTGTTTATAATAACACTAATAATAGCTAGCATTTCTTTAAGATTTGCAAAGTGCTTTGCATGTTTTCTTATTTGATCCTCAGAACCACTTTGGGAGGTAGATGATAATATTATCATTTATCTTACAAATAAGGAAACTGAGGCAGATAGCAGTTAAATGACCTGCCCAGGATCCCACAACTAGTAAGTGTCCGAGGACAGACTTGAACTCGGGTCTTCCTGATTCTAGGCCCAGCAGTTTAGCTGCTGCACCACCTACATTGCCATCTTTTAAACCCTATTTTGGAGGAGGAATGATAGCCATGAGAAGCAGTGAAAATGTTGTAGGCTGGAGACCTACCCATGGGACATCATGAAGGTTTGACTCTTGAGGGTGTATGTGAAAAGCCCCGGGTGGGGGGTGAAGTAGAGGGTAGAGATTGAATGGTGATGTGGTAATTCAGGATGATCCTTGAGTATTGAACCAAAGAACTGAGACTGACTTCACTCCGTGTTTGAAAGCCATCTTTGGTTCTTGAGGGACATGAGGAAAGTGATGTGGAGGCTCTCAGAAGATGGATGAGAAGCAGCTTGGGAACTCCTCCAGCCATGCAGGTGTGAGGACTTAAGAGACGGAAGTTAGTAAAGGCGCCCTTTGGCCGAACTGAGAGTGATTGAGTGAAGACTCAGCCAGGGTGGAGATTCTTTGAGTTGATGAAGAGCAGGAGTGCTGAGGAGAGGGGAGAGGGGAAGATGGTGTGATGATTGGGGGGACCAGGAAGATCATGGTGCCCTTGGAAGTAACATCCGGGAAGGAGCGCCATTGGGAGATGGGATGGATGCCCTTTGTGTTGTAGTGATTTTGTGTGTTACCATCTCAAGTAGCGATACTCAGTGGATGAGTAGAGAGAGGATAGAAAGGCAGGGATGGGAATGAAACCGGGGAAATGATTTTCATAGAAGCCACAAGCATGAGAATAGAGAAGCTTTCTGAGTGAGTGAGTGCAGGATGAGAAGAGCATGAGATTGGGGAGAGAGCCTCAAGGACCTCCGGAGCATTAGGAGGTGGGGAGAGAGAGAGGATCGAGCCCAGAGCGAGAGGAAGGAAGAGAGATGATCCCCCATGCTGAACAGAAACTAGAGAAAAGAGCACAACGACAAGGAGGCTCTGAATCTAAATCTGCATTCGGTGACTCCCACTGTGTGACTGTGGGCAAGTAAGTCATTCACCTCTCTGGACCTTAGGGGTGTGCTTTAGGGTTCCTTTCAGCTTTTAATCTGTAATTCCTAAAGGAAGGTTGAAGATTATCAGAACATAGAAAAGATGATGCACCCTGGCCAGAAGTCATGGACAACTATGTATTTCCTTAAATCTCTACTTTCCAGTGAAATATTCGAGGCTCTTTGGCAAAGATTTGAACAAATCGGCAGGCAAGATGATTGCATGGCCAGAACACGGAGAGAAAGGAAGAGGAGGTAGGAAAGACATGGACCTTGGTACTTTTTCTGTCTCCCTAGAGAAAGACTTTTCTTTAAAGAATCAACACTTTCCTTATGGGAAATGAGAGAACAAAGTCTTCACTGCCAACAGGCCTATAAATCCCAGGCCAGCTTTTCCCCCTGAGTCTAGAATTGGATCCAGTGGATCACCAGTCTGTTCACCAAGCTGTGTCTAAGCTGCTTCTTTAAATGGAATTTTGTCCTTATTCTAGAATCAGTTGGGCTTTACAAAATAGATATAGTTAGAAAAGAAGGGGGGGGGGGTGGAAACGCATTAAAAAGAACACTTGGTTTTCCAAACACCCATGCACCAGCTGAATGAAACCATAACAAAATTAAAGCAATTGAACAGTGTAGTGTCTGCAATTTTCAGGAAGAAAAACACGTCACCGTTGTCCTCTATGCTCCCTTTGGACCCATGTTTTATGGCCGTCCGCAATAGAATTGAGAATGCTCCAAGGACATGTTTTGCCTTTTGGCGATGTTAGAAAATAGATCTGGCAAACAGCAGTCTTATGTTTAATTAAGACTTTGGAGAAAGATGTGTCATTTCTTATGCAACCTTACTTCTCCTTTTGGATCAGTATGTAGTGGAAGCCAAAGTACAGGTTCTTTCTAGCCTGAATTCTTAGCCCCTCTAGATCTTAATAGATGCAGAGCTAAGAAAATGTGGGCTTTGAAATGTATTGGAAGGGGGAGATACTTTGGAGTCATTTGATGAATCCTGTTGAAATGACTTCCTCTGCTTAGTTCAGAGCTGATGCATCCCTCATGCAGATATTTTTTTTATTAAAGTGAGAGTATATTGTTATTGTTTTTCTTATTAGTAGTATTGTCACCATCATTACTGGTAATAATATGGCTAGATACATATTATATTGCATTATTAATAATGGCAAGGTACAAATATTGCAGAAAAATTGAGAGGTCATAGTAATTCTCAAGGTAATGTGTAAATTCAGTATTTTTTAAAAATTAAATTGAAACATGACTAATGTGAAAATAGGTTTAATATGAGTGTATATGTATGTTAACCCTATATCAGTTTACATGCCATTTGGGGTGGAGGGGAAGAGATGGGGAGAAAATTTGGAAGTCAAAGTCTTATGGAAGTAAATGTTGAAGACTACAAATAAATAATTTTTTTAAAGTGAGTTGATAGTGAGTTTTTGAACAGTCGTTCAGGAATTAAGAGGACTCAATATGTAAATTTTAATTTGGTGATTTCTTTTAAAATTCCTGACATTGATAACTCAGATTTATTTCAAAAACATGCAAGAAAAGTAGAGTAAAAAAAGTAAAACCAAAACGTTAGTGTGGTTATTTGTTTGACAAATTCTTCTTTATTTTAGGAAAGGATTAATAATTATAGTAGTGTACTTCCTTAGTACATTTAACGTATTATTTTATTTACATAAAGTATAGTTTTACCAACATATATTTGACTTCTGCATAACTTCTCAGAAACTCATGTACTTGAACGAAATGAAGTCTGGATTATGAAACTATCACAGGGATCATAGCTGAGGCAGCTCAGTGATGCTTGCATTGAGCTGGATTTGGCTCCATAGCCATAGTGAAGTTCTTTCTCCTCCCTGTCTCTCAGTTAGTTTCCTTGATCAATCAGTTAAAATGTATTTTTTTATTATTAATTTGTTTTCAGTTTTCTGCAGTCAGTACGATAAGCCTTAGATTTTCTTCCCTTCCCTCCCTGAGACATGCCATCTTATATGGGTTCTACACATACATTTATATCAAACACATTTTCACATTAGTCATGTTGCATAGAACAATTAAAATGAATGGGAGAAACCATGAGAAAAACCCAAACAAAACAAAACATAATACAAGAGAAAATATTCTGCTTCAATCTGCGTTCCAGTTCCATAGTTCTTTCTCTGGATGTGGATGGCATTTTGCCTCAAGAGTCCTTTGGGAATGTTTTAGGTCCTTGCATTGCTGTGAAGGGCTAAGTCTACCAGAAAAACTCCTTGCACACTATGGTGGTTACTGTGTACAAAGTTCTCCTGGTTCTGCTCCTTTCACTAATCAGTTCATACAAGGCTTTCCATGATTTTCTGAAGTCTTCCTGTTTGTCATGTCCTATAACTCAATAATATTCCATTACATTCATATACCACAGTTTATTCAGCTATTCCCCAATTGATGAGCATCCCCTTGATTTCCAATTCTTGGCCACCACAAAGAGAGCTGCTATAAATATTTTTGTACACATGGGACCCTTTCCCATTTTTATGATCTCTTTGGGATACGGCCCCAGACAGATATTGCTGGGGTCAAAGAGTATGCACATTTTTGTTGCCCTTTGGGCATAGTTCCAAATTTCTCTCCAGAATGGTTGAATCAGCTTGTAGCTCCACCAACAATGAATTAGTGTTCCAAGTCTCCCACATCTCCAATATTTATCATCTTCCTGTTTTGTCATGTTAGCCAGTCTGATAGGTGTGATGTGGTACCTCAGAGTTGTTTTGATTTGCATCTCTCTAATCAGTAGTGATTTAGAGCATTTTTCATATGACTCTAGATAGCTTTAATTTCTTCCTCTGAAAACTGCCTGTTCACATCCTTTGACCATTTATCATTTGGGCAATGACTTGTATAAAATGTATTTTTTAAAATCATTGCGCATATTGGATAATTACAGAGTCATACATTCTCTACCCGCAAGGAGCTCACAGTCCGTGGGGGAGACAAGTGCACATGTAATTATGGACAGCCTAAATCTAAGTCCTTTACCATAAGGTAGCTTGGAAGGGAGAGCACAAATAATTGGGAGGCTCAGGAGTGGCTTCCTTTAGAAGATGGTGCTTGAGTTGTGGATCTGAGGGGGCTGTGCAAAGGAAGATGGGTGGGAAGACCATGGCAAAGACATAGAGAGGAAATGGAGTGTTGTTCGTGAGTGACAGGGTGGAAGGCAAAGCATGGAAGGAGGGGAGCAGCCCCTGAAGAGGCTAGAAAGATAGATTGGAGCTTTAAAAGCTAAACATAGTAGTTTATGTTTTCTCCTAGAGCCAATAGGAAACCATTTAACTGATTGAGTAGGAGAGTTACATTGTCAGATCTGTTCTTAAAGTAGATTTCTTCGGCAGCCTGTGTAGGATATACGTAAGTGGGGAGAAACTGGAGGCAGGAAGACCCATGCAAAGGCTATTAGAATAATCTGGATTAGAGGTGATGAGGGCTTGAACCCATGCTGTAGATATGTAAATATAGAGAAGAGGTTGACTAAAGAGAGATGTTTTAGGCCAGAAACAGCAAGATTTGGAAACTAATATGTAGGGGTATTATGTGGGGTAGAATATTATTGAGGTTACAAACCGGGGAGAAGAGAAAGATCATAGTACTTTTAACAGAAATGGGGAAGTATGAAAATGAGGGAAGGGTTTCAGGAAAAAGAAAATGAGTTGAGCTTTGGATGTATTGAGTTTGAGGTGGCTCTAGGCCAGGCAGAGGCCCCAAGGAAAGACTTTGGGTAGACATCCTTATACACCCTTGTGAGTCATCTGAAGAGATATGGTAGTCAGACCCATGGGAACTGATGAAGTGGCTGAGAGAGACAATAGAGTGAGAAGTGGGATAATAATGAAACCAGAATCAGAGTTGTAAGGAATCTCAGCAGCCCATATCCTGGAGAGTAGTACCTGGAGTACTTGGGTCACAGGCCTTTGTGAGGATCAGCTGAGTTTAGTGACTTTAAAACACTTAACAAAATTTAAAGCACGTGTTAGCCAGTTATTGCATTGGATTCAGCTTTGGATAGGAGTCCTCAGGAATGTGTTGAAGTTAATTTGAAGTTCCATAACTTTTATAAAAAGGAGAGAATTTAAAGAAATCAGTAAGAAATAGTGAAGGTATTAGAAACTGAGGTCTGTGAGGAAATGCCAAAGGAATTAAAGTTACTTTGCCTGAAGAAGAGAAGACTGAAGAGGGTAAAAGAAAGGAAGGAAATGGCTATTGATGGGCAGTTATTTTCTTTTCCAGTGAGGAAAGGATAGAATGAATTTAATCTGCCCCTGAAGGAATTTTGATTGAGACTCATTTCCTGGCCCTAAGGCCTATGGGACATTATTACGTATTAATACGTAGCATGGTGGACTCTCCTCTAGACGTCATTGATGGCAGCCAGCAGCCAAAGAAGGAAGGTTCTGGTACACAGACTTGCTAATCTGCCTTCTTTCATTCCACAGTAGTTTTATGATACAGCCCTAAAATTTCCTCACACTGAAGAGAGCTTGGGATTTAGGGCATCTTTTCAGGCTCTTCACATACGTTAGCAGTTAGGGATTATCATTATTCCTATTTTAAAGAGAGAGAAACTAGACAGAAATGAAATGACTTATCCAGGGTCACTCCCGAGTCATTGGCAGCAGTCATCCAGAACAAAAATCTCCTGACTCCTGGTGCCAGTGCTCATCACTGTGCTGGTCTTAGGCAAAATGGTGAAGTTGCACATATGTCCCCTCTGCAGTGTCCTCTGACCCTAGACCTATTAGCTTCCTTTGGCTGCCCAGGGACTCTCACTGAGAGGCATGTACTTTTCTTAAGGAACTCTTTTATGTTTGAGACCATTGACTCCCATAAATGTGTACACGTCTGTGACCTATTTACTTAGGACTTTCTTAGGTAACAGGAGCTCATTTGAGAAATTGAATTTATCTAAGTGATAAGGACCAATTAGGACTTAATATTGTATACTTATCAGGGATATTTTTATTTTGATTGGATAATTTCTCAAAGAAAGAACTCTAATGGTAGCATTTTGAGTACCATGGCAGGTGATAGGGTACCTTGGTATTCTTTAAATTGCCACTGTGGTTCGTGCCTCTGTTGGCTAAACTGCATATGTATGTGCTTACAACATACCTCTGCATTTTAGCATAGCAGAAAAAGCACTCTACTGAGGGTCAATAAAACTTGACTCTGGGCTGGACCAACTTAGGGGATGGCCTTGGTCAAGTCATTTCTCCTCTGGACCTCAGTTTTCCCATCTTTAAAGTGAGGGTATTCAATTCATTGGCCTGCAAGGTCCTTTCCAGCTCTGAATCTATTATCCTATGGCTCGATTGCCACCAGGGAATCCATGAGCCCTTAAGAATCAATCTATGGTTCTGTTATTCTAAGTGGCAGCAGATTGAAGAGAATTCTCAGATGGTGAAAAGACACTCATGTAGTTAGTGCTCACCACAGGCCATTTGGCAGAGCCTACTTTCAAATCCAGGTCTCCTAAATCCCTGTCCAACCTTTCCCTCATTGGGTGACGCTCTTTCCTTGGTTTAATACCTTTCTTAGTGTGACCCTGTTTCCATGGAATTTTGCCCTTGCTTGTTGACTGTGTCCCAGGGGAGGAGGAGGAAAAATTGACTCACTGTTTGGTGTCCCAGGCTTTGGATAGGGACTGTCTTTGTTTGGCATGGGTGTCTAGAGAGAAAAACAGCAGTGTTCAGAGTAGAAACCACCCTCAAAGAGTAGGGCAAAGGCTGCTTCGGTTGTTGAAAAGTGGAATGTTCCAGCTAATGAGGAACAGTTGAGAGATATGATGGCCATGGCCACTGTACTTTTTGTGGGGTCTGCTCTGTGTAGCTGCCATAGGACAGTAATAGTGGAGGACTGCAAACAAGCAATGCATTTGGTTAGCGTGCTGATGGTAATTCACACAGTGCTTCTTTCCCAGTAGCTATTAGGGAGCCAAGGCCTCATCTGACATCACCTCCTGATTGTTGAACATGAGAAGATGACCTAGTGCAGCCCTGGGTGATAGTTTTTTTTCCCATGGCCTTTGGGCTTCATCCATATCTCTTTGTAAAAGAAAACTCCATCCTTAGAATGAAAATCTGCCTGCTCTGCTGGTTATGGAGCATGGCGTTCTGTTGTTGTTACTGGGAAGTTACTCGGAGACCTCAGCAGAGTGAGTGCTCACACTGCTTCTGCTGCCAGGAATTCCCCTTCATGCAAAGAGTCTAGAGACCAAGTGACTGGCAGTAGCCAGGTGTCTACCAAGATTGAGTGGAGATGCAAAAGCCACGTTAGTTTTGTGCCTCTTTCAGGAAAACGGATTCCTTTTTTTCCTGGCTGATTCACTCCAGTATTCTCTATGTAGGGTAGCCCCAGGTGCAATGTTCTGACATGTCTGAATGTTGGTGCGATTGGTGGGTAAACAGTTAAGCCAGTGGCAGAATATTGCAGTTTTAAAAGTCAAGGGAATGGGGGAAGAGGGAGGAGAATGGAAGGATTTATATTTTTCTGGTGACAAGGTAGAGGTTTAGGCATGTAGGTGATACTGCAAAAGATAATAAGTTCTGAGCTTTGCATCTGGCATGTGAATGCTGCTTCTTCACCAGAGGCAGAATACAGTATTTAATTAGCCAACACACTCTATCTTCAGAGCTAAAGCTGTGGATTTTGTATGTCAAGTTCATTTTAAAGTAGGACAACTTCTTTTCAATAAGTTATATGATGCTCATTGTGTGTACATGTTTCTCTTTTTGTATCCACGTCTAGTTGTTGGCACCCATAATGGGTGGCCTATTGGTTTGTTGATGAGAATATATTCTAGAAGGTATGTATGGTGACCACAAGAATCTTGGCACTGAGTGTCAGTGACTTGGGCGTTGAGCTTGTTCACCTTTGAGGAGTCAAGTTCAATTCAACAAACATGAATTAAGCATCCATTCTATACAAAGCATTTTTCTAAGCATTGGGGGAGCAAAACTGAAAGACTGTGCAAGCCCTTTTGTTGTTTTTCAGTCTTTTTTGTCATGTCTGACTCTTCATGAGCCCATTTGGGTTTTTCTTGGCAAAGATACTGGAGAAGTTTGTTATTTCCTTCCCCATCTCATTTTACAGATGAGGAAAACTGAGGCAAAAAGGGTTAAGTTACTTGCCCAGGGTCACATAGCCAGTAAATGTCTGAGGCCAGATTTGAAATCACAAAGAGGAGTCTTCCTTTCTCCAGGCCTGGCACTCTAGCCACTGAGTCACATAGCTGCTCTGTGTAGTCCCTTAAGACCCTCTTGATACTTGGTCACATAGCATGTCTACACAGAGGCATTACAAAAGGTAGAATGTGGTGGGAACAAAGGAGAAAGCAGCCATGCGATGGAAAGATATGTGGAGAGAGATCACTTTCATTTGGAAGCATCAGAAGCTTTTCTGAAGGAGTTGGCCCATGAACTCCACGTTGAAGGAGAGAAAAGGGTTTCTGGAACAGAGGTGCCTTAATTGCAAAAAACAAGGCAAACAAAGGACTCCTCCCTTTTCCCTTCAGGGAAAGTGGGGCATCAGTTCTACTTTAACCAGACATACATTGCTTTTTGTAGCTGGTCCGAACCATGGGAAAGTGGGTGGTTCCTGGGAGCCTCAGTTCAGACCATCTCTGGCTGTGGCCCCCTAAAGAGAATGGTTTATATCCTGAACTTTTATTTGGGACCAATCCCATGCAGCATGATCACCAGCCAGCCTCCCCACTGCCCAGTGGTTAGCGAGGTTTCACTTGGCAGGAGCATCCAAAGCATGGTGAGCATCAGTCTGGCAAAGATGTTCTGTCTACCAGGGCCTTCAGTTGGGGTCCAGCCTTTTTGACATAGGAAGATGAAGCTGCATTTGCCCAGCAGAAAAGCTTTCTTTGGAAACAAACAAGAGGCTACAAGCTCACTGTGAGATCAGGTCTAATAACCAGCTCTGGGTTTTCCCTTCACTCTGTCTGATCATGGCCTTATTCTCATCTTGTCTCCTTCCCTCCAGATGCAACATAACTGTTTACTATGGACTGGAGAAACTTGGGGTATTTTTCCTAACCTTTCATTAAGGACAGGTTTCTCTCAGGCTTTACCTTCAGTTTGACTGCTCCTGACAGCATTTGTAATGTGGGCTGTTGAGAGATTGTCAGTCTGAGGGATGAAAAGCAAATGCAAAGGTTTGTTTTATTTTAAAATGTAGTAGAGACCAGGGGAGGTAAGCCAGAGAACTTGGGAACTCCCCCATCGCCATTCTGCTCTCATCCGTGGAAGAGGGACGGGCCACAGATCCTACCCTAGCCTGTCCAGGTTTGGGGCCATTATTTTACTCTCCCTGTGACGGAAAGCACTGGGGAGTCGAGTGGTTTGTTTCATCTCTCTTTAAGAAAAAGTTAAATTTATAATCCCAGATCAGGCCTTCCCCATAACTCATGCAGCTCATCCTGTTAACTGTTTTAATATATGGCACCACTATTTCATTAAACAACATACAGGAATAATTAGTTCAGCAACGATGCCTCAGAACAAAAGCCCTTGATTTAGTTTAACTTTATAAGTTGGTCTCTTTTGATCTGCAAGAACACATCTGGGGTCTTAAAGAAAGCAGAAAGAAAAATAGAAAACGTTTAGTCAGGCTGCTGGTTAAGGTTTTCTAAGCACAGTAACCCTTTGGTACCAGGATTATAACTGGCTCACGGTCTGCCTCGTGAGGACTGTTGGGATTTAGGAATGTCACCTGCTGCCTGTTTCTTACTGATGGTGTTAGCTTCCAGGCCATTTTAGAGAGTGTGCAGTCAGAGAGTGGTCTTAAGCAACCTGACCATGTAAGTGGGATTCCCCCCACCTCCACTTTAACTCTCGTTCCCTGAGGGGTGTTTGTTCACTTCGGTTTTCCTGCTCACTCGGACTTGGCTACAGTGAGCTCTGTTTTAAAGGGCACAAGTCTCTCCTGATACCCATGCTCTCTTAGTGCTCAGCCCTGGGTTTTCTTTGCTCTGCTGGACCAGGACTTACTTGCAAGGCTGAGGTTGAGGAACTGGTGGCTTGGTTCACAAAGCTACCTGTGCTGTTGCAGCCTTCTGCAATTTGTTTTCATTCCTCACACAGGACAGCAAAAGTGCCATTTAGTATTATTTTTTCTTCCTATCAAGTCAGCAAAAACCCAGGTAACAATAGATCAGAGAATCCGCCTGACTTTGACACAGCTCTTGGCTCTCCAATAGGCATTTGTATCAAGGACTACCTAGCAGGGAAGTATTCTTTTTTCAGTACAAATCAGCCTGGGTGGACGACAGCAATGGCTGCCCTAGGCAAAACCAATCTTGTCTCCGTACCATGAATCCCAGAGCTGTGTATCCATTTTCCTCTTCATATAATGCACATTAGAATGTGTTACAGCTTTTAATAATAAGTTGACTTTAAAGACGTTTGAGAAATGACAAAATTTTGAGTCTGAGGTGAATGAGAGGAAATATTGTACTTTATCAAAAGAGAAGGGCAAGCTCTTTAAGCTATTTTCCCCAATTTTATGTTTTATTTTAAAATGCCATTTAATATTCACTATCTGTTTATTTTCCTTGGCAAGCTTTTAACTCCAGGGTCATGACCTCATAATGACCTCTTCTCTCCAGTCTCAATTGCTTCTGACCTACTCTATTAAGTAAAAAGAAATAACCGAACAGAAGGGTAACCAGATCACTTCTCCCACACCAAGGGAACATGCAGGCTTTAGGATGCTCTCCTTTAATCTCTCTATCCACACAGCCCTCATTTTAATTTGCAAAATTGAACCCAGATCGAGAGCAGTAAAGCCTGAATACGGTAAATATTCATGCCTCAGTGATCTAGAGTGGCTCCATTACATTTCTGAGATTGGGAGAATTACCTTTTGGATTATGTATATTCATGGGCTGATTTTTATTTGAGATATAATATTACTCACGTTGGGCTATGTGTCACACATTCTACCAAAAACAGACTTTTCACAAAGCTAGAGGTGTTGCTTATACACTTAAGTCTTACTAATATGACCTAAAGTAGATTTCTCCCTTCCTTTAAGCTTTTTAAAAAATTAGTAGTAAATAATATTGTTGGGGGGAGACAGAGTTGTGAATTCTATTAAAGACCTCCTAAAAAGTCCTTTTCTGGCTAATTTTTTCATGTAGGGAACAATTCAAAGTGGTAGTACAGTTTTTAAAGTAAATATGTTTTGTGACTTTCTAAGATGTTGCCCCTGGTGCCCACAATACTGACAGTTGATGAAACAGTGGTGCTACTCTTGTGAGACGTGTTGTCTTTTAAGCTTGCGTTATAATCTGACACATTGAATGTCCAGGGCATCTCAGATATCCCTAAGCTTGATCATGGTCTATTCAGAAAGGATTTTGCCTGATCTCTGAAGGTCCTTAGTTAGAGTCAAGCAGATTCCCTCTTCCTCCAAAAGTAAAAACAAACCCAAAACTTGAGTATTCAGTTCATTTCCCAGGGGTTTTCATGATTAGACCTAGTGTTAGGCTGGACAGGATCTCTTTGGAGCACCTCTGAGGTCCCCACAGTGAGTCTGAACTCTGTGTCAAGTACAGGTTGCCTCCAGGAAGGTGTTGATTTGGTAGCACTTGGCCATGAGGGTTGGAACTGTGTTTAGGGCATTGTTCTGTAGAGCAGAATGATAGTCATTTCATGCTGTTAGCCATGGGTGTCTTCACCTTTCACAGTCTGTCATTGATACTTACAGTGACTATAAAGAAGTGACCAGTCCTTCAAAATTTAATGGGGAAGAAAGTTCATTCTTGGTTTGCCTTTAGCAAAGGCCACCATTTCTCCTTTTTGAACCAGGTAACACCTTTTTCCAAAAGTTAGTTTGTAGACTTAGTATTTTGGTTTAATTGGTAGTGATGACGGTAGTGGTGGTAGTAGTGGTGGTGGTGGTGATGGCGTGTATGTGTGCATAGAACTAGATAGCTAGGTGGCACAGTAGATAGAGCACTGGGTTAGGAATGAGGAAGATTCAGTGAGTTCAAATCTGTCCTCAGACACTTATTAGCTGTGTGATCCTGGGTAAGTCATTTAACCCTGATTGCCTCAGTTCCTCATCTGTAAAATGAACTGAAACAGGAAATGGCAAACCACTCCAGTATTTCTTCCAAGAAATCCCTTAAAGAGGTCACAGAGGATTGGACACAACTCAGCGATGATATGCGTGTGTGTGTGTGTGTGTGTGTAGTTAAGAGGCAGTGTGGTGTAATAGAGGATTGATCTTAGAGGGAGGAAGACCAGGGTTTCAGGCCTGCCTCTGACACCTACTGATTGCGTGGCTGTGACCAGGTGATTTTATTTTTGTTTGTCCTGAATACTTCTCTAAGGTTCTAAGTTTTAGATTGAGTAACCTGTCTATCCTATGAGAGCGGATTCCCCACACGCTGATTGAAGTCACAGGTCTAGTCTATATACTGAGGTAACAGGTAATTGCTATATAGTACACTCTTGGTGTCTAAGACGTTTTTGGGTTCTCTTTCACTGTCAGTTTCTTAGTTAAATAAGAGATGCCTTTAAAATGAGCCACTGGGAGTGGAGAGCCTTGAGAAAACAGGGAACTTTACTCTAGTCACATGGTGAGAACAACTGCTTATTTTTCTTGTTGGTTTAGTCATTTTCATCTTGTCCCTTGTTTTATAAGTACAGGTGACAGCAATTAGGAATCTGCTAAACATGGATGCTAACGCTGTAATGTACTTTGTAAACCTCCTGTCAAATGATGTCTTGACACATAAAAAAGAAGGCTCAAGTCTTGGGGAGGGAGGGGGGTGGGGGATAGGTAGGGGGAAAAGTCTTAAGTTTTATGGTAAGGATTGTAGAACATTAAAAATAAATATATATATAATAAAAAAAACCCCAAAAGACGGCTCAAACTTTGGGCCGTTTCACTTTTAAAATGTAAATGAATAGACTTTATATGCCAGAATTTATATATTCAGTGTGTTATCTAAACCATTATACTGGATATTTGCATGGCCAGCTCGTTGAATTTATCTTGGATCAGTACTTCAGGTAGATCATGAGATTATGAGATCATAATTGAATGGGGAGAAGAGAGCAGATGAATTGCAATTGGGGAAGTGGCACTGTGACTGTACTCACCCCAAAGTGTGGGTCCTTCCTCTCCCTCAAAGAACTTCTTGAAACAAATTGCCTATTTTTATCCTTCTGCCTGTTTTCAGAAAGGATTGGAGACATCCATTTCCTATTTGGGGGGATGACGGACAAGAGGCTTAAGAGAAGATGGCATGATTCTCTTCTCTGTTGATTGAGAATTGTCTCTGTTGATCAGGACACTTATTTGTTTCTTTATCCAACATTTATTGAGGGTCAGTCAGCTTGGTGGTCTGCATGTCACCATTTCTCTGAATTATCAGGAAGCCTTTCTGAGCACTCACATCGCCATTTTCAAAACTATCCCCGACTTGATGTTCCTTTGTTGAATTGAAGATGGATCAATTTGAACAAATGAGATGATATGAAAATACTTTGAGAAAAGTAATGCTCCACAAATGTGTTTTATGTTTGTTGTTACTGTTGTTTGGAAGGGATTGTAGTCTGGGCTGCTGAGCAAGTGGGATTGTCGGTCCTAGGGCTTTGGGGCAGCTCTATAACTGGCAGCATTATTTATGGCTATGACCATAGCCAAGTTTGGGTAAAGAGGACTTCACAAAGTTTCTTCTTATACTGAACACCCATAAAATTTCTCCTAAATTTCCCTTCCTTCAACATTTAACTGCACTGGGTTCTAAGTAGGAAATTTATCTACCCATCAAGATAATTGTAGTATAAATAAATAATTGTGGATCTTGGATATAGATAAAAGCCTGGCTTGTGATGGAATGCCTTCTGGCCATTTCAGTTGTAGAAGCAGTTGGACCAGAGGTTGAATTACGTGACCTTGAAGGTTCTTTTCTTCTTTGAGACTATGTAATTAAATGTGATATTTTAAAGAGTTAAATTCAGCAAATATTTATTAAACACTGTGCAAAATACTAGGCTAGGTGTTGGGGATAAAAAAAATGAAAAGCAGCATAGCCTCTAACTTATAGCAGTTTATCTACTGAAGATGTGGGGAATGCAGTGTGTTCACAGACAAGGTGAATGGAGTAGCAAGTGAGGGAGCAAGCAGAGGTCCAGGGAGAGCATCCTCTAGCAAAACCTGAGTAACCAGAGAAAGAGTTCAAGTAAGAAGAGGAGAGAATCTTTGTAAATGAAGGGGCCTGAAATAAACACAGAGAGAGGGATGATTCCAGTGGGCTCCAAAGAAGAGGGAGTGCATCTACTAGGCACCAAGAATGGCCTGCATGAATGCAGGAGGGCAGGAGAGGCTAAGACAAGAGGAAGAAGCAGCTGATGACTGCAGAATATGAAGTGCTCAAGAGGGAGAAAGGAGAAATTAGGTTGGAAAGGTGGCTTAGAGTTTTGTAGCATTTGATAGGCCAAGGACTTTGTAATTTGTTCTTAGGCAACAGGATGCTAGTCAGTGTCTTTGAGCAAGAGAATGAATTGGCTATTAGAAAGATTATTTTGACAACTGTGTGCAGAATTGGCTATTAGAAAGATTATTTTGACAACTGTGTACAGAATAGATCAGAGAAGGCAGAAACTGGAGGTACAAATACCAGTTAGGAGGTTATTAATGGTGTCACATCATGAGTGGAGAGAGGGGGAAAAAAAGAGATGAAACTTGGCAACTAATTGGATATGAGAAAGAGGGGCAGAAGAAGTCAAAGACTCCTGAGCTTTGTAGCCTGCGTGACTACTCAGACGTTAGGACCATCAGGAGAAGTGGGGAAAATGGAAAGAAAGGCAGGTGAAGGGTTGATGAGACCTCTGGGGAGAGAGATGAAGGTGAGAATTGAGAGGAGACATTGGGTCTGAGGCTCCCAGTTTAGATTAGGAAGTCACCCACTTAGGTGTAGAAAGGTAACTCCTGGGAGCAGAGGGGAGAGAATCAAGAGAGCAGAGGACAGAGCACACTTGGGGGGCAGAAAGGGCCTGTGCCTGGGTTCAGCTCCTTCATTGCCTCTGTCACCTCTGGCAGCTTCTTTCCCTCCATGTTTTTTTTTCTACAAAATGAGTCCTGCCTATCCTCAGAAAATTGTTGTTAGGAAGAATAGGGACTTTGAAAATTAGAATGACTTCTGTGCCAATGTAAGTTGATGTTGTTTCTGCTGTAATTTGTACTAATAGTGAAGAAAGGCTGTGCTTAAAAAACAGAGCAAATTTTAATTCAGTTAATATACAAATACAGAAATTCTATATTACTTTCAATTTCATGATATTTACTGTATTTTGTAAATTCAAATTGATTGAATGTCGGTCAGAAAGCATTTATTAAATGTCTACCGTGAATCAGACACTGTCCTATGTTCAGGTGATACAGTTAACAAGAATGAAACGATCCCAGCTCTTACAGAGCTTCCACTTTAACCCTGACAGATAATGATACTATCTATCATAGAACACAGTGCCTTGTTATTATAGCAGTAATAATGTTGTCTAGCATTTGTACGGTGCTTTAAGGTTTACAGTGCATGTAGAAATATTATATACTCACAGAACTCCTGGGAGGTGGATGCTATTATTATAATGCCTATTTTCTTTCTTTTTTTTTTTTTTTTTGTATGTAAAAGTGTATTTTAATTCTTGTCAAGAGAAATTCCGAAGATTATACCTGATTTCAAAATGAGGATGTCCCAACACTGGCCTTGAATGAGTCATCCTTTTCACTCCTTCTCTTTTATGTAACAACTCAGAAATATGACATCAGCAATGCTTGTTGTGGCTTGTCATCTCACATGGTTTTTATCCACGTATTCACCATAGGCTATTTTCCCTTCCACAAAAACTCGAGTCCCTTTTTTCACATACTGATAGGCTAGATCCCTCAGGTCTGGCCTGAAAACTGATACTCTGGGCCATGTGGTCCTTCGACTGACATCACCCTATGGGGATGTCTCACTTTCTCCTGATCGCCGTGTCTCATTTGTGGCCAAAGAAGAGATTGTGACTGGATTTTTTCCTTCAGACTGCCTTAGAACAGGATCCTGACCTACTCTTCCAATAACTGGACATGGTTAAGAGATCCTTCAAGAACTAAACCGGCACTTCCTTCTTGCAGACTGAAGAAGTACCTGTAAAACAGATCTTCGAAACATGGCTAGTATGATCTTCTTAACCGGTTTGGAGTTTCTTCCTAATGCGGAGGCCCACGAGTGGCTCTGAGCCTGGCAGATGGGGGACCCAGATGGAACACCAATGCCTATTTTCTATATGAGGAAATTGAGGCAGGCAGAGGCTAAGTGACTGGCTCAGAGTTGTATAGCTAGTAAATGTCTATTTTGAATTTGGGTCTGCCATGCTTCAGGTCTTGTGCTGTATCTGCTGCACCACTTAGTAGGAGTGAAATTTCTCTCTGAACAAGTGTACATTGTACAGTAAACAGCACGTGTAGTTCATAGGACTGTCATCCTGGGGCAGGCCTGTATAACTTGCAGCCTGTGGGCCCCTTGCAGCATGTGCGTTCAAGTGGACCCTTGAAAACGTGGAGGAAGACATCCTTTGTACATAGAGAAAATCCATTGGCATGTGGGCCTCAAGTTGTGCAGGCCTGTCCTAGAATTAGCTTGGCGTGGTGGAGATGAGGACTGGATTTAGAGCCACAGGGTCCTGAGTTTGAATTCTCCCATCCCCCTTAGACTTTTACTGGCTGCATTTAAAAGGAGGATGATATTGCCCAGTATTGTTTCTCCTGGATCTATTTTCCAGGTCAGTTGTTTTTCCAATGAAATATTTCACATTTTCTTCCATTTTGTCATTCTTTTGGTTTTATTTTGTGATTTCTTGGTTTCTCAGAAAGTCATTGGCCTCCATCCGTTCCATTCTAATTT
>CM053772.1:54518447-54599215 GCA_028658325.1 Potorous gilbertii
TATAAAATCTTAATTTTAAGGAAGTGATTGTAGAACATTTATAAATAAATAAAATAAAAATTAAAAAAAAAAAAAAAAGGAAGTACTTATTCCAGAACAGATTAGGCTGTACTGTGACTTAGGTAACACCCCTGGAGTCCTAATCATTATGTACACTCTACTGGGATTCCTTTGTATTAGTATAGACCAGCTTCACTTCCCAAAAGTCTCCTAACTCCTCTTTAAGACAGAAAACACCTTACCTTCTCATTCTGAAGATAAGGTCAGAAAAGAAAGTTTTAGGAACTATATTCCCCTAAATGGGACACACACACATACACACACGCGCGCGCACCTATGAGAGTTTTGTGGTAATCCTAGCTAGACCCATAAGTTGACCTATGTTGGCACTAAATGTATTCAGTTGCACCCATTCCTTTCAGTCTTGCAGGAAGCCTTTTCTGGATCTGTCAGAAGTGCACTTGTAGCATACAGATTGGCATTACTGTGTGACAGTGTATTGAAGAGACTGAAGAACATCATGAAAGCAAGTTAAAGTTCACATGGTATGAAAAAGAGAAGAATAAAGTGCATCTATGTAGTGAAACTTAAAGGTTTATTGGGGAACAGGGCCCATCCAGGGTGGGCTTACAGCAGGAAGAGAAACCGTCTTGGCAAAGAGCTTTGTTATTTTAACAGTTTTCTACATTTCAACAAGAAAGCCAATGAATAGTATTTGCCTGTAAGGTCACCATCCAAAATTGACTCTTCAGTACTAGCATAGGTCTGCATAGGGAATAAATAGGGTCTGATACTATCTCAGGTCCCCTTTCCTTACCCACTGACCCTGAACTAGATGCCTTCAAACCTGACAATTTCCACCTAACCCACTTCAGAACAGATCGTTGTCATGAGAGCTCAATGTCAAATGGGTAAACTAAGAACCATATTCCTTTTCCAGCAAAACCTTCCCCAGCTTCTCTTCCCTGTAGCCACTTGAAAAAGACAGAAGATCTCCAACAGATCAGTTGGGTGATTCAGTGGATAGAGTGCTGGCCCTGAAGTTAGGAAGACCTGAGTTCACATGTGACCTCAGATATTTACCATCTTTGTTACCCTGAGCAAGTTACTTAAGCCCTGTTTGTCTCAGTGTCCTCAGCTGTAAAATAGGGATAATAGCACCTGCCTCACTGGCTTGTTGTGAGGATCAAGTGAGATAATATTTGTAAATGGCTTAGCACAGTGCCTAGCGCATAATAGATACTATAGGAATTCTTATTCCCCTTCCCCTTTTCCCTTAGTCTGGCAAATACCCTACCTACTTTAGACTACATTGATACTGCATTTATAGGGAAGCAGAGTTTAAAAGGTGACAAAGCATATTAAGCACAAACTTTTAAAAAAAATATCTATATACAGTAATATTTCTCATGATGTTTTACTCAATTCCTATAGGTAGGGTATACCTATAATTGTAAACCTTGAACTTCTCTAACCCTACGTAATGAACCCAAACCAAGAGCTAGGAGTTAGGACAGTTTGAAAAATTAATCATAGATAAGTTTTTAAATAACTTAATTGGATTTGGCTGCTTTCATTTTTGAATCAAGCAAGTTAAGTTGCCCTTTCCCAGTGTCATGTGACCTAGAATCCATATTTACCATTGTCGTATAGAGACATCACTGATAAATCCCTTTTGTGTTAGAGGAAAGTAATTAGAATGATGTTGACCGAGATCAGGATGGAGAATCAAGGATTTTTTTCTAAAACAAACAGGCTTCCCTAAGGTCCTACAGATATTTTACAATTTAGAGTAAGTTTTGCACCTGCCAGAGATGGGATCTGGAAACCTTAAAATCTATAAGTGTACTGAGCTCCTTGAGAGAAACATTCTTCAAGAAGGGGAGTTAGTCAATCAAGTATTTATTAATTGCTTACAATTTATCAGGAGCTGGGGATGCAAGTACAGAGGATGAAACAAGGTGAATAGTCACACTGAGCTTACATTCTAATGAGAGAAACAACAAATACATATAAAATACAGACTTAGCATATTAAGTTAGTTAACACATACGCAGAACATCTTAAGGAAAGTTATTTTGGTGAAAGTATATAGAATGGACTGGGAAGTTCAGCAGCTTGAGGCAGGGAGACCAACTGGTCTCCTACCTATTGCAGTAATCGAAGTGAGAGGTGATAAGGACCTGAAATAAAGTGGGATCTGTATAAATGGATAGAGGAGTTGAATGCAAAGAATGTTGTCATTTGGTTGGATATATGGGATGAAGGACGATGGGAGACCATTGTTGAAATTACAAACTTGAGATCCCAGAAAGATGGTGGTACCTTCAACCTAAGTAGGAAAGTCTTAAAGAAGAGAAGGTTCATGAGAAGTTCAGTTTTACCCATGATGAGTTAAAGACATCTCTGGGACATGCAGTTAGAAGTATCCAGTGAACTGTTGGTGAGATGACCTTTAGTTCAGTAGATTGACTGTGGCTGGATATGTAGATCTGATGGTTATCAGTATAGATATGTTCATTAAATCCATTAGAGCTGATAAGGTGACCAAGGGGGTATAGAGGGAAAATAGAACAGGATCCAGCACAAAGGTGTGGGGATCATTTGTCTACAGTGGGTAGAAGGTGGAGGAGACCAAAGAGGAGTAGTCAAACAGGTACATGGAGAACCAACCAGGAGAGAGCAAAAGTATCCAGGAAGAGGGGGTGGTCTGTAGTGACCACTGGAGCATATGGATAGAGAAAAGATCACCTGATCTGACCATCAGGAGATTGCTAGTAACCCTGGAGAGGTTAGTTTCAGCTGAGTGATGAGTTTGAAAATTGGACTACAAAATATTGAGGAGTGGGTGACAGGAGAGGATGTGGAGACTGCAAATATGCAGTTTTTTCAAGGAGCTTGGCTGAGGAAGAGAACTGTAGAAAGATGGTTTGAGGGGTTGGCAGGGCCTCGTGAAGGTTTTTTAAGGCACTTTTTTTTCAAGACAGGTATATTTGAAGGTAGTAGGAAAGGAATCAATTGATGAGGAGAGATTGATGACTTGGAAGGATGATTGAGTATGGGATGAGATCAAGAGCACGTGAAGAGAAGTAAGCTTTGACAAGGAGAAAGGTTTCCCTCTTTGTCAGAAGCTGCTGTAACCATTTATATGATTATTCCCTTCCTAGGATTTTTGGGCTGCTTGGGTAAATGAGATAGTTATAGGGGCCATGGGTTAGAATTTAGTTTATGGAAGAGCAAGCTAAATTTTGCTTCTTTGTATTGTAGATTGCCCATTTCAAAGCCATCTTATAGATCACTCAGGAGTACAGCTTGTCCTCCTGACAGAAGGATAATATGTTCTTTGTCTGTGATGGGATAGGAATTTTTGTCTAGAACCAGACCCATCTGTAGGGTCACCTGGTACAGATTTCACATCTTAGGAAGCAAAGCCAGGAAATAAGAGGAAGACAAGGCCAATAGAAGGAAAAGCAACTCTCAGTGCTGCCAGCAATGCAATTACTGGCAGAAGTGCCTGGAGAGCCAGTGATGCCAAGGGTGGACATGATGAAACCAGTGAAACTGTGCCAAAGTGAATGTGAAGAGTGGTCTGTCTAAGGGGAGCACAATAGAGAGAAGAGGAAATGGTACGAAGGGATTGGAAGGGTGGGGTAGGGAGAAGGGGGAATAATTGAAAGAAGAGCTGATTTCAGAGGGGTTAGCCTGATAATTCAGCCATCAAAAATGATTCCACGAAGCAACATGACACCCTGAGTCGGAGTGTTAGTGAAACCTGGATATCTGCAGCCAAAAATGGAGACAGCTTTAGGAAGACTGAACTGATATTCTTGAGTGTCAAGCCCTGGTTTTGTTTTGTGTGAGAGAGACTTGATTAATGCATTAACTAGAAAAAAAGCCTTATCTGTGCATAGGATAGCTTGAAGAAGAGGGAAAAAGCAGAGCAGCCAAATTGAAACCTTATTAAACAAAATTGGTTCGGCCTGACACAAACCAAGACCGATCTTTAAAAGCTTATTGCATTCCCCCCCTCTGGACTGAAACCTCTTTGAATTGAAGTTACTGATCCTGCTATAAGCTTATTAGTGTCAAGCTTTAGGTGTTTCTGTTCCTTTCCTATTTACATTTTATTAAATAATGATGGAGTTGCAAAACCTTGCACTTCAGCCATCAGCACAGCCATAGGAATCATTAATAGAAGTAGAATATTTGTTGTAGTGAGACTTGACCTTTATGGTCTAGTTTAACAAAAATTGCAATACTTACTGAGAAGAATTGTGACCCCTTAGTTGACATGTCCTTGACAGAACAAAATCTCTATATGATGAGAGATCTCTATTTTGAATCATGGAATTTGACTTACATTATCCTACATGTAGATTTCAAAAAAGGTTCCCGAGATGGGTATGTAAGTGGTGCAGTGGAGAGAGTGAATTGGAATCAGGAAGACTTGAGTTCAAATCCAGTCTCAGACACTTACTAGCTGTAGAATCCCAAGCATGTCATTTAACCTTTGTCTGCCTCAGTCTTTTCATCTATAAAATGGGGACAATTAGAACACTTACCTACTTTAGCCCAGAACCTTCTCCATGACAGCCTGATGTATAGTTAAATGACCCAGTGGGTAGAATTTAGACTTGGAGTCAGGAAGAAGTGAGTTCAGACCTGACCTCAAAGGCTTACTAGTTGTGTGCCTCTAGGCTAATCACTTAACCTCTGTTTCCTCATCTGGAAAATGGTGATAACAGTAACACCCCCTCTCTGGGTTGTTGTGAGTCTCAGATGAGGTCATTGTCACATGCTTATTTTATAAAAATGTTAGTTGTTATCATTGCCTAGCAAGTGCACAAGACAGAATTCTGATCTGGGAATCCAAGGACAAGTCAGAATGAGTAATTTTTCCAGTCTAGCATAGCTTAGGACGAAGCACAAAGAGGTCTACAGATACTGGGGTGGGGGCTGGCTGGGAGCACAGTGCAGTGGAAAAGTGGCTAGCAGCAAGGAAGCATTCTGGTCCCCAAGGATGGAAAGGAGGTCAAGAGAGAGCACCAGGACAGGAAGTACAGGTGCAGAAAGAAATTCCAGGAGATCCTTGACCTAGGGCTGGAATGCAAGAACAGGGGCCATTGAGCAGTTATGTCACCTGGTGCCCAGTTCTGGCTCATGGATGATAGCAGAGAGGAGTGGTTGAGGGGAGCGTAGACCTTCCCTCTCTCCATCATGAGCAAGGATTAAGTTCTGGAAATGTTGCTGTATTGCTTTGATTTCAGGAGCAGAGCAGCAAGCATTAGCTTGGTGTTCAAGTCTTGAGTGAGATAACCAGAGTAGGAATCCCAGACCAAAGGGGAGCCCTAGTTCAGTTGCTCTGAATCTGCAGAGCCTCTCACTTGATTAACAGTGACTAAATCCAGTTGCAGAGAACAGAAAATCAAGACGAATAAGCCACCAGAGGCAAACCTGAGTCAGAAACTAACAAAACTGGAACCAGTAGGGCAGTGAACGGATTTCCCCCTGGTTCACACCAGTTTTTAAGATCCCTAAAAACTTAGAGACCCCAGACTGAGCTGTATAAGCAGCAAGATTAAAAAGGAAGAAACAGGGTTTGGAGCGAAGATGAGGAAGAAAATGCAGGGTTTGGCTTGAGCTCTTCTCTGAACCTTCCAACTAATTTTAAATAATGCCTCAAAACAAATTCTAGAGCAGCCAAACCCACAAAAAGAAAGGGAGAAGCAGTTTTCCAGCCCAAGACAACTTAGAGGGTTGACAAGAAAGGTCTGTTGCCCCAGGATGAGAGTAGAGTGCAGTTCAGGCTGTGCCCCAACAAACCAACAGTAGGCTTTGGAGTCCATTGAACCAGTGGTGGCACTGACACTTTCCAGACCTCTCAGATGGTAATGGGGTCAAACAGCTGATCAGAAGGAGATTACAGGAGTTCTTTTCCTAGCACCAGGGGCAGACTCTATTGCATTGCCCATATGTGGATCTGGGTTGCAGTCTTGGATCTCAGGCCCACGATGAGAAGGAGCACTAGCACACCAGAATTTGTATCAGCAGGGAATATGGGACCCAGTCATAGGCCCATGGCTGGAAAGAGTGCTTGTGGTTGCTCATGTACCAGAGCACAGGCCAGGTATGATCTCCCTAGTTCATACCACTTTGAGAGAACTAAACACTTACATGTCCCCGAATTAACTCTGAAAATAACTCCACAAAAAACCTGAAATTTGGGACAATATCCCCTCTACTTTGGAAGCAGAGCCCCACTTTAGCATAGAGTTAAAATCCAAAAAATAGCATGGAAAAACAAGCAAATAGCAGAAAATGACTGTAGAGGGTTACTATGATGATGGGGAATATCAAAACACAAACTCAGAAGAAGAAACAAAAGTCAAAACTGCTACATCCAAAGGCTCAAAGAAAACTATGAATTAGTCTTAGATAATGGAAGATCTCAAAAAAGATTTTAAAAATCAAGTAAGAGAGAAACTCATGAAAAAAACTTGGTAAAGGAGGTGCACACACCCACACCCACACCCACACATATACCCACACAAATACTGATGAAAACAACACCTTAAAAAACAGAATAGGCCAAATAGTGAAAGAAGCACAAAAATCCAATGAAGAGAAGAATTCCTTGAAAAGTAGAATTGGCCAAATGGAAGAGAGATAATTCACTGAAGAGAAGACCTCTTTAAAAAGGATAACTGAGCAACTGGAAAAGGAGTTACAAAAACTCACTAAAGAAAATAATTCCTTAAAAATTAGAATTGGGCAAATGGATGCCAACGACTTTATGAGATGTCAAGAAATAATAAAATAAAATCAAAAGAATGGAAAAAAAGAGGAAAATGTGAAATATCTCAGTGGAAAAACAACTGATCTGGAAGATAGATACAGGAGAGATAATTTAAAAATATTTGGAATGCCTGAAAACCATGATCAAAAAAAAGACCCTAGACATCATCTTTCAAGAAATTATCGAGAAAAACTTCCCTGATACTCCAGAAAAAGGGTGGGGAATCTGCGAACTCAAGGCCATATATGGCCCTCTATGTTCTCAAGTACAGCCCTTTGACTGAACTCAAATTTCACAGAACAAATCTCCTTAATGAAAGGATTTGTTCTGTAAAACTTGGACTCCGTCAAAAGGCCTAACTCAAGAACTTAGAAGGCCACATGTGGTCTTGAGACCACAGGTTTCCTATTCCTGCTCTACAACTAGAGGGTAAAATAGAAATTGAAAGACTCTACCAATCACCTCCTGAAAGAGATCTCAAAATGAAAAGTCCCAGCCATATTCCAGAGCTCCCAGGGCAAGGAGAAAATATTACAAATTCCAAGAAAGAAACAATTCAGGTATCATGGAGCTGTAGTCAGTATAGCAGAAGATTTAGCAGTTTCTACATTAAAGGATCAGAGGGCTTGAAATATGATATTCAGGAGGGCAGAAGAGCTAAGATTACAAGCAAGAATCACCCACCTGGCAAAACTGAGTATAATCCTTCACGGGGAAAAATTCAAGATTTAACAAAATGGATTTTCAAGCATTCCTGATAAAAAGACCAGAGCTTAATAGAAAATTTCACTTTCATGTATAACACTCAAAAGAAGTGTAAAAGGGTAAACAGGAAAGAGAACTAATAAGGGATTAGGTAAGGTTAAGCTGTTTGCATTTACTACATGTGAAAATGATGGTAGTCACTCCTAAAATCTTTCTCATTATTAGGGCAGTTAGAAGTAATATACATAGACAAAGGAAGACATGGGTGGAAGTTTAATATGATGGGATGATTGTCTAAGGGGTGAGAAGGGGAATACACTAGGAGAAGGGGAAAGGGGGAGGTAGAATGGGGTAAATTTATGACCTCAAAGAGATGCAAAAGAGCTTTTACAGTGGAGGGGAAGGGGGCAGGAAGCACCTGAACCTTACTCCCATTGAAATTGGCTCAGAAGGAGTGACACACACTCATTTGGGTGTAGAAATCTATCTTACACTACAGGAAAGTAGGAGAGGAAGGGGGCTGGGGGATAATAAAAGAGAGGGTGGGTTGAGGGGTGGGGGGAAAGTTAGGAGCAAAACACTTAAATAAAAGAGATAAGGAAACTGCATTTTGCTTTAAAAAAAAAAAGGTACCATAGACTGTGAATTAATATCATTGCTTAACATATATGCACCAAATACTCTAGCATCTGAATTCTTAAAGGAAAAGTGAAATGAGTTACATACAGCAAGAAATAGTACAGCTATACTTTTTGTTTTTGTTGTTGTATCTTTCAGACACGTCCATCTCTTTGTGACCCCATGAACCACAGCATACCAGACCCTTCTATGCTGTACTGTCTCTCAAAGTCTATCCAAACATGTGCATTGCTTTCATGACATGATCTGTCAGTCTCATCCTCTGTACTCCTTTTTCCTTTTGCCTTCAGTCTTTTCCAGCATCAGAGTCTTTTCTAGTGAGTCCCATCTTTTCATCACATAGCCTAATTATTTAAGTTTCAGCTTCAGTATTTGATCATCCAGTGAACAGTCTGAATTATTTTTTTAAAATATTTGTGTTTTCTCCTTACTATCCAAGGGACTGTCAAAAGTCTTCTTTAGCATCATAATTCAAAATCATAGATTCTGAAACTCACCTTTTCTTACAGCCATAAATTGCTAATGTGAAAGCCATACTTGGAAAAACCATACAGACCTATCAGCCGGGTGATGTTTCAGCTTTTTAGCAAGGTATCCAGATTTTTTATAGTTTTCCTCTTAAGGAAAAAAAAGGTCTTTTAATTTCATGGCTGCAGTTGCTGTCTGCAGTGATTTTTGGGCCCAGGAATATAAAATCTTCTAAATAAAATATTGCTTCCATTTCTTCTATTTTTTCTTTCTTTTTGTTTTGTTTTGTAATTTCTCGGTTTCTCATAAAGTCATTCATTTCCATCTGCTCCATTCTAATTTTTTTTAATGTTTATTTATTTATTTTTAGTTTTCAACATTCTTTTCCACAAAATTTTGAGTTGTAAATTTTCTCCTCATCTCTCCCTTTCCCCCACCCCAAAACACCGTGCATTCTGATTACCCCTTCCCCCAATCCGCTGTCTCTTCTATCACAGCCCTCCCTTCCCTTATCCCCATCTTGTCTCCTTTCTTGTAGGGCAAGATAGATTTCTGTAACCCATTACCTGTACTTCTTATTTCCCAGTTGTATGCAAAAACAATTCTCAATATTTGTTCCTAAAACTTTGAGTTCTAACTTCTCTCCCTCCCTCCCTCCCCTCTCATCCCCACTGGGAAGGCAAACAATTCAATAGCGGCTATATATGTGTAGTTTTGCAAAAGGCTTCCATAATAGTCATGTTGTGTAAGACTGTATTTTCCTCCATCCTATCCTACCCCCCCATTTATTCTATTCTCTCTTTTGACCTTGTCCATCCCCCAAAATATTTGCTTCTAATTACTCCCTCATCCCCTTTGCCCTTCCTTCTATCATCACCCCCACCCCAGCTATCCCCTTCTCCCCTACTTTCCTGTAGTGTAAAATAGATTTCATACCACATTGAGTGTGCATGTTATTCCCTCCTTAAGCCAAATGTGATGAGAGTAAGCTTCACTTTTTCCCTATCACCTACCCCCTTTTTCCTCTGTAGAAAAAACTTTTTCTTGTCTCTTTTATGAGAGATAATTTGCCCCATTCCATTTCTCCCTTTCTCCTCCTAGTATATTCCTCTCTCACCCTCTCACCCTTTAATTTTATTTTTTTAGATAACATCCCTTCCTATTCAACATAACCTTGTGCTCTCTGACTATACATACATACATACATACATATACACATATATGTGTGTGTGTGTGTGTGTGTATATATCTATATCTATATATATATCTATATAGATATATATATATGTAAGTGGGTGTGGGTGTGTGTGTATAATCCTTCCAATTACCCAAATACTGAGAAAAGTTTCAAGAGTTACAAATATTATCTTTCCTTGTAGGAATGTAAACAGTTCAGCTTTAGGAAGTCTTTTATGATTTCTCTTTCCTGTTTACCTTTTCATGCTTCTCTTGATTCTTGTGTTTGAAAGTCAGATTTTCTCTTTAGTTCTGGTCTTTTCATCAAAAATGCTTGAAAGTCCTCTATATCACTGAATGACCATTTATTCCCTTGAAGTATTATACTCAGTTTTGCTGGGTAGGTGTTATTTGGTTTTAATCCTAGTTCCTTTGACTTCTGGAATATCATATTCCAAGCCTTTCAGTCCCTTAATGTAGAAGCTGCCCGATCCTGTGATATCCTGATTGTATTTCCACAATACTCAAGTTGTTTCTTTTTAGCTGCTTGCAATATTTTCTCCTTGACCTGGGAACTCTGAAATTTGACTACAATATTCCTAGGAGTTTCTCTTTTTGGGTCTCTTTCAGGAGGTGATTGGTGCATTTCTTCAATATTAATTTTGCCCTCTGGTTCTAGAATACTAGGGCAGTTTTCCTTGATAATTTCATGAAAGATAAAGTCTAGGCTCTTTTTTTGATCATGGCTTTCAAGTAGTCCCATAATTTTTAAATTGTCTCTCCTGCATCTATTTTCCAGGTTAGTTGTTTTTCCAGTGAGCTGTTTTACATTATCTTCTAATTTTTCATTCTTTTGATTTTGTTTTGTAATTTCTCGGTTTCTCATAAAGTCATTTGCTTCCCTTAGCTTCACTCTCATTTTTTTTTCATTTGGCTAATTCTGCTTTGTTTTAAAGCCTTCTTCTCCTCATTGGCTTTTTGGACCTCTTTTTCCAATTGAGTTATTCTATTTTTAAAGATGTTATTTTCTTCAGCATTTTTTTGGGTCTCCTTTAGCAAGCTATTGATTTGCTTTTCAAGCTCTTCCATGGCCTGAGCCCATTTCATATTCATTTTGGAGCTACTGGATGCAGAAGCCTTGACTTCCTCTAACAGTATTCATTGTTCTTCCTCATCTGAAAGAATGGAAGGAAATACCTATTCACCAATAATGTAACCTTCTCTGGTCTTATTCTTTTCCCCTTTTTTGAGCATTTTCCCAGCCAGTTACTTGACTTCTGAATCCTTTGTCAATAGGAGGGTCCTAGTGCTCCTCCTCACCCCAGATCCGTGCTCAGGACTGAGATTCAGATCAGCCACTCAACTCCCCTAGGGGCTTTAGGCCAAGTGCTTCACAGATGGACAGTGCAGCTGCCACCATCACCACGGCTGCTGCTGCCTGGGGCCAATGCTAAGAGTCATGCTGCTCCCTCTCTCCCACTTGGCAAAGCATTCTCACTGACCTTTGAAGCTTTCTTTGGTGCTTGTGAGTTGAGGGATCTGAACCCCTCCCTGCTGGGGATTCTGCCCCAGAGACCTGTTATAGTCCTGTTCCTCCTGGTGCTGTGCAGCTAGGGTTGGGCTCCGTTCCTCTCGGTGTCCCATGGGATAGACCTTTCCTGTTGGCCTTCCAACACGTTACCTTTGGCTGGAAATCTCTTTCATTGTGTTGTTCTGTGGCTTCTGCTGCTCTAGAATTTGTTGAGAGTCATTTTTTACAGGTATTTTATGGGCTTTGGGGGAAGAGCTAGAGTATGTGTGTCCTTCTATTCTGCCATCTTGGGTCCGTCCTCCCCAAATATTTTTCATCATCCCCATTTTCCTTATGAGGAAACTGACATTTGGAGAGGTTAAGTGGTATGCTTGAGGTTAGGCAGGGAGAAGTGAGTTGTGCTTGATGCCTGATCTGTTGATCCTTAAGACCAGAGCTTTTTCCACTACACCATCCAAAGTGAATCCTCTTTTTCCCTGTTTTGCCATTTTGGATGTAATTGGGGTCCATTGGGATGTATTTCTTGTCTAGCTGTTATATCCTAGAATGCCCAAGCTCAGGGAACATTGCTCCTTGACGAAAAACTCCTAGAATTCCATTTCCCAAAAAACCTACTAAGTCTGAATGCAAAGTGTTTTGGTGAGGTGAGGCCCTGGTTACTGGTCTGGGAGGCAAGAAGTTTAAAAAGTGGCAGATAAGTGCACCCACCTGTAGAGAAGCCAGCCAGGGGCAGCAGCTAAATCTGGGAGATGAAGGAACACAAGAAGTCACATTGCCACAGTGACCTTGAATCTAGGAATCCTAGAAAAATCATCATTTCCCTGGATTCACAGTGAGAGACTTCAGCAGATCTCTAACCTCTCCTGTTAGGCTTTTTGGGATCTCTTTCCCACCTGGAGGGGCTTGCACAGATCTCCAGGAGACTGATAGCGCTGAAACTTAAACCTTTTACCACTGGGCATGTAAATTCAGAATCAACTGTGTCCCTCTCCTGATACACTGGTGGATTAGTGGGGGATTAAAGAGGGATTAGATTGAAATCCCTCCTGACTTTGTAAGAAATTGCTCCCACTTCAGTATAGGAAAGGGGTGTGTGTGTTAAGAATGGTTCTGTTACCTGACTGTTGGCCCTTGTTCCTTGGTAATAATGACTGTGGTAAAAATGGTGGTGTTGATGATGATGATAGCTTATACTGGTTAAGTCCATTAAAGTTTACAGAGCAATTTCTTCATAACAACCCTGTGAAAAAGTTAATACAAGTATTATCTTCGTTTTGCAAATGCAGAAATTGAGATTCAGAGAAGTACCCATCAGCCTCTCAGAATCCCCAGCTTCCTTCAAAGCTTAGCTAAGTCATCTTAATTAAATGTTTTGATATTGTACCTCTAGTTTCTACTTTGCTTGTAACAGAATAGACACAGGAGAATGGGGACTTGTCTTAATTCTCATAATTATGCTTACCCCCTAGCCACCTCCCACTGCATGGTAGCCAGAGGTCCCAAAGTTGAGCACTGCATTCATCAGTTCTGTGAATTGGAGATTCCCTGAAAGTCATTTTACATGTTGGGAACATATATTTGCCTACTCTCTGCATGTTGAGTGGCAGTGTTACTCTGTGTTTATCTTGGGATAAAAACCCCTAGATAAGCACTAAGTCATTCTGACAGTGTCTTTATTTTCTTTCTCTCCTTTTCATGTCCTTAAAAGTCTAGATTTCCACAGTTATTTTATTGCTTTTCTTTTCTCTATTATCTTCATCAAGATCTTTTTATTATTTTAATCTTCAGAATATAAACCACATTGAAAATTTAAATGTATGTACCCACACATGTAAGTACCTATATACATGTCTGTATACGTATGCTTAACCTAGTCATTTCGATTTCAGGTCAGAAAGGAGGTCAGTAGTTTTTTTTTTCAATAAGGTCAATTTCCCCAGAAGGGAATTGTAACTCAAGTAAATGTTCTCAGTGACTTCTCAGGAGGGCTCATAAACCTGAACCTTTTCTTTACGAGTCATGGCACAGCAGTTTACTAAATGTCTCCTTATTACACAAAGAATGTTTCACTCAGAACCTACTGGCATTGTACTTCAATAATTTTCCATTTGTAAAGTGTAAATAACTTAACTTTCCGGACTTTTACAGTATTATCTGACATATAATATTCACTTAATAAGTGCTTGTTGATTAAGAGATTGATAAGATAAAGAATGAGCGTATGATTTATGAGTCAATACCTGGAGTCTTAAGTTAATCTTTGTTGCCATTTTGGAGTTGTCTTAAAGAGGCCAAGATTTCCCATGTATCCAGGGCCATCTCCATTCATCCTGATCTATATCTTGCCACTGGCCCCATATGGCTCTGGAGGAGAAAGTGAGGCTGGACCTTGTGTGGCCCTCCCTCATTTAAACCCAATCCACTTGCATGTCATGGCATCACCTCTCTGATGTCACGGTCCTCTTTGAGAACGAAGGACAAACAACCACACTCCCAAACACAAACACACATAGGTGGGGCCCTGGCCAGAGAGTTTCAGGACAAGAGCTGGTTTTCAGTAGCTCTCCACTTGTTGTCCAGGAAGGGTTCTCTCTGGAACAGCTTCTAGGACCTTTCATCTTTGTAAGGGTCCAGATAGGACCATGTCCTTAGGAACGTTGACTTTGTGCCAGAAGCTTCGTCTCTAGTTACCTTTGGCCATATAAGAGCATAGCATTCACATGCCACCCTGTATGAAAGACCAGTGCCAGTCTCCTCAAATGGGTTTGGATCCAGCTGCCTCTGAGCCTCTTATCCAGCCTTTCCAACATTCTGCCTTGTTATTTGTGTACTTGCCTTTTCCTTTCCCTAGCTACTATATCTCAGGTTCTTGGGGACTGAGGCCATGCTTTTGCATTTCTTTTGGTATCAGCACTGTGCTCTGTGCATAATGGGCATTCATCACATGTTTATTCAATTGAATTACATCTTGAGATGGAAGGCATTTTATTGGTTTAATCTCTTCCCACTCAGGAATCTCATCTCCAGCAGTGCTGGACCCTGTTTAAATACTTCTCTTGAAGGGGAACTCCTTACCTTGGGAAGCAGCTTAGTCCATTGTTGAACAGCACTCATTGTTTATAAAAAACAAAAACAAAAAAGCCTTCTTTAGGAAGGATATTAGACCAGTGAAATAGCAGACCATTCTGTTCTGCATTCTTACATTTCCTCAAATTTTAGACATTGGGATATATGATGTTTGTTTAAGCTATTACTTTCCCAACCAGATGTAATAAGAGTGAATCTTGTGTGAGGTAGGGAACTTTATAATAGAATATTTATTATTGCCTCAGAGACACTGTAGAATAGTAGAAAAAAATGCTGGGACCAGAAGATCTAGTGTCTAGACCTGTTCCTGCTACTTCTAGTCATGTCACCTTGGGCAGGTCAGTTCAGGTCTCAGGGTTTCAGTCTCCTCCTCTGTAGAATGAAAAAATTGGACAATATGAAATCCAAGGTCCCTTCTGACTCCTTTGCCCCTATGATAGTGTTGCTGTGCTCTATATTGTGAAATAAAACATTAGATTTCTCTGCATGTGTTCCTCCCTAAGGCTGTGTGTTGCAGTTGTTTCTTTTAAACTTAGATGGAACAGACTTTGATTTGCTAATGGGATCAGTCAGTAAACATTTATTAAGTCCCTACTACATGCCAAGAACTCTGCCAAATGCTAGGAATACAAAAAGAGGCAAAAGGTAGCCCCTGCCCTCAGGGAGCTCACAGTCTAATGGAATGTGAGGACAATAAGGAAAGAAAATCTTCAGTTTAGAGCTGTTCCTGATTTACTTAACTTCATTCTTTCTTTCCTTCTTCTCTTAAAATCAGGTAGTAAAGAAAGTGAAGTCCATGCAGATGTTCCACACTCCAGTCACCTCAGCCATGCAAGGAGATAGATTGGGCCTCTGTGTGACCCAGTTTGACCCCAAGTTGCTAGAACGGGGGCTAGTGTGCACACCAGAATCTCTCCATACCATCCATGCTGCAATTGTTTCTGTTAAGAAGATTCCTTATTTTCGGGGCACTCTTCAGACGAAGGCAAAGTTTCATATAACCGTTGGTCATGAAACAGTGATGGGAAGGGTGATGTTTTTCAGCCCAGCTCCCGATCAGTTTGATTGTGAGCCCCTGGAGAATACCTTCGACTTTGGAAAGGAATATCTGTATCAAGAGCAGTATTTGTCCAAGGACTCCACCACTGCAGAGGAAGACAAGAAGAGCGACCAGCCTGTTGAGAAGTGGCCAGAACAGCAGTGGGCTCTGCTGGAGTTTGAGAAGCCTGTCACCTGCCCAAAATTATGTCTTGTGATTGGCTCTAAACTTGATACTGACATACATGCCAATACTTGCCGCCTGGCTTTCCATGGGATGATGCTTCAAGGACTAGAAGATAAGAACTATGCTGAAACTTTTCTGCCCAAGCTGAAGGTGTATAAACTGAAACACAAGGAGGGACATGTCGAAAGGGTAAGCAGTATCTTTTTTTTATTTCTTTTTTGGCTGCCTGGTTCTTGGAGACATATTTGGATAACATGGGCTTAGTGAAAGTTCCTTGCAAACATTCTGTAATGTTGTCTCTTTTTTTTAAAATTTTAACATTTTTATTTAAAGTTTTGAGTTCCATATTCTATCCTTCCTTCCCCTTACTCCTACCAAGACAAGCAATCGGATAGAGTATACATGTGCAATTATGTGAAAATTTCCCATATTAGTCATTTTGTACAAGAAAACTCAAATAAAAGAAAAAAAGTGAAAAAATATTGTTCCCGGATCAAAGGGGTATGCCCAGTAATGTTGTCTCTTTAGTTGGAGGTAGTGACTGCTTGGGATCAGAGAGAAGGTACTCTGACTTTTTGCCGAAGCAAACTTGAAACAGGATCTTTTAGTATTATGGCTAGGCACCAGCTCTAAGAACGTCCTCATTCTTTAAATTGCCTTTTAGATTTTAGGTGAAAAAGACTATATGATATTCCATATTCTTGAAGCCCTTGTAAGGACTGGCCTATCTTTATTAGCCTCTAGCGCTGCCATTCAGGAGCAGTCTGTTGTAAGGAAACAGTACTGTTTCATCCTGAGATAATTCTGGAATTTTCACCTCATAACCAGATTTTACCTTACGTCTCTGATGTACTTGATACCAAACCAAGGTCTGTTCTCTCTTTCATACTGCTGCTTGCCCTCTTTATACTTGAGCGTCCTCTGGTCATTCTGAGGTAGCAGGGGCAAATCGGACCTCTGAGTGGCGTAGTGGCAGGGCCAAGGATGTAGAGAGTGGCGTAGGAGGGGGACAGCGGTTTATTCATTCTATCAGAGTCTTAAGAATCAGGACTTACATTAAGGCTCTGCCCCAGTGTACAGCTGAACCTTGTTCCTGTCTGCTGTTCATGATGAGCCCCATCATGGTGCTGGCCACGGTGGTAGTGTACCACTCATTTGTAGGTCACGGAAATGGAAATTATTTCATCAAATGCTTTGCAAGCTTTAATCCACCAGATGAATGTTAGCATTTGTTATTGTTGTTATAAGTAACTATGACTGTATTTCAGTGTATTTTTGTTCAAAGCAAGTCAGTATAATAACTAAATTAATCTATTCACTTAACTGGCCTATGGGCTATGCGCATTTTGATACATTTGAGAAGGTCTCAGGAAGCAGAAAGAGGCCTGAAGAAGTAGGTAAGGGTCACGAAAAAAAAGAATCAGAAGAAAAAAAAATATGTGTTAGGACTATTGATTGTTTAATGTACTGATGACTCAAAGTTGAATTTATTCACAATGACAAATCTAAAAATATATAGAACTATTAATATAATTTCTGTCTAATTTTATTCAAATGTTAAGGACAAGCTCAAGTTCCATGCTCTCTATGAACCTTTCCTTGCCTCCTTTACCCCACAATAATCTCTCTGTGTCCCTCTTTGGTATTTGTAGAGCTCTTACCTCCAAACAATCATTCGTTGATCACATGCTTGTGGTGGCTCCCCAGTTTTATTGTAAGCACTGGGCCACTAAGGACCATGTCCCATTCGCCATCATGTTCCCACATGCACAGTTTGCTTTGTGTACGTCATGGCTACTCAAGGAAATATTTGCTGAATAAATGAACATGCAGAGGACCACAGACACAGGAAGTATCCTGAGAAGTTTCACTTCTTTGGTTAGTTCCAGAACTTCTCCAGCTACTTCACTTCAGCATGGGCACAGGTCTCAGAAAGAAATGAGGGAGACCAGTGGGGCCAATGTTGCAGTGCTTGTGCATGTGTGGATGTGGGTGCATGTGCATGTGTGTCTATGCAGCTGTCCAAGACACACTAGAGACTCCCTTAAGGCACTGAGATTCAGATGTTCTGTTGTCCACATCTTTAAACATTACTGAAGTGTTAACGTTTGGGTAGTATAGGAACTGAGTTTCTGAGTTGTTGTATTGCTCGAGGATGATTAGAGTTGAGGATAAGTAAATGATGTGTTCTTTATTGTTTTGGTATTTAAAGTATTCCTAGTGTTAAATAAGGAGATGAGTCTGGACCTTTTTTTTGTCTCCTTCAACTTACCCTCTCCTTTTCATAGGTGCAAAACAGTAATGAAATATTTTAAAGTCTTTTCATCTTTGTAGAAGGTAGGAATCTTGATGAAATTGTTTATTGGAGATTAGAAGTGAATTGAGAGACCCCCTTTGTTACTTAAGATCATCCTTTCCACACTATCCCAAAGACAGATCGCTAGAGACATCTAGTGTAAAGCTCTGGGCTCATTAAATGGAACATATGTTCCTTGTGATGAGTATTCCATGAATTTCCTAGCAATTTAAAAGGTGAGCTTGGAGAAGAAGTCATTGCCTCTTGTTCCCATTATAAGTCATTTCATAGTATTTAGAATCAGAATAATAAATTTCTCCAGTCTTGGAACCATGGACAATGTGTTTTGTTTTGTTTTAGATATTGCTTCTGTTTTCTTTCTTTGAAACAGAGAGTGACACTTGACATGTTATCCAAGACCTGACATGGAGCTCCTATCGGGAGTCACTAATCAAATTGAGGGAACATTATGTTTTGGGAGGTAGGGTAAGAAGCTGGAAACTGCTCTCTTTGCATTGTTTCAGGAGTGCATGAAAAATGCTGTGTACAAAACTTGTTCTAGCACTTCCTGTATCTTCACACCAGCTGTGCTTGACTGCCACCAGGAATTCCCAGACCCGTCACAACCCCAGCACAGTGTACTGCACAGCGTGTTCCAGCATTATATCCTAATCATTGGCACTTTTGAGGTGTGGACAGGCCAGATGGCAGTGAAGAGGTTAATGATGTCCCCAAAGAATTCTTCAGAACTAGTGTGAAATGACCAGATGTCATCACAGCACAGTGGAAGGGGACCATGGGGTGGGAGTCAGGAGATCTGAGTTCTAGATCTGACTCTGCTGTGACCCTTGGGCAAGTGACTTTCTCATTTTGGGCTCTATTTTCCTCCTCTGCAAAATGAGGGGTTTGAAAATGATCTACGTGGGCCTTCCTAGCACCACAAACAGGTTTAGTTCACTGAGATCAGACCAGAGTCCACCTTCAGCATGACAACACAGTCCAAGGACCAGGTCCTGTTGCTGTTCTCTGGAGGTAGAGCTTTCACCTGGTTCTTCCACTAGGAGACAGATTCCTTCTCCTTCTATTGACAGTCCAAGGCGTGACAGGAAGGTCTTTGGTGCTGAAAAATGGGAGCTACTTCTCTTTCTAGGTTGGAATGGGTCAACTGGACCTGGGCTAGGGTTGCCGTAACTAGTTGGTGAGATAGAGCAGTAAGAGTGCCCTTGCCTGAAGTGAGAAACCACTCCAGCTTAAGTATTTCTTTCCCACTTCTGACCTCAGCATGAGGGGCACCCAGATGGAACATCTGACTTCCTTTCCACCAGCTCTCTGAAATTGGTGTTCATTTCTATCAGGTTGGAAACTATGATTTCAGATAATTTTGTGTCAACTCTTTGCGAACAAGTTGATTGGTTAGCCAGAAGCAGCTGTTCATGGCTTTTGTTCACCCACCTTGCTCTGGGATACAGTATGTTCCTGTTAAATAATTGAAAGCATCTTTTTCCTTTAACTCAAAACATGATCTGGGATTTAGGTTGGGGGGCCATAAATCCAACCTCTTTTCCCAGTTGTCCTCTCCCTTGCTGGGGAAAGAGACTATTTCAGTGATTTCTTAAGACCTCTGAAGAGAGCACTCTAGTGGTTCTTCCCTACATGGTCTTCTTATATAGTGTTCTAGTGGTTCTTCCCTACACAGTCTTCTTATAACCCACAGTCTTCTCGTTCCAGTTTGCAGAAGTATGATTTTTCATGGTTCATGGAATCATATAAGCTTAGTGTTAGAAGGGAATTCAGAGGGCCTAGAATCTAACCTCTTGCCTCACATGGTAGTTCCATGATCTCCAAGCTGGTAGGTCCCTTCTTAGTACATCTCTTGGTATCATTTGGTCTGTTTTCTTCCTAGCCCACATTTGGCCATAATAGATATAGGTAACTTGGAAAGCTTTTTCCAGGCAAGCAAGGTACCAGCTGAGCCTGACAGGGCCAGAGGAAGAGAGAGGGCCTAATATTGACCAGCAACCTCTGTGACTTTCTCTTACTTTGTGGAATTCCACTAGAGCAAATTGTTGAGTTGGCAGTGTAGCTGACACGTGTGGAGTACCTACTCTGACCTGGAATTTTGTCTTCCTATTGGGATCTTTCCTTTCACATGAGAGCTAAGCACATTTCCTCTCTTTGACCATGTGAAAAAGTTCTGCTGCTCCTGAGGGAGATGGATACTGCCTTATCTTGTGTACTTCTCCTGGGTTTTCTGTAGCAAATGCTGAGGGACTGAATCATAGCCTGAGGAGTTGGTCCCGTGCTGATGCCTCACGTGACTCACTTCCACCTACAGGGCCATTGTTTGCCTAAACGCTGTGACTTTCTCAGGATAGGGACATTGTGTTTGGGAGAGGGGCACAGTACAGCATTCTAAGTCAATGACAGATAGGCATGAATAGACCTTGGAGAAAGGAGAGGGGCAATCCCTCATAACTTCTCAGTTGAGTTTTTGCTTTTTATGTTGGTTCAGTGAAAATAATCACATACTTTGGCGGGCTTTATGTTTCCCTTATAAAGAGTAATTCTCACTTAATGTTTGAGTTAGACCTCATTTTGAAAACTGACAGGCAAACGTCCTTACTTATAATTTTGTCCTCAGGGGGGTTAGTATTTTAGGGTTCCCTATGGTTTAGGAATAGCTGCTCTGGGACATGAAATCTGGTGATTCCTGAAGTCATCTTTGGTGACAGTGCATCCTTTACATACCAGATCAGCTGGAACTTTTCCTCCCATGATTCTTACTTCTTTCCCCAGTATTCCACTTCTTTTTCTGCTAGTGTTTCTGGTGTCTATTCCTACTTCTTAGGTTTGCAGGTTGCTCCTGCAGACAGACTACTTAGATTATTGGTGATACCTGGTCCAAAAAACATTGCCCAGCCCCAGGAGAGCACTGCCATGTGTAGGATATAGTAATGCATATATAGGACCAGAGTATACATAAAGGACTTGACTGTTGCCTGACCCAGTTAGTGAATCATGATCCAAAGATTTGGAAAAAAGACAATGCTGTGTGCTTTGAGGAATGAAACAACAGCCTGGGAGCAAGGCCAACATGTCCATACATACATATGTACCTACAAATAGACCCACTCTTTTTTGTGGTAGCAAAGAAATGGAAACAGAGTAGATATCATGGTACATGAATGTAATGTAATATCACTCTGCTATCAGAAACAATGAATATGTAGACTTTTATAAATTAGATGTTGATGCAGAGTGAAGTTAGCAGATTCAGGAAAACAATACATACAATGACAACAGTGCAAATGGAAAGAACAAAAAGAAAGTGAACTCTGTAATTATAGTGACTGGGAAGTTTGGCTCTGCACAGGAGATGCTAAAATGCATTGCCCTCCCTTGCTGCAGGGGTAGGTGACTAAGACTATTACATCTGCTGTCAGACTCTGTCCATGTGTTGGGTAGGGTTGCCAAAGTGCTTGCTTTTTCCTTTTTTCATTCTTTTTTTATGAGAAATGTCTTACTGGATAAGGAAAGTAGACATCAGGGTATATTCAGATGAAGATCAATCAATAAAAATTTATTAATTGGCTTTTGTGTGCCAGGGAATGCTGGGGAAACAAAAGGACATCCCCTACCCTCAAGGAGTTTACAGTATAGTGGGGGAAACAATATGCAAACACACATACATATTTGTGTGTATACATATATGTGTATATGAAGTAAATTGCATACAGGATAAATAGAAAATAATTAAAGAGAGGAAAGGCACAGGAACCAAAGGCTAAGGAAAACTTCATGTAGAAGGTAGGATTTTAGTTGGGACTGAAAGGAAGCCAGAGAAATCAGTAGTTATTAGGGAGGAAGAGTTTTCCTGGCATGAGAGACAGACAGAATAATGCCTGGAACTAGGAGATGGAGTATCTTGTTTATGGAATAACCAGGAGACCAGTGTCACTGGATTGAAGAGTATGAGTTGGGGATTAAGGTGTAATGAGACTGGAAAGGTAGGAGGGAACATTTGGTGTTTGATCCTAGGAGTGATAAGGAGATACAGGAATTTATTGAATAGGAGGGAATGATTGAACCTGCACGCTAAGAAAATCACTTTAGTGGCTCAATGGAGGATCAGTTAGAGTGGGCAAAGACTTGAGGCAAGCAGAGCCACCATCAGGCTGCTGCAGAAGAAGGATTGCAAAAATGGGTATCCTTATTTGGAGTTTTCTGTTTTGTACAAATGTCTATGAGAATGAGAGTAGTGTTTGTTTTTGGCATCATTTTGCTAGCTCCCTCCTCCCCATGAAAGCCAGGTGGAAGAAGAATTGACTGTCCAGGTTGAAATGAAAGAGGAGAAAAAAGACAGAATGTGAAGGAGACTGATTTACTGCAGCATAGATTATAGAAGGAAAGATATAGGATGTCAGAGCTACTTATACTTGGCTAAATCCCTGTCAGCTGATCCAGGACAGTATCATCTCTGCCACCTGATCCAGGACTCAGCTCTGCCATTTGATGTAGGATGCTTCCTACCGTTACTGTTTGAGTAACCTCTCATACAAGACATTCTCGCTTCTAATGCATAACATACCTGGCTGAAAGCAGGACTTAATCCAAATACAGTTGCACCATGGACTCCCCTGGCATTCTGTAATTATGTTCTGTCCCTTTTTTTAGTGGCTATGTGGATGTAGCATATATGTAATAAATTGTCTCTTCTTATTGGTTGAAGAAAAAAAAAGAATGAATAGTGTGTAGATTAGGTAAACAACAAGAAAATATTGAACATTATATAATGGGGATCAGTCCATGTGTGCTCTCCACAGACACAAGCAGCCACTGGCGCCGTTGGCAAAACTCCTTATGACTTGGACAGGGAAGCAGGAGGACATCACCCAACCAACTGTAAACATACAGACGCCACTGGGAACATTGCTCTTGCTTTGAAGTCTGAACATAAGTTTGTTTGGTCCTGCTCGACTGCTGATGGTATGCTAAATACAGTAATAGCACAGGCAATCAGGTGAATAACAATATGTCTTTGCATGTATTGGTTAAAAAATAAAAAGATGGAAGATGAATTTTCTTGCCAGCCCATTATTGACATAGAGAACCACAGAATCTCGGACCTTAAAAGTAATTTCTCTGGCCCTCACTTTCCTTATCTATAAATGAGGCCCTTATTTTACAAGTAATAAAGTTAAGGCCTGAATAGGAAGATGTGATTTATCCAAAATTATACAAGTAGTTAGTGTCAGGACCAGAACTGGGATCTAGGTCTCCTGATTCCCAGTCCCATCTTCTTTCCACAACTCTGTGTTCCTCTAGAGTATGAGAGAAATCAATACATCTTTATAGCCATAATTTAAAAAGCAAAACAAAACAAAAAAACTTTTTTAGGAAGCTTCACAAAACATTTTTTTCTATTTTTAGTTTTTCATTTAACAAGAACTTTAAAAATTGATCCATTCTTTCTTCTAAACCTCTTCCCACATCCTCATTTGAGCAAAAGATACAACTTTCAATATACAGCTGCATAGCCTAGTGAAGCAAACTCACACGTCCGTGTCTGCTTGAGCATTTTAAGTTAGTCACCTCTCTATTAGAAAATGCGTGACGTGTTCCCAAAGCCCCGATGTTGCTCATGATTCATTCACTCTAGCTCTACAGTCTTTACAGCCGCCATTTTGCTTAGCGTTTGCTAATTCAAATCCTACACTAGATACAGTGGAAGCAGAATCTGCTTTCAACACAAAGTAAAGATACCTTTCACTTAAGCAGATAAAGGAAATGTTCTCAGCAAGAAGAGCAAAGTCATTTGTCATTATTACTTTCTCAGGCTTGTTTGATTTTATTTTGTAATTTCAGAATTTTATTGGACACAGGATTATAAATTTGCCTGTTAGTGACAAATCCTTAGTTCCTTTCTAGTGGGCTTTGATGTTTTACATGTGCACATGCACATATATACATATATAAGTGTGTGTATGTATGTATGTAGAGGGTTAACTAACTATGCTAAAGTTCCAGTTAACAGGATAAGCCTCTAAGGTAGTAAGCCTTTATTTGGTATTCCGATCGGGTAGAGTTCTGTAAGGTACAGAATTAGTAGCCAAAGTCTCTTGATCCTGGGCCTTGGTAAACCTAGATTTGTTGTCTCTCTGTTAGGGAAAAATAGACTGTCTCAGTCTGTTAGGTCAGGTCTACCCCTTTGTGGGTGAAAACTATAAAGAGAACCAGTAGAATTGCTGGGCTCAGGGGCAGGATGGGGTGGGATCAGAGCCAAGATAGTGAAGTAAAAGCAGGGACTTCCCTGAGCCTTCCCCCCAAAGCCCTCAAAATACCTGTAAAAAATGACTTTAAACAAATTTTAGAGCTACAGAATCCACAAAATGACAGAGTGAAACAAATCCCTGGCCCAAGACAACCTGGAAAGTTGACAGGAAGGGTCTCTTGCACCAGGCAGGGAGCAGAGCAAAGTATGGCCAGCAGAATGGCTGGAGCAGGCCTCAGGGGACTGAATCTTTGGCAGCTGTGGCAGTTTCCAGACTTCGAAACCTACAAATGCCAAAAAGTGCAGTGGAAGAATTCTGTGGGACCTAGGTAAAAGAGAAGTGTGTGGTCTGTCAAGGTCTAGGCAGGGTGGTTATGGCAATGGCAGAGGAAGCAGAGTCTGCTTCCAGAACTTTGGGCCCACATATGGTGGGGGATCTAATAGTTGATACAAAGTCCCTGAAGCCTGGGATAGTACAGCCACCCCCACCCCCATCCCCACTGGAAGCAGAGTCCTACCTTGACAAAGGGTTAGAAAGTGAACTTTCTAACTGGGAAGATGAGTGAACATTGTAAAAAGAACTCAGACTATAGAAACTTACTTTGGTGACAAAGAAGATCAGAATATATAACCAGAAGAAGACAACCAAGTCAAAGCTTGGTTACATTAAAAGCCTTCAAGAGAAATATGAATTGGTCACAGGTCATGGAAGAGCTCAAAAAGGATTTTGAAAATCAAGTAAGAGAAGTAAAGGAAAAATTGGGAAGAGAAATGAAAATGATACAAGAAAATCATGAAAAAAAGTCAACAGCTTGCTAAAGGAGATTCAAAAAATTGCTGAAGACAATAACACCTTAAAAAATAGACTAACCCAAAAGAAGTCCAAAAAGCCAATGAGGAGAAGAATGCCTTAAAAAGCAGAATTGGCCAAGTGGATAAGGAGATCCAAAAGCTAACTGAAGAAAATGATTCTTTAAAGATGAGAATGTAGCAGATGGAAGCAAATCAATTTTAAAAAAACCAAGATTGTAAAACAAAACCAAAGGAATGAAAAAATATCAGACAATGTGAAATATCTCATTGGAAAAATAACTTAACCTGGAAAATAGATCGAAGAGAGATAGTTTAAAAATTATTGAACTACCTGAAAGCCATGATCAAAAAAAGAGCCTAGACATCGTCTTTCATGAAATTATCAAGGAAAACTGCCCTGATATTCTAGAACCAGAGGGTAAAATAGATATTGAAAGAATCCACCAACTGCCTCCTGAAAAAGATCCCAAAAGGAAAACTCCTAGGAGTATTGTAGCCAAATTCCAGAGCTCCCAGATCAAGGAGAAAATATTGCAAGCAGCCAGAAAGAAACAATGCAGATACTATGGAAACACAATCAGGATAACAGAAGATCTAGCATTTTCTACATTCAGGGATTGGAGGGCTTGGAATATGGTATTCCAGAGGTCAGAGGAGGTAAGATTAAAACTAAGAATCACCTACTCAGCAAAACTGAATGTAATCCTTCAGGGGGAAAAATGGACATTCAGTGAAACAGAAGACTTTCAAGCATTCTTGATGAAAAGACCAGAGCTGAATAGAAAATTTGACTTTCAAATACAAGAATCAAGAGAAGCATGAAAAGGTAAGCAGGAAAGAGAAGTCATAGGAGACTTATTGAAGTTGAACTTATTGCATTCCTACATGGAAAGATTTGTAACTCAGGAGACCTTTCTCAGTTTTAGGGTAGTTGGAAGAGATGGATAGATGAATAGAGAGATAGATAGAGAGATAGACAGAGAGACAGATAGAGAGACAGATAGATAGCATGGAGTGAGTTGAATATGAAGAGATGATACCTAAAAAATAAAATTAAGGGATGAGAGAGGAATATATTGGGAGAATGAGAAAGGGAAAGTTAGAATGGAGTAGACTATTGCACATAAAAGAGGCAAGAAAAATGTTTCACAATGGAAGGGAATAACAGGTGAGGGGACTGATAAGAAGGGAGGACAGATTGGGAGAGGAGGCAGTCAGAAGCAACCTCTTTTGAAAACAGACAGGGTCAAAGGAGAAAATAGAATAATTGGGGCAGATCAGGATAGGATGGAGAGAAATATAGTTGGTCTTTCACAACATGGCTATTATGGAAGTGTTTTGCATAACTGCACATGTATAACCTATATTGAATTGTTTTGCCTTCTCAATGAGGGTGGATAGGGAGGGAAGAAGGGAAAGAATTTGGAATTCAAAATTTTTTAAAAATATATTTTGAAATTGTACATGCAACTGGTAAATATGATATACAGGCAGTGGAGTATAGAAATCTATCTTTCCTTCAAGAAAGTAAGGGGGGGAATGATAAAAGGGAGAGCAGAGTAGGAGAAAGGGTAATCATAGTGCATGCCATCTCGGGTTGGGGCAAGATGGGAAGAAAATTTGGAACTAAAAATCTTGTGGAAATGGATACTGAACGCTAAAAATAAATAAATAAATATTAAAAAAAAAAAAAAAGAATTGCCGAGGTTCTTTGTACCTTTTTTTTGTCATCTTCCTTTTCGAAAGACAAACCTGAGGTCAGCAGAGTTAAGAATGAAATTGGACACAGGAAGCTTCCATGGCCTCTAGGAGTATGACCAGAGACACAGAGGAATTGCATGCACTGTATGTACGCACATGTTACCATATGATCTAAGAGAATAGTTTCTGATCCTAGGCTTATAGAAGCTGCCACAGAACCTTTCAGACTGAAAAGTGGCAGCTGTAGAGGAGAGCCATGTGGCTTACTGATAGGAGTTTGTGAACCCCAGGCCCTTTGATAGAGATGAAGGGGATATTTCTCAGGTAGTACCAGTCTTGGAGTTCAACATCCCCAAGTTTGAGAGTTCCAGGATCCAGTGTTCTGGAGAAAGTCACTTCTTAGAATAAAATCATACACTAAGAAACTGAATCAACAAAAATCTAACGCTGGGACATGAGAAATATTGGGACTCATTGGATAGTGAAAAGAGTAGATTTTTAGAGACTGTTTTGAGACCTTTTTGTGCACTGCATTTTCTCTTAAATGGAATAAAGTTCATCCTATGCTTGATATTATATTATTTTCTTTTAGATTCATACAAAAGCTGAGGTCTCTTAATCCTCTCTATAGGAACCCTAGCACAGGCTGTGTGCTAAGATTTCCCAGACTACACTCTAGGTAGGGACAAAACAGGGTTTTTGTGGGGGCACCCCAAGATTGAATCCAGTCTGTGTAAGTCCAGAACTTGAGGCATAGGGAAACATATATAAACGGCTACCAAGGTGTGATAAAAGATCCCTTGGTCTCAAATATCTCTTCTGCCCTATTTGTTGGTGTCCACTCCTCAAGATAAATAGTCCTTTTGATTAAGTCATTTTGTTGCTGGAAAAACTGTTAAAATGTAATTATGTCCTTAAATACTTATCTTCTGGGAAAACTCGGTTGTGATGCAATTATATTTTTACTACTTTATCTGCTATGAATGCCTTAGTTTATTTTATTAGATAAATATCACTTTGGAAAACAAGGAACAGAGTTCTCAGGTAATAACATACAAGACAGGTAAGTTCTGATTGCATAAAGATGAAATGGAAAGTTCCAGAGTACACTGCCCAGGCAGGTTGGTAGGATAAAAAATGGAGTTCTGGGATAGGAATTGGAAGGCCTGAGTTCAAATCTAGCCCCAGACACTTACTAGCTGTTTTGGGCACATCAGTCAAGAAACATCCATTGTGATATGTCATACATTGTGCTAAGTTCTAGGGACATAAATAAAGCCAAAAGATACCCCCTCAAGGAGCTCATAGTGTAATGGAGAAGACAACAGGCAAGCAACTATGTACCATATGAATAGGAAATAATTAACGAAGAAAAATCTCTAGAATTGAGAGGGATTGGGAAAGGGTTCTGTAAATACTTGAACTGAAAGTCAGAACCATAGAATTTTAGAGTTGGAAGATACCTCAGTGGTCATCCAGTTTAATCTGTACCAACAAAGGAATCCCTACCACAGCACACCCAGTTTCTTCCTGGAGGCAGCCCCTTCTACTTTTCTGAAATCATCTTGTGTTTTTGAAAAGAGCAAAGTGAAGCCCTCTTGAAGCCTGTTTGTCTGATTCTGGACCTAGTCCTCTTTCTACCACTTTGTGTGACCTCTCTTCTTGTACTATCTTTATCTCTGATGTAGTAGATTGGTAAAATTCCACAGACCTTTAAGCTATAATGTGAGAAATCAGATGATACATTAGTGGCCTCAGAGGCAAGACTTCTGGCAATGGTGTCTTATCTAGAGTCAGATTAGAGCCTATCCTCTTTAGTATTACCCATTCCCTATAGTAGTATTGGAAACTTGAGTTCTCCAACAATCATAGCTTAATAAATGTGGTCACTTGTTCATAAAACAGTGAAACTGCCCATCTACAGTGAGAGTCGTGGACTCTGATGTAGTATTTTTCTTTAGGAATGATAAAAACAGAAAATTCACATTTAGCAATCACTTCCTTGGATTTTAAATTAAAATTTTTATTTCCTCCCCCTCCAAAAAAAATTCTGAAAAGTAGAGGTATAGCACACATGGCATCTTTCATGTATAGAGAAACTAACCCAGACTCACAGCCTTTTTAAAAAACAGGTTGGATTCTTTTTACTTTTACACCACTGTAAAATATTTTTCAGTAATATCGCCACCACTTTAGAACCATTCCTGTAACAAAGAAATATGGTTAAGCAAAACAAAGTGCATCTGACAACATATTAAGAAATCCATACCCATGATCCAACTCTTCTTTTTCCTGAAAAAAAGAGTGAGGTTTTCATGATCAAGTCTCTGGAACTGAGATCAGATATTGTACATGATTTCAGTTCCAGTCTCTTTTAGTGGTGTATTCATTTACATCATTGTCCCACAGGCTTCTTCCTCATATTTCACTCTTCGTTTTGCATTCTTGATTCAGCAAAACTTAGTTTTTGTCCACAATGATACCCTTTTTTTTTTAAACCACCAGACTGGACCCGCTCCTTCCTATGGTGACACTATGTTTTGCCAGGATAGACTGAAGAACTGAATTGAAGCTTTGAACTAATGGGAATAAACCCACTTTTACTTTTATATGAAGCTTGACATCTTATGTAGTGCTCTCCTCTCACAGCAGTCCTGGAGGGAATGAGCACAAGTAAGATTATTCCACTTTGTATATGAAGGAACTGAGACCCAGAGAACTTAAATGGTTTTCACAAGATCACACGGGGAGTCTGTATGAACGTACCTGGTGACCCTGAAGAGAGATGCCAGTTTAAGAATTTGGTGGGCAGGAGAGGGAAAGAAGAAGGAAGGAAGCAGATTCTGAGATCTGTAAAATAATGGATAGTAGAAAGACAGAGAGAATTTGATTAGTTCTGGATTCATGAAAGAAGACAAATCAAATTCTTTACAGGGTGTGATTGGGTACAAGGAAGGTTGTGTGCATGTGTAGAGTCTGAAACTAGACCTCACTGGTGATTTGTGTGCTTGAACCTGTGGCATTCTCACATAGACCTGTTTAAAATAGGCAGAAATGAATCTAATCCCAAAAAGAATTAAAGAGGTCACCCCTGGCTTCAGAGAGTCAAATGCCTAAACCTTCAGGAAGAGCTTCCTGTTAGTGTTTTCTCATTGTTTTATACCACCCTGACAGTCAGTAGTGAGTCCAACTAAAATATCTGCTCCTTTCATTTAGGCTCACTCCCTTTCTCTGCTCTTTACCAGAATGGGGAACACCTAACTGAGAGCTACCTCATCTCAGATGTTCAGAGGTTGAATGGCTGAGGACAGTTAACACCAAAAATTATTTATGAAGCACCTTCTAAGGTCCAAGCACTGCCCTGGGTTGTAATCTCCTTAACTTTTCTTTTTTTTCTGCCTGTAAACAATACTACTTCTTCTGTTCATCATTCATGGAATTAGTTTTCTTCCTTCTCAATCATGTCGATCTTTTAATTCTTTCCAACTTCCTTGCATCATTTTAAAGCATGAAGACTTCTTCATTTTGTCTCTTATCCTCAGCAACTAGCCTAGTGCCTGGTATATAGTAGGTGTTTAACAAAAGCTTACTGAATTGACAAATGGTCAAAGGATATGAATAGGTAGTTTTCAGAGGAAGAAATTAAAGCTGTCCATAGTCATATGAAAAAATGCTCTGAATCACAATTGATTAGAGAAATGCAATTAAAACAACTTTGAGGTACCATATCACACCTGTGATTGACTAACATGACAAAACGGGAAAATGATAAATGTTGGGAAGATGTGGGAAAATTGACACACTAATGCATTGTTGGTGGAGTTGTGAATTGGTGCAACCATACTGGAGAACAATTTAGAACTATGACCAAAGGGCTATAAAACTGTACATGCCCCTTGACCCAACAATACCACTTCTAGTTCTGTATCCCAAAAGATCATAAAAATGAGAAAATGACCCACATATACAAAAATATTTTTTTTGATGGCAAAGAATTGGAAATTGAAGGAATGTCCATCATTTGGGAAGAAGACTGAACAAATTGTGATATATGAATGTAATGGAATACTGTTGTGCTATAAGAAATGATGAGCAGTGGAACTTCGGAAAAACCTGGAAAGACATATATGAATTGATGCTGAGTGAAGTGATCAGAACAAGGAGAACATAGTACACAGTAACAGCCACATTGTGTGATGAGTGATTTTGATACACAGTAACAGCCACATTGTGTAATGAGTGATTTTGATAGACTTAGCTCTTTTCAGCAATGCAAAGATCTAAGACAACTTCAAAAGACTCACAATGGAAAATGCTATCTGCATCCAGAGAGAGAACTATGGAGTCTGAATGCAGATGGAAGCATACCATTTACTCTCCTTTTCTTTTGTTGTTTTGTTTTCTCTTTCTTTTGGTTCTTCCCATTAATTCTAATTCTTCTTTACATTGTGACTAATATGAAAATATGTTTAATATGAAAGTATAAATAGAACCCATATCAAATTATATGCCATTTTGGGGAGGAGGGAGGAGAGGAAGAGGGAGCAAATTTAACATTAAAAATCTTTTGGAACTGAATGTTGAAAACTAAAAATAAATTGATTATTAAAACACAAAAGAAAAAACAAAACAAAAAAACTTGTTGAATTGGATTAGAAGAAGACATAAATAGCACATTCTCTTAAAATACTAGAGTATAGCTGGGAGAGCTGACTCCTGGCCCATGGAATTATAGAAGAGGATTGCTGAAGGCACCTTAGAGACACTCCATTTCAGTGCTTTCTTTCTGCAGATGAGGAAGGAGAGGCTCCGAGAGGGGGATTGACTTGTCCCTGGTCCTCCAGGCCCACAGGAAAGGAGCCAGGATTGAAACTGAGGTCTCCTTACTTCCCACGCAGGAATCTATGCCATGATAGTCTCCTTAATTTACAGATGGGGAAACTAAGACCCATAGAGACTAAGAGACTTGTCTGGTAACTTTTTAATGTATCACAGAATCATAGCAAAAGTAATGTATTTCTGCAACACACCATTTCATATCAGCTCATTGCTTCATTATCAGTTTTACATTTTAAACTTACTGATTTAGAAAGTATCTTATTTTCTTCTTTTTACCTGGGAGTTATGTCAAGGTTAATTGATTAGTTTCAAGTCATGTAAAATGTCAGTGCTCACTTAAAGGACCAAGTCTTAGCACCTGGTCCATCTTCTAGCTTACTCATAACTTGATGTAACTTATTTTCAGGAAGTCCTTAAAATTAGAGGCTCTCCTTCCATGGGGTCTCTCCTGGGAAGGGAGTAGCCTAGCAGAGCCGAAGAAAAAGCTCTAGGCTTTTAGAGTCAGAAGATCTGAATTTGATCCCTAGCCATGTGATCTTCTGAAAGTCACTTAACCATCTAAGCCTCAGTTTCCTCCAATATAAGTGGGAATAATTATATGACTTCCTCTGCTTGAAATTCGGAAAACCTTTAAAAAGTGCCGCATCGATGCTTGCCATTCTAGAGAATCAGCATGAACTGGAGAAGAGAATGCTGGTCTAAATCCTGGCTCTGGGTGATCATGGACAAGGAAAGAGCTCTTCGAATTTTAGTTTCTTCTGTTATGACATAATTAAGTAATTCTATTCCCTTCCTCAAAGGGTTGTTATAAGGAAAACATTCTGTAAACCTTAAAACACTATATAAATGTGAGTTGTTACATCATTATTGCTGTTTATTTTGTGCCCTTTTACAAATGGAAAATCTGACTAACAAGTGTCCTTGGATAGGGCTTGTGTCCTTATCAGAAATTGAAGGTACTGAGCTGGTGTGGAGGCTGATGCAAGCTTAAAGATCTGCTTATGTCATCAGAAAATCACAGGGAAGAGGTGCCTGAGAATAGAGGGTTCTTGGGTGGGACTTAGTAGAAGAGATTCAACAAGTGCTCCCTTCCATCTAGAGTCATAAAGCACTTTTTTTCCTTTGCAAATGAAATTAAAGACAAAAAGCCAAGCAGGAGGGGATATTTCATCACATCAGTTCTATTGTGTCTTCAGGACTGAGCCATAAAACGAGTCACAGAGACATTCTCTTTGAACTTGAAATTCTTTCTAAACTACTGCTTTAAACCAAGGGAGAGATGAGAGGCAAGCAGGCTGAATGCTCTCCTTCTCTCTGTTGCCTTTCTCAAAAACCCTTAAGTGAGTTTGATTCTGCACCTCGGCTCATAAATTTAAAAAAATATTATCATAATGTAGGTCAGTGAACTGGAGCGCCACTGTACACCACAGGGATCACAGGCAGAAAGGGAGCCTTCCCTGCCTGCTAGGGCGAAGGACAGTGTAAACAAGACTTGGAAGAAGCCTTTAGCTCTCGCTTGCCCTAATCCTTTGTTTATGCAGCACTTAAACTGACTTTTGGGGTCGTCTCTGTCTGGCATTAAAGCCCTAAAGCTTTTTGAAGTTTCCCTGAAGTTAATAAAATTAGTCTGCCCTCATTGCAAGGCCCCTGCCTTGGAGGAGACTGGATCCTGTACTGTCTTTGCGGCATTTGGCTCTTTAAGTTAATAATATTTTGTAACAAAAAAGAGAGAGGCACAGAAGGCTCCCAAAAGATCATTCGATTAATAGGCAGCATGGACTGCCTTACCCGATTTTATGAAAACGGGGAGGATTCACGTGTAAAAAAAAATGATGTCAACTAAATTGAAGCAGAGTCATTGGAAGTGTAGATCTCCGTGTGAGAAAAACAAGGGGCATCTAAACTTCCTTTTTAATTTCCTTTTTGTTCTCATGTGAAGACATATGAAAGGAATGATCCCAGAGACAGAGCATAAGAGCACTAATGTATCCAGTCAGAGAATATTAGCCAGAAGGAGCCTGAGGAACCATCCAGAGTCCAGACCAGTTGCTTTTTGATGACCCCTCTTCCCCCAAAGACATATCCAGTCTTACAGATTTTATTATTCCTAAGCCTGTATCCAGATGCCTCTACCTTCCGTCATTATGGCTGTAAAAATCTTTTCATAGATTAATATAATAATTGACATTTCTGTAATGATTTTAAGGTTACAAAGTACTTGAATCACAATATCCAGTGAGGCATGTAGTTTGTGGATTGAAATGTCAGTTTTACAGCTGGGAAAACTGAGGCTTGAAGAGCTTGAATGACTTCCCCTCCACAAGCACCGATATAACTTCTCTCTCGGCTCAGCTGGGACCCCTGCCAGGAGCAAGTTCATTGGAAGAAGGTTCATCCAAACCTGAGCTCTGCTGCCACTTTGCTGGCGCCATTTATTGAACATTGCTTAGGCACCATTTTGCATGATTCTCTTTTCTTTATCTTATCCCTGCAACTAGATGATAAGTTCCTTTGGACTAGACCTGCTTTCTACATCCTTACCTTCCCCATTAAGCCTAGAACAGTGCTTTAGGCATTATAGACAAACAGTATTTGATGTTAGTATTAGATTTAATTGGCTATTAATTACTTATATATCACTCTTAGACTTTATGTTTAATATTTTGTGAAGTGATCTTGTACATAGTAATAGTAAAGGCAAATAGTGACAGAGTATATAGCGAGCTGGACTTAGAATCAGGAAGACCTGAGTTCAAGTCCCACCTGGGATCCTAGACAAGTCACTTCATCTCTCTGGGCCTCAAGCAATGTTGAAATCTCTAAGTTACTGATCAGGTGCCTTATTTGGTTTAATAGAAAGGATTCCTCTCCATGAGCTGAGGAAATCACAGGTCTGGTATATGTGTATACATATATGTGTGTGTGTGTGTGTGTGTGTGTGTGTGTGTGTGTGTGTGTGTGTGAGAGAGAGAGAGAGAGAGAGAGAGAGAGAGAGAGAGAGAGATTGGACTCTACAAAATGATCTGAGTAATTAAATGTTACTAACAGGGTGACTGTGGAAGGGAATTGAGAGATTCAGGTTCTTACTCCAATTATACCACAAACTAGCTAGATGACCATGGTTTATTCGTTTCCCTTGCCTAGGCCTCAATGAGTACTTGAATTAGATTTTCTCCCAAGTCCCTTTCAGCTCTTATTACATTCAAGTGTAACTTCCTGGGGATTAGAGATTGATGCATTCATTGTTTTAGTATTCTAATAGACCTAACCACATAATAGACACTTTAAAAATGTTTGTTCATTGATATTCTATGTTATTTCTCAGCTCTACTACCTAAATTACTGAAAGAACATCAACTCTTCACTCTGAGACAATCTTATATTGTCCAGCCTATGCGTATATATATATATGTCTACCTGTGAGCTCTAGCAGTCCTGTCATTGTGATATATGGCCTCACAGGTAGGACCTCATCCCAGAAAGAAGGGGAAGTACTAGTTTTGTGTTTTAATGAGCATAAAAAGTTTTCCATTTCCTGCTGTGGAGTCCTGTATGATCTAACCTTAAGTCTGAGGCAAGCAAGACCCTTGCCATGGGAGCTCCTGGCTGGCTGCCATACCCTCACAAAATCAGCTGGAGCTTAGATGGGAGTAATATTGCTCTTAAAGCCGCATAATATTGCATCTGTGGGTAATGGAGAAACATTTAAAAACCATCTCAGGAGCTTTGACCAAATAAACGTTCTGAGCACAGTTCTTCCCTAGTTCTACCTCTGGATTATAGATGGTTTATCAGCATGAATATGAGTAAATAGCAGATAATACTGACCACATTTCCTAATGACGTGTGAAAGTGTTGGAAACAGAATCCAAAGATTTGTCAGCACTCACCAGAATGCTTCAGCTCACAGAGGCAGCCAGCTGGTGCCAAGTCTTATTTTCCTGCACTAAGAGTCTGAACCTTTTATTAGATTTCTTAAGGACAGGTGCATGTGAAACTGACTAAGGAACAGCAGTGGGAGGTTGCCATTCCAAGAACTGGATTTACCTGGTTGTTTGGTTTAATGGCATCTTCTAGCTTCAGCCTGTGAGTGATGTATGACAGTTAGCTCAATTTTGTAAAATCATAATGAGTTTAAATGAATTGTTATTTGGAAAGAATTTGAGTTTCATGATACCTCTTGAGGTTCAACAGAATTCAGTTTTTCCACATTATAAGTGGCAGTTTTATAAAATAAAAATTACATCTTTAAAAAAATAAAAACAAACCAACCTTAGTCTCCTCGGCTAAAAGTGATTGTATCCTTCCATTGTACTCTGAGCCCTCAGGACTGTGGCTCATTCATCTTTTTATCTCCCTCAGAATTAAGCACTGTACATTTCAGGGGGAAGGTGCTTAATAACTATTTGTGAATGAATGATCATATGGATTTTAATGAAGTTTTTCATCTTAATTTATTAACTAAGATAGCAAGAATGCTGTGTTATATTTTGTATTCTGTCATAAACAGAATATTTTTTCTGGAAAATTTTTAGGGTAAATTGATTATCTTTTTTTCCAAAAAATTCATTTTTACAGAACAACTTTAGCCTTGAGTAAAAATTGGATTTTACTATAATTTGAGACCCTTGAGAAAGAGGGTTCGAAAGTCAAGTTTACAAGTCACTGCTGTAGCCAGGAAGGGCGCTGTCTCACGTGCGCTGGCCTTGTATGGCTTGTGTGACATCTGTCTTAGCCTCTGGAGCCCTCCATCCCTCTGACTTGTCCTGTACCAGAACTGGAAGCCGATAATGATTGATCTGTAGTGAAGCCCTTTGTTCTCCTTGAAGAGAAGTAGAAAGTGAACAAATTGTAGTTGGTATTTGCTAGATTGTAGGTTTCTGTGAGGTAGTAACAGTGATTTTTATCTTTATATCTCTAGCGCCTAGAACAACGTCTTGCTTAAAGCATCCAAATGAGAGCTATTACTGCCTCAATGTACTCTGCCCTGATCAGACCACATCTTAAATTTTGTGTTCAGTTCTAGTCTCTACACTTTAGAAAGGATGTTAACAAGATGGAAGATGATCAGAATGTTGAGGAGATGCCAAACCATGCTTTGTGATAAACTGCCATCATTTTACTGGGACAAACTTAGGGAAGGAAAGGATACTTGCTTCAACATTTAAAGGACTTTCCTATGGAAGAAAGGATTATATTTGTCCCATTAGTACAATGTGGGGTGGATGGGGGTGGGGAGGACTAAGAGCAATGGATAGCCATCACCAGAAAGCCCATTTTAGTTTGACATAAGGAAAGCCTTCTGAACAGTTGGAGATGTCCTAAAGACGAATAGGCTACTTCAGGAAGTAGTGAATTCATCATCACTGGGATTTCTGTGGGTGCTGTGGAAATAAGTCCTCGCTGGGTCCATTCAGATCATAGGCAGCATCAGATATTAGAGCCAGAATGCGCTTAGCAATCCCGTGACCTAATCCCTGCATGGCAGGATGTGGAATAAAGGCTACGGGCACAACTGAAAGAGCTCTGGATTCAAATCCTTCGTCAGCCCCTTTCTCTGTTACCAGGGACTGGATCACAGTTCCCTTATCTGTCAAATGACGGATCATAGAGGGTGACCTCTACGACCCCCTCCAAGCTTTGCATTTGAGATCCTTTGACTTGTCCATGATTACACATATCTGGGAGGACTTGAAGTAACCAACCTTTACAGTCATGTAAAGTCATCTTATGTCTGGCTTGGAGTCCAGCTTCAGAGCCTCCTTACCCTCCCTGAGCCTCTCTGAAATGGAGACAATAGTCCTTGCACCACCTGTCTCACAGGGTTGAACTACATAACCTTTGAGGTCCTCGTGCTTCTAGGAGTCTAATAAATGTTTTTTGAGGTGAAATAAAATTATCATTCCCTAAACAACAGCTCTGTTGTGTCTATGGGCAGCACTCCACCTGAGGAGCAGTTGGTTCCAGTACTGTAGAGAAAGAAACCAATGCCTTTTGTATTTTTTCTGTCCCATTAGTAAGTAAAAGCAGCTGTTACTGCTGCAAGGAATAATGGCTTGGTGGGGCCACCCACGTCCTACAATACCGCCACCCCTCCGAGCTAATTTTCACTTGGTTGCACCTTTAACTTTCTGATGACTCTGGGGGGCTGTTATCTTGGCATGCCCTTTGCATTCCCCCTGATTGCTTAATTAAGAATCTGCACTTGGACTGGATCCTGCCATCCAGCTACAGACTTTGAAATTAGCAATCAGTGCTTTGCATTTCTTCTGATTTGGGGTTGAACACATTCATCGCATGGCAGCATTTGGGTTATAAGGGCATCCTCATAGGTGACACCCTAAGACACATTACTAGCAGCATTTATCAGCTCTCTGGCTACAAGGGAGCGGCAGTCAGACTGGAGGAAATCCAGGTTTCAGTTCATTATATGGTGAATATCTCTGAGGCAAGATTGGCCTCTTGGAGTCACACTGCTCTATGCCATTCATTCAGGACAGACTATCAGCTGGGCTGGCCATGATCACTAGGCAGGCTACAGGCTCTATTTTCATTGATTCCTTCTTCATGAATCCTGCAGCTGACAGGAACCTTAGGCATCATCTAGTCCAACCACTTCATTTTGCATATGGGGAAACTGAGGCCTTAATAAAGTGATTTGTCCAAAATATGCATTATATCATTTGCAAAACCAAGACCAGCTTTCTTTGTACTGGGCTACCTCTTTCCAGGGATGAAGCACTAGCCTGACACATGTGATATTATTGGCATGAAGACTTAGCCTATGTGAAATACTGTGCCACCTTACTAGTGGTCCATTACTGGGGGAAGGGGAGAGATCACCAATTGAAACTACCATTCCCTATTCAGCCACCAACCATAACTTGTCTTAGAATCTCTTAGGCAGGTAGAGGGGACCAAGAAGTCCTAGAGAGAGTAGTAAAGGGTAGTAGAAAAAGGGAATTTGGGAATCATTCCTCAAAGGCAGCTCAGTATATCTCAGTGTGAAGAAAATGATCTAATCCTAGAGATTAGAGGGAAAGGTTTTAGTGTGTGTGGGAAAGCCTCTCCCTTCAAGGTTTTGACCAAAGCATCCAGATGACATTACTAGGATTGGCATTAAGAGCTAGAGGTTTTCTTGCTATATTAAATGAGTAAATGATGAATCACTGTTGCATATTTTTAGTGTGGCTGGCATAACTGTTGGATGTTCTGGACAAGGAGGAGTCATAAGGAATTTTCCATCTTTTTTACTATTTAGGAAGGTTTCTTAAAGAAGTGGTGGGATTTCAGAAATCACCATAATGTAGGAAAATGGAGTCCTGGTACTCTTGTTGTGGCATGGTGTTGGAGTGTGGAGATTAGACAAAGTGATCATTGAGTAGATTTACCCTAGTAAGAAGTTGGACTCAGAAACTGAATGAAGATCAAGCAGTGTGGGATGGCCTACGTTTTCCCTAACTCATACCTTTTAAAAATGTTGATCCACAGTAAAACCTTTCCTGTAGTGCTATTTTCTGAGTTCCAAGAATAAGATTTTCTTGTAAGTCAACCACTGGTCCTCTTCCCTAACAGAGACTTACAAATTAATCATGTCAAGTCAACAAGCATTTATTAAGTGCTTACCATGTGCAAGGCACTGGACTAAGTGCTAGGAGTGCAAATACAGCCTTCACTCTCAAAGAGTTTCCATTCTCATGAGGGAAGACAACATAGAATGAAGCTGAAAGGGGAGGGAAAGGGAGAAAGAAGAGCGTCCTTGACAGAGCATGACAGAGAATGTCTGGAGAGAAATCAAAGTTCTGGGAGAAACCAGCTAGTTAGAGGCAAAGACTGCTGGAGCAGAGGGGACTTGTGCAGTGAAGAGGTTTCTGTGGCATGGTGGGAACTATCTGGAGAGCCAGGAGTGTAGCCTGGGGAGGAATGAGCCAATTATGTCTACCTGGAGGACCATTCCTCAAGGATATTTTCTTTCATTCAGTGTACATTCTTATAAAACCTCAACTGAGCCCTCACAGCGGCTTGATAGTTCCTTATCAATAAATTATCCTGTTCTCCACATCAGCTGCTCATATAAGCCTTAGATTGTCTCATGTGAATCCTCTCAGCCCTGCTTCTCCATTTCCCCAAACTTCTTGATATCATCATTTACTCTTCTTCCTTCTCTCTGATCCCAGAAGATTTTTCCATGTAGACTTCTCTTTCATGGGTGTTCACTTTCCACCTCTACTGGCCCCCCAGAAGAACCCGTTTATCTCCTTTTCCCTTCTAAAATTCTTAGCCTTCAATTCTTCTCAAAAATGAGAACCCCTCTTAGCCTCCTGAAATCTGTTTTCTTTTTCTCCTGATCTACCAAAACTGTTCTTTCACAAGTCACCAGTGGTCTTTGAAATAATAATGCAATGATATTTTTTCAGACCTTATCCTTTTGATGATAATTAGAATTTACAAAGTGATTTAAGGTTTGCCAAAGCACTGTACATATACATGTGTGCTTGGGCATACTTACACACATATAATCTCATTTGATCCATACAACATCCCAGGGTGGTAGAGGAAACCACTGGAGGAATATATTATATTAAGGGTGGGGTTATATCATTTATGTATGTGTATGTGTGTATAAACATAATGTATTATCTAGTATATATCTACATAAAATCACCATATATATAAAATCACTTTGGTAGCTGTGTGGAAGATGCATTTAAGAAATGAGGCACAAATACTAGGAAAAAGGAGGTGAGACCTTAACTAAGGTGGTTTCTATGTGTGTAATGAAGAGAGGTTATATATAAGAAATGTTGTAGTGATATAAACAACAGAATTTGTGCATGTGTGGTGAGTGTTAGAAGTCAAAGATAGCATCAGAGTTGAAAAACGGGGAGTCTAGGACAGTTGTGCCCGTAACATAAATGTGGGAGGTTAAAAGAGGGATGATTTGAGAGGAAAGATAATGAGTTCTGTTTTGGACATGTTGAAGTTGAGGTGCTTGTAGATCATCTAGCTTGAAATGTACAATAGAATTGGTGATGTGGGACTAGAGCTCAGGAGAGCGCCTAGGGCTGAACAGATGAATCTGGGCGGTCATCTGTAGAGATTGTAATTAAACTCATGGGAACAAATATCATCCCCCAACATCTAATAAAATGTTTTGCATACAGGAGGCACTTAGTAAAATGTTTATTGAATTATTGCATACTTAAAACAGATTGACCACTAAAGTCCTTTTACAATTCTGAAATTCTATGAATCTGTGTTATTTCCAGTAATATACCTCTACACGGTGAGGGGTAAGACTTGGAGTCTCAGCTCAGCCTCCCAGGTTGGCAGAGGGAGTTTCTACTACAAAAAAAATTGTGATGTTGTCATTGATGTTGATCGATCAGTTCTACATGAATGGAGTCTGAGGTTAAACCACCCCGTAAAGATCCCCTTTAACTAAATCCAGGGTTACAGAAGATTGTATTTTAATGAAGTTTCCATGTTACCATTTTATGAATCTATTTCTACTCATTTTAAGCAATCATAATAAGAATGTTCTACTGAATTATACATAAAGACATTACACAAGTGATGCTACCCTCCACTGCCATGAGTTGTTTCCATTACGGGTGATGAGTGGACACTTACCCATCCACCCAGTCTTGCACAATGACCAGTAGTACACACGTGCAAAGTGGCCAGAGGACAGGCAAACATGGCATGTGTGGGACTTGTGTCCTTGTCCTTTGGATCGTTATTGTAGTGTCCTAGCAGGTGAGCTCACTGGTGTTACCTTACATGTTTAGAGTTAAAGTTATATTGTGTAGCATGCCAGAATGTCAGTGGTAGTTAGGCAGGGGCCAGAATGTCATTGTGACTTGTTTGTCCTTCGTTCTCAAACAGGACCATGACATCAGGTAGCTGAAGCCACGATAAGCAAGTGAACTGGATCAAAGTAACAGAGGGCTGTAAATACCTCACTTTCTCCTCTGGAGCCATCTGGATCCAGTGGCAAGATAGAGATCAGGAGGACTGAAGATGTCCCTGGATATAGTGGGAGACCTTGACCTTTTTAAGCTAAAGTCTTTAACAGGGGCCAGAACTAAGAAATAATAGGCCATAGTCAGGAGCAAACTGAGGATCAGACAGGCAGTATGTGGTGACCAAAGGATCAATTGAGAACAGTCAGTTGATCAATATGCAAGTATCTGTTACATCCCAGACCCTGTGCTAGATGCTGAGAATACAAGGCAAAAATAAAATAGTCCTTACCCTCAAGGAGCTTATATTCTATTGGAAGAGATAATGTGTGTGCACACATATATGTTTACATATGTGTGTGTGTGTATGTATATATATATATATATGTATGTATAAGGTCTTATACAGAATAAATCAGAGGTAATTTGGATGTTGAAAGCTAAACAGAGGACTTCATTGACTAGGGGAGTCACATGGTCATACCTGTGCTTAAGGAGAATCAGCTTACATGGAGGATAGATTGGGAGGAGACTTGAGAAATGTGCCACCCTAGGGAGAAGGTTCCCTGAATGAACCAACCTCCAGATTTCAGCTGTTATTTAGTTATTTCAGTTACTTTGGCGTTGTTTAATGAATGACCTTCAGAGCCAGAAGAGGCCATACAGATAACCCACTTCTTACAGAAGTGTGTTTAAAAAGCCCCATGTGCATCATGCTTTAATTACATGATATGGGAAGAAAATCCATTTGTAAATCAACCCTAGCTATTTATTGGGCACCTGCTGAGTAGAAAACATTGTAGAGGGGAGGGGGAGGGAGAGAGGGGAATACAAAGAATTCAGTTCAATTCAGAGAGTGTTTAAGTACCTCTTCTATACCAGGCACTGTGCTCCAGGGCTAAGGCTACAAAGGCTGAAAAACATGAGTCCATGCCCTGAAGGAACTTATATTTTATTATATGGGGAGGTTGGATAGAGGGGTACAACATGTATACAGATAGGTATAAGATATTTATAAACTGGATGGGGTGCCCAACAATTGGGAAATGACTGAACAAGTTGACCTATAAATGTGATGGAATAATATTATACTGTAAGAAATAGTAAAGGGGATGATTTCAGAGAAACCTGGGAAGACCTATATGAACTGATGCAAAGTGAAGTGAGTAGAACTAGGAGAAAAATTGATCCCCTGATGTCATAAAAACAAACAACTCTGAAAAGTTTAGGAACTATGACCAACACTATGATCAGGCATAATCCAGAAGACTCATGATGAACATACTACTTTCCTCCTGATAGAGAGATGATAGACTCAGCATGCAGATTAAGACTTTTTTTTTTTTTTGGACATGGCCAGTATGGGAAATTGCTTTGCTTCACCATATGTGTTTGTAACAGGGGTTTTGTTTTTCTTCTCAAAATCGGGATTAGGGGAAGGACAGGAGAGAGATAGTGGATTTTTGTGAAATTTTAATTAAAAAATAGATGAAAAGTATTTCTTATAGAAGGTGAGCCTTGTTATAAACTTGTAATTCCAAGTGGGAGAAAAATCAACCAATCAGTAAACATTTATTAAGTGCTCACTAATTGCCATGCCATGTGCTATGCACTGGGGGTCCAAAAAGAAACAAAAGCCAGTCCCTACCCTCAGGGAGCTTACAGCCTTGATGGGGAAGACTGCAGGCAAGCAAAGATAAACAAAGCAAGCTATAGATAGGATACATAGGAAATGGTTGATGGAGGGAAGGCTCTGGAATCGAGAGGTTTGGGGAAGGCTCCCTACAGAAGGGGGGATTTTAGTCAAAACTTAAAGGAAGCCAGGGAAGTCTGTAGACTGAAGTGAGGAGAGAGGGATTTCTAGGCTGAGAGACAGCCAGAGAAAATGCATGGAGCTGAGAGAATCCAGAAGTATGTGCTGGGAAGTAAGGTGTAAGAAGACTGGGCTTTGATGCCATGCAACAGAGAGGGAGCCAACAACAAGCAGACCCATTTGTGAGGAAGAGAAAGGCATAATCAGCCTAGAAAGATGGATTGGAGTGAGGTGGGGAAGAGCTGGAAATACCAAACAGAAACTGTACAGGCTCCTGATTGGCTTCCCTGCCTCAGGACTCTCCTACTCCAATCCATTGGCTGAACTAGTGATTTTCCTAAAATATGTACCTGGTTGTATGTCACCCTCTTGCTCCATAAACCACAGTGGCTCCCATTTACCTCTCCAATCCCAGACACATCTCCTCTGGTATGGGAAATCCCTCACAGACCTGAGGGAGCTCCCTTTTCCAGACTTCTGTTACTTGGCTCAAATGGCTTCCTGTCTCCACTTTTTGTCTTGGGCTCTTGCCCTGCCTGCTCCCTTCTAGCTCTTAGGATCCCAGGTTTCTTTCAAAGATCAGCCCAAGGACTGCTACCGCCAGAGAAGCTTTCCTGATCCTCCTTAAAGCATATTTACATTTTTATTTACTCCTTGATGTCCATGTCATTTCTTTGAGAAGACATAAATCACTCATGAGCAGGTGCTGCTTCACTTTTTCCTTTGTATCTCTACAGATAGAGTGAGAGGCTGGGAGTGGCATCCAGAGCCTGGCATGCAGAGTAGGCACCTGTTATTGAGTAGGGGAATGACATGCCCTCAAAAACTCTACTGGCTAATTGAAGAAAGGACATAAATGCATGGGGGAAAAACAGTACATGAACTACATAATAGGATAAGACAGCAGTGTAAAACCTATCACATGGAAGTATATAATTAACTGCCAAATGAGTGGTACTTCTATTAACAAATATTTTAAAGTACCTACTTATGTGCAAGACTGTGATAGGCAACAGCTGCTATGAAATCTTAAGGACTCACCATGATGGTCCAGGGATTCTGGCTAAAAATTCTTTAATGGCACCTTAAGGAATAACTACCTATGTTACCATACACAAATATTTGTGTGTGCATTTATATATACGTGTGTGTGTGTGTGTATACATATATATACATGTATATATGTTTGTTTCTGCAGCAATCCAAAACTATTGTGAGCTGGTGGGTCCAAAATTGTCGTTGTGGTTCTTGTAAGCACTTAATGAATAAATCTGTACAAGTTTGGAATATCCACCCCACATATTCACACAGACTATCTGTGCCCAACCTGTGGTAGAACATTCTAAGCTCATATTAGTCTGATCAGCCACAGTCAGACACACTGAAACTTCACTTTGTTGTGGTGATGTCCTTTTGGTCCTCTTTGAGAAGGAAGGACAACCACCAAAGAATAAATCTAAAAGTGTGAGTAGGATATTAAGTTAACCTGGGGGTTCATAGTACTTTGCTGTGTTTTTGCTGTTGCTGAAAGGAACAGAAACCAGTGGGGAGCCCTTGTAGTGCAGGGTTTGGAGACCGTGGTTCCTGGGTGCCCTTCCTGACATGGCAGTAGAGCGGTCTGCCATGTGACTTTGGCCCAGGCCCTTTCTCTCTCTTGGCTTCATTTGTTCCCAGTGTACAATGAGGGACCACCTTGAAAACCCTTTCCTGGTCAAAATCCTGTGACTTCATAAACTGAGTTTTGGAAAATGGATAGTTTGAAATTTTGGGGATGGAGTATTTTTAAAATTACTTTTTTTTTCTTTCCTTAATTCTGTTACTATTGGGGGAAAAAAAAGAAAAACCCTTTGTAACAAATTGGCATAGTATCTGCGCTTCATTTTCCTCTGCCCTGCTTTTTTAAAACCACATACATATAAACCTAGAAAATAAATAAATTGGCAAGTGATTGTCTATTAACAAAATAATTCTTTATGAAAGGATTCATGAGAGGATTTCTTTAAATAGCAAGGTCCCTTGTCACATTTACATCAGGATGTGATTTACACTAATTGGGTTTACACAGTGGTGCACTGCGCCCCCCCCCCCAACATAGCAGAGTAGAGGGAGGTTTACCCATCTCCCAATCCCGCCTGTAGCCAGAGGAGGCTGCATTTGCCTACTGCACTCACAAGCTCATCCCTTTCCTTTGGGGAAATTGGGATGAGAGAAGGTGCTTCTCTCAGCATTTTTTGTAGGCTTTTCTGGTGCTCATGGAGAGTGGGAGGAGGAGATAGTGATTCATTTAAATTACTGAGAAATAGGGTAAAAACAAGCTCCTGATTTTTGACCTTTGTAGATTCCAAATAATAATGAAAGAAGTTTGGCCTTCTTATGGATCTCTGTAGGAGGTTCATTCCAGGTGTGTTGGGTTTGGTTTTTAGTGGGACCCATGAGTCTGAAAGTGTTCCCATTTAGTCCTTCAGACAATAGATGTGGGATAGCTGCCACAATGTAGTATTGTCTACCTGTAAATTATGAGGGCTATTTTTAAAAAGGAAAAAATAACCCACCCCACAAAGTGCTGGTTCACAGTAAGTAAACAGTAAAAGTCATGGTCAGAAATGTACAATGCACATTGGAATCTTGTGTATAGACAGACATGCATACATACACATATACACAAACGTAATTATGAACTCTGTCCCTTTATGTATGTTAGCAACCATTTATTAAACACTTACTATGTGCCATGTATGTATGTGTTTAATTATTTTTTCTTTTGAAGAGCTCTCATGTCCATCTCCCTTTTTTTTACTTTTAATTTGTGGGATAAAACAAGCATTTCCATTACATAATATAATTCTTAAAAACGGTTGCACGTGAGATTGCAGATCTGTTACCTACAACTTGCTGTTCCTTTTAAAGTCATCATGTAGATTTTTTTCCCATTTTTTTCATCCCTCTCCACCCCTACCCCCTCCCTAGAGATATCTACTATTAGACACAAATACGTATGTAACTGGAAAGTTATTGTCTACTTACTTTCATCAGTTTTCTCTGGTTACATGTAACTTCTTCCCTCGTACGTCCTTGTAGTTGGCTTGGACATTTACAGCAGTCATAATGACTTATTCACTTAGAGCTGTTCCTAGCAGTGGTTTCATTGCTCTTGCCGTGTACAATGTTCTTGGTTCAGCTTATTTCTCTCTTCATTATTTATGCAAGTTTTCCATGTTTTTCTTAGTCATCATGGCACAGTCATATACCACAACTTGTTCAACCATTCATCTTTTAACTTAAAAAAACCCCAACAACCTAAAAGCCAGTTTGTTCCTTCAGCAAACTTTGTTGGCTATAGAGAGGTCCCCAAATCTTCAACCAGAATTTAGTATTTTGGTTTGTGGGGGTGCAAGTCTGGACTTGTGATTTCATTGGTATAGGGCACTCCCTTGTGAGGAAATCCCCTCTACAGTGAAGGAGCACCTTCCCTGCAATTTCTAGTCTTAGAGAACTGCCAAAGTATTGAATAAATGACTTGCTTAAAGTCATATAGCTAATATTTGTCAGAGGTAGGACTTGAACTCAGGTCTTCCCAGCTTCAAGGCCAGCTTTCTCATGCAATGAGGCCTCTTTGTGTTACTAACTTCCGTTCAGTCCTTTTTCTCCTCCTAGCACAGACTTGACCCCAGAAGGCTCTGCTAGGTATTCATAGACTCTGCAAGGCCCTGCCAGGCCATAGGGCTTCAGGTATGATTGGTGACAAGCTATCACCAGTCTCACTCCCTTCAGAAGCTCATCACCAGATGATGAAGACTGTTATCTATAAATATTTGTCTGCCTCCAAAAGTGTAAGAGAGGTTTCAGTGAGTCCTAATGAGGGAGGACCTGCTGCTGCAATCATGTCTTTTCAAGTATGTAATACCAGTGGAAAAATTCTAGATGGAGACCCAGGGTCTAGGGCTAGTCCTGCTGCTAATGGGAGATGGTTCTAGACGATCTCCAAGGTGGCCTTTCAGTCCTAACCTTCAGTATTGTGGCCCTTGTCTTTTTTCATAGGTGATTGACGATTACGGTGTGATTGGTCGGTCTTTGTTTAAGAAGGAGACCAATATCCAGATCTTTGTGGGGCTAAAGGTCCGCCTGTCATCAGGGGAAATCGGAGTCATTGAAAGCGGCTTTGGCCAAAGTGGAAAGTTCAAGATCCGGATTCCTGGTGAGTGCTGTTGTTTTCAAGAGAGTGTGCAGACAAGGAGCTGCTGGAGACCACTTTGTATAGACTGTGAGTCTCAGTGATGAGATGTGTTAGCAGGTACTTTGTGTATCCCCTGGTCTGAGAGGTGGCAATTTCAAAAATGCTGACTTGGGACCCAAATAAATGGATAAAATACTAGACTTAGAGCTTGAAAAATCTGAGTTCAAATGCTGCCTCATATACTTAACCAGTTGCATGATCCTGAGCAGATTGCTCAGTGTTAGCTTTCTTATCTGTAAAATGGTGCTAGTAGCCCCTGTATCATCAGAGAATTATAAATGTCAAAGTAGATGATGCATCTGAAACATTTTTCAGACCTTAAAGCAATATGTAAATGAGAGCTACTATTATTACTGTGATTATGGATCAAGACTGAACATCTCGAGGAAATTCAAAAGCAATTATTGAAGGTCTTAGATGCCACTCTTGCAGTCCTATGGTGTTGATAGATTGACAGTCTAAATGGCTCATGGTGCCCAAAAGCAGGGTTTGGTCTTGTTGATCTTGAGGTAGAGGGATGGAGAAATTTAGAGAGAAGTGTTGAGTAATTAAAAAGTCATTGGAGAGAAGAAGCAAATCTACCTGTAGTCACAGCAGATCCTGTAACAGGAAAATGGTATTTGCAGGTATAGTCACACACTAAATGGGAAAATCCAGGTTTCCTGCCAGAGGACAGCCCTTGTGCATGTCTTTATCCAAGGCGAAGTTTTGCGATCATCTAGGAAATATGCTTCTCACCCCTCCCCACTTGTAGAAATAGATGGGCATTCCCAAATGGAAAATGGAGACTTCTGGGCAGCTTTCTGGGCTCTGTTCAGGATGGGTCCAAATCAAGACTCTAACTTGTTTTCTTCCTTCTCTGACCTGTGGAAAACTTGGCGCTTCACCATAGAACAGACTATAGCAGTAGACAAAGTAGAACCATCTCCTCTGGTCGGAACATTGCATTTAGAAAGTTGAAGGGTAATTTAGAAACGAACACTAGTTGAACAGATCTATCTGTTTAAGGATGGCTGGTCTGCCAAGGGAGGGGAGGAAAATGGTAGTGACGCCATTTGAGTCAACTACAGTTCACATTCCATTGTTAGGTCAGTGTTGCTTTTTTAATGTGTCTACATCCTGTTTGTGGTTTTTTTTTTTAAATTAAATGTAACTGGTTAGATTCCTCTGTCCCACCCACCATCTTCTATTCCTCCTTCTTCTCTGCCCCCCACATCTTTGGCCTGCCTTTTCCTGTAGATCCTTTCTATGAAGAATTACTTTTAACATTTTTGAAGTGCCTTAATTGTTAAAGAATCTTCAACAAACTAAAGACATCTGATACTAGGAGAAGAAAAAAATGACCATCTACAAGTTAAAAGCTGCTTCAGCCTAACAGCCTCAGATTTGGTTTTGTGTTATTTAAAAGCCAAGTGGGCAGTGAAATGAGATCTTTGGAGTGGGTAGGTCCCTTGATGGGTCTGTCACTGTCTGTGATAGCCTACGTTTGTTAGACAGTCTGAGAAAGGCTACTAGACTGAGAGAAAGAGTGGAATCTGGCCCTAAGTAGCTGGCTTCTTAAGAAATACCTGAACACCTTTCCTAGGGAGGAGCAACAGGTGGTCTTAACAGAGACAAAGTAGACGGTTCCTCTACAGTCTGATTTCAGAATCTGTGGGGTTCTGAAATTTGGGTGGAGGAGGGTTCACCTTCCTGTCCTTTCCCCAAATCTTATCTCTCCAGGTGCTGCCATACCTGAGAGGCAGTATGATATGGGGGGAAAGCACTCCTTTCAGACTCAAGATCTGTGTGGTGCAGAAAGTAGAAAGAGCACTTGAATGAGAAGCCAGGAAACCAAGATTCACACCCATCTCCACTCCATCATTTCCTGGCTGGATGAGCATGGCTAGACATTCCACTTCTCGGAAACTCAGTGGCTTCGTCTGTAAAATGGGAGTAATGGTGTTTAAACTATAGCCCTTGAGTAGTTGTAAGGAAAATTATTTATAAATCTTAAACCACTATCCTTGCCTTTCCCACTAAAGCTCTTAGCTTCATTCATGAAATGAGAATAATCTTGACAGTCTCTACCTCCCTTGAGTTGATTGTCAAAGATCAACTGAGCTAGTAATACTTATGGAGCTGCTTTACGGTTTTCCACAGCAATCTATATTTGTAAAGTATTTTTTATGTTTATCTCCATATCGAGCCATGCAACAGCCTTCCAAGGTGAGTAAAAATAATCCATCATGATTCCTGATAGTCATGTGTCACTCATTACAGGATGAGAGGGAGACGCTATTTTAAAGTAGTTTCCTCTTTTAGTCAGCCTCAATTCATCGTCGTTTTACTCTGCATCTGATTGATGGATCCAGTTGCTGAAGTCTCCTGAAACTGAGTTAACTCTAGGGTGTAGCGTAATGATTTTAAATTTCATACTGCAATTTGAGATTAAGATAAGACAAAGAATCACGTGTTTCTGTTTGTTTTTACTTGGATGCCCTATGCACTTTTAATATATTTTTGTTTTAAAAAAAAGTTCTCGTTTCTCTCCTCATTTCTCGGAAAATTCAAATAAGCCAAGTCTAACATGACACGTCACTTTATTTTGTGCGTGGGTACTACCATGCCATCCTCATTTAAACTGATTTCATGATGACAAGCAGAGTCACAAAGCCAAGGGTAGGAGAAACATTATGCAATCTATCTTTTCCACTATTTAGAAGCATAATTTGTAGATTGTCAGGTGGTTCGGGTAACTTCCTACAGTTATCAGTTATTGAACTGGGTTGATTGGAAATGTCCTTCTGGCTGCTCTGACTGCTGCAAATCTTGGAAGCTGGCTATCTTTAGGCATAGGACCCTTCGCTAAGTCCTTTGAACTTTTAGGACCAGGTAACCCTTAAAGGCCTGAGGATCCCAGGAAGTTAAAGCAACTAAGTATTGAGATTGCACTAAGTTAATAAAGAAGAAGAAGAATAGGAGTTTGATTGTGTGTGTGCGCGTGTGTGTATTGCCTACTTCAAACAACCCTGTGACTCACAGGAGGGCGGATCCTAGTATGAAATACTTTGAACTATCTAGGCAACATGCTACAATAAAGCTTTAGGAGACCTGACCTGTACAATCCATACACTTTCAATAATTGGTTATATGGCCTTGTGCAAGTCCTTTATGAGTCTCAGTTATCTTATCTACAAAGTAAGAGGGTTGGGCTAGATTATTTCCAAGGATTCTTCTATATGTAACCTTGTTTTTAGTACTTTACGTATCTAAACTACCCAGAAATGAAAATTTGCAAAGGATTCTGCAATTTCACCTAAGCAGCCGTGATAAACTAAAGATTGATCTAGAAAAGGCAAGAGAAATGACATCATAGTATGGTTGGAATAAGTAAATGGATAGAGTCCCTGAGACCTTCTCTTGGACCTTAGGAATATATGAACTCTTTCCTTTTCCCATCTCTTTTTGAGTGTGTTCAACATATGTGTGTGAGTGAACCCCAGTGAGCGGGTACACTCGTTCTCTTTATTCCCATGTCCAGTACCCAGGCCCACACTACTTAGTGACACAGTGTGGTCAAAAGTCATGTTTGGGAAACACTTGGTTCCCTGTTGCAGTTCCCAGCGGAACTCAAACCAGGATCTTGTGAACAGTAGAGATCAGGGAGAGACTGTGAGTGTCATTGGAGTCTGCTTTCTTGTCCTTCTTCCTGATGGTAACAGCTTCAAGCCCCATGGCATTTATCCTTATATTGGGGAGGCAGAACTGTATAGCAGAAGAATAATACTAACCTTTAGTCCTCTATGTGCCAGTAACTGACTCCATGACCATGTGATGGTTACCTAGCCTCATCAGGCCTTAGTTTCTTCATCTATGGAATGAGAGGGTTGAGTAGATGGTCTCTCACTCTCATTCTAGGCCAGAAATATTATGATTATGAATTCTATGAGTTATCAATCTAAGCTGCCCTTCCCTTCTGCTTTAGGATTTAAACAGAGATACCATTTGGTTTGGGGACTTTCTTGTCTCCACAGTCCTAACTCTAACTCAGTCAAAATGCAGAACTAACTCCTTCTCAATATACCCATTAGAACTGATGCAATCTAGTTAGTACTCTAGCCATGTTAATTCTACTTCTACAGTGTCTTTCACATACATCCCTTCACTCCTTTTCACATTGTCATCATCTTAATTTAGGTCCTCACCACTTCTAATCTAGACTGTTGTAATGACTTCTTGATTAGTCTACCTTTTTCTAATTTCTCCCTTTGCCAGTCTATCCATTATACAATTGCCTACACAGTCCTCCTACTGGAAGACCTAGGTTAGGTACCATTTTTTCTAGAAAGTCTTCTCATATTCTTCCACCTGAAAGTGATCTCTCTTCTAGTTTTCCTCTAGCACTTTGTCTACATTTCTTCTTTCCCCAAATCTCAACCTACTTTATATTGTACTTATTTGTGTTTATATCACATTCCATTCTCGTGGTCTATAAGCTCTTTAAGGAGAGGGATTATATTGTTTTCATCTCTGTTTTCCTAGTAATTGGCACAATGCCTTAAATCTAGCAGATACCTAATAAATGATTTGATTTTGGGTTTGGTTTTTGATCGACTTAAATCCCATATCATTCATCTTCCATCAACATTACCAAGTCCTATTGATTCCACTTCCATATCTCTTGCATTCATTGTCTTCTCTCCATCCACACAGCTACTGCCCTGTTGCCTCTCACTAGGCCTCTTGTGAGAATCTTCTCGTTTTTTTTTTGCTTTCACTTCCACTTCAGTCTCATTTGTACACAACCACCAAAATGATCTTCCGAAGACTTCTGACTGATGTCACTTTTCTATTTAAAAATCTGCGGCTCTCCATTGCCTACAAGGTAAAATATAAATTCCTTGGCCTTGCATTTAAAGCCCTGCAAAAGCTGACTCCCACCTACACTTTGATAATGTTTCAGATTCCCGCCAAACTAAATGCTTAGTTTCTCCAGACTCATTCTGCTGTCTCCATGTAGTCACACAAGCCCTCCTCTGAAATGCCTGTAGTTTCTGTATCTCAGAAATCATGTCTTCCTTCAAGTCTCTGTTCAGGTGCCATCTTCTCCTTGAAATATTCCCCCATATCCTTTTCTCCAACCCCACTACCCTCCCTGCCCCAGTTGTTAGTACTCTCCTACCTCAGTTTTCCTCATGTTATGTTAAAGCCACATTTATTGAATTGAATTAAAGATCAGAATGTGAAAGAGGTTGAGAGTTCCAATGTGGTCAGTTCTTTTCTCTTAATTTGTGTAGTCATAAGCCAGGACACAGTAAGTATCCTCCAAGGGGGTTCTAGATCTCCTGGGGTTCTCTTTTCACTCAAGAAATTATCAGATAAACGCAGAAATATGGTTTTCAGTAAACACAAAGATCTTAATAGGATAAGAGCAAACAAAACCTCCTGGGAAAACTGGAAAGCAGTCTGATAGAAATTAGGTTTTGACCCAAATCTTACACCATATATGATGAAAAGTTCTAAATTAATAAATGACCTAGCGGTCACATCACAAATCAGAGGAGCAAAGAAGAAAATGCATTTTACATAGAAGAAGAATTCAAGGGTTAGAGCAGATCATAGAAAATAAAATGGATGATTTTAAATGCCTGAAGTTGAAAAGATTTTGTACAAACAAAACGCAGTTAAAATGAGAAGGGAAATAACTAACTAGGAAAAAACATTTGCAGCAAATTTCTCTAGTAAAGATCTGATTTCCTCAGTATATGAAAAAGTGACTGAGATATTTAAGAATGACAGCCCCATAAATAACTAGGAAAAAAACCAGTATGATCAGACAATTCTCAAAGGAAGAAAAGAAATGTAAGCAATCAATAGTCCTATGAAAAAATGCTTCAAATCACTAATAATTTATGAGATACAAATTAAAACAACTCCAAGACTCTCACCTGTTAGATTGACAAAGATGACAAAAAAGGAAAGTGACGATTAATAGAGGATCTTTAGGAAGACAGGCAGACTGGTTTACTGTTGGTAGAGCTGTGAGGTGACCATCCACTCTGGAAAACAATTTAAAATAACACCCAAAAAGATACCAAATTATGCTAACTCTATGACCAGTGACACCACTGCTAGGCATATACCCCACAGAGATCTAAGAAAGAGGGAAAAGACAGACACACGCACACACACATGCGCACACACATATATACATATATGCATATATATTTATAGCACATTTCTTTTGTGCATTGGTACAACCATAAAATAAAAAGAATGCCCATCATTTGGAGAACAGTTGAACAACTCATGGTATATAAATGTAATGGAATATTATAACTCCACAAGAAATGACCAAAGATACAACGTCAGAGAAGTTTGGGCGGATCTCTGTGATGTGATCGGAGTCAGGAGGACAGTTTGTACACTACCAATAATACTGTAAAGACAAACAGCTCTGAACGATTTAAGAACTCTTTTAGCAACCACAGCTGTAGGAGACTAATAAGGAAACAAACACGCTGCTGACCCAGAATGAGACACACTTCTTGGACATGGCAAATGCATGAATTTGTTTTTGACGACTAATATTACTTGCGACAACAAAAATTTTGTTTTTCTTTTTGTGCTGTGACATGGGGCCAGGGATGAAGAAAATACAGCTAATGAAACAAAAAGAAAGAAAGAAGGATCATTGAAATATTGAAAAGAAGACAGTTGTGCAGGACAGCTTTTAAATATTGAATAGTAAAAACAAATGTTTTTACTTATATGTGTATATATATATATATTATACACACATACGTTTTAAAATACAAGCTGTGTATAATGGGAATTTGCAACTTCACATCATCTTTTTCTATTTTATTTTGTATATGAAAATTTTCCTTTTGAGGATGGCTTATTCATCAAACCTAGACTTTTTTAAAGTATTTTTTAAAAAATCACTGGAATCACCCAGAAGTCATGAGGAATGACCATAAGATGATACTTCTGCTCTAGAATTACAATGTATATGTCCAAAAGATTAGGCCCTTTTTTGCAGAATTGGCACTATTGGGTGATCCACCAGCAAAATTGAAGAACATGATTGTGTGATAGTCTTCAGTCAGGAAACACTAAGGTCATGAGTAGATTTTCCCCAATAATAAGTAACTAAAACTTTAACTAATTGACTCCCCCAGCAGCACATGCTGCTTATTGTCATAGACAAAGGAATTTCCCAGGGCAGAAATCACATGCCTTCTCAAATAGACAGTGCTGCATTTAACCTACATCAAGTGGGTCATGCCAACTTTCTTTATAACCAAAAGAATTGGAGCCTTTAATTTATATGAAATTTTATATAGCTTCCTAAGTTATAGACTATGTTTCACATCTGATGCCCAGACAGAATGGTCAGTAATATAGTTCTAGAAAACAGCTCATCGATTGGCATTGACACCAGAATAGAAATTGCACCTTTCTTCTGATCTGGCCATGTGAGGAAGGTGAATGACAGTATTTGTACAAGCAGGGCCACCAAAAGCAAGTCATTCTGAAACCTACCTCCATATGAGGCCTCCTTCATGTGAAATGCAAAGAAACAACCAAGTGGACTTATTCATATGCTGACTGATGCCTGGCAGACCCCTAGGCAAGCAGAAGTTTCCGAAGAACCACTCTTAAGAGAAGCCAAGGAACAAGTCAGTAATTTGTTAGTAATCAACATTTATTGAGTATTTATAGAAAGGCCAAGGGTTAGCTGCACTAGATCTAAAACTGTATTATAAAGCAGCAATCATCAATATTACTTGTGATTGGCTAAGAAATAGAGTAGTGGATCAGTGGAATAAGTTAGGTACACAAGATACAGTAGTCAGTGACTGCAGTAATCTACTGTTTGATAAAACCAAAGACTCCAGCTTCTGGGATAAGAACTCACTATTTGACAAAAACTATTGAGAAAATTGAAAAACAGTATGGCAGAAACTAGGTATAGACCAATATCTTACACTGTATACCAAGATAAAGTCAAAATGGGTACACAATTTAGACATAAAGGGTAAAACTATAAGCAAATTAGGAGATCAATCTAGTTTACCAGTGAGATCTATGGAGAAGGATTTATGACCAAACAAGAGATAGAGAACATTATGAAATGCAAAATAGATAATTTTGATTACATTAAATTAAAAAATTTTTGCACAAAGCCAGTACAACCAAGATTAGAAGAAAATCAGAAAGCTGGGGAAAAAATTTTATAGCCAGTGGCTCTGATAAAGGCAACTTTTAAAAAATATATAGAGAACTGAGTCAAATTTATAAGAATACAAGTCATTCCCCAACTGATAAATAGTCAAAGGATATAAACAACCAGTTTTCAGATGAAGAGATTAAAGCTATCTACAGTCTTATGAAAAAATGCTCTAAATCACTATTGATTAGAGAAATGCAAATTAAAACAATTCTGACATACCACATCACACCTATGATTGTCTAAGATGACAAAACAGGAAAATGGTAAATGTTGGAGATGTGGGAAAATTGGCACACTAATGCATTGTTGGTGGAATTGTGAACTGATCCAACCATTCTGGAGAGCAATTTGGAACTATGCCCAAAGAGCTATAAAACTGCATACTCTTTGATCCAGCAATACTTATCCCAAAGTGATCATAAAAATGGGGAAAGAACCCACTTGTGCAAAAATATTTATAGCAGTTCTTTTTATGGTGGCAAAGAATTGGAAATTGAGGGGATGCCCATCCATTGAGAAATGGCTGAACAAATTATGTATATGAATGTGGTGGAATACTGTTGTTCCGTAAGAAATAGTGATCAGGTGGACTTCAGAAAAACCTGCAGGCTTTCATGAACTGATACTGAACGAAGTGAGCAGAACCAGGAGAACATTGTACACAGTAACAGCAACATTGTGCGATGACCAACTTTGTTAAACTTAGCTCTCTGAGCACTGTGATGACCTAAGACAATTCCAAAAGACTCATGATGGAAAATGCTATCTACATCCGAAGAAAGAACTGTAGAATCTTGAAGGCAGATTGAAGTGTACTATGTTCTCTTTCTGTTTTTTCTTTCTTGTGGTTTTTACCTTTTTCTCTGATTCTTCTTTCACAACATGACTGATGTGGAAATAATGTACAGCCTATGTCAGATTGCTTGCCGTTTTGGGGAAAGAAGAGAGGGGAGGGAGGGGTGAAAAAACTTAGAGCTCAAAATCTTATAAAAGTAAATATTGAAAACTAAAATTAATATGTTTAAGAAAGAAAGAAAGAAAGACAGGGAAAGGCTAAAGTCTCTTCCAGCCTTAAAATGTCATGATTCTGTAGCTACTGTCTGCATGTCATTGGTTTTCACCTAGTGACCTTATGTTCCAACTATAATAAAATCACTTGCAATATCATGTTTGATTACCGAGGGATTCTGTGTTATTGATATATTCTGTCTAGTTTTTAGGTTATGAAAATGTCCGTGCCATCATAAAATGTTATCTTCTAGAGGGCAGGGAACATGATGCAGGCATATCTTCTGTGGTGCCCAGTACACCCTGGGAACGCAACATTGAACAACAAAATTTCTATGTCCATTTTCCCTCTCTTTCCTCCTGTTACGTTTTAAGCTATAGATGCATGTTGTTTCTCTTTGTTGTATCCATTCTTCTTGTCCCTCCCATCCAACTGCTGGATAGTCCAACCCCAGCCCAGAGGGGACACTTCACATATAAATCTTCTCTTCTCTTGGTAGATATTGACTAATGCAGTGTGCGCAGAAGAGCTGCCAGAAAGGAATCATTTCCCTTTATGATCCCTTCTTCAGCAGTTTAAAGTGCAGTAACAAAGTCTTACTGACTGCAGTGGGTCATGAAACCTCCATTGCGTTGGCACTGTGGTTAAACTAGACAGCCACCTTTAAGCACAGGTTAAAACCTTTGTTACCCAAATATTAGGATTTCTACAGAAGCCAAATAATGAGTTTTTTCCCTAGATGATCCACTTTTCCTGGGGTGATATATAGCAGAGTAGGCCCCCAGGGACTCATGAAGTCATTGCTAGTGAGGGGCTTAGCTTTAACATTGGAAGGAAATGCTCCTGCCCATCTAGGTTTCTTGTGACCTTGATTTCACAGCACAGTTTAACAAGGTGACAGGTTTGTCATTATTTAAGTCAATAACATTTGCATTTCTGAAAATATTTGAAACCTTTTTAAGGCTATGGACTTGGACATATGACAACAGAGTGAGTTAAGCTAGAGTGAGCAGCACTGTGGGATTCTCTCCAGCACACTGATCTTTAAATTTCTCTTGAGTGTTTCCCTCAATCTAGATAAAAGTTAGAAGTGTAGTACCAAGAAAATCAGAGCTCCGTGAGGGCCAGAAAGCTTTAGCCCTTGTATCACAGTAAACTAAGAAGGAATGGAGGAAAAAAAGAAATCCTTGGGATACTTGCAGCACAACTTTAAGCTCTGTGGGAGAACTGTAGCAGCAAAGCAGAGAACCAGGATGAGGCTTTGTGAGGACAGGGCAGCATCCCAGAAAATACAGTGACCACAGGATTGGGGTCAGCTGTGCACAGGGGAAAGGTGCTGCTACTCACATCTTAATCCGTTTTCTTTCTTTTTGATCAGACTAGTGACCAGTGACTAGTGACATAATTGCCAAACCTGTCAGTGTCTGTTCCCTCTAGTTAGAAAGACCAGCTCTGACTTTGTGAGAGTGAATTTATAGATGCGCATATAAACACAACCATGGATTTATGTTAAGGTTCATGCATAAAAGCATCACTATCCATAAATTTGCAAGTAGCACTTGCCTAAGTACAAAGATAAAACTTACTGGGTTTTTAAGAAAATTATTCAAAGATTTTTTTCCAAAGCTTAGAGAATGAGATTATATTAACTTCATTATGTTAGCTCACTAATAAACCAGTAGGTGGATTTCCCCCCAGTTTGTATTTTTAATGAAACTATAGGAGGAGAGTCCCTGTGGTATAGCTCAATGGTATCCAATTCCAATAGAGACAGGGTCCACTAAACTGTACATGAGGATCCCTGCAGGCCACATGTCGACTTAGAAAACCATATATTAACATTATCTATATTCTGTTGCATTTTTGTTTGTTAAATATTTCCCAATGACATTTCAGTCTGGTTAGATCACACTCAGCATTGTTTCCAGCCGCATGTTTTTATACCTCTGGTGTACTGGATCGAGTGGATAGGACTTGTAATGAGGGAAGACCTGGATTCAGATCTCACTTTAGATTCTTGTCAGTCATGTGATCCCAAGAAATCCCTTACCATTTCTGAGCCTTAGCTTTTCCTTCTCGGTAGTAGTATTAGTAACAGCACCCAGTTCACAGAGTTCTGTTAATGGTTAGTAATGAGCTAACACAATGACCCTAACGCTATCTACAGACACAGCGTTCATTAAGCGCTTTACAGGCCTTATGGCAAAATTAAACGATTAACAATATTATCATTATTATAGATCACTTGGATGGGAAGATTATAGATACTGATTTTTTCTTAGATGAGAAAACTAAGGCCTATAAAGACTTAAGGGCTTTACTCAAGGGCATTGCATTTTAAATAAATTTTTAAAATTCACATTTTTATAGTCATGACTCAATTTTTTTCTATTGTTTCAAATCCTGTCTGCGAATAAATAAATGATTTGTTTTATGCTGTAGGTATTGACATGATAATGCTTTATGGTTGGATAGCACTTCATAGTTATAAAAACTTTTGGAAAGCAGTTCTCTTAGTGAGTCTCACAACAAGCCTGTGAGATGGACAAGGACAGGATGATTATTTCCACTTTAAGGATAAAGAAATTCAGCTGAAGCCCTGTGGTGAGAAATAGTGGAGCTAGGACCAGAACTGGGTTTTCTTACTCCTAATAGTCATTTTTCCAGCATAGGCAGGGGGCAAGGTGTTCTAATCAACTGAATATTCTGGATAACTGAGAGTTACCACTTATAATCCAAAAAACTATCCATTTGAAAGAAAAAGTATGATGAAGCATACTTAGCATTTTGAACTTAGAGAATATAACTCAGTCTCTCTTTGTTAATTGTGAAGTTACTATAAAATCTTGCAGTGCCTAAGCTTCATCTTTATAGACTTAAGCCATTGTTGCACAGTACTAAAAAAGCCAGCTTTTGGTTGTGTGGCTTGTCTATAATAGTCTATAACTGCGTATGTAACAGTGACATATGTTCTGAAGATATTACAAGATTTCTTTTTAGTTTGTTTGCCCTAGTTTCTGTTCCCATAACCCTTTTCTTACTCTCTGCAAGAGGGTGCTGCAGGCATGATTTCATCCTCTCCTTGTTGATGACCTCATAGCTGGGGATCAACACATCGTCCTCTTCCTCCTCAAGCATGACAGGTGAAAAGAGTGTCGACCTTCGATGTACAACTTCTACAAGGTTGTGTGTCCTTGGTGTACCATGCAGGAGGTCAGCCATCTTTCAGAAGGGGAGTTAGGTGTTTTTAAAGAATATCCTTTTTGGAGAGGATAGACATGGGGAGCATTAAGGCTGAAAAGAACTGGGAAACGGTGGGTGCCACATCTAGCCTGGCTTGCATACCTATGGGAACCTGAGAAAGTCCCTTCTAACCCTATGTCTTTACCCAGTCCACTCATTTTATAGGGAAGGAAATTGAGGTCCAGAGAGTGATAATGGTTTATGTAAAGTCCCATCTCAAATTTAGTACCAGAGCTGAGACTGGAATCCAGGCCTTCTGATTCCTCATCTGCCCCTCTTACCATTGTGCTGTGTTTCCTCAGAGATCAGAGTCTTCTTAGTTGGAAGGGACCTCAGAGTCTGTTTTGTCCAACCTGAACCCTCCCCCTGTGTTCTTGACAAATGTCAGCCATTCTCCACTCAAAGACTTCCATGTTTGCTTTGGCTCTTCTTACACCCTGGGCAAGTCTGGCCCTGGACTTTGATTCCCAAGTGTTAAATTGTCTCTGTAGCAGCAGGACCAAAAGAAAGTTCAGAGTCACCAACCTCATGCAGGGCCCCTCTCTATCAAACACAGTTACCAAGACTGGGATATGGTTGCCCGCTGGTCAGTGGCTTAGCTTTTCCTTCTGCTGACCTGTAGTATTGTTCTCTTACATTCTCGAGTATCTGGAGGTTGTAAACACTGGAAGAGAAAGAGGAGGTGGGGTGTAGTTAGGTCATGTAACCAGATACCTAAAACAGAGCAAAGCTGAACATTTTCTGACTGGAAAACATAGATGAGTGGTGCCCCTTGCCCAAAAAGAAGGTGGGAAAGGGGTAAATGTTTCATTACTTGGGACTTTGGGAGTGATTCTTACTAAATTCTAGAAAATTCACCCTTTCTACTCTATGACCTACAACCCCTGGGTGATTTTGTAACCCATAAAACAGTGAAGAAGAGTGCTGGAAAGGGAAACTCCTCTTTTGCGATCTCCTTGACACACATAAATCTGACTCTGCTTGGGAGGCGTGCATGGAATGATGGCAAAAGATAGCCTAAAGATTGGCCTGCAGGGAGGCATGCCAGCCATCTTCAGGAACCTGAACTCGAAACAGTAGATAGAAATGGCAAAGATGCCAGTGTGGGCTGAGACAAGCAAAGACTTTGGACAAAGATTGAAGGGATCAGAAGACAGAGCAGGAAATTCCTAATGGTGTTTTAAGGCAAAATGCCTTCCACCTCCAGAGAAAGAACTATGGAATTCAATCGCAGAATGTAGCAGATCATTTTTTTTGTGTGTGCATTACATTTTGGTCTGTTATATGATTTCTCCCATTCATTTTAATTCTTCTACACAGCATGACTATAGTGAAAATGTATTTAATAGGAATGTAAATATATAAAGTTGTATGCTGTCTCAGGGAGGGAGGAGAGAGGTAGCGGGGAGGAAGGGGAAAAAAATCTAAGTTATATGGTAGTGATTGTAGAACACTGAAAATAAATAAAATTAATTTTTAAAAAAATCAAAAACAAAACAGAGCACGGCTGAATCTGGATGGCCACTTGCTGTCAGGTAGTTGAAGGATTCTCTTTCAGTCTAGGTTGGTCCTGGATATCTCTTCCAGCTCCTAAGATTCTGTGACCTTCTGATCACGTTGAAGAAGTATGCTGATAAAATTGCTGATTGCTTTGCACGATACTTTTGGAAATATTAAATAAAAGTTGAGAATCTGCCCTCTTTGATTTAAGGTGACTGACCCTCAGTATGTAAGGTTACCTATGATCAGGTTTTTTGCTTTATGGTTTTATTAATCTTTATGTTTATTGCATTATGTTTTATTAAACTTTTAAAGAGTCCTGTTCCATGTACTCTGCATCTAACTGTTAAACATGAGAATTGTCAAAGAAGGGAAAGGTCCCACCTGGCTCGCAGTGTCTTCTTTTTCAATTCTGAGGTCAAGGTATGAAAGAATTGTACCCAACACTCAAGGTTTCACCCTTAAGGCTCCAAGTAGAAACTTAATAGAGGCCTATTTAGCATAAATCAAAACTTTAGCCTTAAATATATTTTTAGATAATTATAGCTCTTTCTCTAGTTTATCTACTATGAATATGTCTGAGACCATGTTGGACACATTTCCAGTAGGCAACGAGAATTAGTTTATTTAAAATTGTTTCTTGAAACAACACCCCAAATACAGGTGATATTTGGTTTTAGTGAGTGATGTGTTAATTTTTTTCCTTGAAGATTTAACTTATAATAAGCGTTTGGTTCCTCAGTTTGTGCAAGTTGACAGACACTTCATTGCCATAGCAGCACTGATTTTGTTTCTCTAGTTGGCTGTTTACATAGTAGCCATTTCTGAGATGGTCCAAGCAAATGGGGGCAGGGTTACCCATGGAATCATTCCGTTATTCCTGATAGATAGCAACGAGCCAGTTATTTAATATTCCCATTTTCTACATGTAAAAACTGAGCCTTATGAAGGAGAAGATGGCATGCTAAGTAAACTTCAAACCTCAAGTAGGTAAACACATTAGAAATTACTCCACTTAGAGATGTGTATTATATTCCAAGTCTTCTCAGGTGTTCCCTAAGTAGTAGTCTAGAGGCACACATTTTACACCATAAAAGTATCAACCAAGTAGAACAGGGTTTCCCTTTAACATTTGAATCAGCTTGCGCAGTGCCCACTCTCAGGGCCAGCCAGAAGCCTGCCCAGCTCATTTTCTTAGCGGCTCCTGCCATGCTCCTGGCTCCATTAGCTACATTGCTGAAATGAGCTCTGCAAATAAGACCCCTTTGTCTTGGTTCTTTATTACATTCAGAACCTAATACAATTATACTTGGTTACATGACTGCACATTAAAGGCCTGTTTCAACAAGAATAGCCTTGCAGTCCAGCCTGTCTCTTGAAACAGATGGTAATTAAGAGTCCACTTCCCTCCTGAAAAGCAGCCCTACATGTTTACTTGACTTAGAGAGTTTTCTCCTGAAACATTTGTTTTCTGGAAGTCCTTTTAAATGGTGAGGAGATATGAAAAGTACGTATCCCGCAAGACTTCCCCAGAAGCATATATCTTGGCATTTAAAATGCCCTAAGGCTGTGGTGCTGCTGTAGAGACATGATGGTGCCACCCTGGTCTGGATTCTTGCGTACAGTGTTTTACATAAAGTAAACTGAAGTATTTCCAGTCTCTGACTCCAGTATGTCAGAGTTGATTAATGGGCCTATTCCAAAGCCCATAGTTGGCTACAGGAATCACAGTCCATATAACTCAAGAGTAAAGGTTATTTTTTTAAAAGGAAAGAAACAAATAAAATTAAAGAGAAAAAATCCCCTCTATCCTGAATTAAAATTCCTTTCTTAATCTAAAAGCTGAGCTCATAACCTTGCTATCGATGAGCACTCTTCCCAAAAAGGCTTCTTACTGGTTATTTTCCTTTTAACCTGTTTGAGCTCTATCTGTTCGTATCCTCTTCTCCATTGTTCCCTTCTCCAGGTGAGATATACAGGTGGCCTCAGAATAAGGTCTGAGAATAAACGAATGACATTCTGTTTCCCAGACGGCACCCCTTCTCCTCTCTTGAGAGGGAGCCCAGGACAAAAAGATGCTTCAATCCATTGCAATCCAACAAGCTTTTAGTGAGCCCCTGCTGGGTGCAAGGCATCGATACAAAGACAATATGAGGATGAGAAGTGTTTGATCCTGAAGGACAAAAACTTCTCGAAAAAGAAAATTCCTTTTGGAGCAGAAGAGAGCTAGGCTGTAGAAAGATGAAATGGAGATATTATTCCTAATTCAGCAACAGTTTCTGTACTTATAATCATTTCCATTAACAATGCTTCTCTTTGATTAATTATTCCCTCTGGAGTTTGAAAGGGACCTGGTTTTCTTATTTTTACTCCTTATTCTTATAATTTTCCCCTACCTACACAACCACCCCATTTTTACCCCACTGCTTTGGAGCAGTTGCAGGAGCAGTCTTATGCAACTCCAAGAATCTGTCTTTAGTCCTTCAACCAGAAGCTTTCATCAGCTGTCTTGTAAAAATGCCTCTGCCAAGACCAAATTGACTTATACTGAAAGATATTGGCACGTCTGAAATTTCTGCACACTTGACATTTTCAGCCTACATTAGGAAATTTCTTAGATACTCTCCGTTTAAAGTAGAAAAATACATGGGTCCTAGGACCAGTATGCAACAGATATACATGATGCAATTTCTTATTTTATTCAGAAAGACATAGTAGCTAATTATGTTTAAATGTTGATATTTCTTAGACACTATTTTTTTCTGGACAATTTGGGTGAAATCAATCACCAAGGAAATTTCGTAACTGCTTTGCAGTTTTGTGAGTGTATAGTTGTTTTATCCTCCTCCAGTGTCCTATATAAGTGCCTTATTATGGTATAGAGGTGACCCTGGATTCTTAAATTCTATAGAAATGAAACACATGCTCTAGTTATTGCTACTAGGACTTCCAAGTACAAACCCATTAATGGACTATGTGCTGCCATAGATCCAGCCTAACTTAATTCTCTCTTATAATAGTTTGGAAGCTCATCAGTAGAAGACTGACCATCAAGTGATGTGTTTCAGTCACACCATCATAGGACGAATATCTACTAAGGTGTTAGAAAAGTTATCTCTATCAATAGATGGAGTCCCCACACTAATGAAAAAAAAGATGTGAGACACATGTGTAAAGGTGTTCATGTAGTGGTGATGTTGATAGAGACAGTGTGGTGTGGTTCAAAAGAACCCCACGTGAGGCATGAGGAACCCCAGAATCTCAAAGTTAGGAGGAACCTCAGAACTCATCTAATCTAATCCATAGAGGCAGGTGGTCATCTAGCTTCTACTTGAAGGTCTTCTGCACCTGAGTTCAAGGCCTGCCTCTGACATTTAATGCTTGTGTGACATTGGACAAGTCTGTTCATCTCTGTGAGCCTATTTCCTCATGTAGGGTTGTTTCCTCATGATCTCTAAGTACATCCCTTCTAAATCTAAGATTCTGAATCTTGGACTTCATTGAGGTGAGCTTGTAAGAGGACAGGATATAGACTCACTCATACATATCCTCAGTACCTGTTGAGGTCTTATGATGTACCTATTGGGACCTATTGAGAGAGGGGGTATGAGGAAGATAATGGACAAAACTCAGTTTTCTAGATAGGCTTTCATTACTGGCTTCCTCTTATGGTCATCACATGGCCAGCAGAGATTAATGGGTGGCCTGAAGCAGTTTTTCTTTCTGTGAAGCTCACTGATGCACAGAGGATATCAAAGCCATGTTCTTGGTTTCATTTGTATATACTTTAACCAACTAACAAAGATAGTCTGAACCTCGCACACAATTGGGAAGGGTCAGAGTGTCAGTCCCACCTGTCACCCATCGATAGTGTCACTCAACCCCTAAGAGCAATTGTCTGTAAGGAAGGCACCAGTCTTCATTGATAGAGTTGATAGTGTTTGCCATGTCCATGAAATCACAGGTCCAGACCCCTTGTATGCCCTAGGATAATCTTAGAAATTGCACTTTCTTAAGCTTTTCATAGAATTATAAGGTCAAATGGATAAGCTTTCTTGAGGTAACTTATTCCAACCACTAGTCTCCAACAGTCTAATTGAATATCTGCCCTTTTTAAAGGGAAGAGAACTGAGTTGCCCATTCTTGTATTGCACGAGCCTTCCTATCAGGATATTTTCCTGTATAACTAATTTAGTTCCTTTCTACCACAGTTTAAGGTGTAAAAGCTCTTGTTTCTCGCTTTTTCGAGGCTAAGAATATCTGATCACCATCTTGCCTCACACCTAATCATTCTTAAAAACAGTTCCTTATTTTGCTGAAGGGGTTCACATAAGGAAATAGTGACCATTTTAATACTAATCACTATTCCAGACACAGTTAATTCAAATTCATACACCTATTTTTGACTGTATGTTGTTTTAGGAACAGAAATGTGACCCAGGACGAGGAAAAAGGGAAATTCTCCTCTAACTCACTTCAGTTAGGTATTCACTGTGTGAGGCACAGAAAGACCCTTTAGAACCAAAATTATAGTTTAATTATAAATTTATTTCAGAACTTTCCTCCCCCTAAATCTGGTTGAAAATGTAAGTTACACTTGCAGTTTGAATACTTGCTCCTGGCCCCAAATAATAGGGACTAGTTCCAACATGGTGACCGACAGGTTTTTCTGATGCTTCAACAAAACCAAATTTAAAATGAGCCCTATCCACCTGATAAAAATCTATAGGTTGAGACCTATGAGATCTATGAGCTCTGACAATGCTCCTTTCTTAAAACAAATCAAACCAAACCTGAAGTACAACCAAGTGGAAACTTTTGAGCTTGAGCCATTCATGTATCACAGCAATCTGTCTGCAGCCAGCAGTAAATTGTTAAAGGACATAACAAACATTTTTACAACTGATCATGTAAGTTGGTTCACAGGCTTATTTTTAGGTTGATGTGTTTACAGTTTGAGTGTGCTCTGTAATCCAATGAGACACCTGGGCCTCTGTGTGTCTAAAGAACACCTTGGGAGCCAGAGGAGAAAAGTTGAAAAGGCCTAGGACACATCAAGCTTCTCTTACCTTGACTTTCTAGATGTGTGCCTTCCCATCATAGATCATTCATGGGTGTTTCCCAGCTGAAGATTTAATAAAGATAACTGTAGATAATAATCAATAGAATTTCCAATGCCCTTTGGGAGTAAGGGGGAGAGGGTAATGCTGTGTGTTCTTTCTTTGTCAGTGCACCTTTCTCGCTCCTGATCACCAAAGGGTAGACATTCATTATAAGGATTAGAGGATCACAGATTTAGAGCTAGAAGGGACCTCCTTTGCCTGTTTCATTTAGACTTAATCTGGGGGAGTGTGAGTGGGGGGGGGGGGTATTGCCCACTCATAGCCATAATAATTGTAGTAACAAGAATATTTATTGCTTAGCTGGAGATTTTCTCCAAAGCACTACTTATTTTAATCTCAGGAATATATACCATCCTTTTGAGGCTGTAAAGAGAGTGTTAATGTCTCCAGTTTGCAGGGGAGAGAGCTGATGAATGGAGAAGGGCCCAAAAAAACCCATAGCAAGCCAGTCCTAACCCAGGGACAAAACCTTCTGCTTCTCATATAGCAGCTCCAGATGGAACTGAAAAAATTCAATATTCTGTCTCCCTGCCCGCCCTTACCTGCCTTTGAGGAAGGGGGTGACCTGTACTGTGTCGTAGAATCATAGACTTAAAGCTGGAAGGAATGCTTCATTTGGGTTACAACCCACGCTGAAGATGCTGAGGCCAGACATCAGCTTCCCACAGATTCAGTGACTGAATTGATCCTTACCTTGAAATAGACAAACCCCCTTTCCTGAAATGGTGTGGAATGAGCACACACAGCAGTGTCAGGTGGTGGATGCCCAAAGCATGTCAGAAAGCCCACGTAATCACAGGTGCCCCCTTGGAGCATGTTGGCATAAATACTTGGTTTGCTCATCATGAGGGAAGTCAGTCCCTCACCAGCATGTACTGAGCACCTTCTGTTGGGAGCATTTGTTCTTGCAATACAAAGACACCAAAGAAATGGAGCTATGGCCCCAGCCCTCTGAAACCTTACAGATTTGGGGAGTTAACACACAGGCAGACGAAAGGGACGGAGAATACTGGCAAAAGGAGCATACATGGGGATGTGGATGGATGTGACATGAGAAGACATAAGACCAGTAACTCATAGTTCTTACAGTGCTTTAAAGGTTATGGGATGCTTTCCTCAGCACCCTGGTGAAGTAGATCTTGTTTCCACTGAAGCTCTAAAAAGTGCCATTCCTTGTTCCTGGTTACATTGCACAGAAGGGCCAGGCCTGAACCCCTCCCCAGGCTCCTGATTGAGTTCCCTACGATTTTCATGCTGCTTCTTGGGGAACAGTCATAGTCACTGTTACTGTTATTAGCCTAAGGACACAGGCATGCAGAAACGTAGGGAGATGCTTTTAGGAAGGTATTAAAAGAGGTTAGAACCAGTTTTAATAAGAGACTGAAGGCTTGAGGACACAAGGGATTGAATGGACCTGGGGGAGAAAGGAGTGTCACTTGTAGGGGATAGGGCATGGAAAGGAGCCTTGGAATGCCAGAGGCACATTTGCTGGCTTGCGAGTTTTGTCAAGGCTTAACATAGGCAGGAAGTAACAAGAACTGAAGATAGCAAGATGGAAGAGGAATGGAATTTTTTTTCCAAGGGGGAGAAGGAGAATTCCATTAATTGAATAAAAGAAACAAGACAGGAACCTGGAAATGTAAGCGTATCATCCGAACACAGGAGTGCTTCAATTCCCTTCCCCCGCTCCACAGTGGCTTTCTAATTGGGGCCATCTGAGCCAGTCAGCCAAAGGTATTATCTGTATGGGACTTAGCCTGTCAGAACTCCCCCTGGACCCTAAACGGTTGCAAATAGGAGAGAAGTGTTGAGTTTGGCCTGCTAGACTAGAGTGTGCCATTCCATAATAAGGCAGGGATTGATGTCTCCAGTAGGTCATGGGTTAGATAAACAGCTCTGCCTCAGTTCAAGGCTCTCCATGTTCATCTGTTTGTTTATATGAGACTCCAAAGGTTAGGTTCACCTTCTTGACATCTCTAGGGAGTTTGCCTGACCACAGGATAACCTCTTCCCCTCCTGAAAAACTGTGCTGCTTGTGATGAGGTTGGAACTCCCTGAGACTTGGGATGGAGATAGCCCTGGGAGGGCTACTGGGGTGAGTCAGGGAAGCACTGGGCTTTTGAATCTGAGCTTCCAACCTTGATTTACTATCTCTGAAACCCAACTGATTTGTGTTGTTTGTTTTGACATAAAGGGGATGGAAGTGAGGTGGAGGTGGGGGAGGGGGAAAGCCCAGGGCCCAACACCCAGCAGGTGCTTTGTAATTTGTGGAATGAATGATTCATTGTCTTAACGACTGAATGAGGACCACCTTGACAATCCAGTGTACAGTGCCTCAGATGGTGTCTTGCCCAGAAATGTTTGCAGAGTTTATGTAAATTTGTTTAGTAAACTAACAGTCACAGAAGGGATATAATTAGAAATCTTTTAGAAAATGAGCACAGGTTCAGGAGTCCTGACTCCCTTAGTCCTGCCCCTAACAAACTAGGGTCTCCAAGCAGATTTCTCTCCTTCTTACATCACTTCCCAGAGCTGCCATGAGGCTCCAATGAGCCTGAGTGGCACATTGGAAAGAATCCTGGGCTTGGATCTAGAGAGGTTCACTAAAACCTTGTCTCAGCAGTCTTGCCTACATGACCCCAAGCAAGTCCCCTAGGCCTCAGTTTTCTTCATTTGTAAAATGAGGACATTGGACTAGATGGTCTCTAAGATTTCCTCCAGCTCCAAATTTATGACCCTACAAAAGTATTTTGGAAAGTACAAAGTGCTGTCTCAGGGATGAGATATTCTTTATGATTATAATAGTAGTAGCTTTCATGTGTATGGTAAATTTAGCAGCCACACCTATAAAGTAGAAAATGTTGGTATGATTATACCCATTTCATAGGTCAGGAAACTGAGGCTCAGAGAAGTGAAATGACCTGTCTATATTAAAGCAGCTGATAATTGCAGGACCAGAGCTGGGACCCCATCCAGTCTCCTCAAGTGGTAGTTATGGAGAATAAGGTATGAAGTGAATATGGGATTTTCTTTTCTTTTCTTTCTTGAAGGGGGGAAAGGGGGATGAAGAATCAAATTGCATTTTCCAGCAGGTGCAAAAATAAGCAATCCTGGAATGAAATCTTAGCACCAAGCGGTTGTTGTTTGGTGAATTGAAATGAGTGTCCTCTGTTACCTTGACCCCCTGGCCTGTGCAGCTGTTTACGTACCTGTCTGCCTCATGAATTCCTTTTTAGTTTCTGACTTTTAAGAGTGAGATGAGGGAAAAAGTAGTGGAATTGAGGAAAACCTTGAGACTCTTCCAGGTTAACCAGTCTGGCCAGCTCTCCTACCTTCCCAATAACTAAGGCTACTATCATTAGAGGATGAAGCTTGAAGCTGACTGCATGGGATCTTCGGAAAGGATGAGGACATCTCCCAGGATGGCCACTGAGTGATCCTGGTGTTACTTTAAAATTAAAAATGGGAATTTTCATCCACAATGTGCTATTGCTATATTACAATTACTATAATATTGTGCCAGTTTAGTGACACTAAGGAGGCCAGGGTGGGAGTAAGGCGTGTGGGGAAGGGCAGAAGGATAGAGGGAAGGATGGCATTGGTGATTGTCTGGTATGAAAGAAAGGAAAGAAGAAGACACATATTTATTAAGGGTTTACTCTGTGCCAGGCACTGTGCTAAGGATTGGTGATAAAAGTACGAGCAAAAAGACAAACAGTCCTTACCTTCAGGGAGCTTACAATATAATGGCTGAAGACAACACAGGACAGGAACCCAGTGGGCAGAAGAAGGAAGGTATAATTTAACGAATCTGTACCATATCCTAGCAGTCAGATGATCAACAAACTGTCCTTCTGTGGGCTTTGGTGAGGGAGATAGTGATCAGGGTACTCTGAGGTTTTGTGAAGGATAAGCGTCAGACTTGATGGCCTAATATTCTAAGAATCAACCTTGTTAGGCTTCATTTCCCAGTCTTAGCCCCTGAGACAGCGTTCCCTTCCTCCACAGTTCCTTGTGTCTCATCAGCATCAACAAGTCCTTTTTATCCTCTGAGATTTTTGGTTTATAGACCAAAGGACTTGGCCTAATTGAGTTCATCAGTGTGTGGTCTCTTCCCACCTCCTCATTTATTTTGGGTGTCAAGTTATTCTGACTTTTCATCATACAGTCATATAGTCTGAGAATCATTCTCCTTTTTGGTCTAGAAAATAGAAGCAAAGAAGAAGTAAAGTTGTTAGTTTCTTTTCCTCTGCCATCCACAATCATCCCAGTCACCCTGAGCAAGGGTCCTAACCTTTCTTTGATCTTTCCCTTGTTCCCCAATACACATATGTGTGTGTGTATCATTTTGGTTGTCCTTAGTCTCAGGTCATTCTGAGATGTAGTGTTCATGAGCATTCTTACAAGAGGTTGCCATTCCTGGGAATTTTCTTCAGTTATCTTGCTTCCATCGTGTGTGTGTGTGTGTGTGTGTGTGTGTGTGTGTGTGTGTGTGTGTGTGTGTGTGTGTGTGTGTGTGTGTGTGTGTGTGTGTGTGTCTATCTTAAAAAGCTTGTTTTTTGACTTGTGTTCCCCATGTAAGCAACTCCCTTTGAGGAATATTTTCTGTTTGTATGATCAGAATTTTATTATCAAAGGTCTCCTATCTCTCTTAGGTTTCTCTTATTGACTAGGGGACCATAGCATTCTACCTTATCCTTTTATCAACTCCTTAGAAGTCTACTCTCCCATTGTCTAAGGTCTACCAGACTTCACAGCGTCCCCTTCCTTATCTGTCATCAGCCCTAAGAAGACCACTTCCCACTTCTTCCCAAGGTTCCTGTCATTTTTGCTTCACCAAGCAAAGTCTTTTATTCACCAACCAAGTCTTTATTGGTTAGAATTAGCTCCAGAACAGCACTTTCCTTCATCATTTATTCTTCTTATCCTTCTAAAGGATGATGTTAAGAAGAAAGAAGACATGAGCTGCTCCGCTCAAAGTAGAGAGAGACCTCTAGATATCCCCATAGACTTAGAGAACACCACCACAATTATATCCTGCTTTCATTCTAGCTTTGTGATGTCTCCAGAACTCATTATCTATTTAATCCTGCTGGCTAGGTGGTCAAGGGTTTCATTCTTAAGGACAGTGGGAGAAGACCCCATGGCTGTAAATGTGATAATATTATCCAAATGTATAACCAAAACCTCTTTGCTCTGATCCACTGAACTGCCTTATCGGAAAAAACGGCTTTGATCTTAGAATGTGTCTCCAGTGTGACCAGCTTATTCTTTTGTATCATTAGCATATACTTCTCTCCTGAAGCCATCAGGCACCGAATGCTCAACGTTTCCAAAATACCCTTGAAAGCTTCCAATGAGAGAGGCAAAGGGAAGAATTCTTGTGTGGGATAAGTCAATTTTCAGTCATAGTGGTCCAACTGCGGGTGTACTCCTAACCCATTGGGAGGAAGGATCCAACCGCATGAGGGAGGGGGAAAAGAAAGGAGCAGGGATAAGTAATGAGAATGGAAGGTCTAAGTGATGGAGCCAAGTCACCCTCTGGATCTCTTAGACATCATGTTGTATGTGTCATTTGATTTCTGACTCTCAAACCACAAACATGAACATGAAATCCTAGAATACTAGATTGAAACAATCATCTAATCCAACCCTCTTTTACAGATAGAAAGCCTAGAGGAGGTGAGTGACTTGCCATCCATCCCAGCAGCAAGTGACGAGCCCGGACGAGAACTGTAATTGAATGTTCTTTGCTCTCGATGACTGCTGCCACCCCCCTTTTCTTTTGCTGAAGCCCCGTACATTTGTCAGTTACTATTATATGGATGTTCCAACTCTCCACCAGTGTTACTGCCACCGCGGTGGCAAGGCTGATGGCATTTTTATCTGAGAGGTAGCCAGAGGACCATCTGAGGACAGTTAGGTGAGACATTGCCAGGAGGGTCGCTGGAGGCAGCTCGCTCGGCATTCTCCAGGTCCTCTTTGGAGGCAGGGCCTCTTTCCAGGATGTTTGGCCTACTCTGGTTTAGCAGACTGGACTAGCAGTTTCTTTTGAAATAGCACGTGTTGTCTGAAACAGGTGGCTTGGATTTTCACTTGATAATAGTAATGAGATGACTGAAGTAAATATGCACTTGTCTCCACCCATCGAAAACCTATGGTTCTATTAAACGCAGCAGGCAAATGGACTGAGGAGATGACTGAGAAAGGAGTGTGGCGGGAGGAGGGGAAGAAATAGAGGACTTAGGGGTGAAAGTTGAGGTTTTAGAAAATCTCTATAAAAATAAAAACAAACTATCCGTCTTGCTCACTGGCGTTTTACCCTCGCGGTGCACTTTGGGGATGCTGCCCTGATCTCTATCGGGAACGTTACATTGAAACCTAATCCAAGGGATCCCTAACTCCTGCCAGACTCTTTCTCTCTTTGAGTTCCCTCCCTGCTCTCCCAGAAGTGAACAACCCACAGGAATCCCCCCTCAACCTGAAGAAGTGCCGTTTTCTAAGGGAAGTCACCATCCTGCTCACCTCTACAGAGGAACGCTTAACCAAGAAGACAGAGCAGGCATTTTCTAAATAAAAGAATGACCTACCTCCTCCCCTTCAAACACTGGAGCATTTCAAAGTGATTGTAAAAATTATATGAACCCCATCGAAGAACTGTTACAACAATGTTTATACCCAGTGTTTGAAACAAAGACAATGATATTATAAATAATTGTAAATGATAAAGATATGGGAGAGAAAATAACATAATTAAAAGAATTTTACAAGACGGGGCTGTTCACAAAGATGGATGGAGTAACACAATATGTTAAAAATATCTGTGATTAACACAAACACAACCCAGTGGACAAAAACCATCTGCCTGGCCAGCAGTGTCCTGGGAATGGTCTACTGTCATCCTCTGTCCCATGAAAGGCCTGTGATGTCAGCCTGAGCAACAGACAGCACCACATGAAGAAACAGGCTATTTTCTCCACTGGACTGGGCAAAGAGAACACTGCTCCAGGCAACAGAAGGAATGATTTCATCTCCTGAGATCTCTCTCATAAAAGAAGGAAGTATCAGGACTCATAGACTCAGAGTTGGAGGGGATCTTAAAGACTTCTGGGCCAACCCCCCATCTTGATTGAATTTTCTATACTGCTTCCTTGGCAAGTGGTCTTCTAGTACCTGAAAAGGCCAGCCTAAAAAGGCCAAGGTCTCCCATTGCATCCTGGGCCATCTCCAGTTATCCTGATGAATATCTGGTCACTGGATCCAGATGACTCTGGAGGAGATGTGAGGTTGGTGACCCTGCACAGCCCTCCCTCACTCAAAACAAAGTCAAGTGCAAGTTATGTTATCATTTCTCTGATGTCATGGTCTTCTTCAAAAACAACAACAAGATACCTCTAGGAGTGGTAAAAGTACAAGACTCAAGAATTAGATGGCTTGTTTTTGTAAGTACATCTGCCCTTTAACTCTTGGGATCTGTTTAGGAAATGAGACTGAAGAGGATTCATCCCAAAGGTTAGTCACAGAGGTGCAAGGGACCTTAGAGATAATCTAACCCAGCTCTCTTACTTTAGAGAAGCAGAAACTCAGGCCCAGAGGTGTGAAGTGACCTGCCTGAGGCCACGCAGCCGGTATACAGGCTGAACCCACACCAGAATCCAGTCAGATCTCCCAGCTTTAAGAATTACATGTTTTCTGCTACATCCTGCTTGAAATCTAATGAAGTCCTGTAGAGAAGGGAGGATCGTGGAAAGAATGCTAGATTTGAAGTCAGGACAGGATGTTACTTAATGTGCCTCAGTTTTCCTAGCTGTAAAAATAGAGATAATGTGTATTGTACCTACCTCACAAGGTTGTCACAAAGATTAAATGAGATAATGTATGTAAAATACATGGTAAACCCTGAATCATGATGTCACCAGCCAGAACTGTTACTAGCCAGAAAGTATAGGTGAGCTCATCAGGTAGGCTGCCAGATTCAGGGAGAAACAGTAGAACTGATTGTGTAGTATATGGCTTCAGTTTTTAAATTTTAGTTTCCCAAACCTAATTTCTTTGACCTGTTTATTCATTTATTTGGCTTTTTACAGTAGCTTGGGGGGAGGGAGGTCAGAAGGGCTTTTAGGATCAGACTAATTTTTAGAGTACTTTTGGCCCATGCCCAAAAGAGCCTGTCTTTAGCCTTTTCTTTAGTAGAGTTGAATCTAGTGGGGTTTTTTGGTTTTTTTTATTAAATCTCTCTCTTTTTTTTTAACTTAAAAGTAAACTGGAATTTTATTTGGGGTAACTCTTTCTGAAGGGCAAAGTGATCTGCACTGCAGTTTGTTTTACTATTCTTTTAAAGAAAAGAAATTGTTGTAATGCATGATTTTAAAAGGAAGCAGGAATCTAGAGACAGTTGGTCTTCTCAAGGCCCTTCAGAGATTCCAGGGTCTTAGACCATGTTTGGTAGTCCTCCCTTCCCCCATGACAGGACCTGCAGAAAAGCTGAGACAATTTCACATTTGGCCTTGAAGAAAGCTGTTTTTTAAACCATGAACCTGGCCCAGAGCAGCTGGTGACACTGTGTAAACACAAAATGCAGAAGAATAAAATCCGTAAGTCTTTGGCATCTGGTAACCTATAGTTATAATACCAATAACCAAAGGAATCTGAGCTTTATGAAGGACTTTGCCCATCACATCCTTGACGTATAAGTGACATAAATGTTATTATCTCTACTTTTTCAGATAAGGAAATTAGGCTCAGAAAAATAAAGTGATTTAGGTTCATAGCATTTAGAACTGCAAAGGACCTTCAGAGATCATTTAGTCTGCCCTGCCAATTTTACAGATGAGAAAACTGAGGCCTCGAGTGTTATATGACTTGCCCGTGATCACACCATCAGTATCAAAACTAGTATTTAAACCAAGACTCCTTAAGAAAAGTTTCATTGCAGTCATTTTCCAGTGAGCACCTCTCCCCCATCAACACCCAGTGTAACCAGCACTGCCTCAGCTTGCTGGCCTTGCCTGAAAGCACATGCATCACCTTTCTGCTTCATGTGACTTCATATCTCAGCTGTGATGGCGTTCCTTAGTGTTGGGGGCCTGTATCACTGGGCTCCGTGTTCCTTGCATTGTACGTGCTGCACTGAAGTACAGCGAGTCGGAGAGATCTTCCCATCATTCCTTCTGGCACAATGTTCCATTTCCTTCTGAGGCCCCACTTTGTTCAGCTACTGCCCACTTCTCTGCTGCTTCCAAGATAGCTGCTCTAAAGAGACCTGCTGTAGATAGCACTTTTCCTCTGGCCTCCACTGGCGTCTCCTCCATATACTGTCAGTGATACACATGGGGCTGTGCGATGGGGTGCACTCCCCTCCACCTTACAGGATGCTGTGCTCCAAATATACCTGATAGAGTGGATTCAAAGGATATCACAGAGTACAACATAATGATACAGACTCTTCGGAGGAGCTAGCTGGGACAGAGAAATAGCTCACACTCCCCTGCTGCTGGACACATGTGACAAGTAGCCAAAGGAATGCATGCCCCTGACCACTTTTAGGAGCCAGTGGGGAGATGTTGTTGCATTCTCTTCCACCCACGATGCCTGACCATTCCCATGTAGAGTGCAGCAGCCACATGAACCCTTCATGTGTGTATGTGTGTGCACACATGCACATGCTTGAGGCACATGCATGTGTGGGTGATGTTTTTTGATGGGAGGGAGGCGAGTGAGCGTACAACTTCCTGACAGGACAGTTGTAAAACATTCATAAAACTTTTATTAGTCTTGCCACCCTTCCAGATAAATATTTTTCAATTTTATGGGTTCGTTTTAGTGCCTGAAGCTTAATAGTGACTTTGTAGATGCCTTTAAAAAAATTAAATATCATTTTGGCAAAATGACCCTTTCCCCTCACCTTAATAACACTTTACCCTAAAGAGGCAGCCAGCAATTTTTGGCTCATAAATTCGTACCACTCTAAACTCTTACCCTTTCTTCCCTCCTTTTCCTTGCACTTAGTATTTGGATGAACTTTTGAAAAAGCAAAAACCTCTCACTCTCTTTCCCTTATCCCCATCTAGAGTAGTAATTTGATCCCCTGGGGTGGTTGGTTATCTACAAAAGGAGGTTTTGGTACAAGGATCTTCCAAGTGTCTATAATCAGTAACTGGAGTTTTTCACTTAATATATAAGTGAAATATAGCATTTATAAGCTATATATGCTTAAGCAACAGACACTGCATTAGGAGAAGAGCAGAAGGCACCCTCTACTACTCCTACTACTACTACTGATGGTCTTTACTACCCAGGGTTGTGGGGTTATTGTGAGGTATACCCCAAACGATAATTTAACTTAGTAAATATTCTGTTTATAGAGTGGATAAATTATGTTTTTACACATAGATGTTTTACCCTTTCCACATAGATAGATGCGTTTATGATTAATAAAATATTAATTCATTTAAAAGCATTTCTGAATTCTTAGTAGCTTCTGATCATTCAGTGGAGCCTAATAGTACTACATGGTTGTGAAATTTTTTGTTGTTTTGTACTCAAAATGTCTGGAATTCCTGGTTTAAACCAAATTAGAGGAAATTATACTTTAAGATAAATAGGAGTAAGTGGTATATTTCTGGTGATCAGGATGGTGAGGGTAATTAGAAATGATAGAATTGTTGAGGAAATGGGGCTGTTGAGTTGTAGAAGGAATGATAGGAGAGAAATATGTGCTATCATCAGATATTTGAAGTTTTACCATGGGGTAGAGGGAGCATATTTATTATTTTTAAATTATTTTTTAAAAATTTATTTTCAGAGTATCTAAGTTATGTAGCAGATTAGAGCATTAGGCTCGGAATCAGTAGGACCTGAGTTTAGATGTGACCTCAGATACCAGTGAGCTAGAGGGTTGTGAACAAGTCACTTAACCCCTATCTGCCTTAATAATAGTACCTACCTCTCAGAGTTGTTGTAAGATAAAAACGAGATGATATTTATTTATAAAGTGCTTTGCAAACTTTAAAGCACTATATAAATGCTAGTTATTCTATTCTGAAATCAGATACCAAAAAAAAATGAACATTTCCATACATGCAACAGAACGGAAAAAGAGGACAGCATGTAAAAAAGTAAATCTCCATCCCATCCCACTTACCTTTCTTTCAAAAGTATGAAATAAATTCTACACATCACTTTCAAAACTGTCCTTGTTCTTCCTTGTCAACCTCTGTACATTTAAGGAAAAAAAAAGTTACAATGGTCTTTTTTTTAACCATTACTATTGGTAATATCTCTTCCCCCTTGATCCTCTAATTTCGAAAAAAAATAAAAGAATGGAAGGAAGAGAGAGAGAGAGAGAAAGCGTGCGCTCTTTTACAAAATAAAGCATACTTATGCCAAACAAAGCCACACAGTGCCCACTTCCAAAACCAAATATCCCTGCCTCCTATATACATCATCATTGGGATAATGGCATCTGTCTCATAGGGTTGTTGAAATATCCCATAGAGATAATGTATAAACTTTTCAAACCTTCAGGTGCTAAATAAATGTTCTCTATTTTTCATCAACAGAGTATGACTTGTAAGGTAGGAAATTCGCTTTAATTGGATCTATGCAAACACAATCTGGAGTAATACTTGTCAGGAATTCTGTAAAGGGAATTCATTCACTGGGAATCATTGTGTTAGCTAACCTCCAAGTTCCTTCAGGTTCTAAGCATAAAGTCCTATGATTCTAAGTGCCCTGAATAATAACTTGGATTATGGAATTTAGACCTAGAAAAAAGGGTGGATCATAGAACACAGACTATTCATCCTTGAACCAAAGGAAATTATACTTTAAGATAAATAGGAGTAAGTGGTATATTTCTGGTGATCAGGATGGTGAGGGTAATTAGAAAATTAGCAAAAATGGACCTTTAACCAGAGACCTTCTTGAAGGTCATTTAGGACAGTCCTCTCATTTTACAGATGAAAAAACTTTTAGACCCAGAAAAAAGAAGTGAATTGCCTAAGGTATTGCAAGTAGCAAATTGCTGAGCTAAGCATTGAACTTCAAATGCATTGAAATTTATGAATTAGATAAGGTGTTTATTGAATTTTGTTGGACTAAAGGAGTGACCCATCTTTTCCTTCTGAAACAATGGGATGAGTGGGTGCCTGGACCACTTCTGGTCCCATTTCAGGGATGTATGTTCTGGTGAAGGATCTGGTTTCAGTTAGAAAAACAAACAACAGCTTAGTTCCTGCTCAAGCCAGTTGGAAACAGTTCTCCAAATGCCATACTTGATCTTTAGATAAAAAAAAAAATCCAAATGTCCTAGAAATTCACATAGTTCCAGCTGTTCTGGGAAAAAACTAAAAACCATCTCCAAAATGACAGACTAAGAGCACCCTGCCGGAAAATATTTCAATATCTTCTCCCCCCTGCTAAGAAAATAAAATAATGTAAGAATTTGATAAGGTAACTGATTTTACCCCCATTGTCACTCTGGGGTGTATTGAACATAGTAGAAAAGATAAAGTACAGTTTTATTTTATAATTCTCCTCCCCCCCCCAAAAAAATAATCCTTCTTTTAATTGAATTTGGAAGGGCATATATGGCTGAATTCTATGTACCACAAATTGGCACACCCTAACACAAATGCCAAAACATGACTTAAGATCAGTGGGCTTCTGACTACCACTGTGTTCTGACTGTTGGCAGTGAGGGTTGTTGTTAACTGTCGAAGGTACCGAAACTGTTCTGCCCTTGAGTGAGCACACAGAAACTGAACCTTGCTTATCCATGACCATTGTTCGCTCAACCTCTGACTCCCCAATTCAGCTAGCCCTCACGTAATATGTTTCCCCTTCCAGTCAGTGACCGGAGAGCATCCCCAGCATTTAATATGATGTCTGGCATATAGTAAGTACTTAATAAATATATGTTGGTTGATTAACTGATTGAGGAGGTGCGGGGGGGGGGAAGCCTTAACATACAGATTTAAAAGATTTATGAGCCCTGCTATTCACGAGAAATAGCTATGTTGGTAAAAGACATTAGGTAGATGTTGTTGTCATGTCTGACCCTTCATGTTCCCCATTTGGAGTTTTCTTGGCAGAGATACTGCAGTGGTTTGCCATTTCATTCTCCAGAACTTTTTGTAGATGTGGAAGCTAAAGCAAACAGGGTTAAATGACTTGCCCATGGTCACCCAGCTAGGAAGTGTCCAAAAGTAGATTTTCATTCAGATCCTCTTGATTCTTGGTCTGGCAGTCTATCCTGGCTCTGCCCACTAGGTACGTAGAATGGCTTATTTCTTTATGAATCCTCCTGTTAGCATGTTTCTTTTAGCCTACCTTCTTCACTAGGATGCCTTCTGGAAGATTCATAGGATATTAAAGCTAGAAAAAATAACATTTTGTTGTAGCAAAGAAATGGAGACAAAGTCGGTGCCCATCATTTGGGGGGAAATTGGACCAATTTTGGTTTATGAATGTAATGAAATATGATTGCATCACAAGAAGTGAAGGGGATAGATTCAGAGAAACTTGGGATTAGTTGTATCAACTGATACCACATGAACAGCACAAAAGCATGAGAACTGTTTACACGGTGGTGGCGGCATCATAAGGAAAATCACTGCAGAAGACTCAAGACGAAGTCGGACATGATAGACGTTCACGGTTGTCATGTTTGTGGATGTTTGTCAAGTTAATAAGAAAAAGATTCAAACTTCCTCTCAGGAGGAACCTGAGAAATCATCTGGTCAAATCTCCTCATGTGGCAGGGAAGAAAATTGAGACCCAGAGATGTGAGAGCACCCGCTGGCAGTTATGCAGCACTACCTAAGGACAGAGTCAGGGCTGGAAAGGCATTACTGGTCTCCTGTGTTGTCACTACTCCTAGAGCTGCCTCCTTGGAGAGACCATGGACTTAACCGGAAGGAACTACGATGCTATCTGCCTCCTTAGCTTTGCCCTTCATTCCTTGGGTGTGTTTTTTTTTCCTTTTCTTTTTTCTTTTGTATTATTGTATTTTAATTTTTTAAATTTATTTATATATTTTTAATTTTCAACATTTATTTCCACAAGATTTTGAGTTCCAAATTTTCTTCCCATCTCTCCCCTCCCCCCACCC
>CM053772.1:54599715-54618077 GCA_028658325.1 Potorous gilbertii
CGGAAGGAACTACGATGCTATCTGCCTCCTTAGCTTTGCCCTTCATTCCTTGGGTGTGTTTTTTTTTCCTTTTCTTTTTTCTTTTGTATTATTGTATTTTAATTTTTTAAATTTATTTATATATTTTTAATTTTCAACATTTATTTCCACAAGATTTTGAGTTCCAAATTTTCTTCCCATCTCTCCCCTCCCCCCACCCTAAGGCACCATGCATCCTGATTACCCCTTCCCCCAATCTGCCCTCCCTTCTGTCACACCCCTACCTTTCCTCATCCCCATCTCCTCTATTTTCTTGTAGGGCAAAATACATTTCTATACCCCATTACCTGTATTTCTTATTGCCCAATTGCATGTAAAAACAGTTTTTAACTTTCATTTTTAAAACTTTGAGTTCCATCTTCTCTCCCTTCCTCCCTTCCCACCCATCCCCAGAGAGAAGGCAAGCAATTCAATAATAGTTTATATATGTATAGTTATTGAAAAGACTTCCATAAAAGTCATGTTGTAAAAGACTATATTTCCCTCCATCCTATCTTGCTCCCCATTCTATTCTCTCTTTTGATCTTGTCCCTACCCAAAAGTGTTTTACCCCCCTCCTCCCATTTGCCCTCCTTTCTATCATCCCTCTCCTCACCCCACTTATCCCCTTCTCCTCTACTTTTCTGTAGTGTAAGATAGATTTTCATACCAAATTGAATGTGCATGTTATTCCCTCCTTAAGCTAAATGTGATGAGAGTAAGCTTCACTTTTTCCCTCTCACCTCCCCCCTTTTCCCCTCCGTTGAAAAAAACTTTCCTTATCTCTTTTATGAGAGATAACTTGTCCCATTCCATTTCTCCCTTTCTCCTCCCAATATAGTCCTCTCTCACCCCTTAATTTTATTTTTTTAGATATCGTCCCTTCCTATTCAACTTATTATGTGCCCTCTGTCTATATGTATGTGTATATAATCCCTCCAACTACCCAAATACTGGGAAGAGTCTCAAGAGTTACAAATACTATCTTTCCATGTTGAAATGTAAACAGTTCAACTTTTGTAAGTCCCTCATGATTTCTCTTTCCTGTTTACCTTTTCCTGCTTCTCTTGATTCTTGTGTTTAAAAGTCAAATTTTCTCTTCAGCTGTGGTCTTTTCATCAAGAATGCATGAAAAATAAAAAAAATAAAAAAAGAATGCATGAAAGTCCTCTGTTTCATTGAATGACCATTTTTCCCCTGAAGTTTTATACTCAGTTTTGCTGGAAAGGTGAGTCTTGGTTTTAATCCTAGTTCCTTTGATTTCTGGAATATCATATTTCAAGCCCTTCAGTCCCTTATTGTAGAAGCTGATAGATCTTGTGTTACCCTGATTGTATTTCTACAATATTCGAATGTTTCTTTCTGGCTGCTTGCAATATTTTCTCCTTGACCTGGGAACTCTGGGATTTGGCTACAATATTCATAGGAGTTTTCCTTTTGAGATCTCTTTCAGGAGGTGATCAGTGGATTCTTCCAATATTTTTTTTACCCTCTGGTTCTTGAATGTCAGGGCACTTTTCCTTGATAATTTCATGAAAGATGATGTCTAGACTCTTTTTTTGATCATGGCTTTCAGGTAGTCCCATAATTTTTAAATTGTCTCTTCTGGATCCATTTTCCAGGTCAGTTGTTTTTCCAATGAGGTATTTCACAGTTTGCTGTTTTTTTTCATTTCTTTGAGTTTGTTTTATAATTTCTTGATTTTCATAGTCATTTACTTCCATCTGCTCCAGTCTAATCTTTAAGGAATTATTTTCTTCAGTTAGCTTTTGAATCTCCTTTTCTATCTGGCCAATTTTGCTTTTTAGGGCATTCTTCTCATCGACTTTTTGAATCTCTTTTGCCAATTGGGTTAGTCTGTTTTTTAAAGTGTTATTTTCTTCAGCATTTTTTTGGGTCTCCTTTTAGCAAGCAGTTTGCCTGTTTTTCATGCTTTTCTTGCATCTCTCTCATCTCTCTTCCCAATTTTTGCTCTACTTTTGTTACTTGATTTTCAAAATCCCTTTTGAGCTCTTCCATGGCCTGAGACCAATTCATACTTTTCTTGGAGGCTTTGGATGGAGGAGCTTTGACTTTGTTTTCTTCAGTTTGCATGCTTTGCTCCTCCTTGTCACTAAAATAACATTCTGTAGTCTGATTCTTTATCTGGTTTTTGCTCATTTCCCCAGACACTCACTTGACTTTTGAGCTCTTTGTCAAGGTAGTTCTTTGCTTCCAGTGGGGGTGGGGAGTGTACGATCAGCCACTTGATCCCCCCCCACCATGATCTGTGGGCCTAGAGCTCCAGAAACAGTTGCTGTCTCTCCCTTGAATGTCTTTTAAGACCTCTAGTTCATATTCCAGAGCTAGCAAGAATTAAATCACTTGTAAACATAGGACTGGCCTCTTTTCATCCAGTAGCAATTTGAGTTGCCATCAGCTTTATGAGTCTAAACTAAATTTTTTGTTTAAGTGAATTGATTTCATTTTCAGTTTGTTCTTGGAAATAAATGATGTTCCAGGGTCTGTTCTGTAGCATCTCATGTTTTCTCTGTGGTTATAATAAAACATAAGCCTAGAAAAGCTAATCTAATTAAATATTTGAACTTTTTAAAAGGTTCATACTATAATGGGCCAAACATACATCCAGGGAGGTTTTGTGAATTTTTTATTTTTGCAGCTCCCCCTCCCAGCCCTTGACCCACGAACTTTGTGAAATGCTTTATCTAGACATTTATCCCCAGTTTTCCTGTGGGAAGGATTCCTGAATCATGGATGCAAAGAAAATTAAACTGGAAAAGACCTTAGAATTCCTCTCCTTGCCACTTAGCATTTCCCACCAAGCAAAATGACTCACCTCTCTAAGCCCCACTTTATCATCTCTAAAAAATCATTAGACTCTATACCTCACATGTGGTTATTAGGAAAGTTTATAAATATGAGATGAGCTATGACCATAGTGAAAGATACATTGCTGTGTACATGGAAACAAGGTTTGACTCACAATATAAATGAATATATTGCATAAGAAACTTTACACAGATTTACCTCATTTAACAAAATAGAGACCTTCCTAAAAATAGTAATGATAAAATTAATCGCATTTTTCCTCTGACTTCCATTATTGTTTAATAACTGTGTTCCCAGAGGAAGTAGTTTGACCTCAGATTTTCTGATGCCTTTGTATATACCATGTTTAACATTTAACTCAGCCATTTCTTGGAGGGCAACTGAGCCTTCTCCAGACACTCAGTTCTGTAATTCCTCCCTTTTGTCTCAGGTGTGTGTGTGTGTGTGTGTGTGTGTGTGTGTGTGTGTGTGTGCGTGTGTGTGTGCGCCCGTGTATGTATGTGTACACATATTTTTTTTCCCATATCCAGTTACGTGATTCAGAGAGCTATCCATGAGGCAGTAGGACTATGAGCAAAGTTGACAAGCAGTCTAAACTGTAAATCACAGAACTATGATACCTAAGGAAGCTTATTCCACATTGATCAGAACAGCTCTTTGCAGGTTTCATCAGTTCCATTTGCCAGCTTTTTAATGACACGTGAGGCTCTTGGGGCTTCGCAGCTACTTTACAACTGTGGAAGTAAATGCAGAACTCTCTAGTGTGTTAGTTACTGTTATCATCACTTTTCAGTTTTATAAAAGATCCAGAGTTTCATTTTTTTATTTTGTTTTTACAGATCACAGTCATAGTCTCTCCACATCTCAGTGAGTGACCTTCATGAGTCACTGTGGTCCAGAACAGTTAATCACTTCTTGGCCAGCTTTCTGATGATGGTCCTTTCCAAATATTGGACCTTAGAAAGTGGTCATGTAGGGTCATAAGAGTATTGATTTAGAGTCAAAAGTTTCCTTATTGGTCATCTAACTAAACCACCTCACTTTATAGATGAATAAACTGAGGCCCAGAGAGATCCAGAGTCACAAATGTGGTAGGTAGTGGAGCTAGAATTCAAATCCAAGTCTTCTGGTGCCAAATGCAAAATGCTTCCCATACCATCACCACCTTGCCTCTTCAGTGACTGCAGGGCCCAAGCTCTGAGCTTTTCTAGCTTAGGTAGTAATAGCCAGAACTTATGCTTAGATAGCCTAGTCCTCTGTTACATATAGTTGGCCTCCATACCATTGAAAGTTACCAAAGTAGGGTTTTAGAGAGGGTGGTTTTTCATAAATCTAACAGTCTTTTTTCAGTCCTCATCCTTCTCAATCTGTCTGCCACATTTGACACTGTTGTCTAATCTGTGTTCCTGGACATTCTCTCCTCTTTCATGACACTAGTCTCTCCTTGTTCTCTTAATGTGACCATTCCTTATTTATCTGCTTTGTTGGCTTATCATTTAGGTCATGCTCCTTCCATTTTACTACTCTCTCCTGGTTCTCCTGTCTGACCACTCCTTTGTCATCTCCTTTTTGAACCCTCATTTAAATCATGGTTTCATTAATCATGGACATTCCTTAAAGTTCTGTCCTAGACTTTCTTCCCTCTATGTACTCTCAGTAACTTCATCAGGTGCCATTGATTTAATGACCAGCTTCTATGCAGATTTCCCCCATAAGGATATATCAGACTCCGGTGTCTTCTCTGGGCTTTGCTCCAGCATTACTGACTGCCTATCAGACATTTCAGAATTATTTCCTGGAGACATCTTAAGCTCAGCATGACCTTCCAGCCAAGACAACTATCTGCACCAGAAGCTGGCTGCCAGACCCCACGTATCTGCTGCATCTGAAATCTATACCAGAATTAATAAGATCGAGAAATACAATGAGAAGCGACTTCTCTCACCCCAGGATTGCCCCAAAATAAGCCAGACTTTGAAGAAGGGGCCCAACTTCCTCATCACCACCAGCAGCCTTCTGTTGACCAGCTTATGAGCACAAGAGCTCCAATACCACCAGTCCTACTTCTAGCCTACCCTTCAAAGTTGTCATCTGGGGAGCTGGCTCCTGGTAGAGAAGGAGACAGGTAAACCTTCTTCTAGCTGAAGCAGCGAGGCACCCTGAGGAAGAGATAGGAGGCCGCATGTACCAGGCGAGTCAGACTACCTCCACCACCCTGACAGCTCCCCTCATGCCGTGATAGAGACATCCCAGAACCCTGAACCCAGTAGCTTTGGAAATAACAGTACTTCCAGGTCAGGCCCCCCCCATCTAGTACCCTGTGAAGTGACTCTTGTGTAGATGCAGCCTCAGTCCTGCACCTGTAAGTGCCATAGCTGTGTCTGTGGAAAACCAAGAAAACACAGTTCTTTCCACCAAAGTCCTTGACCTTGCTGAATAGTTCCACATCAGAAACTGGCATTTTATCAATGGAAAAGCATTAAAGAAGAGGCCTGCAATCTGCTTGGTCACTGCCGCCCAAGGACCACTGGACCTTTCCATCTGATCCACAGCTGGTAACTTCCATTTACATTGTCATGCCATTAGAACATTAGCTCCCTGAGAGAAATGAATGTAGTACTTATCTGTTCATGTAGATACAGTGCTTTCTGTGCATATAAAAAACACTTTTAAAAGACTCCATTCATTTATTCATCTTGAAGAAATGAATTAAAGATTTTAAAAAGAAATAAAATCTCCTGGGCAAAGAAAGAGTTGGAAGGAGAATTAATAGAAGAGAAAGAGGCAGGCCAGACAAAAGTCACTAACTCCATGAGCCCGCAAGAAGTATTAGAACGAAATCCAAAGATTAAAAAATAATAAGAAAATGTGTATCTGATGCCAGAAAACTGACCTAGAAAATAGATCAGAATTAAGTCATTTAAAAATCACTAGATTCCTTGGACACTATGCTTAGGACATTCTGTTTCAAGGATTCATAAATGAAAACCACCTAGATCTCTTAGAACCAGAGGGCAAAGTAAAGAAAGAATATACTAATCACCTCCTGAAAGAAACCCTAAGAGAAAAAGCCCTAGAAATGTCCTAGCCAAGATCCAGAGCCCCCTTATCAGAGAAAAATAGTGTAAACATCCAGAAACAAAACCTGACAGCTTCTGTAATAGAGAGGAAAGTTGGGGTGTAATATTGCTAAAGGAAAGAGGGACAGGCTTACAACCCAGAATTACTTATCAGCCAAGCTGAGTGTAATTCTGCAGACCTCTGCTTGCCCCAAGTTTCCTCATCTATAAAATGGAGATAGTAATAGCACCTACCCCATAGAGTTATTGTGAGGATCAGAGATACTTGTAAAGCATTTTGTAAGTCTTAAAAGTGTTACACAAATACTAGCTGTTATTTTTATTATTACATTATTTGTTGTTGTTCACTCATGTCCGACTCATTTTAACCCCTTGGACCATACTGTCCTTGAGGTTTTCTTGATAAAGGGGTTTGCCGTTTCCTTCTCCAGTGGATTAAGGCAAATAGGTTAAATGACTTGCCCAGGATCGTACAACTCATAAGTGCCCGAGGTCAAATTTGAACTCAGGTCTTCCTGACTCTAGGCTCAGTGCTCTATCCAGCTCTGTCTAGCTGCCTGTTATTATATATGCAAATAAGTTAATAGAAGTATATGCAGAGTAATGAGAGTGGGGGAGTGGTAGAGATAGAGAAAGGCCTAGGTAGGAGGTACCCCTTGAGCTGAACCTTGAAAAGAAGTAAGGGAGAGCATCCCCTGCATGGGGTTCAGCGTGTGCACAGTTATGGAGGCAGATGGAAAAGAGTCTATAGGGAAAAGTAAACTAATCAAAAAGTGGTTTGGTTGTGATGTGAAACATGAAAGGGAATGATGAATGTTATAGGAATTCAAAAGAAAGAAATCAATGAGGACTCGTTGGAGAAAGTGGATTTTGAAGGACAGGTAGGATTTGAATTGTTCAAGAAAAGAAGAAGAGTCATCCCAAGCAAGAGAAACAACATTAAGGAAATGCCGAAGTGGGACCAAACCTGGCCTGTTTGTGGGACAGTGTGACCAGCCTGCCTACAGTCATGAAGAATAAGGAGGAGGTCTAGAGAGTTGTCAGAGGGCTCCGACATAATGCCAGCAGACAGGGGCCTGTAGGATTGCCTGCCATAGGCTTTGGCTTATATGCATTATAAATATTTTAACCCCATTCCAAAATGGAACAGAAGTAATTAATTCTAGAAACTCTGACATTTTCACTGCTTGTGCCCTGTTGTGCTCTGCACCAAAAATAGCCAAATAAAGAATAATTTGAAATATGAAACAATGCCTCAGACTTTTTTAGACAACATAATTCCATGACCTTTTCCCCAGGGATGCCTCCTGAAAATGGCCACGCCTGAGTAACAACCTTGCCCTTTTTCTGGACCCTACCCTTTACAGAGGTTGCTCTCTTAGTCTCTTCCTTTGTAAGCCTGCAGGGCTCAGAGGCAACATCTGTGGCTATCACAGCCTTGTAGTCAGGAATGTGACCATAGTGCTTTTATTTTGCAAGCATCTCATAGCCCTCAAAAATGTACACCATGTGAAAAAAATATTTTGCTTTTTGGGCACATAGTCTCCTGGTTTGAGTCTACCACATATTGGTGGTAGACTCAAAGATGTACTGCAGTATTTAGTTTTATATAGATTTTTTCCTATATAGATATGAACAAAGGAGTATTTGCTTCAGAAATCAACCTTCTGCCATCTTAGTGAATGTCATTTATCATTACAGGCATACCTTGGAGATGTTGTGGGTTTGGTTCCAGAGCCCTGCAATAACACAAGTCACACAGTGCATATAAAAGTCATATTTGCACTTTACTGTCGTTTTCTAAGTGTACATTCATATTGTATGTACAAAATCAACATATACCTTCATTAAAAAGCACTTTGTTGCTAAAAGAAAAAATGCTCACCATCATTTGCCTCTTCAGTGAGTTGTAGTGGAAGGTCTTGCCTCAATGTTGATGGCTGCCGACTGATCAGGGTGGTGACGACTGAAGGCTAGGGTGGCTGTGGCAATTTCTTAAAATAAGATAACAATGAAGTTTGCCTCATGGATTGACTCTTCTTTTCACTTAAACACTTAGAGGCCACTGTGGGGTTATTAATTGGTCTAATTTCAACATTTTTGTGTCTCAGGGAATAGGGAAGCTCAGTGAGGAGAGAGCTGGGGGAATGGTGGAACAATCAGAACACACAACATTTACAGATTCCCAAAACAATTACAATAGCAGCAAAGATCACGTATCATAACAACAGATATAATGATGAAAATCTTTGAATCACCAAAATGTGATGTGATGTGAGCACAGGCTATTGGAAAAAGGGCTCCAATAGACTTGCTCAGAACAGGATCACCACAGACTTTCAGTTTATTAAAAAACACAGCATCTTCAAAGCACAGTCAAGTGAAGTACGCCTGTACACTGTGAGTTATAGCCAGTCAGTCAGCATTTTTATCCAGAGCTTCCTAAGTAGCAGGCACTGTGCATCAGGGATACAGAGAACAGCAAGAGCAGCTCCTTTCGTCAAGAAGTTTACGTTCTGATGGAGGGAAAAGAACTTGTCAATGACATGCACAATGGATTGCTGTTTTGGTCCTTGATTCTTGAGGAGGACCATGAGATCAGGAGCGATCCCACGACATGCAAGTGAACTGGATTTCAGTGAGGCTGGGCTGTGCAAAGGCACCACCTCACTTTCGCCTCCAGAGCCATCTGGAACCAGTAGCCAGATAGGGATCAGGATGACTGGAGATGGCCCAGGTTGCAGTGGGAGACCTTGGCCTTGTTAAGCTAAGGGCTTTAAAAGAGGTCTCAGTTTGACTGAAACAACACCCATTCCAGTGATTAAGGCTTAATAAGAAAGGAGGCAGGGAATGGTCAGAGTAGATAGAAGGCATTCTGAGAGGGGAAAGCATTTACAGCTGGGAAGACTAGGAAAGGCCTTCTGCAGAAGGTGGGATTAGAGAGGAGTCTTGAAGGAATCCATTGAAATTAAGTCACAAAAGTGAAGGGGATGAGTGTTCCAGACTAGAAGGACAGTTAGTGCAGAAACCCTGAAGCAAGAGATAGAAGGTCACATTCAAGGGACTGCAGGCAGACCAGCATGACTAGGTTGTGGAGTGCATGGAGAGGACTAAAATACAAGAAGACAGAAAAAGAGGAAAGGACCTGGTGATGAAGAGCTCCGAATGCCAGAGGAGCCTACTTCCCATCCTGGGGGCAACAGGCAGCCACAAGGACTGATAGAATGGTCAGGGAGCAGAGTCAGTCAATAAGGAGACAGCCGAGGCAGGGAGACTGCTGGCTGTGAGATGGAGAAGAGAAGGGGTTAGGTGTGGGGGAGGGAGGAAAGTCAAGATTTGGTGATGGATTACTATATGTGGAGTGAGTGAGAGCAAGGATCAGTGGTGCTCACTCTGAAACAGTTGCAGGGTTCTTGTTAATATATTGGAATTCTAATGTCACATCTGGGTGTTACACCATTAGAATAGGGATCAAATGCTGAGCTCTGCTGGTGCTTTTGACTTTTAATGTCTCTATTTACTAATTTGCTCCACAAAATCCATCACATAAGTGAGTCTCTTCTCTGATATCTTCCTAGTAACCTATTTATTAAATAAATCCTCATTCCACTAAGGTTTTTTAAAAGTATATTTTCATGATATCTTTGGTCATGACATCATAGACCTTTCTGGAGGTCCCCAATTGAACCTTCTTTCCCTTATAATCAAAATAAGTAAACAAACTCTTCAGCAAAAACATCTTCTACGATGCCTACATATGACAACGCGTTCCCCACCTGCCTTCGTAGTTCCCGCACCTCCCTGCATGAGGAAGGAACTTTGCTTCATCTGTTTTCTAGGACCATCAGCCATGTTTTAGTAAATTCTTCTCTCGCTGATGTGTCATGACTTTTGTTCTTTTTATTTAACTCTGCATCAGTTCCTTCAGATCTTCCTTTGTTCTTCTGAACTCTGTCACTCGTCTTATTGCACACTTGTATTCCGACGAATTCATATAGCTCAGGGTTGTGGTTTTTTTCCATACCCCATGACTGAGCACTCTCTTTCTTCTTCTGGTTCTTTGCTACCATAGAGGGAGCCACAATGCGTATTTTGGTTTCTATTGGCTCTTTGTTTCTACCTTTGACTTTCTTGGGATATATGCCCAGTAGTGAACTCAACAGATCAAAGAGTAAAGGCAGTTTAATCACTTTATACAGAATGATTGGAGCAGTTCATTGCACCAGTTTCATTTTGTTAGTGTGATTGTCTACTGACAGCTCATTGAGCATTGATTGTTCCCCATTTTTATGGTCATCTTTGCTAATTTGTGTGGCATGAGATGAAACCTCAGAATTGCTTGCCTTTCTATTTGTGATTTGAAACATGTTTTTTTAATGCTGTCAAGTCTTTTAAAAACTTCGTTCATACTGTATCTTTGGGTTATCTATTGGAAAGTGGCTCTTGTTACAAAATTTTGTCAATTCTCTCTGTGTCTTGGATATTTCTTACATATCTTGCTTCACAGACCATCAGTTTATCCATTCTTACCGTATCCTTGCCATTCCCCCTGCTACCGCTCCTGTTTACCACTGGACCTCTTAAGACCATTTCCTGGATGATTAATCTACTTAGCTTTGTGGCTGTGTTGTCTCAAGTGGTGGCAGCAGTGGTTCCAGCCCCAAAAATAAACCCATATTTATTGTTATTATGCATATTGATATCCATTTTTATTCACCGTATCTATTCAATCTCAGACCTCAGGCCATATTTCACATCCAATCAGACCATTTACCCAACCATCTTCTTGATACCCACCGTACTGCCACCCACCCATCTGTTCCCTTTTGCCTCTTGTTGTGGCAACAGTTAGTGAATCAATCCTTCCAGTGTTTCATTTTCTCTCATCTGCTTTACACAGGACACCAAAGTTATGCCTTGGCCCAGAGCTGGGCTGTTCATTGCACCTTCTCCGCAGACTGAGGCTGTCAGCTCTAGGGAAGAGTGCATGCTTTTGTTGGCTATTAACTCTATCACACTGCTCTCCTCCTATCTCAGCATCCCAGATGATACTCCCATCCTCACTTGGGACAGAGTATGTTTGATGTATGTGAGATTTCTTTTATATTAAAGAACATGTCTAAAAGTTTAAAAATACCTTTTCTTTATTTCTTATCAATCAGCAAGTATTTCTTAAGCTCTTATTTTGCTTCAGTCAATATGCTAGGTACTAAAGATACAAATACAGTGAATGAAACAATCCCGAGTTATAATGAGCTTACATTTTAAAGGGGACGATGATAAGGACTTAAAATCAGTATATTCAGAACAAATATAAGGAGAATAAATACAAATAGTTTAGTACAAGATAAATAGAAAGGATATATATTAGTAGTTTAAAGAATCACTCACAATTAAGGAATCACTCATAATGAACCAGCAAAGGAGTCTGCGAAGTAGTGGTTAGACAAGAGGACAACCAAGGAAGTAGAGAGTCACAGAAGCCTGTAGAGGAAAGAGTATTCCAGGAGAAAGGGTAGTCTTTCAGTCTCAAGTGCACTATTGGTCAGGAAGGATGAGGACTGGGAAAAGACTTTTCAGCTCTTGTCAGACCATTGGTAACTTTGCAGAAAGCAGTTTCAGTTGGAGTCAGAAGCCAGATTGCAAAAGGTTGAGGAGTGAGTGATGAAAAGAGAAGAAATGGAGACAGTGAGTATATGCAGCTTTGTCTGAGAGAGGGAAGACAGTCATAGCTTGAGGGGATGGTCCAGTCTACCTGGTCTATTTAAAAGCAGTAGGGAGGGAACCAGTAGATAGAGAAAGAGATTGAAAAGTAGGGGAGGGGAACAATTGAGACTGCAGTCTCTTGGAGAAGAGAGAAGATGGAATAGGGTAGATAAAGTGTACTCTATTTGGCCTTGGCAAGGAGATGGGTCTCCTCATTGACTGAGACTGAAAGAAAGGAGGAGAAAGTGGGGGAGGGAGGGGTAATGTCAAGGAGCTTTGGTACGAGAAGGGTATGAGGGAGAACTTATATCACATTACCCCAGTTTTCTTGGTAGAAAAGTATGAGTTGAAGACCTCAACTGAGATGGGCATTGGAGGATGGTTGAGGGGAGGAGGAAAGGAAATATGGGAGGCTTGAAGCGAGAAGTTTTAGACAAAATCTTTACAGGAAATGAGATAGAGAATCAGAGAAGAATAAAAGTATTGTCTTATTGTACTGAAGACCCAGTTGACTAATATAAATTTGTAAAGGATCCAGTTGGTACATTTATATGGCTTCCTCTTAAATGGATGGTGAGAGTAGTCAAGAGGTGGGGTTTGGCAAATGATGAGCAGTGATAAGATATGGAAACAAGGGTTCAAGAGCAGAAGTCAAACTGGAATTGAACTGGCTAATTATAGGATCAAATTAGAGAGGGAGGAAAGTGAAGGAAGGTCAGGGTTAGTAGCCTGGGATAGGACTGAGGGATAGAAAGTCTCAGTGGGATGCTGGGAAGGTATGGTCAGATAGGGGAGTGTCGACTTTTATTTACAAAATTGAAACCCCTGTGGGTAATGATGAGCTCCAGGGTGTGAACCTCCCTAGGTGTAGCTGAAGTGGAGTGAAGTGATGGGTCATGGGGTGTAAGAGGATGGAGGAATTCAACAGGGAGTTCTAGTGTAAGGACAGGAGTTAGGGAGAAGAGGAAGGTGATGAGCCTGTTCCTAATCTCAAGGAAAGAGGGAGAATGACCTGGGGTCCAGCAATATAACAGCCATCATAATTTGGATTGGGTGGGAAATTTTGATATTGTGAGTTTCAAAGGAAGAGAGTTTGCTGACTGATGGTGGTAAAGGCAGATTCTGATGGGACAGTGAGTATTCTGCCTCTCGTCCTCTTCCTGGACTGATGCTTGTCAGAAAATGGAGGTTGAAGGCATGACTCTTGCTGGGAAGGAAGGCCAGTAGTGGAGTCCTGCAAGGAGAGCTTGGTCTCAGTGAGGCCTCGTAGATAGAAGTAGGGCAAAGACAAAAAAGAGGTCCAGGAGGAAAGGTCCTAGAAAGGCCACCATCTTTCGTGCTTTTCTTCAATCCCTTTTGGGTTTTTTCACAGCCATTTACCTACCATTAACTCACCATATTCTTAATTCTATTTTACATTACTGAACTTGTAGCAGTTGCCTGTATTACATTATCCATTATTTTATATTTAGTCTTTTAAAAGCCAAATTTTAAAATGATAATAAAGAGGATTAATTAATTTCTCTGAACTCCATCTTCCCTTGGTGATGGATTTTTTTTCCCCTCTATCACCATAATTTCACATCAGACTTGATGGCAGTATTTTGAGATTTTTGTTTTGGGTTAGGGGATGCTCTTTTTTCTTAAACACTTAAATATTCCTTCCTGTCCTATTTCCTTTATTATGATAATGGAAGCATCATTAGTCCCATTTGAGAAGTTTTGTTTTAATCACATTTCTGAGCCACATTCTTTGAGCACCACTTCTGCCTCCTCCCCCCATGTTACCTTGGTTTCTCCTCTAATGCCTGTTTGGAATGCTCTCAGACAGATGTGAGGGGAAGAGGTCACATTTTACAGATAAAGAAGTTGAGTCCACAAGAAGTAATAGGATTTGCCTAGCATCATTCATTGAGCTTTTGATGACCAAACTGGAACAAGAACACAAGATCTCAGGCTAAAGCTGTCTTCATGAGACTGACTGAAAGGAAGCTGAAACATTGTTTGGGAGTAGTGGATTATCCCTATTTACTAGACACTTCCTCAAGGCTACCAAGCCCTGATTTAGGGGCCTGAAATAACATCCTTTTGGCAAAAGTTAGTGAATGGGAAGATGGCTAGATAGAAGGAAGGCAAACAGGAACCCATCTACTTTGTTTCCCTGACTCCTGTGCGTCCCATCCATTCCTCTTCATTAGTTTCCCTCCCATAGAGGTGCCTGCTGTTAGCTCTGGAACTCAGCAGCTGTAGCTTGGCCCATTAAATCATCATGCTAGCAGTGTGCATGATAAGTGTTCTACTTTACTGTATTCATTTTGTTAGTGTTGGCTTAGAAGTTAGGAGAGCCTTCAAATCAACAAATTTAAGTGCTTCCTCTCTCCAAGGTACTACTCTAGGTACTAGGCAGAGATCACCCTGTTCTCAAGGAGCTTATAGTTTAATGGGGAAAACCATGACAAAAGTACCAAAAATTATGATAAAAGAAAATTTGAAGTAAATGCAGAAGAGAGAGATGCAGGTAAAGCTCTACAGAAGTGTGATGAGAAAGACCTTTTTACTTGGGGATCCTCAAAGGTGGCCTGATGGAGAAGAGTTAGGATTGGGCCTTGATGTTGGGGATAATGCAAGCAAAGTAACAATGACAGAACAGGGTAGAACTTGTAGTCAAGTTTAGTTTGTCTGAAACGCAGGATGGTGTGAAAAGGTATGTATTAGAGAAGGAAAATCAGAATTCATAGCCCATGACTAGAAGCATTAGAACGTTAATGTTTTGATTCACAAGCAAATCATAGAATTCTTAGAACTGGAAAGTACTCTAGAGATCACATTTGATCCAGGTCCTTCATTTTATAGTTGAAGAAAGTGACAGCTAGAGAGAAAAAATGACTTGCCCAGGTCATTCAGCTAGTTAGTAGCCCACCAACTGGAACTCAATAGTGACTAATTTTATTTATAGCTGTCAGCAGCTAGGTGGTGCAGTAGATAGAGTACTGGGACTGACTTCAAATCCTGCCTCAGACACTAGCTGGATGACCCTGGGCAAGGCCCTTAACCTTGTTTTCCTCAGTTTCCTCATCTGTAAAATGAGCTGGAGAAGAAAATGGCAAACTACTCCAGTACCTTTGGCCATAAAACCCAAATGGATTCCCAAAGAGTCAGACACACTAGAACAGTAGCACCAACAAATCTGTTGTATGACATCTCACCAGCTTTTCTAGGCATTGAAATTACCCAAAAAGTCTCAAATACCGCACTCTATCCTTTGTTGATGCTTATTTCTCTCTCTTGAAATTCCATCTTCTATCACAGCTCTAATTGCCTGAAGAAGGCAGGTGCCCAGCCTGCCCTTTTCTTCCCCTGGCATTGTTAAGTGCGACAGTTTAATGGGAGCTGCCTTAATTGTTCAGGCTATCTCCATCACCCAGCTTATCACTCCACCTTTAAATCACAGGCTGTGATCGCTTTTATTTAATATCTCATCATTTTAAATTTCTTTTAATGTAGTCTTGGGGTTTGTGAATCAAACTGATAGATAGAGACCAGCCGACTTACCTGCTCTCACCTTCTCTTTCTGGAGGTCTGCTTTGAAACATAATATAAAAACTTGTTTAAAGCATTTTTATGTCAGATTAAAGGGAACGGTTTTCATCTAAAACCCGTGTGTCTAATAAAGTAGAAACACTTTTTCTATCATTCATCATTTTCCCTAGCCCTGCTGTTCATGCATTTCTAGGTATTATAGGACTGTTGCTGTCAGAGCATGTCCTTAGTTCTCCCTAATTGAATTTTCACCTGTAAAAGGCCAGCACTGGAAGACTTTTCCTTAAGTTCTCAAGAACTGCTTAAGCCTTTCTCTTTGTTTCAGAATCCTTCTGCAACTGCTCTATCATCACCTACAGAAACATGATAGAGGTATGTAACAAAACATTCCAAATCAGTTTCCCTATCTCACAAATCATCACATACCCTTGGTGCTCCATTTGACCCATGTAACTGGATTTGTTCAGCCCATGGAAAAGCCACCATTTTCCCCCCTCTAGTCCCTTGGATATACCCAATATTTTAGTCAAAACAGATTTTTCTTTCCCAGCCCATGCTTTATAATGTTTCTTCTCCCTAAAATGTTCCTTTCCACCCCATCCTGTCATATTCTGTACTCATCTTTTAGGCCCAAATTGCTGTCCGGGGAGGGGGCATTCATTACAGTGTTTTTTATTACTCTGAGTGTATGGTTTGTAATTAAGGAAATGGAAAGATCTGGTCTAGTGATAATTTAGGAATACAGGATAGGAATTTTGCCTTTATACTAAATGACCTCAGAATGATGTGTGTTTTTGTAGTTCTTATCTATGCCTTTATAGTTCTTCAGTCTCTTCTTTTCACTTTCTGATTTCCCTTTCCACTTGCTTCTAATGTGTATTTATTTTTTCTTCTAATGCATACTTCTAATTCAGGGATCCTAATCATGCCTCTCCTACCAAGCAACTTGAAAAAAGCTTTGTGACTATGTGTGTGCATTTTGTGAAGCCTCTTTTCCTCCATATTGAGAGGCTTTTTTCCTTTACAATGTATGTCCGTATTCTAGATGACAGAGTCTGTCGTTAGTCTGATTATAGATAACTAAAGGATTTCTAAGATCCCTTCAAGATCAAACATTCAGTTACTATAAGGAGGGCATTGTATTTAAGTAAAATGCAAAATATCATAGAACCACTGAATTAGGGAATTGGAAGTTTCATTAGGGACCATCAGATCCTTATATAAAAAGAATCTTCCAGCACAACATGCTCAGCAAGTCATCATTTCCTCTCTGACGCCCTTCCATTTTTAGGTGTTACTACGCTGAAATTTGACTCTTTCCAACTTGTACCTATTCTCCTTAGAACATCCACTGGCTTTGGAGTCAGAGGACTTGGCTCCACTCTAACGCTTGCTCCTTGTAGGTTGCCAGGCAAGTCATTTCCATATCAGGTTTTATATCATTAAAATGAAGGAGTTGGACTAGGTGACCGCTGAGGTCCCTTTAAGTTCTAAGTCTGTTGTCCTGTGATACCTGTTTTATCCTTGGGAGCCAAACAAAGCTTCCCAAATACTCACAGATAGCAGTTATGTCCTCCCTAAGTCTCTCTCCTCCACAGTTAAACGACTCTGATTTCATCCAGCCAAGCCTCAGATGGTTCCGGTGGCCCACTTACACGGTTTCCAACCCATCAGTATCCTTGCTGTTGGGACTCCAGAGCTGAACACAGAACTGAACCTCTTTTGTTTGCCTTTCTCTGGATTAACTCCCATTTCTAAATTCTCCATTGTAGCATCCTGAACCAAGATCTGGCATTCCAAATGGTTTCTGGTCAGTGCCAAATTCAGCAGGACTGGCATTTCCGTTCTTCTGCTTGTGGCTTCCTGAAAGATCAGGAATCTTCTGTCTTTAAATTCAAGAACGGCCCAGAGGCAGCTTCTTTACATGTATTGGAAGCTGGATTCAGCCTTTGGGGATACCACCTGTGACCCCCTTGGTGCCGGTATCTTATTCCCTCCACTTTCCACCTTCTCATTGTGAAATGTGGGAGCCAAATTGTGGTCCCTGAAGTAAATATGGCCATGAGTCCAGTAGGACTTCCCTTAATGCAGGTTTCTTGGCTTTTAGTATTCTTTTCTTACTGCAAAGGCCAATCACAGTGAAGACACTTGTAAATTGAAAAGTTGGACTAGATGACTTTTGAGATCCCTTCCAGCTCTATAGCAGTCTGAGATTGTACGAAGTATTAGCTAAACATGGGGACAGTTCAAAAATCATTTGATTCCACAGTCTCTGCTTTCTTTAATTTTTCCGTTCATTAACACAAGCAGAAAATCCAGTTGATTAGCTCTCGTACTTGAGATTTGCAGTGGTGGAAAAATCAAAGTGCAATGTTTAGAAACCCTTTCAAGGTTGTAAGTTCACAAGAAAGTTTGAAATCCATGAACTTCTTAGTCATTCTGTTTTGTACACCAGAGATTAGGGAAACAAAAATTAATTCCCTCACTCTCAGCTCTCTGTGGTATTCTGATCAGGCAATCTATCCTGTACCAAGGTTCCCTCCCTCCGTAGTGTCTTTGTGCTGTCCGTTTCCCAGGGGCCTGGCCTTGGTTTTAATTCCCATTTCCAGTCGCTAACGTATGAGCTGTTGAACAGCTCTTCCCTGAGTGCCACTGTCTGCACAGTGTCCTTGTAAGTCTTAGTGCTGTATAAATGAAAGTTGTTTATCATTATTGTTCCCATTGAATTGGGCCTGATTTGGTTCGCTCTTCATTTTGTAACAGAGACGTGGAATAGTAATGTTCCATTAAGCAACTCAGTGCATTTGAAATTCACATACATTAAATAAGGGACTAGTCCAGCACAGATTTCTTCTGGATAGCCACAAAAGCTGCTTAATAGTTTAGACTTTTTTCCTTCTTCCTACTTGTCATATATGTATGCCCAAAATTAATGAAGTGTTTCTGCTTAACACTGCTGTGTATGTCACCCCAGGTATTACAGCGGTTAGGAACATATCAATAAAATTTGCAATATAAAAGAACACTTTGTACTGGCATTCAAGAATTTTTTTTTTAATTTTTATTTTATTTATTTATAAATGTTCTACAATCACTTCCTTAAAATAAAGATTTTATACCCCCACACCTACCCCCCCTACCCCCCTCCCTCCCCATGACAGCATACAATTTTGTATAGGTTCGACATAT
>CM053772.1:54618577-54644690 GCA_028658325.1 Potorous gilbertii
CCAGAAAAAACTCTCGCACACTGTGGTCGTTGCTGTGCACAAAGTGTTCCTGGTTCTGCTCCTTTCGCTCAGCATCAGATCATATAAGTCTTTCCAGGCCTCCCTGAAGTCTTCTTGTTCATCATTTCTTATGGCGCAATAGTACTCCATTACATTCATATACCATAATTTATTAAGCCATTCCCCAATTGATGGGCATTCAAGAATTTTTAAGCACTTTATGATTAAAAAAAAAAACTTACATTACTGTAGCAGAAAGAACAGTAGAGGTTAGGAGTTAAGGGATCTGACTCGTACACCCAAATCTGTTTCTAACTTGTCATATGAACTTGGCCAAATCTCTATGTTTTAGTTTCTTTCTGTTTAAAACAGGGATGCTAATCCCTGGAGCAAGACTGGAGTCAGGAAGGCTCATTTTCCTGAGTTCAAACCTGGCTTCAGATACTTAATATCTGTGTGACCTTGAGAAAGTCATGTAACCCTGATTGCCTCAGTTTCCTCACAAAATGTGCTGGAGAAGGAAATAGCAAACTATTCCAGTATCTTTGCCAAGATTGGGGTGGGGGGGGTCACAAAAAGTTGGACATGGCTGAAAAATGACTGAACCAAAAAAAAAGTAGTAATCCCTGCCCTGTTTCAGACAGTTGTTGTGAGAAAAGAATGAAAAAACATGGGTGAGAATGCACTGAAAACTAGGAAAGGCTATTCGGATGGAAGGTAATATTATTATGTATATAGCGAAGGCACACAGAGACCATGAGCCTCTTCTCAGGTTTTGGCAGGAGCTGGTAACAGGATTTAAAAGAAGACCTAGCAATCCTGACCCTCTACTGCCTCAGCCTGTACTATATAATGACCAGACCTATCCCTAAGTTTTCAATTCAATAATATTGTTTCTCTTAGACTATAAATTATGAAGCTATTCTCAAAACAAATATACCCAGGGCTTCCTGATTCTAAGTGGCTTAGCAGCATCCCTTCTCGTCCTGGATGCATCTTGCTGTCAGCTTCTCTTTTACTTATCAAGTCTGCTTCTTAAAGAATCTTCTGATTGATACCATTTCAAACACAGCCCGCTCCTCTGTTTAAGCAGAGTGGACAAAAGTGGCAAAGGGGACTGCACCTGAAGACTTGGTGATTCCCTTAAACTGAGCCTTCAGGCCATGGCACCATTATTGTGTTTGGGATGCTCTACATATCCTTGGTTAAATGTAAGTACAACAATGCACCCCAAAGTCAGAGCTCTGCACCATTAGCTCTTTCTCATAATATTGGTAACTGAAAGCTGAATAGACATTTAAAACATGTTTTGCATTTCGTGGATCTGCCAAGATTTTAATTCATGATTTCATTTTAATTTAGTTAATGGCAGTGGCAGTATATTGCAGTCTGTTGAGACACTGTTGAATCTAAGATAAGCCAAGCCTCCTATTCTCTTACAAGGTCTCCCCAGACCACAAAATAATGATCCCTTCTCCCCCTTGGGGAAGGTAGTGCACTGCAGTGGAAAGCCCACCAGTCCCTCTGTCAGGAAACCTGAGACCTAGTCAGGGCTCTGAACAGAACTTTTGAGACCTTGAAAATACCATCGTTACCTCTTATTTGTTTTCTTATCTGTAAAAAGAAGTAGCTGGACTTGATGAAGTCCTTTCCAGCTCTAACGTTCCAGGACTTCAGTTCCCATACTAAAAGCAGGAGTTCCATTCTCACTCTCACCCCGGCGTTTTGGAATTTGTGGGGACTTTTGTGTGTGGATACTGTGACCTTCTTGAAATACTGCCCCACTAGTTCCTGCGTAAATGGCGCGAGGCAGAGGGAGAATGAAAAATCGGTTAGGAAATAGATCCAGAATGATGGGCTTTTGTAACTTGGGAATGGAAATGCCTTGGATTGTGTTTTTGGGAAGAATGACCTTGAACACCAGCAAACCCATTGGCTTAATAGGAAAAAACTAATAAGTGGATAATTGAAAGCTCTCCTGATGTTCCTGTATGATGTTTGACACAGGGCATTCATCATGCCTTTATTTTCTGGTGGCATAGTTCTCCTATTTGGCTAGATTGGATGCTAAACTTCTCACGAATTTTGTATGTGTGTGTGTGTGCGCGTGCACATGCATGACTGGGTGGGGGTGAATGTGGCTGATCACTTCTCTGCCTGTGTGGTATGGGGTATACATACAGCCCTTAGCTCATTCCTATATGAAAACTTTTGCAGGTCAGATAGAGAGGATAAACTTTTGAACTCAGAAGCTTTCAAATTAAGTGCATGTGCTGGGACCACCAGAGCTGGGCTTCCCAGAGGGCAGTCCTAGGCCTAAATTCCACCCCCAGCTGCCCACTGCGGCAGCTGCCAGCTCACACCACCCTCACTGACTGTCCTCCCTGCCCTTTCCCTGTTACCAGAAAGGACAGCCAGCAGGTAGGTGACTTCTCCCTTCACTATGGAAATGGGACTGATACAGTAATCAGGATGCCACATATGGAGCTTTTTAAATTACTGCTTTTCAACCTTTTGTTAGCCTTCATTATTCTTCAAGATTTTTTTCAAGTCATAAAAATGACATTTTTAATATGCAGAATTTTTTTAAAAGCAATATGAAGAATACTTTTTTTGTCAATAAGCTTTACCTTTTAAACCAGTTATCTTAGTTTCTGCTCTAGGTATTTTAATTGAAGATTAACTTCTGTTAAAGAGTATACACATTTAGGGAGTGTATATTTGGAGTATTAAAATTCAGCTCGATAAATAGTGGGGATAGAGCAGGCTTCCCACTGTAATTGCAGATTGCACCACCTAGAATGGGAGGTGAGGGAAGTGGGAGGGAGGGGGTACATGCGCCCAGGCTAACGTTGTCACAGGTAGCTTTGGGGCTGTCACCGATGGATCAGGGATCAAGGGCATTACAGGGTTCTCCAGTGAAAGAATTTTTTTATCTCTGGGGCTGATAAGGTCAGGGCTGTAAATCTTATTGCTTGGGCGCCTGGTAGTTGCCTTCTCAGCCCATGGACCTGGGGAAATAGTTTCACAGAACAGTGAATAACAGCTCCTCCTTTTCTGCTTTCTTTTCAGTACCTGGAAATGAAATGAAGGGGGTTCAATGGACAGGAAGCTCTTGTGCAGGAATTAAAAGGCTTTGTACCAAGCTTGGAAAACTGTTCTGGTCATAACATCAGAGATCACAGACTTAGAGCCAGAAGGACCTTAGAGGTCATTTTGGTTTTCCAGCTAAAGAAGCTGAGGCGCAGGGACATGTCAGAGAGATGTCACACAGGCAATAAGGGACAGAACCGCGATTCAGATTCAGGTCAAGTGACTCCAAATCCATCATTCTTTTCACTGGCTCAAAGTGGTCTTCCTCCCTCCTTCCAATAGGAATGTTATTGTCCAGGTCGTGCTCCCCTTCTCCAGGCTTCTTCTGACCTCCAAGCATTCCCAAAGAGGAGTAAGTGACATTCCTCTCATCTTTCTTTTTTCTGACTGATCAGTACCTTCCTGTGGCACTGCCCTCCACCAGCTGGAGTATTAAAGTTCTTTGTATTGGAGTTTTCTAAGAGGGAACTCCTGGAAGTTTTCACCAGCCCCACCAGCCCTCAAATACCTCTGTAGCACAGAGAACACTGAATGTTGGATAAGCCAACATTAAGCTTCAAAGTAGAATCTCAAACTGATACCCTTTGGTTTTCTGTGGTTTGATTAAAATTAGGGGCATTCCTCCCTCCCCTGGTCAACCTACAAGTCCTAGGACATAAAAATGTCTTGACTTTACCCCAAGTCTGTGATCCTCTCTAACCATTAAGTATTTCCTCCCTCCTAAGCATCCCAGACACCTTCCTCACACTGGCTTCCAAGACTGCCTTCTAATATTGCCTTTGTCAGTAGTCTTGACTGCTCTTCCAACACCACACACTTCCATCATATTCTCACTCACCCTATTCCCATGCACTTTTCCAAAGCAAAACCTGGCCTCTTTGCTGTTGCTCCTTTATTGGCTTTCTTATTAGCTTGGGCTGGGCAAATCATTTAACTATTTGTGCTTCATTTTCCTCATCTGTAAAATGAGAGCATAGGACTCTGTGACCTCTGAGGTTCCTTTTAGCTCTTAATCTGTAATTCTATGAATATACATTCACAGCTTTAAACTTCCTGCTCATGGAAGCTCCTTCCTTGGTTTTCCCTCTTCCAGACCCTGAAGACCTTGTCCTCATTTTCCAGAGAAGCTAGAGACCCTCAGTCATTAACAGTCGAGTTATCCTGCCCCACCAACATCTTTCCTGGCATCCATTCTCCTCTCCTTTCCAGTAGTCCCAGGGGAAATGATTCTTCCTGCTCCACCCATTCCTGTTCTCAGGTATACCTTTCTCCTGGATTTGTTTTCTTCAACTTTTAAGCATGTCCAGATTTCCTCAATCCTAAAGAAAGTATCCCTCTTCCCTTGGATCTGGCTTTCCTCAAATTGATGACTCTTTTTTCCCCAGTGAGTGAATACCACCTGCATCTCCATGCTATTTTCTCCTCCATAACACCCAGTAACATGCTTTCTGCCCATCCCTCTCCTGACACTGCCCTTGCTTTAAGTTGGTAATGCTATTGGGAAATAGATACTGGGGAAATCCCAAGACCTGTCCTCTCTTCTCTGTGAATTGTTTAATGTTTATTTAATGTCTTCTGTGTATGGGGTGATGTATAGAACATTCCAAAGGTATGGTCTCTGCCCATGAGGAATTTTTTTTTCTGAAAAAAAAAACATGTTTGTGTGAGTGTGAGATGACATTGTTTCTTTAAAAGAAAGTATTTTTAAAGAAAAGTTCTTACTCATTCAGTATTTATTACATGTCTGCTGTGTGTAAAACACTGATGCCCCCCAGAATAAATGAGACCACATTCCTGCTCTCACCGATCTTACAATCTAATAGAGGAGTACCCAGGTGATTACATTATATACAGCCATGGAATCACAAAATGTGAAAGCTGAAAGGATCCTTAGACCATCTGTACAATCTTACTTTTTATAAGAGAGGAGACTGAGTCCAGTGATTTGCCTAAGATCACACAGATAGTGTGTGTGACAGAGCCAGGATACAGGCTCAGGCACCCTTTCTGTGGCTGCATAAATTCATGGCTCTGTATTCAGAAAAAGGACACTTGTATGAGCAAGTTGGGCTGTGGATAAGGACAGGCTATAGAGAAGACAGGGCATTCAAGGTGGGTCCAGAAGCATGCTAAGACTTTCCCTAGATAATGATTGAAAAATATAGGGAAGGGTATCCCAGACATAGTAGGACCTAAGCAAATGGAGACAGGAAAACATGGGATAATGTTTTAGGAAACAGTGATTCTGTTTAGACAGAGCAGAGAGGATATAGGGAGTGTGAAATAAGGCCGAAAAGGTTAAGTTGGTGCCACAGTTTAAAGGACCATAAGTTCCAGACTAAGGAGTCTGAGTCTGGTAGATTATAAATTCTGCTATTGTAAGACAGTCTTACAATGATAATAACTCACATTGATACAGTCCTCTGACATTCTTCACAGTAACGCTTCGGGATTCATCTTTGCCTCCATTCACATGGCCATGCATATATAATGGGTGTTTCCTAAATGTTTGCCGAATTGAATTGATTTGGCAATGGGGAGCTTTTGAAGGTTTTGTAGCACACGAGTGGTCCAATTTGAGTTGATCCCATCCTGATCCCAAGTGCTGACTGACGTTGTCCTGCATTGCTTAGTCTGTGGTATCTAGAGGTCTGGCTTGTTTCTAAAAATAGTTTGGAAGGCTTTTGGCAAGCTCTCAGGGTCAGATTGTAAGCTCTTTAAGGGCAGGAATTTCCATCCATTTTCATTTCTACTGAGTTTCCATGTAGCAGACATGAATAAATATTTATTGAATGAGTGAGCCTTTGCCCAAAAGTCAGAAAGAATCCTTCAGGGAAAGAAAACTCAAAGTAGCTCAGTTTGTCTATGAGTTACATGAAAGGGTTAGGGGTTAGATTAGATAATTTCTAACTTCCCTTACAGCTCCAAAGCCTACAGCTATTACTGGCTTGCTTCATGGGCCCACTTTCTCCAGATATAAATGCTAGACTGCTGCAGTAAAAAGGTTCATCTCAAAGGATCCCTGATGAAAATGAAAAAGTATTCCAAGATCCGTTAATGATTGAGAGGATGATGATTTCTGTAACTGGTTGAAGTGCAGGAAAAAGGAATCAAACAAAACTAGTGACCAGTAGAATTATCATCGATCTCTTCTAGTTTTAGTTGAAAAGATCATTTTTTCTCTTCCCTAGCAGTCAAGAAACTAACTTTCAAAAAACTTTCCAAAGGAGCAGATTAGATTAACCGCTTAATTGAATTGAGTTAACTTAAGTTCATTGTATGAACACTCACTGTTATTGTCCCTCTGTCCATCTTTCTGCCTCATCCCTTGATGCCCGTCTGCAGCAGGAGTGTTGGTGTTGTAGACTGCAATACAAATGAATTGTGAATAGTGTGTACTGTCTGAGACAGGGTAAGACCTGGAAAAGTTGCTGATCATTAATAGTGCAGCCAAAAATAAATGTCTCTCTGGGCTGCAAAGAAGTGATTTGGAAGGCAAATGCCATCCATAACACTGGCATCGCTCACAGGCAATCAGAATCAGCACCACCACAGTTCTGGGAAATGGAGGGAGGGCGAGAGAGAGACTTGGGGCCTGCCGATTGCTTTCCACTTGGTAACTTATTTTGAAGACTGGTGTCAGCCGGTCCCAGGTGCCGGGATTATGGTCAGCATTGTGTTCTCCATAATTAAATTACGAAAGGATCTTCTTTTGTCAGACACTGACTCTCTCTGAATTGTGTACTTATTTTCATCAGCCATGGTAGCAACTAGCTTCCTGTAACACCTTCATCTCTCCATTCCCATGTGCTTTTCCTCACTTAACTGTAAGTGGTGAAGAGGGTTGAATATGATGTCTTGTACACTAGCTTGAGTGTTGTACAGGCACAGAAGGGGAACAGCACTGGGAAAGTGTTGGCAGGAAAGCGAGAGCAAACAAGCTTCCTTTGTCCGCTCTGAAAGTGAAAGCTTTGGTGTTCTGATAATGATTCACATTTATAACCCTTTCAAGGACCCATGATCTCTTCGGTCAGGTACTCCCTCTTCCTGCCCTCTCGTAGAGCCTCTGCATGGAGTGCCGTCCCATATGCCGGGGCCTCCATTACATCTGCTGAGATTGCATGAGAACCCGCAGAACACACGGGCGTTCCTGGGGTTCATTATTTCTTACTCCATGGTGGATCCCTTTCTGCTCATGTATTTCTCCTCTCTCATAATATCGAACAACCTACACATGCCCACTGTGCATCTCTCCATTGTGCTTTGGTTAACTTGTAGTTTTAATTCTTTGTATTTTCTGTCATATGTGTGTGTGTGTGTGTGTGTACACACATATACTTGTATGTATGCGTGTATAATTACATTCCGTACTAGGTCATTTTGTATCCACACATCTGTATATATTTATTAGATAGATAACAGCTTATATTTACATGATATCCTTGACTCCTTAATTCCCCACATATCATCTCACCTATCCAATCAGTGCCAAATCTTACCATTTGCACCTATATAGCATCTCTTCCTTGTGACCCTTTCTCTCAGCTCATGCAGCTACATCCTTAGGGCAAGGCTTTATCACTTCTTTCCTAGACAGTCTGGCACAAATCTCTCCCCCACGTCGGCCCATCTCCACATAGCTGCCAGATGATCTGCTCATGACGCTCCCCTGCTTGGTGAACTGATCTTCACCCACCCAGAGAGGCCTTCCTCTCTGGTCTCTGTGCTCTTGTCCTGGGCATTCACAGATGGGTTATGCTCTTTCATCATCCTTACCTCACAGAATTCCTCTGCCTTTCCTGATCCCCCCCAGCCACTTGATGTTTAAGTCTCTTGTATTTGTTTTAATTTATTCTCTTCATGCTTATTTTCTACATCCTTAATATGTAAACTGCTTATATCAGTTACCTTCCCAAATGTAAACTTTTTAAGAGTAGTGAGTATTTCACTTTTTGTCTTTGTATCTCCACACCTGGCATGAGGACTGGAACTTAATAATCATTTAAATGTTGATTGATTGATTGTCATTCAACTAGTGTGGAGCGGAAGCAGGATTCAGTCTTGTGTCTCTGGATTCCAAACTTAACTCTTGAAATAACCAGAATAACTCCTTGGTCTTGATGAGTTGGATTGAAATGGGAATTAACTGTCATTTGCCTGTCAGTGAAAAGAACAGTGTTACCCCATGGCCAAACCATTGTGGAGCCACTGCCCCTCAAGATCAGCAGGGAGGGTGTTAGCCAGAAGCCATCTCCATCCCCAGTGCACATCTTGTTGAATGGGCTATACGTACCTGGAGTCAGACTCTGAACTGTGCTGTTAGTGTAAGTGCATAACCAGAGTCGAGGTCAGCATGTTATATCAAGAGGAGGAGCCTCTGGTCTTCTCCTTTCAGTTTCCAATGACTTTCCAGGACAGATAACAGAACTGCAGTGAAGTACCTTCACTTCCTTGTACTACCAAGTGCAAAAATTGATTTTCCATTTTTTAAATGTTTACTTTAGGTGTAAACATGTACATGTATATAGTACAGACATGGGAGATCCATGTGGAGATGCATGTGTCACCAAACAGCTGAAGAACAACGTTAGTTCATATGCACAGGCCCTGGGACCATTCGTCCTCCTCCCTCACTGTCACCATGGCCATCTCCGGTTTTATAATTCAGTTCATGTGGGTGATTGAAAGAAATTGCTTACCTTATGTTATCTCAGATTTCTTTGTATTAATAAAAGAGTAAATTATGTAGTGCCTTTTGCCTCACCAGGTTATACACACATGTTGCAAAGATCATATGTTTTATATCTACCATTTAAAACTATTTTTTTTTTAGTGGCTTGATTCTTAAACACAGTACATACCCATTTTCACTTAAGATTTCTTAAGGGACTCTCAGGGACAACCAGGTGGTTCAGTGGATAGGAGTGCCAGGCCTGGAGTCAGGAAGACTCATTTCTCTGAGTTCAAATCCAGCCTCAGACACTTATTAGCTGTATGGTCCTAGGCAAGTCACTTAATCCTCTTGTTTGCCTCAGTTTCTTCATCTGTAAAATGAGCCGAAGCAAGAAATGGCAAAGTGCTCCAGTATCTTTACCAGGAAAACCCCAAATGAGGTCACAAAGAATTGGACATGTCTGAAACAACTGAATAATAGAAAGGCACTCCCTACTTGGGGACTGCGATTTACCTAATGCTTCAGTCTCTGTACATTGAATTCAGACTTTGGATTCCAGTCAAACGTGTCCTAGTCCTCCGTCTCCCAGCTGGCTCGGATGTTCTCCGTTTTTCTCTTATACCCAGGTTTTAGGTTATCTATGATTTAGTTCAAGTCAACAGATATTTATTGAGCACCTAATAGAATGTGAAAGTATATATGGGAATTACAAATTAGATCAATCAGCAAGTATTTATTAAGTACTGTCTGTGTGTCAGGCATTGTACCTAAGTGGTAAGGGCACCCACAAAAAAGGGGGAAAAGACCCTATCCTCAAGGAACTTCAAAAGACGTGTGTGTGTGTGTGTGTGTGTGTGTGTGTGTGTGTGTGTGTGTGTGTGTGTGTAAATATGTTGCACAAAAGGACAAAGCTTGATAACTGAAGTACAAAAAGCCTGTTGGGATTCATAAGAACCACATTTAAGAAGATATTCTGACAACTTGTTTTTCCTACTACTAACCAAAAAAAGCAACATTTCGAATACCCAGTAAGTAGGCTACAAGAATTTTATAATGTGTGAATTAAATAAATGAAAACTTTATTTAAAAGATTGAAAACAAAACAGCCCCACATTTGGTACCCCACCTTCCCTCTTACCATCCCCTTCTTTTCCCTGTAATTATGTGAATCTTTGTTCATGTAATGCTCTAGCTTGGAATCCAGGCTGTTTTAAGGTAGGCTTTTTCTCTTTATTAATGAAGAACCTTCCAAATAATATATTTGTGTATGTGTTTTCCTAGTTGCCCACCCCCCTTCTCCAAAACCTTGAATACATTATAATTTCAATTTACATGGTGTGAGAAAGATTTCTGTACAAGGTCCTTTTTTGTTTTTGAAGAATTCATCATCCCAGTTAAGAAGCTTAATATAAATTAAAGGAGGTATTAAGGAACATTAAGACATCAAAATGTGGCCTGTTCTCTTTCCTTGTGATTGCTCTAAATGCAAACAAGTTGAATAAAAAGCAATCAAAGGGCCCATTTGGAGAACATCGAGTGTGCTGTGGAGAACCTTTGGTGAGAGCACAATTCAAATAAAAAGCTTTTTTTGTCTTCCTCCTCTTCCTAATTCCCTTTGTTGTGGTGACAACAGAGTACAAGGCTGATAAAAATTTAATCACCTTATCTTTTTAAAGCAAATTGCATATTTGTTTACACACAATATATATATATATAGGAGGAGAGGAAAATCTGGTCCTCCTTCTAACTGCATTGAAAGCCCTCTCCTAGATATGTAAAAATTGAAAAATAAACTCATAGTTTTATATTTTTTATAAAGTCCCTGTTGACGGTGACTTTAATAAGGGAGCCCAGGGAAGGTGACTCACCCCCACCTTCAGCCCAGGGCTTGGCCATCTTGATTTCCCATGGAGTCAGGGCTAACACATTGAGTCCCAGATCTGGGCTCCAGTTGAAGCAGTTGAATACATTAACTGGAAGATGGGCTTATCTGTGCTTTTCCTGCCTCCCTCCCTCTTAACATTTATATATATATATATATATATATATATATATACCCACACATATATACATATACATATATACATATATATATGTATATGTATATATGTGTGTATATATATATATATATATAAATGTTAAGAGGGAGGGAGGGATGAAAAGGCCAAACCCACATGTATGTATACATACATGTGGGTTTGGCCTTTTCATCTCTTTCGCAGAAATGTTAGCTGCTTCAGCTCCCATTCATCCAGGCTGCCAAGGGCAGACTCCCCACTCTGCTCCCCCATAATCTGCCTCCTTGTACTTCTGACTTGTGGCTACCCTCAGATTCCCTGCAAGGCAATGACCTTGGGCTTTACAGCTCCCATCTCTAGTCAGACTGGAACAAAAGGCCGTGAAAAAGAAAACAAGTGCCCTGCTACAAAATGAGTTTCTGTATGGACTCTGCCCTGTTTCCAGGTGCCCAGGGCAAATCCCTTTCCACCTAACTGATAACTGTGCTCCTCCCCACATGACTTGTGTTCCCTGAGCCAGGTTTTCTCTGAACAGGTACCTGAGGCTGGCATCATACTTGATCAGTTGTCACAGGTAACCAAGTAAAGAACAAACGTCACAGCAGAGCTGGCCTCAGTTAGACCTAGGTGATTGTGGTGCCCAGTTGTGTGGGAGGGTGGCAGATAGTGTCCTCAGGGCAGCATTACTAGTCCAGCCTCTTCCCCCATCCCTGGAGCTTTTCATTGGCAGATGGTTCAGTCAGTCATCTGCCCTCTTATTCCCAATGTCTTTGATATCCACTCTTTCTTCTCCATTCCCACTGCCATACTCCCAACTCATCCCAGTTCCAATCCATCCTGCCCACTATACCAGAGTACTTTCCTAATGTGATTACAGCTCTACCCTGATCAGAATCCTATGTTATCTCTCCCTCCTGCTACCATTGCCCATAATAGTGTCAAAATTCATCTGTTTAACTTGGAAGATACTCTCCAGTTTGGTTTCCTTGCTGCCATTTTAACCTCAGGAACTTAAGACACTAGTTGTGGTTCCTCATTGTAACAGGACTCTTAGGAATATCTGGGCTCCTTCTTGGTTGGGCACATTGTATGAATGATGTGATCTGCAGCAACTGAGGAATTACTTTAGAGTCACACGATGTCAGTCATTGAAGGAACTTGGAGATCATCTCTTCCAACTCCTTCATGTTGTAGAGTGAGTTGCCTTTGGTCACAGTTACTAACAGAATTAGGACTCAAATTGAAATCTTTTGATGTCAGATCCCACTGTGCTTTTCCCACTATACCATGCTTCTTGTTCCTTGGGATTTAGTAATCCCATTGCCTTAACAGTGATGCCTGCCTAGAGTTTGCCCCAGCAATTGAATGGAGCTGAAATTTCTCTTTCTGCTACTTTAGGTTAAAGTTGAGGTACCCAAAGATGGAGTCTTTGCACCCCAAATACTTAACATCAGCACACAGAGACTTCTCTGGCCATTGAGCAGGATAAAGAACTCTTACTCAAGACTCCCAGATGCCATCTGCTCAGGCAGATGAGAGTGAGAAAGGACAATCTCAAGAGTAAACCACTGTAGGCTTTTCATATTCCTCCCCCCCAGGAAAGGAAACTTCTGACCTTCTTTCTCAAAGCCTCCTCCTTTTGTTTGACTTGGTTTCTGTTGTTGTTCTAAACCTATTAACAACATCTAATTAAAAGACAGAAAATTATGTAGCATTTTCAGTTGGCCAGTGTACCTCAGGGACCTATTACAGTACAAATTACTCTGAACTGTTTGGAAAGGACTTAGTTCCCACTGTGGCTAAAGCTGGGACTTCCTACTGTAAATGGAATGAGGACAAGAGGACCCTTCTTTAACAGTCTGGCCCGGGACATGAAAGTGACGCCAGCAATTGGAAGCAATTTGCAGGACTGTTTGATGGGTGTATTAATTATGGCACCCACAAGCAGCACTTGGGAAACTGTTTTGTTTTCTAGCATTCTTTTCCCGATTACTTGCAGCAAAAGCCAAGAGACAAAACGTGCCTTCAAGGATCTCCAGCGAGAGTGCAATAAGAGCCATTCTCCCTTTGTGCACAATTGGCACTTGATTTCTGAGGGCCACGGCCCTCTCGATGGAAGCATTTTCCCAAGTAACTGCCATAGGCTATGTTTCACTCAGGGTCAGCACCCGGGATTTAAAACTGCCTCTGTCTCTTCCCCTTTTTCTTCTCTTCTCCACTTCCCCCCTCCAGGCTCAGCCACCTTCCCTAGGATTTGCTAGTATTTGTTCAATAACCAGAAGATGGCGGCATCCATCCCAAGGGGCTTTCATAGAAGACAGCTTTTTGGAGTGTTTGTGACTCTCAAGGTCATTGTCTCTGATACAGCATTTCTATCCCTTCTCCGTCATCTCACACTATGTTGGACACCAACCAAGAATTTCTCTATCATCTTTGCACTACTGGGAAATTAGCCAAGAGTTTCTGCCATACTTGAAAGCAGAAAGACCAGATCATAGACTTAGAACTAGAAAGAGCTTTAGAGGTAAAAGAGACAGCTTGCTAGAGTGGACAGACCCCCAACTGGGATCCAGCTATATTATTTACTATCTATGTTTTCTTGGTCAGATTACTCTCTGACCAAGAAGTCTCTCTGGGACTCAGTTTATTTCATCTTTAGAATGAAAGGGTTGAATTATCTGATCTCTATGGTCTCTTCTAACTCTTAACTGTAGCTCTGGTCCTCTCTGCTTTTGAACACCCTGGAGCATCTTTTCCTTTCTCTCCCCTCTCAACTGCCTCCTTCATTCCCAGAAAAGATGGATTCCTGAGCCAAGCTCGAGTGATTGATAAATGCTACCAAAAGAATCCAGACTGAGTCCTATAGCATTAGAGCTAGAGAAGATGGCAAAGCCTTTGAATGCTGAGGATTTAGAGAAAGGGTAGAAAGATCAGAGGCTTATGGAAGGCAGAGTGTGGCAAGTGGTTTTGTCGTGAAGGTAGGAGTCAGGGAAGGTCACACATATTGTTGACTAGTGAGAACAATCCAATAGTATTCTTGACACTGTTAGGAACTTCTGATGGGATACTATGCCCTGAAAATTAGTGGAAACCATTCCAGATGGATAGATAACTGCTCTGTTCTTGAGAACTTTGGAAAAAACAGCTCTCTCTACCTCTTACCTACCCCCAATCCAGTTTTCCACTCCAGCTGCTTGTCTGTGGTCCCCAGTGTAGCTTATGTCTGCAGGAGCCTTGACTGAAGACATTCTTCTGGGATTATAGTTCCCACAACCCAGCAGTGGTCTGGAATTCTGGGCGGATTGGGTATATGCAGTATTCCTGTTCTAGTGACGCTTCTCTCTCTGTTGGCTGGGCACCAAGAAATTAATTCAGTATTTTTTGAGTTTTTTGTCTACATCCCTTTTTTACCAATAGCATTTTGCTATCAGCTACAAGAAAGAATTTATCATCCAAAATACAGGTACATTGACCATTAAGATAAGCAAATTGGTAGTCTTCTCCATGTCGTCATATGGAAAGCTCTGATTAAAGAACATGTGGCTTGGAAACTGGGAGCCCTAGATTCCAATACTGACTCTCACTGGCTTAATGGACAGCCTTGGGTAAATCACTCACCAGCTGGGCACCCTCACTTCCTTACCACAGACATGAAGATAGTGTAGTAAACAGTTTCCAAGGTACCTTTCAACTTTAACATTCTAGAAAGCCTGTGATAATCACTCACCCATTCCTCCATTTAACAGATATATATTAAGGGTCTACTGTGCTCAAGGCGCACACCAGGTCCCTGACTTCAAACAGTGTAAGGCCTAGTAGGTAATGACAGTGAGTACATAGATCCCTCTGATCTTTCATAGAAGGTAAGGCACACAAGAATTGTGAATCCTTCAGAGAAAGGAGGATGGAACAGAGAAGGCTTCATGGAAAGGTCCCTGTAATCTGAGCTGGGTTTCATGACAGATAGGACTCAGAGAGGAAGAATTGGGAACACAGTGTTCCAAGTATGATGGTCATGATGATGACGATGACAACATAATCTTATAGTTTTGTAGAATGCTTTCTTTCCCAAGGTTATTTCACCTATATTTAAACTGAAGATATGTGCACAGTGCCTAAAAGAAATCAAGCAAAAAGCTTTAAAATCCATTTAATGGAATTTGCTTCTCCTTTTCCATTCTTTAGGCTCAGGAGGACCTTTGATATATGGCTAAAGGCAGACTGCTGTGGTCTCAGTTGAGTGCTTATGGAGAATATAAACAGCAGAATGGAAGAGCCTGTCTACCAAATGAGGGGATTGGACTAGAGGACCCCTAAAGGCTCTTCCAGATTTAACATTTTATGAATCTATGAGTGGCATGAAGAAATGTGGGAAGCATTAAATCTCATTGTGTTGAAAATTTAGGAACTGACCTTCAGGACTGAGTTATTATCTGTAAAGGTCTCTGGGAATGGAAAGAGCCAGGCACATGCTTACTCAGTAGTAGGGATAGAAGGCAAGGTTTTTAAAAACTTATGCAGACTGACTTTAAAATCCACTTTTTCAGCCCTCCTGCAAGGCCAGACCTGAGTCTCCTGGGCTGAGGATTGTGCCTGCTGATATGACAATTTCTTTATCTGGACTTGAATGTAGATAAGAAACTAAATATCAGGTTTCTTTAAAAAAAAAAAACGCTAATGCTTCTCCTCCTCCTCTTCCAAAATGCCCAGAGGGCTCAGAGCTAAGGCTCTGCCCTAGATGGGCGCATTTTACACAAGTGGATGGACAGATGCCAGGGTCTTGGTATTGGTCCTCAGGAAAAATCACTGCTCATTGGCCAGGCATATGGACATCCGCTTCCTCAAGGTGGGGGACAAAGCAGGGTGAGAAATGTAACACCACAGAGTCATTAGTGATCCTCTCCTACTCCTAGCAGGAGAGGTGTTGGTAGGAGGGCAGGGAGAGGATGGCAGCAGAGTCCTCTGGCCTAGGGATTGTTTGGTGTCGGTGCTCATGTTGATGGAGATAGGTGGCCAGTGGCAAAGTGGACATGCTGATTACTGTCTTTTCCATTGCTGCTTGTTGTTAAGAGGCACCGTTGGAAATCCTCTTGTGTTTGAAGCTAAAAGATCTGGGTTCTTCATCCTGCCCTTCTAACCGTGCATAGGCAAATCTCAGAACTTACAGAGCCTTTGTTTTTTCACCTGTAAAATGGAGATAGTAATGCCTGTCCAGGGGCAGCTAGCTCTGTGGTTCAGTGAATAGAGCACTAGACCTGGAGTCAGGAAGACCCAAGTTCAAATCCAGCCTCAGAGAGTTACTAGCTATGTGACCCTGGCCAAGTCATTTAACCCAGTTTTCCTTAATCCATTGGAGAAGAAAATGGCAAAGCTCTCCAATATCTTTGCCTAGAAAACCCCATAGACAGTATTGGCATGCTGTGGTCCTTGGGGTCACAAAGAGTTGGACATGACTGAACAACTGAGCAACAGCAATGCTTGCCCAACCTCCTCACGGGGCCAGTGTCAGGATTAACTGAGATCTGGAAGTGCTTTGTAAACACTAAAGACCCACACCCATAGTGAATCCATGGAAATGCTCTCTTTGTGGCAAAGTTGCTAAATTAGTCTGGGCCTTCTGGAGTGGTAGAGCAACCACAGCAGCAAGAAGGGAAGGGAGCCCTGTTTTGTTCCCCTGAGGCTGTCAGTGGCTGGCTGTAGTCAGGGAGAATCTGGTCCTGTCCAGGCCAGGGGAACGTTTTGGGCCATAGCAATGTCTCAGAAAAAGGTCTCAGAGGCGCAATGTCTCAGAAAAAGGGAAACACAGCACACAGCTAGACAAGCAAGTTAGTAATGTCCTTCCTTCCCTTGGCCACATTGTGCCTACAAAGCATCCAGAGCTGCTTCGGAAAGGCCACATCCCCATTCCCTGCTTTTTAATCAAATGTTGCAAAATCTGTGCTTCCTAGGATTGAAATACACCAGCCATCTCTAATCCTTTCTCAGCTCCAGCAGCCAGGCAGCAGCTCCATCCCAATAGCACAAAAAACTGCGAAAGAAAAGCCACCAGAAAGTCAAGAAGGATAGATTAAAGGCTGCCGATTGCTTGCCTCCCCTGCTCGGACCTGGAGTCAGCCTATCTGCAAGCAGCTTTGGGGCTGTGTTTGGCTGGAGACTCCTAAGAGGTTGTTTGTTGGTGATAGCAGGTGACTGATGAGATGGGGCCAGAGAAGTTCCTGGAGATCAGCCCTGCCATGTCAGATCATCCGTTAATAATATTAGTATATAGGTACTTTCCGACCACATAGACACTAGAGCCCTGACTCCTGTGATACAGAAGTCCTTCCATACTTGTTCAGCTTAATCCATTTGCAAGTTGGAAAAAATAAGGTAATTGTCCAATGGAGAGAAAAAGAAATCTATTAATATTTGCTACAAATCCAAGTCGTACAGACAGCACTTAATTAATGGAGCAGATTTCTCACTGTGTATTCAAGCTAACATAGTCATTGTTCAGGAGAGATTAGACCCTTAATGTAAGTTAGTAAGTTAAACTAGACTTCCATCTAAAAATATCCGTCATTTCAGCTATTAAAAGGCTGATGTCTTCTTTGGTGACAGATATATTTCCCTTCATTTCCTTGGTTTTATAAAATGTAAAGTATGCATTGTGTGTAATGCGAGAAATCCACGGAGGTAGATGAAATGGAGATTGTGCCCCCGCCTGTCTCTCTCAGCCTGCCCCTTTGAGTCGCCCTGTATTCCCGAGCCTCTTCAGCCCATAGACCTCCTGGCACCAGAGAGAAAAAAACTGCAAATGCCATTTGTCAGGGTCTGATGCCAGCCACCTAATCTGTTTGCAGAATGAGAGCTGGGGGGGATCTGATTAAGTAATTTAGATACCTGTGAGTTTAATAATACCTGAACTGGAGTTGGCCAGCAGCCTAGGGTTTCACTTGTAGGATCTACCACATTCTTCCATCCCTCCTGTTAACTACCCTTGCACAATACCCTGTCTGAACGGAATGGGTGTGGAGTCTACAGATTAGACACACTTTGGCCTTGGCTTTGGGGGTTTTGCTGCCTGGGCAAGAAGGGAGATTTCCTTTTATAAAACCCACACAGAGTATTTGTGACTTACTCTTACACAGTCCAGTTTGTCCCAGGTGTCACCCTTAAAAGTTGTACTCTGAAAATTGTTTTTTTTTACCTAGTATAAATAATGTTTCTATAGGATGAACTTAGATAGGATTTCACCCAAGCAGGAAGTGAAACTGACTATTTTTTATTGAGCTGCTTCTATCAATAAAAATCCAACAACCACACAAGCAGGGAAATGTCAAAATGATGAATGTCCGTTGTGTTATAACTGCAGTCTTGACTGGAGAAAGTACAACATCTTTCCAAGAAGATGACCTACGATTCTTCAGATATTTCCTTTATAAATGTAAGACACTAAAATGTTAGAGCTAAAAGGAACCTGTAGATCATCTTCTACAACCTCTCCACCCTCATTTACAGGTAAGGACTCAGAGGCCCAGAAAGGAATCAATTGCCTAAGATCACAAGGCTAATCTATCCCCGGCACTTTGTTATGGCAGACACAAGGAAAGTGCTCATCACTTGGATAACGCTTTCCAGGTTCCAGAGTGCTTTCATGTAAAATTTCATGTCAATTGACTAATTTCATTTACTGTTTTACTAAAAAGTTAGTGGCAGTTGGATCATGTTTGAAAAATGTTGAGGAGAGAAAACTGTACTACTGCTGGAGATTCCCCAATCTAGGGCTCTTCTTTTTAGTATAATGCTATCTTTCACTATCCCTGTGTGTCCCTAGATTTGAGTTCAAAGGAAGCCATGCATTTAAAATCAGAAGGCCTAGGTGACTTCTGGTCTTGCTATGCTCTAGCTCTGTGACCTCAAGCAGATCACTGGTTTCTTTACCTACAAAATGAGGGAACTGGGCTAGATGATCTCCAGGGACCTATGAGTTTGTCATATCTCCCTTTGTGAAAAAGTGAAAACCTCACTAGTCTGAGCAAATAAAACATACTCTGAGCAGCTTATAGATAGCCTGTGGCATCAGATAGAAAACAGACCCTTCTCCACTAGCCATGGCACTCTTGGGGGCACGAAGACTGAGTGCTTCCAGGTAGTTAGAGGAAGAGAGAATGCTCCAGCCAGTTCCACTGGTGTAAGAGGCAAACAAAGTTTGGGAAAGGAAGGAAATTGGGGATGGTTCTCTTTGACATCAGTTTGGTATTGACTTTCTATACCACCCCCAGCTGCCAGTCAGAATAGAGCCCATGAACTAACCCAGAATATGGAGTTGTTGAAATCAACCTTGAGTCCCCTTGCTGTAGCTCACCTGTGGGAGAGCTTTCCTGTCTCTGTTACCTCACAAACATCTCGGCCTTTTTGTTCACCCCAATGTATGAGAATGCTGGTCCAAATTTCAGTGGGGGTGGAGGGAAAGAAACTGATTAAGTGTTTGAGATAAGGTTATGTGACACCACAAGTTAGAATGCCTGAACTAGAATTGGCCCCATGCCGGAGAGCAGCGTTTCAGTGAAGAGGCAGCACTAAACTGGCTTCCAGCGGGTTCTCTGGTCTCTGCTTTGGGGAAGAAAAGAGTCCATTTCAAAGCCTCCAGGAGCAAGCCCTCCCTAACCCACCTCTGTGACTGAGGCTCCACTGGCTGCTGTCTTTGATCCCTGCTGGATAGCACTCTGCTTTGTCATGTTCCTATCAGGCTCATAGAACTTACATTTGAAAATAGTCAGAAAAGAGGAGATCTCCATGTTCAGAAGCCAAAATCCTCCTCAAGTGCAGTGTTTCCTCCTGTCCCTTCTCATTCCATCCTTTCTCCTTGATGGACAGGACAGTAAAATGATAAGGAATGAGCTGGGCCAAAGGCTGTTTGTGAAACTCTTGGTGGCTCCTGTGTCAATGTGGGGGAGTTCCCTGGACTTGAACTTGGAAAGGTCTGATCTCCAGCTCCTCAGTTTAATAGCTACAGCAGCTGACTTCAACTCTTAGCCTATTTCCTCATTATGCAAACTGAAGACGATGATACTTACAGAACTTTGTTAAGAAGAAAACACTTTGTAAACTGTAAATGAGAACTGTTATTATTCCAAGGGTAAGGGGTATCAATAGAAACCATGTTAGCTTAAGAAAAGAAGACCAGAAACCCAGTGCTAGGGCCTAGAATGTTGTAAGGATGAGGTTTCAGTGAAGGACATGAAGTAGCATTATTTGAAAAGTCTGGATGTTGCCAAGTCAGTTTTTCTTCAGTGGGATACTCTGCTTTTTGGATAAAGTTATCTTTTCTGTTTTGTATTATAGATGGACTCAACTCTGATACCAAGAAGCTTCTAACCACTACTACCACCAAGAAGAGGGCTAAGTCAGGAAAAGGAGATGTAACCAAGGAGGATGAAGGGTGTAGCAAAGCTGACCCCACCCAACATATCTCCATCAGCCTCTACTTCAAGAGATACGTGTTTGATGCACAGAAGAGAATGGTTCAGTCTCCTTGAAGTACAGCCCTGGCCACTGGACTGGGCCCTCCAGCCAAAGAATCTCAGGTTATGGGGGACTGGGGCCCTGGCTTGGATGCCCTAACTATGCCTAACTAGGCCACCCAAAAGTGATTCCCTCAACAGTTCTGAATTGATTCCCCCTCCAGATGGACACTCCCTGTCCTGGGCTGAGCTGCCTAGAAGTCTGTGGGCTAGAGATTTCATCCCAGATCAGGCTTCCAGCTAGTTTGTCAGCTGGCCTTCTGACTGAGGTTGAGGTTCGCAAGGAGTGAGAAGAGGAAGGACTAGTTGTCTTTTCTAGTGTGACTAGAAATCCATTTTTAACCATTTCATAACCTCCCATGTAAACCTTTCACAGAACACCATTTTTTGAGCCTGGTGGAACAGCCAATCAAATCAGAAAGGAAGAGAATGAAGAGGGGACACCAGGAAGGAAGAGTCCAAAGTAAATCAGTCTCTTTGTAAACTTTTGATTTTTCACAATCCAAAGGTCTTATTAGGGACCCAGGGAGTCCCTTTGTTGGGGAAGTGTCTGTCCCTTATGTTTGGTTAAGCTATAAGCAATCTCTTCCAAGAGGCACCAAGTGTAGGAGCTGGTGATGGGCAGCATGACTCAAGGCCTGAACCTACTGAATTGGCTGCCTTATTCCTGAACACAGCAGCCAGGGAAAACCACCTCTGAGCCAATGTTCCTGAAGTCTGTCAGCCCAGAGTCATTCTTATACCTCAGCCAGTGAACAGAATGAGGAGCCCATCTCTGAGGTCCTTTCTAGCTCTGACTCCTAGGATTTCTGCTTGTGAATAAATCTTCAGTGTCCAGGCACTCATGACTGCTGCCTCTTCTTGTTTCTAGTGGTGTTTAATTGGGATCAGATGTGGTTCCAATCAATCACACAATCCTGTGATCTCAGAATGGTTCCCAGAGTCTCTTCTGAAGAGTTTCTCTCTTTCTCTTTCTTTCTTTCTCCTTCTATCTCGCCTCCTGTGTCTGTCTTTCTGTCTTCCTGCCCATTGAATTATTTTTCTTTTAATTGTCTTACCCACTTCACCCCTTCTCTCCTTAGGAACTGCCTCTGAACCCCAAACCCTCTCTCTTCCTCATTCAAGCCATAGCTTCCTATCTGCTGGCTTGGCCTCCAGCATCATCACTCATCATCACTCATACAAGGGTGTGGCAGAATCATTTCCCAAGGGAGAGCATGTCCATTAATTGAATGTCCCAGCTGTTAAAGCCTTATGAAAGAGTCTTGGAGAGAATGCTTTGTTTTAAAATTTCCTTTTATATAGAGAAAAAGTAGCTATAATAATCTGCATAGACAGTGTTCATTTTCGAATCTAAATTCCTCCAGAAAATGAGAGTGTTAAGACTTCAGAACACTTCCAAGTAGCACATTTTAAGCACCCATGTTATGTTAGATATTATCATTGGCTCTGAGATGGGGGAAGGCGTAGGACCTCCCCTCCATGACCTTTTAATCTTTCAAGAATATTAGAACACAAAGGAGTCGTAGAAATAATTAGACCAACTCACTCATTGTGAGTTACTATAAAGATGAAGAAACTGAAACCTAGAGAGAAGTGATGCATTCAGTGGGCACTTAGATCATGGTGGGCAGAATGGTGGCTAGATGGCCATCCATGAAAGGACAGTCATTTCTAAGGTTCCATCACTCTCTAAGAATCTAATGATATTTTAATTTGACAATATCCTTGAAAGCAAAAGCTTCAACAGCCACACATTTTCTTAACAGGAATTTGTTTTGTGACTCCCTCTATTGTAGGGATAAAAATATTTTGGGATTTTGGAAAAGGTCAAGTTTTAGCTCTGGGTCTACCTTATTGAATTCAGCCACCATTTTTTAAGTGCCTTCTGGATACAGGGCATGCTCTTACAGGGAACTGTCCTTCCTGGTTCTTTTCAGACCCTGCACTTCTTCTATGACCTCTTTTGTCCCAGAGAACCTTCCCCAGCCCTGTCCTCTGAAGATGTGAATCTGGTTTCCTCTTACAAGCTTCCTGTTTCTTCTCATGTAGCTGAGGAGTTGGGGGAGGTAGACAGACAACATCCTCCCACCCTGGAGTTCACTGTCCAAGACAAGTCTTTGCTCCACAGAGTCCCTCCATCCTTCTCTGCCTCTGTTCCCAGAATGGGAACTGCTGCCTGCTTGAGACCTTGGATTGCAACAAGCCATTATTATGAATGGTATGCTGCTGTCCTGGGGCTGTTTGATGCACATTCAGAAAAGGGTGAAATGGTGGAACCAAATGATTATGGGGAAATCAAAGCTTTTAAAGACATTTGTAGGATGAACAGATGTTCAAACGTTCCTTTATTCGGTCTCCAGACAGACGCAGAGTCTTTCCTTTCATCCCGGTAATCGGTGCATTATGCTTTAATTTGTGAAAATGGCATTAGAAAAATATTAACAGGGTCATGTTGTGATCAACTGGCTTCATGTCATTAAGCTACAGAGCCAAAGGATAGAATTGGGGAAGGGGCTAAATGCTGTAGAACCCAGCATCCTGACCTGTGCTGTAGGAAACAAAGACCTTTATATACTGTGGGAATGGGGAGGGGCCAGAGGACAGAGCTGAGGAAAGGGTCTTGGTATTTTTTTTAAAATAAATCATGGAGGTTCTAACACTGGCTAACCCAAACTAAATAATTCCAAGTAACCTCATAACTTTGTCAGGGACACAGGCATTCTCCACTTGACCAGTTGTTGGGGGGAGGAGCAGGTTGGGTGGGGAGAAGGATGAGGCAAAGGGAGAAAATAGTTAAAAAGTAGCATAGTCCAAAGAGGGTTGAAGTTGGAGCCAGGGCACCTGGATTCAAATCTTGGCTCTTTAGTTTACTACCTTTATAACCTTTAGTCTTCCTTCTGGGGTTCAATTTCCTCATTCTAAAAATAAGGGAGTAGGACTAGCTGGCCTCTGTAGGGTGTCTTCCAGCTCTTAAATATATGACTTTCTATGGAAGCATTGGAAAATGGAGGGATTTGATTGGGTACCAAAGGTCAGCCTTCCACATCGACAGACTTGGGTTTTGGGCAGTTGTGTTTCAACTCAGGATGTCAGACTTCAACTCAAGAGTAGGCAAGTCCATGCATGGGTGGTATACAGTTAGAAGGAGCCAGAGCCTACCTCTCAGTGTGAAGGATTCATACTGGCTGAGTCATTGTTGGCTGAGATGAAATTATAGGAAATGCCCACTGACTGAGTTGTTGCCATGGACCAGTCTCCAGTAAGTTGAAAATAGAGTTGTATTTAGGATAACAAACTGCCTTTTGGATAAAACCTTTTGAAAATTCCAGGCCAGTGGCACTGGGTCAGCAGACTGGTTGACCATCGTTAAGTCTTTGAGCTAGACAGGACAAACTGGAGAGACCATTGAGTCCACTGAGCACATTAAAGCTTAGAAAGGTTAAGAAATTTGCCCTGGCTCTGATATTTTGCCCTTTCCCAGCTACATTAGAGAGAGAGATAGAGAGCCTTTGGAAGCATCAGGACATTTTGTGGACCTACAGAGCCTAGGAAGCCTTCAACAATGAATGGTCAATGGAGAATCACAGAAACTCGAGATTTGAACATCAGTTAGTAAACATCTATTAAGCATCTTTCTACCTTGGCACTCATTTTGTCCAACCCATGCATAAATAAGGATTCCCTCTACAATACCCCTTACAAATGATAATCCAGTCCCTGCTCTAAGAACACCAGTGATTAGAATCTTCAACTCTCCTGAAATTGTTCATTTCACTTTTAGACAATTCAGATTGTTAGGAAGATCTTCCACTCATCACTCTTAAATTCAGCCCTCCCTTCTGAGAGTAAGAGGACAAATCTAATACGTGTTTCACTTGCTAGCCCTTCAGATACTTGTTGGCAGTTGTCATGACCCTCTGCCAAATCTTCTCTTCTCTGTTTCCTTTTAAGTTCCATTTCCTTTAGTCCTTGTGTGGCATGGCTTCTAGCCCTCTTGACACACTTAACAATATCTTTCCTAAAACCTGACACCCAAAATTGGACACTCTATTCCAGGGATGGTGTGACTGTCACCATGGTTTTGGTTGCTCTGCCTCTTACCATAGCCCAAGATGGCACCAGCTCCTTGGGCTACTTTGTCATACTGACTCATTGACCAGCCATGTTATACTGACTCAAGACTCTTAGACTTTTTCATCCTAGTGTGACTTCATAGTTGTTTGATGTTGTTTCAGTTGAACTTTGAAATGGAATCGGAGAGTTCTAGTTTTAAAATGATCCCTCAAGTTTTAGAGCCATCTTAGCTGCACAAGAAAATCCTCTGTTCGGCCAAAGAACCAAAGAGCTGTGACCCAGAAGCAGTGTAGTAGATTAGGATTTCTGGGAGAGCATTGTAGGAAATGGATGAAAAGCCACTTCTTTGCAGCCCCTGTCATTCGCTTTTATCCTGCCACCACTGGAAAATGGAGGTGATGATCATTGCCCTTTCACACTTGGCAGTTATTAAAACATCTCTGAAAGTGTTCCCTGGTTCCCTGCGTGTCTTTCTAGAAGAAAGAGTAGTATTAATAATCCTTCATGTTGCTATAGAGCTAAATAATTTCCAAAGCACTTTGAGCAGTTCATTTTCTTAAAATGTATGAAGCACCCACTTAATAGGGAGAGATTCAATGTCCAGATAAGATACAGTCCTCACCCTCATAGAGATTAGTCAAATAAATCATGTGATTTATTAATGGTACACTTACATAACAGTTTGTTTTCAATATTAACACACATTTATATAGTGGTGTGGGGTTTACAAAGTGCAATTTATGAGTGACAGATATTTCAAGTATGTTTTCTCTGACAGAGAGAGGAAACTTGGCACTGAAAATGACAGGGAAAAAATGCCTAACAGGAACTTGATACCCAAAATGAGTTAGGATATACCACCTAGTTGCCCTTGATGAATTCTAGTCACCTGACTCAGCTGAACTATAACTTCAGGTCCAAAAAAGCAGCCAGATGGGATTGCTAAACCACTGTCACCAATAGGTGAAAATATTGTGGAGAACAAGAAGGTACCACAAAATGAAAGTAGGGCAAATACCCCAATTTTCCCAAAAGAGAAGAGAACAGTCTGCAAACTACAAGCCCCTGAGCTTGACTTCAATTCCTGGGACAATTCTAGAAAGAATCGTTAAAGAAATGGGTAGTGAATATTTAAAAGGAACATGTGAATTAACAAGAACCCAGCAGGGCTTTGTCAAGAACAAGTCTTACCAGGCTCATTTTATTTCCTTTTTTTTTTTTTTTTGACAGGGTTACTAAATCAGTAGGTGAAGGGAGTGAGTTAGCTGGAGTTCACCAAAACTGTAGTAAAGTTTTGGATAAAGCACATCAGATTGTTCTTGTAGAGCAGATGGGGCAGATGTAGGGTAGAATGTAATACAATCAGATGGTTTCTGAATTGTCTAGGCCCCTGTCAGCAGTTCGATTCAATGTCACCTTTACGTTGGGTCCCCAGTGGAGTAACCTAGGGATCTGTCCTATGCTATTTAACATTTTTCTCAGTCTTGGATAAAGCCATTGATGACATACTCATCAGATTTGCAGATGGCATAAACTGGGAACAGTAGCTAGCACATCCAATGTCAGCTGGGATTCAAAAAGATCTAATGGTCTAACTTGAATCAATTTCATTAAGGAGGAATTTTAATCTTTCACTGGGGTACAAAAAAATCAACTCTGCAAATATAAGATGGGAGAGGCATGATTAGTCATTGGTTTATGACAAAGATTGAGGAGTTTTAGTGACCTGCAGGCCCAATATGAGT
>CM053772.1:54644790-54777660 GCA_028658325.1 Potorous gilbertii
GTAGCTAGCACATCCAATGTCAGCTGGGATTCAAAAAGATCTAATGGTCTAACTTGAATCAATTTCATTAAAGAGGAATTTTAATCTTTCACTGGGGTACAAAAAAATCAACTCTGCAAATATAAGATGGGAGAGGCATGATTAGTCATTGGTTTATGACAAAGATTGAGGAGTTTTAGTGACCTGCAGGCCCAATATGAGTAGCCTGCCCCCCCCCAAAAAAAAGGTTGATGACATCTTGTATTAGACAAGGAAATTTCCAAGAGCACCTCTTACACTTCTCTCGTTCAGGCTTCATCTCGGGTATTACGTTCAAGTTTAGGAACCACAGACTCTGCTTGAAGAAGAACGTTGTTAAGCTGACATGTCCAAAGTAAAACCACCAAGATGGTAAAGGGCTCTGGATCCACGGTATATGAGAAATGGTGAGAAGAACTGGGGACATTCATCTTGGAGAAGAGGGAGATGCGATAATTGTGTTCAAAAATTGGATAGGCTGTCATGTGGAAGACAGGTTAGACATGTTCTGCTTGGCCCAAGAGCATAGAATCAGAAGCATTCATTGGAAAGGGAGAGGTACAAGGAGAGAAAATTAGGAATGGTATTAGGAAGAATCCCTTAACAATGAGAACTTTCCAAAAGTAAGATGGGCTGCTTTGACAAATGGTGAGTTCCCCGTTCTTGGAGTTCTTTAAGAAGAGGTTGAAGGATTTTGTTGGATATGCTGTGGTGGGGTTTCCCTTTGGACATAGGTTACATCAGATGGCTGGTGTGTCACCTTGTCCCATGGCACCCAGCAAATCAATTGATGCGGTGGAAAGAACACCATATATGGAGAGAGAAGACACATTCAGATAGCTCTGCGACCTTAGAAAAGTGGCATCACCTCTGTGAAGTTTCCTCATCTGTAAAATGGGCATGTTGGAGACTAAATGCCTTCTAAGGTCCCTTTAGCAACCAAATCCTTTAGTGATTGTTGTGGGTGATGGATGTTATCAGTCAGGGCAGATCACAAGCCTGTTCCTGAGAACTGCACCCAGACCAGGGAAAGGCTCCTTTGAAAGCTGGCCATGAGAAGGAACTGAGTTCTCTGTACCCATCTTGGTGGAGCCACAAATGGCCTGCTACTCAGTCATCCCATTGGACTTGGGGCAAGGAGGTTTCAAAGATTCCAAATTTGGGGAAGAAAATCCCTAAGAACCCCGGATCTAGGTTCTAAGCCGTCTGCCAGCATTCCCTGTGGGGCTAGATTTTCCAGGGTGGAATTCTTAACACAGCTGCTATGCTGTATCTCTGACATGTTTGGGGATCTAGAAAAGGGGGCATGGGGCAGGGCAGTAAGTCTCTCAGCTTCACTGAGGATTTCAGCCTTTCCTCTTCCCAGGACCTATCTTGCTGTCTGGGACAGAGGTGGAAGAACAGGCTTCACCCCACGGAGTCCATTTTCCAAAAGTTGCAGGAGATCTTCTCTCTGGGTGCCCTTCCCACCACTTCACCCCATCCCAGGAGCCTTTCCAAGCTGCCCTTTGCTCTCATGCTGCGGAGAATATGAAGAAGGCAGAACCGGGACCAGCTTGGGTAACATCACCATCCTCTGGATGCACCAGCAGCCAACATCTTCGCAGGCAAACTGGTCTTGAAGCTGCTCTAATGTGAGTTAAATTAGATCACCAGTGGCGTCCCTGGGCCCTGTCTGGGTCCCAGCCCTCCCTCTCCTGAGGAGAAGTGTTGGAAAAATGATGTACACATCAAGTCGTCCTTGTTCTGTTTGGCCTCCTTTTTATCTCCATAACCCAATTAGGCAGCAGTTGGAGAGAGTATTTACAAACAAAGAACAAGAAAATAATAGGAATTCCCAGGGCAATTGGGCCATTTGGAAATCCACAGCAGGACAGCCAGCAAACCTCCCTGCCTGAGGTGGTCCTTCTCCAGTGCCCCCCAGAGGAAGCCTTTTATCACACTGTGTGGCTGCTGCTGGAGACCCTCAGTTTGGCTCTACTGGGGGCTCTGGAGGCCTCCTTCGACTCTGCCCTTCCCCGAGCCTCAGATGCAGACGGTGGCCTTCATTTTCAAGACACGGGCAGCTTCAGGAATGGATCGTGGGCAGAAAGAGCCAGTGGCTACATCTTGTTGTAGAAAGGGAATGTATGATTCATACAGTTCTTAAGCTTCATGAATCACAGACCAGACTGTCAGGACAGACTGGAGAATTCAGGCAAGGTTCAGAGACTGAGTAGGTGGACTCCTCAACTAAGTGGGGTAAGACAATGGAACAAAGGTTGCTTATATAAGCATGGGTCAGAGTTTGGGTTCAAGGCAGGCAAGGAGAAAGGGACAGGCAATCATAGAATTTGAGCCGATAGGCTGAAAACTTCCAAATCTTAGGATCTGAGGTGGGGGAGGAGAGGGGAAAGGGGGAACGAGGGAGGGAGGAGCAATGTCTATCAATCAAAGTTTGAGACTGCCGTTCTCTGGGCTGTTTTTAAGCGGAGTGTGGCGAGCTGACAAATATGAGCTGTAGAGCTGGGGCAGGGACATTATATTAGTGTTGATGATTATGAAGAGACAGGTCTACTGGGAAACTATCCCCGGTCGCGTGTGGAATCGGCCCTTGTTGCTCTGCCCCCAACTGACACAAAAATCCAGCCCTTGGAGTGCTCTCCTTCACCTTCACTGCATTATCAGGAGGAATGGAAGTGGCTGGGGTCATTCTTATTTTGTAAATAGGGGACCTGGAAATGTCATCCTCACACATTTAGATCCAACAGGGACTTTAGAGGCCCTTTATCTTACAGATGAGGAAACTGAGGCTGAGAGGTTGCTTGTCAGTGAACATTTATGAAGTATGTACTGTGTGCTAGGAATTGGGGTTACAAAGAAAGACAAAAACCGTCTCCACCCTCCAGGACCTCACATTCTAACGAGGAGACAACAGGTAAAGAAGCAGGTGCGTGCAAGATCTATACAGTCTCAACTGAAGCTGCCTCAGAAGGAAGTCACTAGCGGTGGGAGACACCGGGAAAGGTCTCTTGCAGAAGATGGAATATAAACTGAATATCAAGAGAAGCTAGGAGACAGAGCTAGGGAAAAGGCACTGGGTGGGGGGTGGGGCTGGGGAGCGGCTGTGGATCATGATAAAACAGAAAGAAAACCAGCAGCCCTGGATCCTAAGTAGGCGGTGGTAGTGAGGGGGTTAACTTGCCTGGGATTGGTCAGAGGCAGTATTTGAACTCAGGTCTTCCTGATAAATCAAGTCCAGTGCTCTGTCCACTGCCCCACCTGGCTGTCTCCAGGCTAAAGGCCCTGACTGTTAAAGAGGCATGACTTAAAGATGAAGGTAAGACTCCCTCTTCTGGCACCATCAAGGCCAAGTAGTACCTAGGATCCAACATGCCCTTATCCACCCTGATCCTCATGCCCCAATGCCAAGGCAGTTTTCTCAGCTTGAAAGTAGCCATTCTTGGAAAATAGTTAACAAAATAAATAAAAATATATTTTTAAAAAATAGCATTCTCACCTGAATCCCATGTCCAGACCCATCTGCAGAAATATTCCTGCATATAAAATGTGGAACAGGATTTACCTTCTTTGGGTCTACCCTCCCTCCCGGTGGACAGGTGGTCTGAGGGGGTCAAGTTGGCAGGCAATGGCTAAACATTGTATCAGGGGTCCCAGCTATGCTCAAGAAAGAGGCATCCCCACGTAGGGGTGACTGGCCATGCTGAGGGTAGTGGTGTGGGAAAAACACAGTCATTTGAGGCCATGTTGCTGTAAGTCCAGACGGGGTACTTCTTAACAGAAAGCCTGCTGATAGAGCCCCTTTGGAGATGTTGTCCCCACTGACAAAGGAGATTTGTTCAGAGAATTCCAGCTTAGATCCTGTTACCAGACTGGGGACGTGAGAGGCAACAGTAGCTTTGTCCAGAATCGTTTAACTCAAATGGGGAGCTAAACATGCTTTTTGAAAGAGCAAGCCTGTGCTGCCCGCTCTGGTTTGTCCATAAAGCTAATTTACAGCATTTGTTTGGCTGCTGAGTTGTTTTTTAATTAGAAATTTTAATTGCTACATGCTGTGTATTAAGATGTCGGGGCTGTGACTGGCAGTTCCGATTGGTTGATGGTAGCCTGTTTCTCCTGGGTAGCTTCAGAGCGGGATTAGTCTGTTCTTTCCCTGAAGGTGCCTCCTCCTTGGAAATGAGCTTTTAGAAATCTCTCCTGGCTCCTGAGGCCATCCAGGTGACTTGATTTTCCCTTCAGTCGAAGCAAGGTTTGGGGATTAAAGTAAGAAACCTTGGATTAGGGCCCAGTAGGGTGACCCTTGTTTACTTTCCTGAGGGGCGTCAATTTTTCCCATCTCCCACCCTCATCTGTTCCTCTCTAGACCAAAATGAGGATAAAGGAGGTGTCTTTGAGGCACAGTTGTAAATGAACCCCAAAGGGAATCTCTAGTGAAAGAAGCTTGGATCCCTGGAGAATAATATAAAAGACTCATGAAGACCCAATAAGGCTCAACAGAACCCAACCTCTTATTCCCTGCCCTTCTTCTCTCCCCAACTCACTAGAGGAAAACCCATCTGAGCCAAAGACCCTACACCACCGGTTACTTTGGGTTAGGACCATGGTAGCACATCCCATCCTGAATAGCCACTCAGAACCTTACTGGCCAGAGTAGGCCAGTTAGTCTTAAGTCTGTGGAACATTTCCTGTGTGTCCAGACCAGTGCTAGGCACTGAGGCAGAGACTGGAGGAAGAGAAAAGATCCTTACTTTCAAAGAAGTCATGGTCTAATTAGGAAGACAGAACCCATGCACATGAAGCAATCAAACCATTCAAACTTGGCCACAACTGTATGACCTTGGGTACATCAATGAACCTTTCTGGGCCTGTTTTCTTTCTGGATAAGTCAGTCTTTCTCTGTGTGTACAAAATAAGTAAATAAGTCAAACTAAAGTTCAGGAGCAATATTGTTTTGCCCTGTGACAAATAAGGGGACTGGACCTTAGAAACTCTGAGGTCCCTCAGGTTGGAGGATGCTTCCAAATGTAAATGCCATGAGCAGTGATAGGGCATTGCCATGTAGAATGTAGCAATCAGTAAGTACTAGAGGGGGTCATAACTGGCAAAATCATGTAAGAATTTGAGATTAGTGAAAATAATAAATATGCATCAGAATAGTGAGGTGTCAGAGAAGAGGGAGGAAAGATGGGCAGAAGATATGGACTTCCTAACCCAGTTATTTGATGGTCTCCCTCAGATGGTGTGCCTGTCTGTCCTTTGAAAGCTGGCACTGATCTCCTTTCCCTTGTCCCAGCCTAGCCTGAGGAAGTCACTACATCTTCAGAGACAGGATATATATCTGGAACCAGGGCCTGAGCTGGTACAGCAGGCAGGGATTCCAGGATGGATGGTCTAGATTCAGGGGCCAGACTTCAGAAGCCATCGTGGAGGAGCCAGCTTGAGCTGGGAAGGTTCTGTCTTTGGCTTCTGCCCTTCCCACCAGTTCCTTCCTGGGTCATCTGGGCACACGGTAGGAGGTAAGGGCCCATCAGACCCTTCCTGCAGTACCCAGTGTGAGAAATGCAGAAAGAGCAAAGGCTACGGGTCTCTCAGTGCAGAGGGTGGTCCGGCAGAGATGTACAAAAGGCTGATTTTCGTTGCTGCATAAGCCCCAGGGCTGCTGCCCTAACCTTCTCCCTTGCCTACCTCAAGAGTCTTCTCTGACCCTGAGGACAGGGACAAAGCACACCCCTTCCCTGCTTCGAAGGGCTGGCTGCAGGCTCCTGCTTGTCCCCTAGTACACTCTGTCATGCAGAAATGTGTGATAGAAGTAGTAAGGCAATCCCTGTCTTAGAATACACAGCCATTTCTACCTCTCCTCCGGAAAGGCCCTATAAGCATTTCTAAAGGGCTAAGCAACCACTCTGCCCTCACCTGCTGACCACCCTCTAGTGCATTCATCCCCCGCCATGTCCCACAATGCTTCCTCTCCCTCACTTCATGCTCCCCCTTCTCAGCACATCGTAGTGCTGCCTTTGGGAAGGTTTGAGCCTGCTCTGGCAACCTAGACTGGTCTTTTCCACAAAAGTATCAGAGATGTTAATAGCCCTTGGAGCTCAACTATCCTCCCATGCCCTCTCAAACATCTCTGCCCTACCATCTCCTCGAACCTGGGGCTCCCATACGCTACTCTTTCTCCTTCAACAAAGCCAATCTGCCTGGTGGTGTTCCTAGATTTTAGTTTTGCCTTTTGTCCGTGTGTCCTGCTTACTCAGGCTCTGTGGTTGGGCCAAAGGTGCCCTTGTCTGGGGGAGAGAGGGGGAGACCTGGATTCTGGACCTGACTCTGCCACTTTCTAGCGGGATGCGGGAAGGTTACTGGGCCCTCTCTGACCTCAGTTTTTTTCTCTATAAACTGAGAGGGATGGACCAGAAAATCTCTAGCACCTCATCTAATTCTACTCCAATGATTCTGTGATGTTTTCTCCACTATCAGACCTTCTCAAGGGGCTAAGGGCCCTATTACCTAACCCAGCTCCACATGTATACACTTAATAAAGACTTTGGGACAGTGATGATGGTGGTAGTGATGAGACAGAAAAAAGGAAGGAAGAGGGGGCAGGAGGAAGAGAGAAAGAGAGAGATGGAGACCTTCAGGCTGCTATGCATTTGGGGTCCCGAGCTTTCAGAGGGGATCTCATTAAGCAATGTGATTGACTTAGATGTCTACGTGGGGATGCATTTTGCAAGTGGAGCCCTGGAAAGTAGGGACAGTTTGGAGGCCAGAGGTGTGATCCAGGGCGTGGTACAGGGCCCTGCACATGGTAAGACATCAATAAATACTGCTGCAGTGATGGTGATGTGCCTCTGTTTTCCAGAACAAGTGGCCAGGTAGGATGGGGGAACAGTGGGCTGGTCCTCAGCCTGTGACTTGAGGATGGAAGGAAGAGTCAAGAATGGAAACTGGGACTCAGAGATGGTCCTCCAAGGGGCTTGTGCTAAGGTGGGAACTGTCCAGACCTGAGAAAGGTCTCCCTTGTCCCCTCCTCCTCACCCAGCAGGCTTTGGTTCTGGGCACCAAAGGCCCTTCTCACAGCTGCTGTGGCGGGAATTAGCTCACCTGAACTTTGTACACAAACTCACAAATGACGGGCAAACCCGAGCAGCCCCTGGGGAGCCCAGTTTGTTTGCCGCCAGGCCTGTCTATCTGGGGCTGGCATCAGCAGAAACCCGAGTGCTCCATTAGTGCATGGCGGCCTCTGTCCGCCAAGGCGCGGGCCAAACAGAGACAGCCTGTGCTGCAGACAGACTGACAAGCCTTTTAAGGTTTATCTCCCCGACCCCCTATGGGAAATGATGAGCCTCCCTGAAACACAGACCTTGAAACTGGGACTCCTGGCGCAGCCCCTGCTGCTGCTGTAGAGCCGGGAGAACCGCTGGGGTCAGGGGGCTTCCAAGCAGGCTGAGTGTGGGAACCTAGAGACTGAGCAGAGAGGCTGTGGGCCCTGGAGGAGCCTGTGTCCTCCCACTGCCCCCCTCCCAGGCTGGTGAACCTGATTCAGCTCTGCCCTCCTGGGCTCCAGCTCCCTCTGGGCCCAGGCCCCTTCCTGATGGCCTGGTTGGGGCCTGATCCTGCTCACCAACCTCATCTAAATGTGATGTTGTCAACAGCCTTAAGGAAGTGACCCCTAGCTCTCTTTCCCCCTAATCTAGAGTCACTTTATGATGGGGGAGGGAAAGAGAGCAGACTTCTCTCCTTCCCCATTCTGAGCAAACTGGGGTCCTGAACTCCGTCACTTTTCCTTCTGACATCTGGGGACTTCAAGGAATCTACTCTGGCCTGATCTAACACTAAATAGCCCCAGCCAGTTTCCCATCAAGGGTCCTGATCAGCTGTTCAGTACAGTGCCACACTACCCAGGGGGTCAAGAGACCTAAATTCTAACTACCTACTGCCCCCAGCTTGTGATATTGGACAGGTTACACTGTCTGAAGTGTGAAGTGACCTTCCCTTGCCACATCTGTGAAACAGAAGGTTCAGACAAAATTCTCCCCAGCAAAAAGATTCTGCGACCTGTGATCTGCTCTCAGGGACTCAGTTTCTTCATCTGTAAAATGGGATTAGGTCAGAAGCATAGAAACACAAGGCCTGCTGGCTATACCAAATTAAAATGTAATTGGGAAATGCTTGACAAAACTAATAAAAATAGAACAAAACAGAGAGTGTTAACACGTGGTTTTCTAAGACAAGGTTCAGTGGCCCCACTTCTGTGTTTGGCACCATTGGATGAGAATACACTAAAGATCTCCCTTTGGTTAGAGCCTTCCTTCTGGCCTCCCTGCCTCACTCCAACCCCTTGATCTTTGGAAACAGCAATTTCCCTCAGTGCAAGTAGTTGGGCTCATGAGTGCATTCTCAGCTATGTGCACACACATGCACACACGTACCTGCTGTGATGGATCACTAAAGGCTGGGCCAGGCTCGGAACAAGCCCCACTCTGATACAGGACATAGCAAAGCCTCCAGGTTTAGGTGTAGGTGGCAGGTAAGGAAACACCGCAGGCGCATCTCACGCCAGCCTGTCACTGAAACACTTGGATAAGGCCCTCTCCTGCTGCTCTGGATTGGATAAATCCCCCAACAATACAGCACATGCCATTCAGTGAGGTCCTGCTTTCCAGATGCCTGGGAGACATGCTTTTGTGGCTTGAGTGATTCATGACTACAGAGTTATTCTTTAATGAGCAGCTGTTTGCCATTTTCTGGCAGGGCCTGCCCCCATGTAAGCAATTTGGAAGCCACAGTGTAGTTGAGAAAATTCTCTACTGTTGTCGGGGGGCTTTCATTCACTCACTTTAGAGACAACTGGTGGTGCAATGGATAGAGTCAGGAAGACCTGAGTTCAAATCTAGTCTCGGATACTTACCAGCTGTGTGACCCTGGGCAGGTCACTTAACCCATTTCCTCAACTGTAAATGGGATTGATAAAAGCTATAATAAAACAGTGAGAAGTGCTTAGCACATGCACATAGTAGGTGGTGATAAATGCTTCTTCCCCACTCAACAAACAGTCAGCGTCTGCTAGGTCTAAGGCAGCCTGCTAAGCATTGTGGGTGAGAGTTTCTCTCCCAAGACCTCTAGGCTGGCCTAGGGACTATGGACATGAGTGCGAGCTGCAGCCAGCCATGAATGGGTGAGTGAGTCCTTCAGCCCACAGACAATCACATTTTGCTTTCAGTAGTTCTGATAATTAACATTGTCCCTTAGGGTGGCAGGACTCCTGACCACACAGTCAGTCACCCAGCCCTCCGCAATTCACTAACAGGAGCAAAGAGAAGGAGCCATCTTGACTCCCACCAGTTGGAATGGTCCCCTTGTGCAGTGTGGTCATGGGGTCTGGCACATTCCTGCATATGGAAATAATAATCCAGAAACAGATTTTTACCACTTCACAGTCATGTCGCATTTAAGCGCAATAATGATAATCCACATTTAAGTAGCACTTAAAATTACATTTTATTCAAGGTAATAGGGATTAAGTGACTTGCCCAAGGTCACACAGTTAGCAAGTATCTGAGGCTGGATTTGAACTCAGGGTCCTCCTGACCCCAGGGCCAGTGCTCTATCCATTGTGCCACCCAACTGCCCCCTTAAGAATATTATAAAGCACTGTGAAATACTCTACGAACACAAGCCTGCGAGGTAGTCAAGAGAAGCCAAAAACGGAGCAGTTACATGGCTTCTCAAAGTCATTAGGCAGCTGGTGGTGGAGTTAAGATTTGAAAATGGGTCTTCTGCTACGAGGCAGCATCGATGGGTTCTGTAACTTTGTCTCCCTGAGCCTCAATCCTTCAGTTGTAAAATAAGGGGGTTCACTGAGTAATGGTCTCCTCCAGGTTTAAGCTGCTGAGTGGCACAGTGGGTAGAGCATCCAGCCTGGAGTCAAGGAAGTCTCATCTTCATGAGTTCACTCCAGCCTCAGACATTTACTAGCTGTGTGACCTTGGGCAAGTCACTTAATCCTGTTTACCTCAGTTTCCTCATCTGTAAAATGAGCTGGAGAAGGAAATGGCAAACCACTTCAGGATTTCAGCCAAGAAAACCCCAAATGGGATCATGGGGAGTCAAACTGAGAAAAGGCCAGTTCTAAATCTCTTATTACAAAACGTATATGGGGCCAAGCAAGGTAGCCCAAGATAGTTCCCTATGGGCAGCTATCATTATGGGGAGAGAAGTATTCACTTATTCACTAAGGAAGCCTTTCAACAGTACCTAGATCAGGTCACTGAGGAGTCACAGCAGTGGCTATATATTGAGGCAGAAAAACGTAGGCACTTACTAGAAAACTTTAGGGAATCTGCCTCTGACCTTCCTTACACCCTGAAGGTGGAAGACCCTTCTATTGTTTCACTTGAGTGTTATCAGATATAGAGAATGAAGAGAGGTAGAAGGGACCTCCGAGGCCATCTTGGGTGACCCTCCTCATTTTACAGATGAGGAAACTGAGATCATGACTTGTACAAGGTCACACAGGCAGGGGGGATTTGAACAGTCCTCTAAGAGCAGTTGGTGCTCTTTCTACTGCACCCACAAAGAAGAGGAAGCCAAGGTCTCATGCATTATACAAAGGCTTGAACCTTTGGAAATACTCCAGAAAGCAAAGATGGAAGGCAGAGGATCTGGAGGATGAACGCAGCCAGGCAGGCTCCAGGGCTTGGGGCACCTTCAGGTAATGAATGGTTGTTATGGCAGCCATGGTTGCCTGGGCAGCAGAAACAACACCTCAGTTCCTCAGGAAAGATCCACCTGATTAGAAAGAATAGAGGCCTATGGACAAAGAGAGTCATTGGAGTAGTGACCAATCTACTCAGGCATGGGCAGCCAAGACCAAAACAGAGACTGAGCAAGACTAGGAAGGACTGGCCCCCGAGTCCGAGCTGGGACTTTTTTCACTCTCTCAAGGACCAAAAAGACCCAGGTTCAGGATTCGAGGAGCTCTAACCAAACAGCACAGCTTGGGGATCGGGGTGTGTACCTTACTGCAGCTGTGAATGGACTTTTACATGATGGATACATTCATGAGGAAAATCAGTTACTGGTCTTTTAAGCAGAAATGCCCACAAAAAAGACATCAGAACCTAGATAATATTGTATGGTTTCCATTTCTCTTAGTTTGACACCAATGTCCTAGAAGCTAAAGTTCCCAGGGCTAGTGTTAAGAAATAGTACCGGAGATTAGGGCCACTCCAGGCCCCTGGAAAATTCACCTCTACCCCAGCAACTGGAGACAACATGGCACAGTGGAAAGAATGTTGCATGTGGAATCAGGGCTGTGTTCAAATACTGACACTGCTACTTAGTACTTCTGTGACCTTGGGCAAGTCTCTTAACTTCTCTATGCCTCAGTTTCCTCAATTGTCAAGTGAGCCTAAAGCTAGACTCAATGACCCTGAGGACTCACTCTGTCCAGACTCCAGGCCCTGTGCCACAATGACAGTTGATAAAGAAGATCATAGAGGACCTTGTCATGCAGGACACTGGATGTCAAGCAACAATTAGGTTCCAGTCATTTTGTAAAGAAAACCTGAGCTTCGGTGTCGTTGGCAAGAAGGACCGTCCATAACAGGAAGTTTCCCAAAGAGGTGGTGGGCAACCCTGAAAAGCTGTATTTATTTCCTCCGTGGTATCATTGTTGTTCATTTGTGTCCAACCCTTCGTGACCCTGTGGACCACATCACACCAGTGTCATCTATGGGGTTTTCTTGGCAAAGACACTGGAGTGGTGTGCCATTTCCTTCTCCAGCTCATTTTACAGATGAAGAAACTGAGGCAGGGTTAAGTGACTTGCTCAGGGTCACACACCTAGTAAGTGCCTGAGGCTCGATTTGAACTCTTTTCTTTCTGACTCCAGGCCCCTTGCTCTATCCACTGCTCCACATAGCTGCCCCCTTTCCTTCTGTATCCTGTCTGTATCCAGACACCAATATTTTCAGGATTTTTTTGTCGAATGGGACCAAATTATTCTGAGTACTCAAGGAAGATTTCAAGCAATCATTCATGTCAAAAAACACTGACCAACCATGTCTTTTATACACAAGTTTCTACAGGGGGAAGAGAACAAGTATTCATGAAGTGCTTACTATAAGCTGAGTCCTTTACCTCCTCTGATCTTCACAACAGCCCTGTGAGGAAGGTGCTATTGCTATCCTCATTTTACAGCTCAGGAAACAGAGGCAGGCAGAGGTTAAGTGACTTGCCCAGGGTCATACAGCCAGTGTCTGAAAGCTGGATGAACTCAGGTCTTCATGACTCCATCCACTAGACCATCTAACTGGAGCATAAAATAAAGGGCTGGAAAGGAACCTAGAGATTTATGACAGTGTAATACTCCTGTCCCCTAGACTCAGGGATGGATTTAAAGGAGTTTGGTTTTGGGGGACTGCTACCTGAGGAATGAAAGAATTAGCTGAAGAATGCTTTACACAAAGGGGAAGGGTAAATACTTTACTGAGATGTAGGATGTGCCTAGGCAAAGATGCCTACAGATGCCATGATACCCTCGGCTTTAAGAGCAGGCCTGAAAATCTACTCTCTTCAAAAGGAGACTTTCAGGAAGCATCTGGAAGAACTCAGATCCAATCATCATGGGGTCCTTTGGAGTTCTTGACCTTAAAGTTGGCTGATACTGAAATGTCCCAAGACTGTCAAATGTATAGAATTTGAACAATATTCTGACAAATGCTAAAATGGATGCTACCAGTCAGCAATGAGCAGCTGTCCTGACCAACTAAGAGTTTGGTATCCCTTACCAGCCTAGGAGAACCCACAAAGGTATAGATGTCCTGCCCTATAGGCCCCAAACATCAGCAACCATGGGTGATGATGACTTGAGTGAGAAGTGGACAAAGGTGATCCATGCCAAGAGGGTTATAGAGCCCTGACACAGAAAAACATGACCAGGGTTTGGAGATATGCTTTGGAAAATGTGACTTTGGTGGAAGTCAATTACACTGTTCTGAGTCAATCCTCGAAATCCAGATTGGACCAGAACAGTTGATGACAAACTCAGCTCCAGGATGAGGATCCATGAGTAGGATCCAAGAGGAAGGGACATGACCCTTCCCTGCAAGGAATCAGGCCTGGCTCCCCCAAAGGTCAACCTACCATTGTAAGAATAACAAATCAGAGCTCTGTGATGGCTTACCAGAGACTCTAAGAGTCCATGAACAAAGTAAAATGGCAGTTAGTGCTACCCAAAGCCCTTTTGTGGTGACTTTGAACAACTGAGGCTAAGTTCCAAATCCTGAAACTGGTATGAAACAGCATCCACTGGCCTTGAGTGATAGTGGGTGGGTACAAGGAGTAAAAGATGTATGTTCAAAGGAAAGCAATGCAAGCCACTTAAATAGAAAACATAATGTTGGCAAACTTTGGAATATATGGTATAGATTTCCCATCCCTGGAATCACACCAGAAAAAAAGTGAGCCACATCCTAGTGGAGATGGACCTGTAGCTTATGTAAAGGCTGACCCATTCAGCAACTGGAGGGTTTCCACAGTGGCCATAGGATCTGGAGCATATGCAAAGGCCTACCCAGCCAGCAACCAGAGGGCTTCCACGGTGGTCATGGGGGTTATCCTTGTCAGACCAAGATTTTGAGAGCAATTCCTCAAGGATGTTCTCAGCCTAGCATGGATTAAGGAGTCTACCATATTATTCTCAGAGTATTTGAATTGTACCCTACTAAATAGCAGGGGCGGGGGAAGGGAAGTGGGAGGTTCAGGCCCAATCAGTAGACTTCATGAAGTCCTCATGTAGCATTTCCAAAATGCCACTAAGAACTCCACTGAAGACTTCACTCCAAGAGTCAACAGCTGCCTTTTGACCTGTACTTTGGAATTTCAGAGGATGGAAGACAGTTAGAAGACCCATAGCACAATTAATCACTTTAAGAAACCAGTTAAGAGAGACCCACTGCCCTGCCTAGACTTGGCTCAGGAGAGAAAGTAGAGGAAAAAACATTAGCAAAACATGTCAGTGTCAGGAACTCTTAACTACAAAACCTTGGTGTTCCTGGAAGAGATACAAGATCTCAGATTGATGAAGAGCTACCCTATACCAAATAGTTAGCTGACTTCAGCATATTTCCCTGGAATGTCTGGGGTCTTCAATGACTTGCTTCCCAAAGGGACCTTGGTTGTATCTTCTGGTGAATCGGATGACCAGAGCATGGGAGGGTCAAAGAATCAGGCTCAGTGAAGATGCATCATCCCCCACTATTACAGTTGGTCCCATGGAATAGTACATGTAAGACCAAATGTATGTAATTTGGCTTTGTACTTCATGCCATTTATGTAAACTATACATATGGATTCGATGTAATTGCAGTGGATGAAAATTTTGTAACTGGGAAAAAAGTATGTTTAAAAAAATGTTAAACCCTCTCGTACTGCAGGCAACTTTGGGAGTTGCCAACTTTATCCTTCCCTTTTGGAGATCTTCGGGAAGAATCCCAATGTAATTTGCATCATCCAATCCTAGTTTCCTACAGGAAGGAGAGAGAGACAGAGAGAGCAAGAGGGAGAGAGAGAGGGGGAGAGAGAGAGAGAGAGAGAGAGAGAGAGAGAGAGAGAGAGAGAGAAGGCATGCCTCTCTGAAAACCAAAAGACTCTCTAGGTGGTGCTTGGAGATAGGAAGAGAAGACCAGACATGATCTGCCATGAAATGGAAAATGGAGACCCCTTTGATCTATCCAGACTTGTTTCCATCACTACCTGGAAAAACCATTTTGTGGAGGTTGGGACCTGAATAGAAAATAACAGATTTTGAAAGGTCAGAGATACCTGTGGCCCCAGAGTATAAAAAGGCAGAAACGGCTAGTCCCTGGAGCTCCAGGGTAATTGCTTGTTGGGCTAGTTACTCAAAGGATTTTTGTTTCATTTTTGGCTAGAGAAGAACCAAGGAGTACCGTGTCCTAAAGTAGAGTGGAACATGAGGGCCCAGTAATATGGAGCACCTAGTTGACTTCATTGGAGAGAAATGGCCTACATGCTGTGCAGTGACCATAGCAGGGCTGGTGATAAATAAGTGACGATGTGAACAGAGGAGAACACTGGGGGAGCCCTGAGCAGGGAAGCCCCTCCTGGGGCCCCACCTGGGACAGAACCTCAAGCCATAGGGACTTTGTAGGATCCTGGAGGAGAGAGGTAATTTGGAGGACAGGGAATCTTAATTCTCCATGGGTTAAGATGTAAATTTTTTCTGTGTCCTCTGGTGTAAAAGAAATTGTTCCTAAGGGTCACTTATCAAGGCTACTCTTTGGGTTGCACCCTGCAGATCCTTGCAGTTTCCAGGTTTTATCTGTGTGAGAACAAAAAGCAAGAAACATATAGGATATAAACTTGAACTCCCCCATGTCAGATGAGTTACATTTGTCTCCAACTTGGTACCCCCCCATACATGCACATAAAGACAGAGGTATGAACAAATGTATGAGTGCATATATGTATGCTCATACACATGTGCACACACATACATACGCGTGCACACACACTTTAATGGCATCCACAGGTACAACTTCTTGCAGAGGGGCCTGGCATCTCTAAGACACTGGTATGTCCCATCATAGATGGGCAAGTCTCTGTGGATGATTTTCCACATTTCAAATTACCATCTCCTTTTCTGGCCTCCGTATCTGAGAAGCAGGCATCGCTCTCCAATTTCATTCCTTGAGACTTTGGGTATATTGGGGTTTGGGGGTCAGTGAAGAGGAGGTTGGAAGCTGACTTTCTTTGAAAGCAGAGCCTTCTCCTTGGCAACCCATCAGGGCATATGGACCAGCAGCCAGTTGGGCAAGAGTCTTTCCTGAGGGAGGTATAGGAAAGAGGACTCAGTCCCTGCCCCTGACAACTCTGAGGTCTTAAAAAGCAACTTGTGTGCTAGAGTGAGAAGTGTGTAGAGGACTTCAATCTCAGCTTGGCTATGTATTCTGAGCCAATGGACTAGATGAACTCCAAAATGCCTTCCAGGTCTAATTCTCTGCAAAGATTGCATTGAGTTCCAGGATTACTTGGCTGTGAGCTGCCATCTTGGAGGGATCATAGAGGTGAATGGTCCCCCTTCTATTCACTCCCCACCTTGATGATTCCTAGGCAGCCTGACACAGGGTTACCTGAAACTCAAGGCTCCATAAAGGCCAGCCCATTTGGAGTTGGACTCCTTTCAAAGGCAGTCCTGGAGGAGAGGATGCTTGTCTGGTTAAAAATCTCCCCATGAATTCAAGCACAGGAATGACAAGGCCCTCTGGGACTCAGGAGGGAGTCCCAAGACCTAGGAACCAGAAGAGATATTAGAGATTGTCATCTAACCCTCTTATTTTACAGATGAAAAGACTGGGCCCCAAAGACATGAAGTGATTTCTCCAAAGTCCCACAGTAGAGTCAAAATTCCAACCTAGAACCACTGAGTGCCCATCTCAGGCTCTTTCCAGGACACCATGCTGCTTCCCCAGTAGGTGGCTGCATGCCAGTTTGTTTCCTCAAAAATGCCTTGCCCACTCTGGGTGGGCCCATTACACCGGGGCTGGAACAGGGGAGGGAGAAGGGATTAGCTCTAGCCCAGTAGGCCCTCCCATGCCCCTCTCTGGGCGGCTATGCTCACCATGGCCTGTACACGAAGTCATTGCCCCAGGCCCAGCAAACCCCCTGTGAGTGAGGAGTGGGGAGAGCAGAGCCCATGATTGGCAGGGCCCTAAGATTGCAGTTGTTAATGCACCAGGAATAAGATAAGCCTTATCTGGAAATGTCCATGGAATCGAGACTTTGATGGAAACAGGCTTCTGGGTTAATATATTTTTGATAGATAAAGTGAAGTAAAAGGGAAAGGCCAGGGGGGATGTATCAGGAGAAGAAACATTTTTCTCTCCTCTTTCTGTCTCTTATTATGTGTGGGGAGGGGAGGGGCAGGATGCGCATAAACGATACATGTGTTTGTGTGCATGAGACAAGTCTATAAATGCATCTCAGCATGATACATACCCAGGGCTGCCCTTGAGTACTCTTCATGGAACATCCATTCCTTACATGGACTCCATGGAAAAGCTCCTTCCTCCCAGAACCCAGAACTCCCCACAAAACACACCAATGCCTGAAATTCCACTATTAGAGTTGAATTTCTTTGACTAAATCTCCTATTAAAGAGCAGCTCCATTTAACAGAGGTCAAGCATTAAATAGTATCAGTCTTTGATATCTGAATGGGAATGAATTTTTCAGACCCCTTTCTGAGAGGAGGATAATGAGAGTAGGTCTGGGAAGGGGGGGAGAGAATGAAGGAAAAAAAGGGAGGAAGGAAAGAGATGAAGGGAGGAAAAGAAGGGGAAAGGAAGGGAGGGAAAAAAGGATAGAGGAAGGAAGAGGGAGGGAGGAAAGAAGCAAGGGGGAAAAGAAGGAAGGAATAAAAGGGAAGAAGGGAGGGGAGGAAAGGAGGAATGGGAAAAGAAAATAAAAAGGAAGAGAGGGAGGAAGGAAGAAGTAGGGAGGATAGAAGGGAGAAAAGGAAGAAGAGAGGAAGGGGAAGTGAGTAAGGAAAGGAAGGGAAGGGAGGGAGAAAGGGAAGGGAAGAAGGGAAAAGGGAAGAGAAGAAAGAAGGGAGGGAAAAAAGGAAGAAAGGAAGGAAATGAGGAAAGAAAGAAAAAGGGAAGGAGGGAGGGAAAAGAAGAAAGCAAGAGCAAGAGGAACAAATGGAGAGAGGGACAAGAAGAAAGAAGGGAAGGAGGTAAAAAGGAGAAGGAGGAAGGAAAGAAGGAACGAAGGGAGGGAGGGAGGGAGTCACCAATGGTCTAAAGGGAAGGAAATGAAAGAGGCACCATTCGAAGAGAAAAAGGAGAGCCAGAATCCAGGCTGGAGGTGTCCGGGCACAGCCTTTACCAGTCTCATCTTCTGGGTCTTGGTGGCTCTCAGGTTCTCTCTTTCCATGTGTAAATGGGCAGGTGAGCATGACCAGACCCAGACAGGCCAGGTGCTGTAGTGCCCACTTCCCAATGGCTTCCACCCCTTTCCTGGGAACATCCAAATACACTGAGATAGCCCATTCACAGAGTACAGAGGTACATGCCTTGGTTACTTTACATAAAGCAGCAGAAATACAACCATTGATCAGGATTCACTGTCTAACGCAAGCCACTATGTATGTTCAAGCCTCTCTATCCCTGTTTCATGGGGTCATATGAAACCAGGCAGCAAGGCCCCAGGAAAGGTTGGTGAAAGGCCTCAGAATGACCTCCATGCCCTCTAGGCTCATGTCAGCCCCGGTGCTGGCTGGATTCTGTTTCTGGATAGTACAGGCAATCTTGCCTCTAACCTGGGAGAAGCCTTCAAAAAGCAACCCGTAGTCAAATCTACAGTTTGGCGCTTATACTGAATCAGATCCAAGGAAAGTTTCTTAATAATATTTCAGTAGTGGCTCACTTTGCACCTACCTCAAACATTTACCATCTGTGTGACCCTGAATAAGTCACTTGTCCTCTGCCTCAATTTTCCCAGCTGTAAAATGGGTATTACTTTAGCACCTACATCACAGGGTTGTTGTGCAGATCAGATGAGAGAATATTTGTAAAGTGCCTTGCAAACAGTAGGTGCTTGTTAAAGGCTTGTTGCCTTCCCCACCCAAGAAAACCTGAGGAACATCTGAATTTAGTTTGTATCTCTCTCTCTTTGGGTCCCCCAGTCTCCTGCAAACTCTGAAGCTAACAGAAGAATTTAAATGTAGAAGAGGTTTATTTAAAAGTATGTAATAAACAAAAAAGGACTTCCTTCCAAGGCCCACCTGCAAGAGAATGATAGCTCTAGAGTTGGGAGCTGATCCAACCATTCTGGAGAGCAATTTAGAACTATGCCCAAAGGGCTACAGAAATATGCTACCCTTTGACCCAGCAATACCTCTTCTAGGACTGTATCCCCAAGAGATCATAAAAATGGGAAAGGGTCCCACATGTACAAAAATATTTATAGCAGCTCTCTTTGTGGTGGCCAAAAATTGGAAATCAAGGGGATGCCCATCAATTGGGAAATGGCTGAACAAGTTGTGATATATGAATGTAATGAAATAATCTTGTGCTATAAGACTTGGTGAGCAGGAAGACCAGAGAGGCTTGGAAGGATTTATATGAACTGATGCTGAGTGAAAGAAGCAGAACCAGGAGAACTTTGTACACACCACAGCGTTTTCTCTTGTGTTTTGTTTTGTTTTATGGTTTCTCCCATTCATTTTAATTTTTCTATGCAGCATGACTAAGGTGAAAATGTATTTAATAAGAATATATGTGTAGAACCTATATAAGATTGCACGCCATCTAGGGGAGGGAGTGGGGAGGGAGGGGGGAAAGAGGGAGGAGGGGAAAAACATCTAAGATATATGGAAGTGATTGTAGAAAACTGAAAACAAAATAATTTTAAAAAAAGAGAAGTGTGAAAAAAATGATAGCCCTACCAAACTCATGGAACCAACAAGGCAAGATCCTGCCATTGCATCATCCTTTCCACTCCAGAAGTTAGTGTGGTGCCCACTGCCCTTCACCTCTCTCTCTCCCTCCCTCCCTCCCTCCCTCCCTCTCTCTCTCTCTCTCTCTCTCTCTCTCTCTCTCTCTCTCTCTCTCTCTCTCTCTCTCTCATCTAAGTTCCTTCACTGTTATTTTTGCTGTTTTTATCCTGGCTCCCGACTGTTACTACCACTGTCTCTCAATACAGTACATTATCTCAGTTGTCCTGGTTCCTGCAACAACTGGCTTGGCTCTGGAATTCATCAGTATTTACCCATCAACCACTGCCAATTCCTATCATTGAAACACCTGGGAACTCAAGCCAAGGCTTAGTGCTCCCCTACTTGGACCTCACATACCCCAGCTGGAGCCAGAAAGACTTGGACCTCAAGCAAAGGCTTAATGCTGTATCAGCAATGTGGCTGGAGTTGAGAATACTTCAGGCAAAGACTGTGTTCCATCAATCAATCTATCAATCAACCAACAATCATTTATAAAGCCCTTCCTTGTTTCAGGCTCTGTGCTAGGTGCTGAGAGTACAAAACCAAAAATGGAACAGGCCTGGCCTTGGGGGATGAGGGGTTCTACTCTATTGGAGGAGCTAATGCAGATGTGTACAAAGTACACACAGAATAAACTCTAACTAAATGCAAGGTGATCTAGGGAGGAAGCCTGCTAGCATCAGAAAGGGGGTTTGGAGTAAAATGGCTGACAACGTCCTCAAAGGCAGAGACTTTCATTTGTGCCTCTAGATCCCAGCACTCAGTGTGGTGCCTGGCACATAGTAGGAGCTTAATAAAATGCTTATTTGGCAAAGTAATCCTACTATGTGCCAGTCACTAGGGATACAAAGAGTCAAAAGGCAGTCCCCACTCTCCAGGAGCTGGCAAAGGGAGATGAGTGCTGTCAGACTAAAATGAATATTCAAAGGGATGTATATCCACATCCCTCATCCAAGAATGCCTTGGACCCTTGAAAGATAGCTCTGGATATTCCGTTGAGTGACATGGAATGGGGGTTGGAGAAAGGTGTAAGATGGCAATTTGGAGAGAGCTTGGGGCTTGGAAGTCTAAATCCTGCCTCAGACCTTAACCAGCTGTGTGAGCCCAATTCAATGACTGGACAAGTCACTGAAAGTTTCTCAGGCTCGGTTTCCTCATCTGTAAAATGAGGAAAATGTCAGGGTGGTTATGAGGGTCAACTGAGACTATTTGTAAAATGCTTTGCAGATCTCAAAGAAATATATCTCTATGCTGTTACAGCATTTTTATTGGATGGAAGCCACTGTAGTCTTTGACCCAAGAAGGGCTGCCTTAGTTCTCTTTCATTTGTTGCTCCGTGCAGGATCCAGGAGGGAGGGGGGCAGTCCTCACACACACGTACACATGGGCACTCACACACCCAAACACACATGCCTGCATGCATACATAAATTTGTACACATAGATTAACCCAGTCATGTACATACACACATTCACACAATGCATGCACACACAAACACATGCATGCACACTTGGGCACTGCATGTAGTGCAATACATTAACCACATGTGCACGCACATAGACTCACACATGCTTACATGAACACATACATTTGCACACCTACATTAACCATACATGCATGTACACACACATTCGCACAATACTTGCACACAAACACGTGCACACACACGTGCCAAGCATGCACGTGCATGTTCATTTGCACACTACATACATGCACACATACATTTGCACACACATGAACGCACATGCACACACAGGGACCTGGCCTCCGTGGCCCTGCCAGCCTCAGTCTTCATTCTCTCCCCCACTCCAGCTCTCTTCCATCTCGCTTTTTTCTCCCTTCAGCCCCCCACCCCACCCCCTTCTCCTCCAGGCCTCCTTCTCCATTTATAGGCCCAGGGTGACAGTTACTCGTCACAAACTTCTCAAACGAAGGCAGAGCTGGGGAAAAAATGCCAGAGTGAGCAAGCAGGAGACTGCGGCAGAAAAGTGATTAAAAAGAATAATTAGCATTTGCCCCCGATAAATGAGCAGAGCCATTAATTAGATTGATTTCCTCCTGGCTTTTTCCCCCTCGAGCTCCCCCGCCCCCACCCTTATCACACTCAGGGCTGCGCTGCCCGGGCTGCAGGGCTTTCATCAGTGTCTCGGGGCTGTCAGGGCTGGGAATGGACAGCTGCCCCGGTCGGGCAATCCCTTCTCTCTTCCTCCTCCTCTCTCCCTTTAGCCCTTCACCCCTCCTTCCTCCCTTGCTTTCCCCCCTTTTCTCTAGTCTCCTCATTTCTTTACCCCTTCCCTTTTTCTTTCTCCCTCTTTTCTATCATCCTTCCTTCTCTTCCCTTTGTCCTTTATCCTGTACTCCTACCTTCCCCTCCTTTTCTTCCTTCTTTTTCTCTCTTCCTTTCCAACTTCCTACCTCTCCTTTACTACTTTTCCCTCTTTTCTTCCCCCTCTTTTTCTCTCCCTCCTTTCCTTTCTCCTCTCTCCATCTCCTATTCCTTCCCTCTTTTCCTCTCCCTCCTTTCCTTTCTCCTCTCTCCATCTCCTTACTCTTTCCCTCTTTTCCTCTCCCTTCCTTTCTCCTCTCTCCATCTCCTACTCCGTCCCTCTTTTCCTCTCCCTTTCTCCTCTCTCCATCTCTCTACTCCTTCCTTTTTCCCTCTGCCTCCTTTCCTTTCTCCTCTCGCCATCTCCTACTCCTTCCCTCTTTCCCTCTGCCTCCTTTCCTTTCTCCTCTCTCCATCTCCTACTCCTTCCTTTTTTCCTCTCCCACCTTTCCTTTCTCCTCTCTCCATCTCCTTACTCCTTCCCTCTTTTCCTGTCCCTCGTTTCTTTTCTCCTCTCTCCATCTCCCTACTCCTTCCTTTTTCCTTTCCCCTCCTTCTTTTCTCATCTCTTCCTCTTTCCTCCTCTCTCTTCTTCTTCCCCTTTTCCTCTTTCCCCTCAAAATCACCTCCCTGCTCCTTCCCTATTTTTTCTTTCTCCTCTCTCCCTCCCTTCCACTCTCCCTCTCTTTCCCCTTGTGTCTCCCCTCCTTAACTCTTGCTTCAAACCAGGGATGGGGACTGTTTCTCCTAGAGTGGATTTTAGGGCTTTCTCCCCAAATGAATTGTTTCTCTGCTCTTGATGATCCCATTGGCTGGTTTGGCGGGGTGCCAAGAGTGGCTGTGGCTGCTGTCGCCTGTTTGAGGGTAATTACTGGGATGAAAGGGAGAATTTTAATTAAGACAGTCTCTCCCCGCTCCTGCCTCCTCCTCCTTCACGGGTAGCCGAGACTGTCAGAAGTGAGGGACATTGGGGGCTGTTCACCCCAGCAAACACTGAGAGACAAGTGGGGTTCAGGGCCTGGGAGCTGGGATCCTGGCTGGGAGACTCTGTGGGCCCTTCTGCCAGGCCCAGGTGTGAGTGTGTGTGTGTGTGTGTGTGTGTGTGTGTGTGTGGTGTGTGTGTGGTGTGTGGTGTGTGTGTGTGTGGTGTGGTATGTGTGTGTGTGTGTGGTGTGTGTGTGTGTGTGTGTGGTGTGGTGTGTGTGTGTGTGTGTGTTTGTGTGTGTGTCTTAGAATACCTCTTCTGTCCTTGCATCCCTGTGCCTACCCCTTAATGTTTGCCTTCTGAGATCTGTTTGAGAGGTTTGGCTGTTGAATAGGAGGTATAGGTTTCCTCTGGCAGAGTTCAAGGTCTGTCACCCTCCCATTATCCCAGTGGATTGAGTCAGGTCTTATCTCTGATAAGTTCTGGGCCTCCCAAGTGGCCTCCTTCAGCTCCCAAGACCAAGACAGCTAACTCTCTTGGAAGCATTGAATGTTGAAAATCTAAGAAAATAGTTTATAGGAATTAGAGCTAGAAGTGACTGTGGAGCTTGAATTAGTATGATTTTCTTCCCCTCCCCCCATCTTCCCATTCCTCCCCTCCTCCTTTCCCCCCTCCCTATTTTACAAAGACACTGTCATCTGGGACACAAGGTTAGAGTGAGGGTTCAGACATCAGGGTGAAGTAAGCAGAGAACAGGATGAAGTTTGGAGCTCTGGGTTTATTGCCACTGACCGCTTGTGTGACCTGAGGCAAGTCACTCCCTCTCAGGGCCTCAGTTTCCTCCTTTATAAATGTGAAGAAGGGTGCTTCAAATTGGCTGTAATAATAATTTACATGGCACTGTAAGATTTGCAAAGTACTTTAAATGTGTTCTGATTTTATTCTGATCTGGTCCAGCCTTCGTTTCTCAGCCTATGAGCCTACATGCTATCTGTCAATAACCATTCCTTAAGTACCTACTGTGTGCCAGTAACTGTGCTGAGCACCGGAGGGGTACAAAGAAAAGCAGAAGACAGTCCCTGCTCACCAGGAGATCACAGTCTAATGGAGAAGACCACAGGGGAACATCTCTGTACAAACAAACTACCTACAGGATAATTGGAGATAACCAATGGAGGGAAAGCCCTAGAATGAAGGGGAAGCAGGAAAGACTTGCTGCCGAAGGTGAGATTTTAGCTGAGACAGAAGCCAGAGAGGAGGGGAGGCAGAGATGGAGAAAGAGCATTCCAGGAATTGGGAACAGTCAGAGAAAATGCCCTAGTGCAGAGATAGAGTGTCTTGTGTGAGGAACTGCAGGCCAGTCAGTGGATGGCAGATTGGGGACATGGGGGGAGGAGGTGGAAGAAGATGGGAAAGGGGTGGGGTAGGGGGAGCAGATTATAAATAACTTCAAACCTCAGAGGATCATGACATTTGATCCTGGAGGCAAGAGAAATATTGGCGTTTATTGAGTTAGAGGTGGGTAACAGACCTGCACCTTAAGGTCGATTTGACAGCTGAATGGAGGATGCATTGGAGTTGGGAGAGAGTTGAGGCAGCTATTGCCATAGTCCAGTTGTGGGATGATGAGGGCCTGCCCCAGGGTAGGGGCAATGTCAGAGGAGAGAAGGGGGTTTATGGGAGAGATTATCAGCAGAACTTGGCAACACACTGGACATGGAGGGGCAAGGGGGAGAGAGAGTGAGGAGGTAAGACCTCTGTTTTGGACCTCTTTTCTGTGTTTGAGTCATGGGATCCTAGTAATAGAATTTGAAGGTAGAAAGTGGCAGAACTGGGTTCCTGGCTCTTCAGACTGGGAATCTTTCAGCTCCATCCCATTGTCTTGTCTTCCTGGGGTCAGTGGGATAGGGACCGTGTTTCCTGACTCATCCACCTCATAGTAGAACATGAGGCCTGGCTGCACTCCTTTATCCCCACTCCTCTCCCTTGTCAAGAAAAAGAAATGGTTTCTCTCCCAACCCCTATATGCCTTCCAGGATGTCAGAGATATTAACAGCATCTTTCACAGGTCAGTCGGCTCACCGCTGCAGAACAGAAACCTTTGGGTTGGGGTCCTGTAATGGTTGTCCCTTGTTGCCTTTGAACCACTCAAGGTTCTTCCCTACACCCCAACTATACCAAGTCATCTACCCCAAAGGACCCCCATCTTCCCCGTCCTCCAAAAGTGTGGGATGGAAAGGCTGCAAGTAGCCAGGGACATGGCACGGCCCTTACCCAGACCCCTGATGTATGTGCCCCCCACACACTAGGAATGCCGGAAAATGAAAGCCGGGAAAAGGAGGGGGGAGCAGCTGCAGGGAATTAGGGAGAGTAACTGGAGCCAGCCGGCTGGGGAGGGCTCAGGGGAGGCTATTTTAGGAAAAACGGCCCAGGTCACTGGTAGGGGGGGAGGGTTCCTGGTCCAACCCTTTTCTCTTCTCCCCTCCCCGAGTTCGGGTGGTGGGGGGTAAAGAGAGGCAGGGCCACCGGAGTATTGGGGGGAGGGGAGATTAGTGAGTACAGGATGGAATGTGGGGAGCGGCCCTGGGTGGGGGGCGGTGGGGAGAGTCCCCCCTTGGACAGATGGCCTCTCGGTCCTAGCCCCTTGGTTGGGGGTGGCGCTCTCTGTGCCCCGGGGGCCCCTCCCGTCTCCCCTCTCTCTGCCCCCCGCCCAGCCTGTCCCGCCGGCTCTGTTGTTCTTCTCCGGGTCAGGGGGAGGTTTGTCGGCCGCGGGGGTCCCGGCGAGCCCCACCGGATATCCTCATTTCCCACTAATGGGAGGAAATGAATGAAGCCCGCGAGGCTCCCGGCAGGGCGAACTGGACTGGGCTGGGCAGAGGATGGAGACAGGGCTGTCGAACGAGCTGCAGTGCTGTAGACAGCTCCCTCCGGACCTTCGTCCGAGGGGGCGGCTGACTGGGGAAGACCGAGGGAGGGCAGGGCTGGGCAAGAATGGGCAGAGCTGGGCAGGGATGGGCAGGGAAGGGTAGGGCAAGGATGGGAAGTGTTGGGCTGGCCTGAACTGAACAGGACAGGGCTAGACTGAGTAGAGCTGGGCAGGGTTGGGCTGGACTGGGCAGAATTGGGCATGGCTGGGCAGGAATGGGCAGGGTTGGGCTGGGCAGAACTGGGCATGGCTGGGCAGGAATGGGCAGGGTTGGACAGTTTGGTAGGGATGAGCAGGGCAGAGCTGGGCATGGCTGGGCAGGAATGGGCAGGGTTGGACAGAGTTTGGTAGGGATGAGCAGGGCAGAGCTGGGCATGGCTGGGCTGGGCAGAACTGGGCATGGTTGGACTGGGCTGAGCAAAGCTGGACAGGACTGGGCTGGGCATGACTGGGCTGAGGAGAGATGAACAGGGCAGGGCTGGACAGAGCTGGGCATGGCTGGACTGGGCTGGGCAGGAATGAGCAGGACTGGGCAGAACTGGGCAAGACTGGGCTGGGCAAGAATGAGCAGGGTTAGGTAGAGCAGGACTGAAGAGGGTTGGGCTGGGCAGGAATGAGCAGGGCTGGGTTTGTCAGGGCAGGTTGATAGGGCTGAACTAACTCAAGTAATTGTGCAGAGGAGGGCCTTCTCACCAGGGTGGGGGAATAGCACCAAGTCCAAGACAAGGACACAAGTATAGATAATACACCAACACCACCAAGAAGCAAGTAGAGACACAGGCACCAGCACATACAAGGACAGGTGTAGACACAACCACTAACAACACAGACATAGATTTACATGATGCACTAAAACCCCAGCAGAGATACAGACATAGGAATGCTCACTGAAATGGGCACAGGCACAGCCAGACTACCAACCTCACCAGGACGGGCACAGGGACAGTTCACACTAGTACACTAGCACAGGTACATTAACACAGGCATTAACACTGAATATACTAACATACCTGTGCAGACATACCAGTCAGTGAGCAGCATTTATCAAGCTCCTACTGTGTGCCAGGCATGGTTCCAAGTGCTAGGGATACAAGCAAAGACAAAAGACAGTCCCTGCTATCAAGAAGCTCACAGTCTAGTGGAGACAACAGGCAGACAACTATATACAAACAGAATGAACTGGGGACAGCTGCTGGAGAGAAAACAGCTGGTGGCATAGAAGATAGAACGCTGCGCCTGGAGTCGGGAAGACCTGGGTTCAAATCCAGGCTCAGACAATAGCTGCATGACCCTGGCCAAGTCACTTAACCTCTGTTTGTCTCAGTTTCCTCAACTGTAAAATAAGGATAATCATGGCAGATTATAGTGAGGCTCAAATGAAAGAAAGAGCACTTAGCACAGGACTTGGCACACAGTAGGCATTTAATAAATATTCCCTTCTCTTAGGTTAAGGAGGACTGGGAAAGGCTTCTTGTAGAAGGTGCTATTTTAACTGAAGCTTAAAGGAAGCCAGAAAGGAACCCCAAGATGAAGAGGGAGGAAACTCCAGGCATGGGGGACAGTCATTGAAAATGCCTAGAGTTAGGAAATGGAGCATTTTGTTACAGCAGATAACGTGCTTCTGCAGACACACTAACATACATGTACATGCATCCATCTGCATGTGCAGACTAACATGTGTGTTCACATGCAGACACTAACATGCATTGTAAGCACACTGAAAACCACAATAGGTACAACATACATGTGCATGCACACTAACACATATTACCTATCTTACGCCCACTAACACACATGTATGAATACTTGCAGGCACTGACATGTATGTATAGACACTAACATGCATGTTCATGCACACTGACAGGCATGAATATGCATGTGCACATACACTAAAGGGTATATACACACTAGCATACTCACACAGATATGATCACAAGTACAAACACAGGTTTAGGCGCACTAATATAGAACAGAGACACAGAAGCATGTTCACAGACTCAGTGTGTGGGAAGTAAAAGTGCTGGCCAAAGAAGTTCAAGTGGGTTAGGGAGAAGGCTGTTCTAAGCCTGAGCTACTATGAAATACACACAAAATAAGAAAGAGAAAAGAAGCACATAGTAGGTGTCAGTGATCTCCAGAAACATGATTTTGGGAACAGCCAGTAGGCTGGCATGATGGGAGTGTAGAGCATCCTGCAGGTTGGAGCCAGATGGTGGAGATTCTTCAACACCAAGATCAGAAATTGGTGTTTTCTCCGATGAGATGCTGGGGAGCCCCTGAAAGTTTTTGAACTGAGGAGTGATGATGTGATCTTAGATGTGCATCAGGAAGTGTGGAAAGAGCAGTGTGAAGGAGTCTGGAGAGGGGAGAGCCCAGAGAACCCAGAAGTAGAGCCATCAGTTAGAACCATCATGGTGCCAGGGAAGCTTTCTTCTCCCATAATGTCTCTCTGGTCCCAGCCTTGTAAACATCAACCTTCAGCAACCGGCCACTGGGCTCCATCCCTAGGGTTACGTGGCTGTCATACCCCAGTCTCCAGCTCTGGTTTTCCACCAGAGCAAACAGCCCGACTGTAGGTGCCTGCACTGGGCACTGACACCATGCCAGGTATCCATGGTGAAGTCAATGCCAGTATATGCAGGATGTACTTGCTAGCCACTCCCAAAGGAAACTCAGCACTAGTCTCCATCCTCTTTTGTCCCTCATTTCCACAGGACCCTCTAAAACCCTCCTTAATTGTTAATAATACCCCCTGTTCCCCACCCCTTCCCACACACACCTTCATTCTAGGTCTCTTCCCTTCATATTCCTAGTTATGGTTGTGTGAGGACATCTTTCCTTTCCTATGTTGTTAGTGAAGCAGAATAAACTTTAAACTATATTGTGCATCCTTTTCCCCCAGAGAGCTGATACTTAAACATTAACCAGCATGCTCTTGGTTGAATGAGGATAGGGAAGGAAGTCTTCATTATTTCCCTGAATTCTGTTTTTCAGATTGCAGGATTCAAAGCCAAAAGGGGTTTTTAGAAATCGTTGTGTTTATACCCTCTTCATTTTTCAGAAAAAGGAAATAGAAACCAAGAGGGAGGGAAGGCCTTTCACCTAATGTCACTCTGGGAGGAAATAGATGAGCTTGAGATTCAAAGGTGAGAATCAGAGTCCAACTTCAGGGTTCTTCCCCTTGGGCACATCCCCCTCCCAACACTTGGAGTTGCTTTCAGGGTCCTCAGAAGCGGTTCCCAAAGCCGCTGTTCTATTCCATCTCCTTATTTAGCTAATGTAAGGGTTCTTAACCTTGTTTATATCACAGACCCCTTTGGCATTCTTGTGAAACCATGTTTTTAAATGCATAAAATGCAATTCATAGAGTGACAAAGAAAACCAATTCTATCAAAATTCCAACAACAAAAACCCAAGGTTAAGACCCCATCACAGCATTAGGTGGCAGGCTCATCTCTTCTCTTCTCCTGTGTTCCCCAGCCTACATACAACTCCCTCCTGTTCTCCCACATCTCTACCTCATGACTTCCTCCTCTCTGCTTGTCTGTTTGCCACAACGCAAAGAACGGTTCGCTTAGAGTCCAAAGAGCTGAATTAATTTAATCTTCTCTCCACTGCCAATTTGTTTGGCAAAGTGCTTCCTCTCTCAGAGCTTAAACTTGTTCATCTGTAAAATGGGGTAATCTTAGTTAGCATTTCTACAGCACCTTAAGGTTTGCAAAATGCTTTACAAGGATTATCTCATTTGATTTCACTTATTTCAACCATCCCGAGGAGTTTCTGTGAAAGCAAAGCTTAGTGGGATGCAACCACTGTTATGGTGAGTTACTATCACTGGTCTTTGGAGTCTCAGAATATCTAAAACCCCTCATTTTACAGAGAACTTGGAGAACATGAAGCAATTTGAGCTATCTATTAGAAGCAGTGAGAATGAATGAAACATCTAAGAATCACAGATTCTCTAAGGGATCTCAGGTGAGCAAACTGAAGCCCATGGAAGTCATCAGTTACGATTTGAATCCAGGTCCTCTGACCCTAGAACCAGGACTCTTTTCCACCGTATCACTTGGGAGAGTACTGGAGAGCTGAGAACTAGATCCTGTAGAACTAGCAATTCTGGTGCTCAGGGCAAGCAGTAACACAAAATAAATAGATGAGGGTGGGAAAGAGAGGCTCAGGACACAAGGTTCTTTGGTGGAACAGACATTTGGGACACTGAGGCAGATGCTAGGGAAAGGGTCAAGGTGAGACACAATTGGGGGAAACCTTGCTAAGGAGTAATTATGGGCTTCCTTTTAAAATTAAAATTAATCATTCTAACTAACTAGGTGCTAAGCTGAATTCTTTCGGTCTCCTAAAAAAACCTTCCTTCAACCCTGTTGATCTCTTTAGCAGTAAAAGTTCTGTCAGTAATATCTAGATTTCAGCACCCTGGATCAACAGCCCAATTACCTTACCCTAGTTACAGCTATGCATGTAGTGGATTTACAATTAATGGACAAGAGAAGTAGAAGACAGTGGAGATAGAGAAGCTGACTATACAAGAGAAGAGGAGGCACCAAATACTGCAACAAGAAAAGTCAAGGAAGATGAGATCTAGGAAAAGGTCATTGTATTTGAAGGTCATTAGGGACCTTGGAAAGATTGGTTTCATGTGAGTAGTGGAAGGAGGGTATGTGGAGAGAGAGAGAGAGAGAGAGAGAGAGAGAGAGAGAGAGCCAGGTTGAAGAGTGAGTAGATAGTGAGAAATTTGAAACAGCAAACTTTTCTTTCAAGAAATTTGGATTTCCAAAAAGAAAACAGGGTTCAGTGGAATTGAAGAAAGGTATTTTTAGTATTGGAGAAGGAAATGGCAAACCACTCCAGTATCTTTGCCAAGAAAACCCCGTGGACATTATTGGCGTGATATGGTACATGGGGTCATGGAGAGTCCAACATGACTGAATGACTGAACAGCAATTTTGAGTATAAGAAGAAACAAGATGTTTATGATCATAGGAGAAGGAGCCAGGGGAGATGAGATACTGATTTAGAGAAAGATTGGTCTATAGATCAAGAAGGGATTGGTATCAAGAAAGCCAGGGTTTCCAGGGTTAGGAGGAAAGGAAGAAAGTCATCTCATCCTCTGAGGTGATGGGGGTGAGGAGATAGATAGAGAGTCATCTTAAAGTAGACATTGATCCCTTGGTGACCTCATCCATGATCATGCCTTTATCTTCTCCCAAATCTGTATCTCTAGTCTTCACCTTTCCCCATTCCTCCTTCCCTCCTCCATGTTCCCAAGCCTACATGTGAAGACTTGGAAAACCTCAAAATTATATAAAATGATGTGGTGGAGAAAAAAAAGGATTTGGAGTCAGATGACATATTCAAATTCCAATGATGCCATTTCTTTCCTGTGTGACCTTGGGAGCTCACTCCTAAACTTCAGTTTTTTCACCTGTGAAATGAGCTGATGAAAGCTTTGAGGGGAGAAGTGAGTGATATGATCAGAACATAGTACATTAGGAAGATTATTCAGGAATATTGTGAAAGAGGGGATAGTCTAAAAACAAGACAGCCAGTTAGGACACTGCAGTCAGGTAGAGATAAAATCATAGTAATTCACATTTATATAGGACCAGAGATTTGGAGCTGGAAACAAAGGCATGCTGGAGACAGCTCTAACCACTTTGAGAGAGCCCATTGTTAAAGTTTCAGTGTGAGCATTTATACTCCAGAAATTGGCAATCTCCACCAATCGAGACTTGAATTATTGTCTTATGGATTGTCTAGATTTATGAGTGTAAATAATGGAACTTAAAAGTATGTGTGTGCATGTGCATGTGCACACGCATGTGCATGAGCACATATATTCCCACTCCCACCACCCCTAGAGTTCTCTTGTTAAACATCACCAGCATGCCCCCAGCAAGAAGAGGCCTTACAACTGATCTGTTCCAACCCAGGCCTGAATAGGAATTGCCTCTACATCATGGACTTTTCTGAGCATCCTTTTTTTCTCTTAAGTTCAGTACTATATCATTGTATAGTCTAGATGAGAAGGAATTACAGTCTTACCTTGGATGGCAACAGAGGGAATAGAAGGGGGATGACAAATTTGAAAGAAATTATAGAACAGGAATCAAAAGAAATTGACAATTGAAAGGGGTGGAGTGAGGGAAGAGAGGAAAGATTACTGCAAAGTTTTGATCCTGAGTATTCAGGAAGCAGCTAAGTGGTGCAGTGGATAGAGCACCCAGCCTGGAATCAGGAAGACCTGAGTTCAAATTCGACCTCAGACACTTACTAGCTGTGTGACCCTGGGCAAGTCACTTAACCCTCCATGTTTGCCTCAGTTTCCTCATCTGTAAAATGAACTGGAGAAGGAAATGTCAAACTACTCCAGTATCTTTGCCAAGAAAATCCTAAATGGGACTCGTGAAGAGTCCAACACACCTGAACAACAAATTCAGGAGGATGGCATTACTGTCATCCGAAATGGAAGAGTTAGGTGGAACCTCCTGGCTGAGAGGTGATGGACAAAATGAGACACACATTTTGGGGACATGGCCAAGGCAGGAATTTGTTTTCCTTGACCACATGTTCATTATATGGATTTTCTTTTTCCCCAAGGAGGAAGATAAGAAAGGGAAAATATAAATTTTGTTCATTAAAATTTTTTTAAGTTAAGCAAAATAAATAGAGGAGAGCTAGAGTTCTGGTTTGGATTATTTTTTAAACACTGACAATACAACTAGGTAGAAATATGACAATAATGACTTACCTTTATATAAGATTATAGATTTAGAGTAAGAAGGGATCTTAGAAGCCATATAGTCTAGGTCAGAATAGGAATTGCTCCCACAGTCCTGACTTCTGTGTGTCCCCTTCTATCCTTTATGTTCAGTATCCTTCAGTTCAGTATGTTCAAAATTATTAAACACAGTTTAAAAAGACTCCAAGGGGATAAAATTTCAGATATCTGAGAAATAAGTTCCTTTAGGGAGAATTTCTTGTTCTCTGATGATGCTGAATGAACAAGGTGTCACTAGCCTGTGATAATTAGAATATAAGAGATTATTCTATTGTTGGACTATTTTAAAGTACCTTCTGGAAATGATTCATTCTTCCCTGCAGTGTCACCAATGCAGGTCTGGGAAACCCAGATTTAGCCTTACCCTACAAGCCCCACCAAGACACAAGTTTGTTCTGTTATCCTATCCCCCTGAGAGATAAGATCTTCATCCTATCTAACCACAGGGTCTCCTGCTTTCATTCTACCACATACTGTGATCACGTGTTGAGTCTCTAGAAAGTCTCACTTTCCTGGACTCACCTCCCCCTCCCCACAAATGCCCTTGAGGTCTATCTCTATCTTCAGTTGCATTAATAGGGGAATAGGGTCTAGAACAATGGAGAGGAATATTTTCACATGCTCTGCCCTGGTCAGACCACATCTGGAATCCTATGATGAATTCTGGCCACCACACTTTAAGAACATTGACAAACTGAAACTCATCCAAAAGATGGTGACAGAGATGAGAACACCATAGCCTATGTGTATGTGGAGGAGTGGAAGGAACTAGGAGATGTTAAAGAAGAGGAAACTTTGAAGGGGCAGGATAACTGTGTTTAAGTATTTGAAGGACTGTTACATCAAAGAGGGATTCAATGTGTTCTGCTGGACCCTAGAGGGCAGAGCTAAGAGCAAGCAGTGTGAGTTATAAGGACAAAGTTCGTCTTGACCTAAGGCAAACTCCCCAAAGGTGAGAGTGTTCCCAAAGGATACCTCAAAGCTAGTGAGTTCTGTGACTTGAGGTCTTCAAAGGAATGCTGCATGATGACTTGCTTGCCAAGGATATAAAAAAGAGCTCTAAAATAAATTAATAATAAATAATGAAAACAATAATTCTGCTCAGGGCTAAGGGACACTAGACAAACTCTGAGGTTCTTTCCAATGCTGACATTTTTGTGCTGATGGGAAGAGAGCACAACCAACAGTCTTTACACTGGTCTTCTCCTGGTCTTCTCTGGCCTTGTATCAGATGGCAGTGCTTTCACTGCCAAAAAGGTGTCTTCACTGTGTTCCCCAGTCCTTCCCTACCCTTCAAGTTTTATGTTTCCCAGGATGCCCTCTCGATTTCCCTATGACAAAGTTCATTTGGTTTGTTTCAGCAGTGTCTATTTATTCTTCTAATCCTAGTTATCTTTTGATATCATTCTCCTTCGTGATAATGGAAACTCTTTGAAGGCAAAGTCTTCAGTAAATTCATACTTTTTGTTGTTGTTCAGTTGTTTCAGTCATCCCAGACTCTTTGTGACCCCATTTGAAGTTTTTGTTGGCAGAGATACTAGAGTGGTTTGCCATTTCTTTCTCCAGCTCATTTTACAGCTGAGGAAACTGAGGCAGACAGATATAAATGACTTGCTCAGGGTCACTCAGCTAATAAGTGTCTGAGGCCGTATTTGAACTCCTGAAAATGAGTCTTCCTGACTCCAGGTCCAGCACTCTATCCACTGTACCACCTAGCTGACCAAATTCATATTTAGTAAATGACAATAACAGAGGAATCCAGGATACCTGACTCCTTACAAAGTGTTCTCTCCCTTGCACCAGAATGGAGGTAAAGGCTTATCCTAGGAACATGATCTTTCTTTAGTATGCCTCTACGGTGTTTTTTTTTCTCTTGCTGCATAACTGCAGAGACTTCAGGTCCCTCACAACTGATCTTTCTCCCCTAGGCAGGTCCTTCCGAAGAGCTTCCTACTCTTTGCCAAGGCACTGAAAAACCACAGAACTGGGCATCTTATCCAATTTCAGTCACTAACAAGGCAAGACATGGGCTAAATCCTTCTCTCATATAGGGTAGGAAGACATGAGTCTTCCATGTCCATGGACTCCTTGGTTTGAATGACTTGAGTCAAGTCAATCTTTCAGTCAATTTTTATTGAATAAATATTTACTAAGTTTGCCTACTATGTATCAAGCACTGTGACAAATACTTGTGGGGGTGGGGAGGAAGAAAGGAAAAAAATTTTTTAAATTTAAAAACCGGAGCCAGGATGCTCTGGGGCATGATCACTTTTTGTTTTTTGTTTTTTTTTTGTAGTGAACTGCTTGGACCCTAGATCCCATAACTGAGTCTTGGCTAGCACAGTAGTCTCAAAGCCTAAAAGATTTTCTTTTGCCCTAGGGGCTCCCACAAAAGACAACAGAGTTGGAGGGGGCTCTGAAGGGGATGGGAGCTGATTGCTCAATTGATTACCCCAAGGGCTTCCTGAGGCCTTTTCTCACCACTGGGTGTTATCACTGAGGCCCAGCTGAGATCGTGGGAGATGAAGTGATGGCCGAATGGCCTGGGGAAGGGGAAGGACCAAAAAGAAACGGTAACTTCCCCAGTGGCCAAGCAGCTAAGCCTGCTGCTTTGGGAGATAAAGGCCCAGTCTGGTTTTGGGGTCTCCATGAAAAGTCAACTGGGCTCCATGATTGGGGGTAGCTTCAAAATAGGGAAAGGGAAACAAGGAAGAATAAATGAGTTTTAGAAGGTGAGTAAACACTGGTCAGGAGTGAGTGGGAGGTTGGAAAGATGAGACAGATTTGGGGATGCCTTGGCCTTGATGAAAAATTCCCATTTTGTCAAATATCCTGACAGATGCCCCTTAACCTCCAACTCCTACAAATTAAGACAGATTTTCCTCTTTCATCTGAAGAGTCCATCGCAAGTCTTAGATGGCAGCACTGTGCATGCTTTATCTAGCTACCCTGTTCTTCCATCTCTCCAACAGGAAACAGTGGGGCCCCTTGGGACGACAGGGACATGGGAATAACTATCCTATAAAGAAGCCACAGGATCAAGCCCTTTCTCTTGACAGTCTCTCTGATTGGGCAGCCAGATCAGCAAGCCTAGCTCAGAACCTAGAACCCAGCCAGGGGCTCTGGAAATGAGCGGTTGGCAGGGACTTTGGAATCCTTTAGTCTTTTCCTTCAGAGAAGGAAACCAAGGACAGTAGACTTGTCCAAGAGACTGATTTGGTATTTGAACTCATTTCTTCCGACTCTAATATCCAATGCTCATTCAACCACAGTTTGAGTCTAGTTAGTCAGACAGTTCCACAAGAAAGGTGCTTAACCTTGACTTTGATCTGACAGGCCTGCTGCCCAGCCCAATTCTAGTCCCTCAGGTCAGGGAAGAGAGAGTTCTGTTAGCCCTGTGACTAAAACATTCAAGATAACCAGGCAATAAGCACAGTACCTGTCATGGACAGTTCATTGCTTATTAGAGGCAGAAGGGCCATTGGACCTTGGACCCTCATTTTATAGTGTAGGGACCTAAGGCCCAGAAAAAGAAAAGGACTGTCCTAAGTCCCCATAGTAAGTTAGCAGCAGAGCTGAGGAGAAAAACCACGTCTCCTCTCCCAAGTTAATAGGTTTCCCACTTTCTTTTTCTTTCCTATCTCTTGACAGGGGAGGAAGAAGAAGGTGAAAGGTAGAAATCTGGACTCTGGCATCTGGGCGCTGGGTCAGGCTGAGTACTGCTTCGATGTCCCATTGGGAGGTCTGATGGGGAAGGACCACTCTTATTGCACCATCCCTCTGCCTCCAGGCAGGACTCTGTTTGTGGCTTCATGGCGTTCTTTAAAATCCTCAAGGAAAGAAGTCAGATCAGGTTTTCACAAAATAAAAGGAAATAAAATCCATACTTGGAAAGAATTTCTGAAAATGTTCTGTGCCTTACTGTTCATGTCTTTTCTTCACCAACCCCTCCCGAGTCACCTGATAACCCTATTGTCCATTTATCCTTCCTATAGTCAATCACTGAACAACCTCTTCTCTGCCATCTCCCTCCCCACAGCAAATCTTTCCTCCATATTTGTCTCTATGGCTCAGTCTTTGTTTCTATGTTTCTTTGTCTCTGTCTCTCTGTCTCTGTCTTTCTGTGTCTCCCTCTCTGTCTCTCTGTCTCTGTTTCTTTTTTCTCTGTCTCTGTCACTGCCTTTTCCACCCCCTCATCTCTCCCCCTCCTCCCTCTTCTCTCTTCCTCTCTCTCTCCATCTCTCTCAGTGTCTTCTCTCTGTCTTTTGTCTCTCTGTCTTTCTCTCTGTCTCTATCTCTCTGCCTCTTCTGTCTGTCTCTCCTCTCTCTCACTATCTCTCCCTCCTTTCTTCTCTCTCTACCTCTGTCTCTGTCTCTCTCTGTCTTCTGTGTCTCTGTTTTTCTCTCTACCTTGATTTGTCTGTCCCCACACCTTCACCCCTAAACCGTCTTTGGCTTCTGTTCACTCTCTTCTATAAGTTCACCCTGACATCTCATTGAATTCTTTTTCCCCTGGCATCGAAGCTGCTTGACTTTAGCTGGGCTGAGAATGTCTAAGTCTCTGCAGCTCAGGAGGTTCCCATGGATCTCTTCTGTGTCCTTCTCCTTCAAAGGTCAGGACCTGGCCCTTTGGGAAGTGGAGAGAAATGAGGGACAGGGAAAGGAAGGGCACTGGAGCGGCGCTCTCCATGGTGGCAGAAACACAGGAGTCTAAGGCTAACTGGTCGGCCGCTCCTGGCTGACCTCCCACTTCCTAAGGGTTGCTGAAGGCCAAACCTCTACTGACCTCAGTTTGGCTCTGGAATAACAATTTTCATAATCCCTCATCGTTATCTTAAAAGGGAACGGATTGTTCTCCTAATTAGCCTGGTCCGTACACTGTGCATTTTTCCACGCCAGTGCACTGTGAATAAACTAATTAACGGTGAGCAGCAGCCCCGAGAAATCCACCTCTCCCACACTGTTCCTTTCTATTTCTATCTCTTTGCCCTGCTCTCTCCTCAGCCTGTGTGCTCCCTGTCTCAGCCTCTCTCTCTCTCTCTCTTTCTCCTTCAATCTGACTTTCTGTCTCCAGAGCTCTCTTTATCTCTAACTCTGTCTCTCACACTCTTTCCCACTGTCTCCAGCTGTCTCTATCTCTTTGTTCCTCAGAATCTTTCTCTTTGTCTCAGTCTCTCTCCCTCCCTTTCAATCCTTGTCTTTCTGTCTCTTGTCTCCATATGTCTCTTCTCTCTGTCTCTGTCTCTCTGTCTCTATCTCTGTCTCTCTGTCTCTCTCTCTCTCTCTCTGTCTCTGTTTCCCCCTAGGTCTGTCTCATAGAGTCTGCATCTTGCTTCCTCCTCTACCTCCTTTTAGACTAGAAATATACCAGTTTCACGGATGGGAGCAGTCAGTTTCCCAACACAACTATGAGAAAATAGATTAATTTGGATAAGGGGCCAGAGACTTGAACTTCTCCAACTGAATGGTGGGATAAGGATTGCTGTGGTTGGGGATGGGTCCTGTGAAGCAGTGGTCTGAGAGCATCCATAGGAATGCCTCCTAAGGGGGATTCCTTTTTTGGATAGTCCTTGGCCTAGACTGGGGGAGTGAAGCTGGAGTGCCCACTCCATTTGCTCTGCAGGTTTCTCATACCCAAGCCTCCCAGGGACAGACAGACCACTGGAGAATGACAGACATATTGCCTGAATCCCAAAGATGAAAGCCACCCCTCCCCCCTCCAGCCCTCCCAGAGTTGGCTGACCTGCATGGGGCCTTCAAAGCTTGTCCTAGGCCTGGTGTGTCCATCCTCCTTCCCCCCATCACCACCCCCAGCATTCCTAGAGGCCCCACCACGGAGCCAGGGCAGGCTGTTATTTATGGGGGCCAGGGTCCAGGGGCCATTCCTGACAGCAGGCGGCTGTGAGCCTGATAATATCACTGCAGGCATGCAGTCTGGGGCAGTGCGGGAAGGGGGGCCTTGAGGAGAGGGGAGCAGGAGCTCTTGGGGAATATCCCAATTTTTCTATGAACCTCCTTAAGCTTTTGCCTCATAACCTTTTTTCTCCCTTTATTAGGTGATGTCCAGTGTTCTCCCATCATGCCCTTTCTAAACCATGGTAGATCTCTGGCTTGCTGATCAGGACAGGAGGGGCAGGTCCTCAGCATCTAGATCATGGTCTCCAAGAGAAGTGTGGCAGAGAGGCTAGGGGAGGATAGAAAGGCATTTGCCATCTAGTTGGGAGGCCTGATTTCTCATCACAGTTTTGTCCATCTCACAGTAACTTTGCACAAGTCAGTCCCATTTATAAAGTAGATTGGGTGAAATGCTCTCTAAAGTCTCTTCCTATGTCCCCTAATATTCTATGGTTTCTAGGTATTCTGGGTATAGTCCTCTGAAACAGGCAGCTGGCTCAACACCTGCAGTACCAACGCCAGATTTTAATTTCCTCTAATGGAACCAGCAAGGGCTTTCTGTAGATGTAAATACATACTTTCTCTGAGCTTCTCCCCCTCCCTTCCCCAGGATCCAAACAGCATCCTCTGAAACCCTCCCCCACTCCATCAGCAACAGGGTGGGGGAAGTTTACAAAGAGTTGTGGGGAGGGCAGAGAAGGAGGGTGCAGAGTAGGGATCTGTCTGATGGGGCTTTGTTCCAAGGGAGCTGGTTGGGGCTGCGATCACCAGTGTTTCCTTGGCTAATTAATGAGCCTCGGCATTCATATGAAAATGTGTCTGATAATGGCTTTCACTGAAACAACTGTGTTTTTTAAAAGAGCAACTTTTAATTACAAATTGACGGGCAGGCCTGGGATGGCCAATCCCAGGACTGATGGAGTGGATTAGGGCCGAGTACCTGCCTGGGCTGACACCACCATATTGTTCTTAATGAGAAATTCTGAGATTACCAGGCAGGCAGAGACAAAGCGATGGTTGGATGTGAGCACTTCTTTGGAGGGTAGTGACGGGGAGTGGGAGAGATGGGCTCAGGAGGTACCAGCATAGGGAGGATGAAGCAAACAACTCCCCCAGGACCCTGAAACCTATCTTCTTCCCATAGACTGCCCCCCAATAAGAACAATGTCCAGCAGTTCTCCAGGACTATGAGGTTTCCAAAGGTTTGTCCATAGTGTGGGGATTACTATCTCCATTTTATAGATGAGGAAACTGAGGCAGAGAGAGGATATGTGACTTGCCCAAGGGCAAACCTAGTAAGTGACAGGGAGTCTTTTGGCTCTGGGATCAGGGCTCTTTTCATCATATTACATTTCCCCATTTCATCTTCCATCTCTCCTCTCTCCACCTCCATCTTCCCTATCTCACTTTCTAGCTTCTGATTCACCCACCCCCTTTCCTTGTGTCACCTCTCCCTGTCTGTCCTCACCTCCATCTCTATAGCTGCCCTTTTGAAGGCCATCAGGAATTGTCCAATGGTGAAATTCTATACCCTTTCCGCAGCTCCCATTATCCTTGACTTTTCTGCAGTATTTGAACCTGTGAGCAACTCCCTTCTGAAGCCTTGATCACTGAATTAGGTTCATCCTCTTCCTTCCTCTCAGATTGCTCCTTCTCTGCTTCCTCACTGGTTCCTTTTCCTCAACTAGCTCCCAGAGTGTGGGTTCCCCCACCCACCCTACAAAGCTCTGCCCTAAAGCCACTTACGCCTTTCTCTCTGTAGTCTCATCCAGAGAATTCAACTGCTCCAAATATGAGTTCTGTGCAGATGACTCCAAAATCTGCCTCTCCTGCCTTAGTTTATCTCCTGGACTCCAGGCTCCATTTGCAGCTACTTGCTGGACATCTCCACCTGAACATCCCATGTTGAAGGCCTAAAGCAAGTTTCATCATCTCAGATTCCCTTCCCCCCACCACCACCAATGTTAGTCTTCGAGCCATTTTTTCTGTTTCTGCTAGTGATTTCACCATTTCCCAAATTATTCAAGTTCAAAATCTAGAAATCACCTCTAACCATTCCCTTTCCTTCTAATCAATCCTCAATTCCTGTGAATTCACCTTCTTAGTGTTCCTCAAATCTGTCCTTTCCTTTTCACCCTGAGGCCAGTGAATTCAAGCCTCTTAGCTAGAACATAGTATTTGTTCACTGACTGCCGTTCATTTCTTGAATCTCATGGTTCCAGGTGTAGAGCTGGAAATGCGCCTTCCCAGTCTGCTCTATTCATCTGAATTAATCTTCCTAAAGCAGAAATCTGATCACAATAGACCCTCATGAAAGAAGAAGAAAAACCCTTCAATGGTTCCCCGGTTGCAGAACATAAGACAGAGAAGAACTAGAAGGCAAGAATTTGGGGGCTTGCCCAGGAAGGGCAGGTCTAGGTCAGGGGTGGGAACTCCAGTGAGAATCTGGGAGAAGGAAGGCAACCAACATTCCTCTACAACAGCACCTAGAAACACTAACCAATGCAGTAACCCACCTGTTACCATGGCCCCCATTTGTCTTGGACTGTCCAAGCCGCATCTCCTTTCCCAAAGGGCACTCTTAGAGAATCCTGTCACAGAGTTGGAACTCTCCCAGTCCCCCAGCCCTGTCCTTCACCCACCAATCCTCCTCCAGTTCATCTGTCTGTTTCCCAAATTAAGTTGTCCATACAATACTTGGAAATGAATTTGGGGATGAAGTACAGGGAGAAGGTCCAGGGAGCAGAAGGCTGTAAGTTCATTTGGGCTTTGGGGTGGGGTGCAAAGCAAAGTCCTTTTACCTTCATTCTGGTTCATGGCATACCTTATGGTGAAGGCCTCTCCATTCCTTCCTGGGTTGGCATAGCCTCAAGACCAAATGGAAGAGGATTTAGGGGGAGAAAATGGAACAATGTGGAAGAAATTAAGCTTATTTTAATACCAAAAATGGGCACATATATAGATTGTTTTAATTTGTGCATAAATTATTTTTAAATATTTTAGAGAGAAAATATTGCTAGCATCAGAAATTTCTCGTGGAACTCCTGTTCATATCACTCATGGCTCCAGTGTGCTGAAAAACACAGCTTTGGAGATGCCAATCCAATTGTTATTAAAACTATTCTCTAATGAAGGAGCTGACTCGGGAGGTGATGAGCTCCCTGTCACAGAGTATTTGCCACAAGGTTGGATGAGGACTATCAGGGGTGTGGTAAGATGGGGTTTCTGAGGTGAAGGGTTAGACTAGGTTAACTCTGAGTCTCCTTCCGACTCCAAGAGACTATTCTAAGAGTCTATTTTGATGATTCTAAGACTTCTTTGCCTACCCATATGATTCCTCCAGGAGGATCATTTCCAGTGGACAACCCTGAATGAGCAGTAGGACATAGATCTTTGTGAATTCCCCATCCCTTGCCTTCCAACCACCTTTGCAATTAAATGAGATTTTTTTTTTAATTCTTGTGATTTTTTTCTTTCATTTTATTCTGAATAAGCTCATTTAAATCTCCTCCAGCAGCTGGCATTAATTTTCTTGCTACTGACCCTCCTGTCCCGGCCATCCATCCGGGAGGAGAGGCCCCCAATTAGCATCAGCAGAATGGAAAGCTCTGGAATTTGTATTCATATCCTTTGGTTACTTGACAGGTTTCTGGCCCTAGGCAGGGGGATGGAGTGCGGGGACCTTCCCTCCAGGGCATACTGTGAGGGACTGGCAAGTGAAAGACTCTGGCTCTGGCTTCCCACAAAAAATGGGCTAAACATCTACCCTAGGTGTTCTGATACTTGGCCCTTTGTCCCACTTCTCCAAACTACCTCCCCAAGGAACCTAAAGTCACTGCATCACAGGCCCTGTGGGTGTGGGAGCAAAAATGGTTTCTTGCCCAGGATCTTTCCAGGAGGCAGTGGAAGAGTAGAATGAATACCAGGTTTGGAACCATGAGTTCTGGGTTCAAATCTTGACTCTATTACTTGCCTGCTATATACCCTAAAGCAAATTGTTTCTGCATTTGGTGTTAGTTTCCTAATATATGAAATGGGGAAGGCGGGGCTTCATATGTTGTGACCTAGGTAAGCTAAGGTCTGCAGGGGTCATATGTCTAGGAAAAAAAGGATCTCTTTCTGAGTCAAGGTGTAAGACATTGCGGAAAACTGGGGTTTGGAGAAGGATCAGGGGAAGGGGAGGTGGTTAGAAGGACTGCCAATGTTCAGGTCTACCTCTGTTCATGAAAAATATGAGTTCCACAGCCCACTTTGGTACCACATGTGTCGTGCACTGTCTTAAGTGCTGGAGATGCAAATGAAAAAAACAAACCAGTCCCTGCCTTCAAGAACCTTATAGTCTATTTTATTATCAGAAGCTTCATTTCTAGAAACAGTGTCAAAAAACTGAAGGGTCAAGCATTTCATAAGGACTAATATGGAGCTTTCCGTGACAGAGAGGCAGAAACTCCAGTACACTAGCCTTTGTGAACAGGATACTCTGAGGCTGGAGAGGGAGCAAGACTAGGGCTGGCCACATGGAGGAGCTCATCTGGAACATGGGTGGGAGAATTAAAAGGAGGGATTGATAGAGGAAATCAGTATCTGGTAGCTTCCTAGTTTAAATAAACATGTTTGCTAACTAGGTGGGAAGCTCATTTGGTCTTTTGGTAACTACTGAAGCAATACCTTCACTGCCTTCTAAGTTTCAGCACCCAGCACTAAGCTCCAGTTGCCCCATTCCAGTTTTGACTCTTGGACAGGAAATTCCAGTGAATGGGATCTTTTGAGTAATTGAAGATCAAGTCGAATTCCACTTATGGTCCAGCTCCTATGGTTTCGTTTCAATTCAATAAACATTTAAATGTCTCCCATGTGCAAGGAGAGAGTCAACATAGTATGTGGATTGAAGTCAGAGATCCAGAGAGGGGAAGGGATTGGTCCAAGGTCACATAGATATTAGAAAATAGCACAACTGAGTCAGATGTGACTCCAAACCCAGACTTCTTGCTGCTTTACTGAAGGGATGCTTCTAAGCACAAATCGCAGAATCTCAATGGAAAGGGACCTTGGTACTTGTCTGGTCCAATTTGCACCCCTCTGTATTACCCTACGACAGGTCCAGCAAGGGAGCAGGCAGTCTTGGCTTGAAGATCTTTGGTGAGGAGGGACCTACTGAAAAGGGGCAGCCAGTTCCATTTTTGGACACCCTTTCTCTTTAGGAAGTTTTTCTTGGCAGAAACCATACATTTTCCTCTTTACAATTGCCATCATTGGCTCTTTCTGCCTCCAGGAGCCAAGTAGGAAAATCTCATATTCTTCTATAGGATGGTCCTTCAGATGTTTGAAGACAATCTGCTTGTCCTTCCTGATTCAGACCTTCATCACTTCTAATGAAATCACCTGCAGGTTGGCCTCCCTGCCTCACATCTTTCCTTACTCTGGTCCATCTTCCACTCAGCTGCCAAAACAAGCTTCCCAACTTGAAAGTCTGACCATCTATTCGATAAACTTCAGTGGCTCTTGGTACCCTCCAGAATCAAATATAAAATCCTTCGTTGGGCATTCAAAGCCATTCATAACTTAGCCCCTTTCTGCTTCTCCAGCCTTACACTCTTCCCCATACTCCATGGCCCAATGCCACTGGCCTCCTTGATGTTCTCCATCTCCTCCTGACTCCAGGCATTTTCCCTGGTGGCATCTCTGGAGTGCTCTCTCTAGTCATCTCTTGCTCCTGAATTCTCAGGCTTTCCTTAGGTGCCAGCTAAAATCACACCTGCTACAAAAAAGCATTCCTCATTCTCCCTTACTGCTAGTACCTTCCCTCTAGTCATTAGCTCCAATTTATTCTGCTTATATGTTGTTTGTATATAATAATCTGCATGCTGCCTCCACCATCAGACTGTGAACTCCTTGAGAGAAGACACTGTCTTTTGTTCTTATTTGTATCCCAAGTGTAGTACAGTGCCTGGCACATAGTAGGTACTTAATAAATGCTTCTTGCCTGACCTGAATCATCTCTTCTCCAAGCTAACCATTCTCACCTCCTTCAGCTGACCTCCATATGACATGATCTGAGGTCATGCACCATCCTGGTTGCCTCAGTCTGGACATTCTGAGCTTGTCAATACACCTTCTAAAAGGAGGTTCTCAGAACTTAACACACAGTACTCCAGTCTGACCAGAGAAGACAGTTGTGGGGCTAGGACTGGACACTAACCCTCATTTAATGTAGCCTAAGAATGTCTATCATATTGCCAGAGCTCAAATTGAGTTTACAATCCACTAAAATCAGCAGTTCTTTTTCAGATAGACTCTAATCAAGCCCTTTGTATTTGTGAGATTGATTTTTTTTTAAATTCAAGTTCATATAGGGCTTCACAATTATTTCTATTAAATTTTATCATATTTGATTCTGTCCAGCATTGTAACCTCCCAAAGATCTTTCTGGGGCCTGCCTTGTTCATCAAACATGTTTACTATTTTTACCAGCTCTACTACTTTTATAGACTTGATGAGTGAACTATCTATGCTTTTGTACAAGTCATTAATTAAAATGTTAAGCAGGGGACCAAGGACAGATTCTTGGGGCACTCCACTCTTTTCAAATTGCCACAGAACCATTCATGACTTCTTGTTAGGTCTAGCCAATCAGCCTAACTCACTAAACACCCCCCCTCCAATCTATCTCTGTGTCTTTGATGTCTCCTTCTGTGTATCTCTCTATATACTATCTCTCTCTCTCCCTTCCTCTCTCTCTCTCTTCTCTCTCTCTCTCTCTCTCTCTCTCTCTCTCTCTCTCTCTCTCTCTCTCTCTCTCTTCCTCCCTCCCTCCTTCCCCTCATAAGAATAAGATGAGAAACTTTCTCAGATATTTGCTAATATCCAAATTATATTTCCATCATTCCAGTGACTTGCCAGTCTATTAACCCCATCAAATGAGGAAATCAGGTTAGTCTGTCATGACCTGTTCTTAAGGAAGCTGTGCTGGCTCTTTGGAATCATTGCTTCCTTTTCTAGATGTTCACTAGCTATCATTTTAATTTTCTAGAATTTTATCAGCATTCAAAATTAACCTCACCAGCCTTTGATTTGCAAGTTTCAAAGAAAGAGACAGAGACACAAAGATAGGATGAGGCAATGGGGGTTACTTGCCCAAGGTCTCACAGCTAGTGAGTGTCAAGTATCTGAGGTGAGATTTGAACTCAGATCCTCCTGACTCCTGCACTGGTGCTCTCTCTACTGCACCATCTAGCAGAAGAAGACAAAACTACAAAAAAAGAGGAAAGAGGAGCAGCAGAATGGAGCAGGATCTGAAGGTGAAGTGTCCAGTATGGCTGGGGCTCCTCAGAGTATGGCAGTCCAAGTCGGGACTCACCAATCATCAACAATCCCTCAGGGTAAAGTCACCCTCAATTCTCAAAAGCCCAGACAGCCTTTGTCCATTGGCATTCCTTGCTACCACTCCTATTTTCCATATTCTTTCAACAGTCATTGGCAGTAGCTCAACAGTCAGCTCTGCTCCTTCTTTGAGGACCAAAGAATGTCATTCACCTGGTTGTGGTGACTTGAGCTCATCAAGGGCAGCTGCAGATGTTCTAGTGTCACTTACCTACTTCTCTTGGATATCGCTATCCTATTCATATTTTTTTTCCTATGCTTTGCAGTCCAATGTTTTTTCCCTCTTCTTCTTGAGAGAGAGAAAACTGATATAAAATAAAAATGCAGCAGCTCTGTCTTTTCACCATCCTCTCTTATCACCTTCCCATCCACCCCCAAGCAATGGGCCCAAATCTTCTTCTTTTTTACAAAAATTATTTATTTTCAATTACCAACATTTACTTCCACAAAATTTTGAATTTCAAATTTCCTCCCCATCTCCTCCCTATCCCCACCCAAAGACAGCATATAGTCTTATTACCTTTTCCTCCAATCTGCCCTCCCTTTAATCACCTCCCCCACTCTGATCTCCTTCCTTTCTATTTTCCTAGAGCATAAGATAGATTTCTGTACCTTATTGCATATATATATATATATATATATATCTTATTTAATGTAAAAACAATTTTTAAAATTCATTTTTAAAGCTTTGAGTTCCACATTCTCTCCATTCCCCCCTACCCATCCACTATCATTGAGAAGGCAAGCGATTCAATTTAAGTTAAACATGTGCAGTCATGCAAAACACTTCCTTAACAGTCATGTTGAAAAAGACCATCTATCTTGTCCTGCCCTCCATTTATTCTATTCTCTCCTTTGATCTCTGGAATATCATATTCCAAGCCCTCTAATCCTTTAATGTAGAAGCTGCTAAATTTGTTATTTTGATTGTGTTTCCACAATACTTGAACTGTTTCTTTCTAGCTGCTTGTATTATTTTCTCCTTGACCTGGGAGCTATGGAATTTGTCTGCAATATTCCTAGGAGTTTTCCTTTTAGTATCTCTTTCCAGAGGCAATAGGTGGATTCTTTCGACTTCTATTTTATCCTCTGGTTCTAGAATATCAGGGAAATTTTCCTTGATAATTTCTTGAAAAATGATGTCTAGGCTCTTTTTTTGATCATGGCTTTCACGTAGTCCAATAATTTTTAAATTATCTCTCCTGGATCCATTTTCCAGGTCACTTGTTTTTCCAGGGAGATATTTCACATTGTCTTTTATTTTTTTCATTCTTTTGGTTTTGTTTTATAATATCTTGATTTCTCATAAAGTCATTAGCTTCCATTTGCTCCAATTTAATTTTTAAGGAATTATTTTCTTCAGTGAGATTTTGAAAGTCTTTTTCCATTTGGCATTTTAAGGCATTCTTCTCTTCATTGGCTTTTTGGACCTCTTTTGCCATTTGAGTTAGTCTAATTTTAAAAGTGTTATTTTTTCAGCGTTTTGGGAGGGGTTTCCTTTAGCAAGCTGTTGACTTGTTTTTCATGATTTTCTTGCATCACTCTCATTTCTCTTCCCAATTTTTCCTCTACTTCTCTTACTTGGTTTTCGAAATTCCATTTGAGCTCTTCTATGGCATAAGAATAACTCATATTTTTCTTAGAGGCTTTGGATGCAGCAGTTTTGGCTTTGTTGTCTTCTTCTGGTTGTATGTTTTGATCTTCCTTGTCACCAATGATGTAAGAAAATACCTCTTCACTGAAAAAGTAAGAATCTATAGTCTTTTTCTTTTTCCCAGCTTGCTCATTTTCCCAGCCAATTACTTGACTTTTGAGCTCTTTGTTAAGTGGAGGGCTCCAGAAACAGCCTCCTCTTCAGCAGCAGCCACTGCTGCCCAGAGGTCGGGACTGGGGCTGGGGCTTTGACTAGACCATGCTACCCTCTCAGCCAGGTAGGAGACCCTTCCGACTGATCTTCAAAGATACCTTTGGTGACTGTGGGTTAAGAAGTCTGGAAACGGCAGCAGCCACCAGCAATTCAGTTCCTTAAGGCTTGCTCCATCAAGAGCAAGACAGAGTTCACACCCAAGTGGCCCATGCCTATCTGTGCTCCACCTCCAGATTGGTGCAATAGACCCTTCCTGTCAACTTCCCAGATTATCTTGGCCTGGAAATGTGCTTCAGTCTGTTATTTTGTGGCTTCTGCTGCTCTCGAATTTGTTTAGAGTAATTTTTTACAGATTTTTGAGGGGAGGGCTCTAGTGAGTCTATGCTTCTACTCTGCCATCTTGGCTCTGCCCCCAGCCCCCACTCTTTTTGAGTCTTCTTTTTTTAAAAATTATGCCTGTTTTGGTTGTCCTCTGCTCTCATAAATAGCTCAGTGCATTCTGAACTCTAGTACTCCCGACACTCTCTACAACCTGTCCTTGTTTCCCACTTCTGTACACATATTTTAAAAATGCATTGGTAGGTAAGTTCCCTAGGCTTACAAATCTGTATTTCTAGGCAATTTCCCTCTTTCCTTCTTCCTTGGAATTGTGTGTGTGTGGGTGTGTGTGTGTTTGTGTGGTGTGTTCAAAATTCATTTTTGAGAGTTCCTTATCCCACTTTGCTTGACTTCCCCAGTGGAATTTCATCCTACCTATTCTTCCTTTGAACTCTTTGAAATCTGATTCCTTCAAAATCCAGGGCATGTAATATTTTAGTTATCTAGACATTTCTGAATGGAGAGCTTTCATGAAATGCCTTGTTTCCCCCAATCACAAATTCTAAAAAGGAGTGATCACTTTCTGACAAGATTCCCATGATTTCCTCCCCAGAAAATGATCTTTCAGGCAATTCAAGAAATCATTAGTTGCCTTGCTTTGGGCAGAGAAAGCCCTCCATTCAGAGATGTCTAGAAACTGAGTCCCTACCTCATTACTTTATCATATCTCCATGCCAAGCTTGTGATCTACTTTCCAAACTCCTCATCTATTTTCCATTTCTATCTAAGTGGCTTACAGCAACCTCAGATGACAATATTGCTTCTGTTTCTGCCTCCATTTATCTTTGCCCAAGTGAACAGGGACCTGTGAGAAATCTGTCAAATTCATTCCTACCAGCACTTATTAGATGTTCTCCATTCCTAGCCGAGAGACTGGCATTCCATGATTTTAAGCTTGGTCCAAAAATATGACCATTTTCTTAAACATCTATTCGGCTCCCAAATCTGCCTTTCTCCTTCAAGACCCTTGTTTTTGATGGGTAGACAATGTTGGCAATGCCTCCTGTGATCTTCAGTTTCTTACTCCAAAATTCAAATTTTTAGCAAGATTTTACAGCTTTCTTCTGTCAGTATCATGTGTGCCTCTGTGAATCATCTTAACGAGTAGCAAACACCAGCCTTTGGAGGTTCCCCCAGAAAGAGTCCCTGTATAGTTAGCAGGCTAGTAAATGCCTTCTTCAATGTCCCTCTATAGGGAATACATTTCTAACTCCCTCAAACTCTTAGTGGATAGCATCTCTCCATATTATATTTCTTTAGAGGACAAACAGCTATTATCTACTAAGAGGGTCCAACTTCCTCCTCTTTGGAAGCAAAATCACATTCAGAGTCTAATCCTGAAGCTTTGGCTGGACAGAATTTGCTTCAGTCTCTGGGGCTTATTAGTACCCAACAGGATTTATCAGGATCTCAAAAGATCCCAGGATTCCTAAAGGTTCCCCCATAGTCCACCTCTTCTCTATTTCCCTACAGCTTTCCTTCAACTGAGATGCCTGGAAGGATGTACCTGGAGATTGTGTGTTCTAAAGTCTCTTCTGCTCCCACATTCTAGGTTCAAAAGTTCTTTCCACCCCTAACATTATGTGTTCTAAGGTCTCTTGCAGTTCTAACATTCTGGATTCTCAGTCCCTTCCAACTAACACATTATGTGCAATAAAGTCCCTTCTTGCTCTAAGCAGTATTTTAAGACCTCTTCAAGGTTCATCATTATATGTTCTAAGGTCAATCCCTAAGATGTGCAGAAGACTAAAAAAGGGGTGTGGGGAACATTGTAGTCATCAGGTCTGGGGCATATAGACTTGAGAAATCCCTAGGCAAAAGTGGGGTCATGGAGGGTCTTGTTAAACTATAATTAGGGCAAGTAGGGTCGACAGTTTGGTTGGAAACACTGAGGAGGTAGGTACCAGAAGAGAAAGTGGGAAACTGCATCTCTCAAGGGGATGTGACAAGAATCAACTTTAATCCTACCAACCCTCAGTCATAGATGAACTTGCAGAAGAAGGGGACTCAAGCCAGGCAGCAGAAACTAAAGAGGGAAGATGTATTGTGTGCTAAGAATGGTGGGAGGTGGGGAGAAGGATAAGGTACAGGGTGAGATTTGTATGAATGTGAGTAAGTTAAGATAATGGGGTAGAGAAGTTGAGGGCAGAGTGAAACGAGGAAAGATAGAAGGATGCAGGCTCTTCGGTGACGGGATAAGATGATGGAAGGTAAAGATTCAGTCAGTGGGGAAATCATGGGGATCAAGTGGATGTGAGTTGAAGGAAATGATAGAGAAGTGAGGGATACAAGCAGTGGGGTGCTGGGTTAAGATCATGGTAGACAGAAGGATGCAGGCAGGGTGAAATAATGAAGAAGGGACATGGGCAGTGGGGACAATGGGGTGAGATGATGGGAGAAATGTAGGAAGTGGAAGGCTGGAGGATGAAGGGATGCAGGAATAGAAGTAGGACCAAAAGGATACAGGTAGGGGAATGGTGTGAGATCATAGGACCACAGATTTAGTGCCAGAAAGAAACTTAGAAAACCCCCAAGTCCAACGTCCTTATTTTACTAGTGAGGAAAGAGAAGCTAATTGACTTGTCCAGAGTCACACAGCTAGTAAGTGTCCAAAGGCAAGATTCAGATTCAGGTCTTCCTGATTCCCATTTCAGTGCTCTGTGCCACCGAGCTGTCTTGGGATAGGGCTAAAAGGATACAAGCATTGATGAAGATAGGTGGAATGAGATTGGGGGGTTATTGTCCTTCATTCTTGGAGAGGATCACAATGACATTACTGTGCTGGAATTAAGGTACAGTGTGTCCCACTGTGACTTTTCAGAACAATATGAGCTTGGAAGGCTCTGCCACACATTGGGCCCAGATAGTCCATAGGAACATTTGGAGGGGAGTGAGATATGGGAGATAAGGATGTAGTTAGGATATGAGGTAGGTGGAAAATTGAGTGAGATGATGGGGTATCTGAAGCATATGGGAAGGGGTGTGTCTGGTGGTGCTAAATAATTGTGTAACTTTATGGTGTGAGATGAAGCAATAAACTTCCTAATCAGATGACTGAGAGGCCACCAAGGGAGGCCTGGTGGATAAAGAGAGGTAGAGTAGACTGCTAGGGTCCGGATAGAATTGGGGGTGGTGGTTTGCCAGCAAGTGGGGCAGCTGACGCAGGGCCTAATCAGATGAAACACTGTTTTGTTCCTTCTCCTCTGGTCTAGGAGGGGTGGTTGGTGGGCAGCAATGGGAGCCCTATCACCCTCATCTGGTCAGGGTTCTCAGAATCAGAAAGAGACATACGCAGAGGAGGAAATAGCTCTGTGTCACCCCCCCCTTTATCCACCCACGTATTGCTCCCCCTGGTGTGCCCCTCTCCCCACCCACAAGCCTCCCCAACTCTTCCATTACCTTGGCTCTTTGTTTTCCCTTTTCTCATTCTCCATACTGATTCCCTCTCTCCCTAAAACTATAATGAAGATAACGGTTCACACTGGCATTACATTTTACTCTTTTCACAAACCTCAGAACAACACTCTGAAGGCAGTGATGTCTTATTACAGACATCATGAGGAATCTGAGGCTCTGAGACTTCCAATGGCTTGCCCAAGTTTTCACAGCTAGAACCAGGACTTAGCCATTCTGTTAGTGACTTGGAAGCTTTTTGAACCCAGGGACCAAACAATTCAGAGTTTAGAGCTGGAAGTGACATTGAAGTCCTTGCAACCAAGATATCAAGTATGAGTTGTTATCATTAGGATTTTTGGTATAGGAAGACAGGGAGTCGAGGGGACTGACGTGGTCCAATGCCTTTTATCTTAAAAAAAAAAAAGCATGGCTATCTTTTGTTTCTGTATTAACCACATTTCAACCCTTCCTTCTCAAAGTGAAGAGACTGAGTGAGGTCTAGAGGGATGAATGATTTGTCCAAAGTCATTTGGATACCCTGACTCCTAATGCAGGTTTCTTACACCAGTTGGATTGTTCTTCCATTTCCCTGATCTACGATCTCATAAACATGTAGTCTCCTGAACCCTGGGGCAGCTGAATCCTAAACCTTTACTATTATATATTTGTGTATATGGGGAAGGAGTAGAGGGAGGGGAGGAATGACAAGGGGAAGGGGTGTCAACTCTAAGAGTGAACCCAGGTCCTATTTCCTATCACCTGGCAGAGATAGGGGCTTGGGATGAGGGTGTGGCCCAGGTGGGAGAAGGTAAAGATCCCAGGAGGAATCTTGAAAGAGACTTTTTATCTCCTACATTCTCTTTCTTCCCTTCCCTCTATGGACAGGCAGCCTGGCTCGACTCAGAGGTTCAGAGTTCAAATTCCATTTCTCCTAACTGCCACCTTGTGACCTTGAGTGGGGCATTTATTTCTCTGAGCCTCAAGATCTTCTTTGTTTAAAAGGAGAGGGCTGGACATTTTACTTCTTTGTTGTTGTATTTGTCCTTCATTTTCGAAGAGGACCATATCAGGGAAATGATAACATGACTTGCAGCTGATTTTGATTTAAGTGAGGGAGGGCTGTGCAAGTCACCAGCTTCCCTTTCTCCTCCTGAGCCATCTGGGTCCCGTGGCCAGCTATTCGTCAGGATAACTGGAGATGGTTCAGGATGCCATGGGAGACCCTGGCCCTTTTAGGCTAAGGCCTAAAAGTACTCACTTAAAGTAAGGTAATGCCCATTAGGTGAATAGGCCTCTTTAAGAAATGAGTCAAGGTATGGTCCCTTTAATTAGAAAAAAAATCAAGCTGGGAGGGGAAGACCCTCAGGGTTGCTGTTCCAAAGAGAAACAGCTACTATTAACATTCATCCTAAATTCATTCAAACGCAGTAGGGCCAAAAATGCAGTCATTAAGTGGAGCTTGGGCAGGGACCTATTGTGGTCCAGTCTACGAGCTTCAGAGTAAACCGTTTTGAGTAAGGCTTTGAGAAAGAAAGGAAGGAAGGAAGGGAGGGAGAGAAAAAGAGAGAGAAAGGAAGAAGGAAGGAAGGAAAGAAAGGAAGAAAGAAAGAGAAAGAAAGAAAGAAAAAAAGAAAGAAAGAAAGAGAAATCTAGCCAGTAAACACCAAGTTAACTGGCCAATTTCTAGTCATCAAAATTTACCTTCCCTTGGAGAGGAAAATGAGGAGAGGAAGAGGGAGAGGTAGCCAGTTTTTGAGGACCCTTCTCTCCTCATGTGGCTATCAATAATAAGCACTCACATTTATTTGATGACTTAAGCTTTGCAAAGCCCTATACCTATATAATTTCATTTGATCCTTACAACCACCCTGTGAGGCAAGTGCTTATCCCTGTTTAACAGAGGAAATTGAGTTTGAGAGAAGTGAAAACACTTGCTCATGGTAATATAGCTAGTAAGTTTCTGAGTCAGGATTTGAACTCAGATTTTCTTGACTCAAGTTCAAGACCCTAAAAGTGACAGGCAAGTTGATACATTCTATAGGCCCTAATGAGCACTTTGAGATCTTGTGGGAAAAGAAAGTCCCTTAAGACAAAGTACATGGAAGTCCAGGCCCCAGGGCCTCAAGGAGAAAACATATATGGAAATGTAGCCTCTGCCTTTCCCAAGACTGTCCAAGGGTCAGTCCGTCAACCAACTACTCTCTTATTTGGCACCTCTTGGGTAAGCCGGGAGTCTTGTGATTGACACTGGTGGAGACTAGAAAAGAATGAGATTCTGTCCTTGCTTTTGGGAGCTCCTCAGCTAAGCAGGAGGGCAAGAATGGTGCACATTGCATAGTAACAGAAGTCTAGACTCAGGATGTCAGAGCTAGGAGGACCCTTAGAACATGGAATGTCAGAGCTGGGAGATAGTTCAGAACATTGAATGCTAGAAAATAAGGATAATTGTTGTTGGTGGTGGTGGTGGTGGGGTGTGTGTGTGTGTGTATTTAAAGAAGTACATTATGACTTAGAAGAAATCTGAATTCCAATCCTACCTCTGACACTCCCTATGTGTTTCTGGGCAAATCCCTTCCCTTCTCTGGAGCTAGCAAATTACCTCCTAGAACTTACCCAGATCACAGGGTGGTTGAGGGACTCAGTGAGAAACCAAGAAGCCTGAGTCTCATTTGTTATTTTATCATGGTAGAATCAAAAGGCCATCTAGAATATAGAAAGTTACAGCCTAAACTGCCCGAGCTGCAAGGGACCTGAGGACAGAGACTGTTCGAACAGAGAACATGAGAGCCGGCCAGCACAATCCTCTCTGCTTAGAACATAGAAGGGAAAGGAGCTTAAATTGATGAATGTTAAAACAAGAAGAATATTTAAAACATGGAAATGCAGACTTAGAAAGTTCGACAAAGGCAGGAAACTTGGAGATCATGAACTCCAATCCAAATTACTTTATATCATTTTGCACTGAAGGTTGTTTTTCAGTTCTGTCAGACTCATCGTGACCCCATTTGGGGTTTTCTTGGCAGATACTGGAGAGGTTTGCCATTTCCTTCTCCAGCTCATTTTACAGATGAGGAAATTGAGGCAAGCAAGGTTAAGTGACTTGCCCAGGATCACACAGCTAAGTGTCCAAGGCTAGATTTGAACCAAGGTCTTTCTGACTTCAAGCCTGGAGCTCTATCCACTGTGCCGCCTAGTTTTCCTTTGCAGTTACTTGTGTGCATGTTATGTTGTAACCCCAGCACATAGTGGGTGCTTATTAAATACTTGTGGAATGGAATTAAATTATTGAACTCCATCATTTTACAGAAGAAGAAACAGAGGACCAGTGCAGGAACATGGGAAAGACTCTGGGAGGGCTCTCTGCCCTCCAAATGCCTTCCTCACTGATGGCAACAATTCTACCATTAGAGCTCATTTTCTCTGGGTTCACCTGTACCTTCTCTGGGATTCTCTTTGACAATTTCTCTTCCTCTTAAAGGCAGACAAAATGCAGCAATAAGCCCCTCAGAATCCTTGTTCCTTGACCAAGGGGCCAAGGCAGCACCTAGAGGAAATAGGCAGTGGCCAGGGAAAAGGAGAAGAGGGACACAGGATGACAAACTTTACCAGCATCACCATTTTGCCTGCCTAGGAGAGTCCTTGAACAATGCCATAAAACCGAGTTGTTCAAATTCTATAGAATCAAGAGCAGCTCAGATTCCTCAGCACAGAGCAACATAGGGCAGTGGAGAAGGAGTGTGAACTGGGGTGGTCTCCAAGAGGGTGGGCCTTGAGCTGAGCTTTGAAGAAAGGTCCTGGCCTTGGATGGATGGAAGAATAGTGCTGCTGGAGGATGGAGAGGGGCATGTATGAACGTTGAGGTGGGAGTGGGGAGGGGGATGCTGGAAACTAGCCGGACTTTTCCTATCCAGAACTTACCAAGGGAGTTGGCTTGAGCCCAAAAAGGCTTTTTCCAAGAATAGGGCAGAACCCTATCCCATGGCAACCCTGGCACCAGGGGTGTCCTAGAGTCCTGCAGGAAGCTAGCCCTCTACCTTGCCAGCCTGATACAATCAGCAAATACCAGGGTGCCTGATGCCTTTGGAAATGGTGATGTACAGGATGTCCTTACCCTGGAGCACAGGGCAGCAATGGGGTGGCTGCTGGAGCCTGATCAGAGACATGTTTTGGGGGGGCTGGGTGACTGGCCAAAGATAAGTCCCCACCGCGTGCTTCTGGGGAACGCTCTGGAGGTTCTGATAAGGAGGCAACGGTTGCTTGGGAGCCTCAAGTCTGGGCCGATAAGACAAGCATCTCAACTCCCTGGCTGGGTGTCCCATCTAAGGATCAAGGGCCTTCTTCTCCTTGCTGGGGTGCTGTTTACCTAGAGCATTGCTAACCCTTGATGGAGTCAGCCCTAGGCAGGACACAGATAAGCTTCCTGGGGCCATGGCACTGATGGTCCATTCCCTGGGAGGAAGAACAACTTCATTTGGACTCTAGTTCTGATCTAAGATCTCAAAGCAGTCTGTGATTGTAATGTGTCCCATTTCTCAGGTGCAGAAACCAAGGCCTAATCAGGGAAGATGATTCTCCCATCAGGCATTAAACGGGTGGGGCAGGCAGGCAGAATACCCTAGCTTATATTAAGATAAACCCACTTCTAAAGATTTCCCTGTACCTTTCAAAACAGACTTTTTAAGCTCTAATAAGTTAAAAGTCTTATTGGAGACTGGCAAAATGGTGTTGAAGGAAAACAATTAAACCCAGTTAAAATTTAAGTAATCACTCACAAAGGCATCATAGCATGGTGAAAATAGCCCTGGTTCTGGAATGACAGGGCTTGGATTGGAATCCCAGCTCTGCCACTGTGTGACCCCATCTCTTCGGTTCTCAGTATCCTCATTCATAAAATAAGGGAATAGGACTTAATGATCTCTAATGTTGCTTCCAGTGAAAACTTATGAAGAATATTGAAGGTGAAAACTTAATTATTGGGTTTCCTCTGTTGACTTCACTTTAAGGAGGAAGATGAAAAGTTAGAGACCCTTAGAGCTGGATCTCAGAAGTCATCTAGTCTAACCCACACTTGTGCATGAATCCACTCTACAATATACCCAACCAGGGGGTCATCCAACCTGAAGCCTTCCATTGATGGAGAACATACTCCTGCTTTAAAGAGCCCATTAAACTTTGGGGTAAGTATTTGTTGGGAAGATTCTCTCCAAGTCACACTGTGATAGGATCAGGATTCCCCATTTCTCATCAATAGGAATCAATCTTCCCTAAAATGCAATAAAGCTGTCCCTGGGACTTGGCTGACCTCTACCTCTCTTGGCCCAGCTTCCTAAAGGCATAAAAAGTCCAGCCTGTGTGGAGCTGGGCTCCTCTGACTTAGCAGATTTCTGAAGACTATGTGAATCTTTATACCCTGCCTACGTAGCCAACAAATTTCCATGTGGACATGAGGAGGGATAGCATCCAGAAAAGTTAAATACAACTGTATTCTTGTTATACATCTTTGCTGTGTTTAATGATTTAACTATTTAATGACTTGTTGAAACTACACCCCAAAAGCTATTAAACTGTGTATACCCTTTGACCCAGCAATACCACTAATAGGTCTCCACCCCAAAGAGAACAATGAAGAAGGACCCAAAGAAGAAGGACATATAATCGTTCTTTTTTGTGATGAAAAAAAATTAGAAACTGAGAGGATGCCCATTAGTTAAGGAATGGCTGAACAAATTAGGGACATGGATGTGATGGAATATTATTGTACTGTGAGAAATGATGAAGGGAATGGTTTCAGAGAAACCTGAGAGAAATTGAATGAACTGATGCAGAGTAAAGTGAACAGAACCAGGAAAACAAGTGATATAATGACGATGCTGTGGTAAAGACAAACACGTTAGAAAGACCTGGGACCTCTGATCAGTGTAATGAACAACCACTGTTCCAGGGGACTAATGATGAAACACACTATCCACCACCTGATGGAGAGATCAGAACCCGGAGCCCAGAATGAGACATTTTTCTGGGCATAGCCAATTCAGGAATTTGTTTTGTTTGATTATAACATGTTTGTAGCAGAGGTTTTGTGTTTCTTCCTTTCTCAATGGAAGAGAATGTAGTCTAAAGATAAAAATGAAATTGAATTTTTAAAACCATATTTTTAAAAAATCAATGAATTGCAAGTAACCCAATGCTGATCTTAAACCAACAAGATGCTGACAGTAGACTCACCCGTAACGTAGATCTAGAGTTGCCTCTGCTATATCTACCCATCATTCCTAGGGCTGCCTTATGGAGCCAAATGTCTAATCCCTCTTTCATGTGACATGCCTTCAAATACTTGTGGAAAACTTAGATTCTCCTAAGTGCTCTCTTTTCCAAGCTAAACATCCCCAATTCTCTCAACCAATCCTCACAATGACATGAGCTTGAAACCTTTTCCCTTTATGGCTGCCCTCCTCTAGTCTCCAACTTAGATACCATCAGCCATCAAGCCAACAGCTATGGCAGAGGTTCTAAATCTAGGGTACATGGAATCCCAAGAGGTGTCTGAATCATTGCATCATGTAGTGAATCTGGATAGGAAAAAATGATATTTTTATTTTCACTAACCAATAAGAAATATAGCATTCCCTTCAGTTATGAAGGAAATCAATGAGTATTATTCTTAGAAAGGTTCCAAAAGTTCCACCAAACTGCCAAAAGGATCCTTGATACACAAAAAAGTTTAAGAACCCCTTGACTAGGGGATATAGGGATATCCTGAGTTCTGTATACTGCCCTGGGCTGGAAGAATGACGATTGAGAGTAAGGTCCTGTAGGATAGAGCAGTTAAGTGGCAGAGTAGATAGAGCACCAAGCCTGGAATCAGGAAGACATTTTCCTGAGTTCAAATTTGGCCTCAGACACTAACTATGTGACCCTAAACAAGTCACTTAACCCTGTCTGCCTCAGTTTCCTCATGTGGAAAATGAACTGGAGGAGGAACTTACAAACCACTCCAGTATCTTTGCCAAAAAATTCCAAATGAGGTCATGAAGAGTCCTACACAATTGAAATGACTGGACAACAACAACCTGTATTATATCCTAGTGCCAAGAGTAATCCATCAGATCACTGGCCCTAGCTGACTGGGCCAGGGATATAGGCTTGGACATTTTGACAAGATTCCCAACAACATACACTCATTCATTCAACTAGCATTGATTAAATACCTACTGTTGCAAGACAGACCTGGCTTCAATGAACTTAACATCAAACAGGTAAAATAGAGATATACTGAGATATACAAGGGAGAGGAAAGAAGGTGGAAGCTGAAGTCCTGTCCAAGTGCCCAGAGAGTGTTGGGGAGGGGATATTACCTTCACCTTGGAGATCAGGGAAGGCTTCATGGAGAAGGTGGTCCCAAATTTGGGAACAAAGGGAAGTTACAGTTAATCCTCCCAAATTAAATTCTCATATGCCTAAGACCTAGGATTCCTCACGATTTGATGACTCTTCTTTAGGCTTGTGACTTGTGCTCCACAGGCCAAATACAGCATGCATAAAGTACTTAAAAGAGGTGTTTACATTCCTGGTTCAGTTAAAGGCAGGAAAAATTATATATGCTCACACCCAGATCACATTCTCTATGGGGGCTATTATCAAATACTAGAAGGAAATATGGTGGCATCTTGAGCTCCAGGCCCATGCTGTACAAAAAGATGAGATAGAAGACATGTCAGGTGTGGGAAATAGAGAGTTGGGCTTGGGGTCACAGACTCTCAGATGGGGTGCAGTCCCTGGGTGACTTCAGACATGTCACTTCCTGTGATGTTCCTGCATCTTCTCCATCCCTTCCTCCACTTTCTAATCCTATAGGGCAGGGATAGGGACCTACTTCATGACTGCCTTGATATGGTTAACTCCAAGATGAGGAAATTCTCCACCAAGGCAGTTCAGTTTTCTCTATGATTTGTAATTTTAGAGAGTTGCCGTGGAACTAAGAGTTAAATGACTTACCCAGAGTCCCCCAGCCAGGATGTGTCAGTGGCAGGATTTCAACCCAGGTCCCTCTGGTTTTAAGAAGCTTCCAAATCTCTAACCATTATGCCATGATGCCTCTCCCTAAATCTATATGTTCAGTAAAATCTCAAGTATTTTTGTTTTACAATGTCTTCAGCACTATCCGTCCCCTGGTACTCCTAGATGGTGAAGTGTAAAGGTGTCCAACATGGGGCTAACAGTCCCCTATGCTCCTGACAGAACTCCCCAGTGTGGCCTGAACCAGATTAGAATGTAATTAGAAAATGTTTAACAAAACACATAGAAATACAATAAAATACAGATAATGTGAATTTGTTGTTTTCTAAGTCAATATGAAGCTGTACTTTGTTTCTGTTTGAGTTTGATAGGTCAGTGGATAGACTGGGCTTGGAGTCAGTCCTGGAGTCAGGAAGACCTGATTTCAAATCTGACCTGAGTAATTCACCAGTTGTGTGACCCTGGGCCCAGAGAATACTTACTCTCTGTCTGCCTCAGTTCCCTCATGTGTAAAATGAGGATAATTATAGCAAGAATGCAGGGTTGTTGTAAGGTTCAAATGGGTTGACAGTGGTAAAGTGCTTAGCAAAATGCCTGGTATATAGTAGATGTGGTATAAACACTTGCTTCCTTCCTTCTTCCCTCCCTCTCTCCTTTCTTTCCTTCTTTCCTTTCTCCCTCCCTCCCTTCTTTCCTTCCTGCTAAGGAAATATGTTGAATAAGGGAATATTATTCCTATACCTTCTTCTTCTCCTTTCTAGGTCCCTTCCTACTTCCTTGGCCCAAAGCTCATGAGATTTCTTTGTCTCCAAGGAAAGGGTCTGAGGAACTCAGAGAAGCAATCATAGAGTGTCAGAGGTGAGAAAGACTAGAACACTAAATGTCAGAGCTGGAAGGAGCCTAGAACACAGAATGACAAAGCCAGAAGGGTCCTTAGCAAACTGGTGCATTAGAAAGAACAGATCTTTGAGCCAGAAGACCTGAATTTAAGTTCTAAGAGGTTGCTTTTTTCATTAAGACAATGTGAGAGGTTAGAGGCAAATAAATAAATAAGTAAATCCCTGATCAAACCGATAAGTTAAAAGAACAGGAGGGAATTCTTTACGTCAGAGTCCTGAGGGGGAGTTGGTGGGGAGGCAGTTCAGAGAATCGAAGGGTTAACCCAGAAGGGTTAAAAACTAGAGCAAGTCATCTTACATTCGCCCACTCCCTTTCTTCCCCTACAGCATTTCTGGGTTAGTGCTTGGGGATCAGATAATGCAGCTGAGGTTGGAGGGAGGAGAAACTGACTTTCCTTCCTTGAGATAAACTGACGGGCAAAGAAAGTCAGTAAGCCAGGAGCCAGGTAAATGGGAGTTTCAGTTCTTTCCATTTTAGTAATCAAAGCTCCCGGTCCTCTTTGAGCACAAGAAGTGCCAGGAATCAAGGAAAGGGGTTTGTAAAAATCTGATTTTTATCAAGTAGTGTCTCAGCTGGTGCCTCTTTCCACGTCCCCCCAAGATGCTTGGTAACTGCAAGACTACATTCAGCATTTAGGGATAACCAGACGCCTCCTTGTCCCAGTAAAGAACCCCTAACGATTGGCCTAGACCAATAGAGAGCCTGGGCCCAAGGAGGAGGAGATCGAGACACCTGATGAAGGTTACTTCCAGGTTCCCACAATGTGAGAGATAGAAGGCTGGCGTCTTAGCAAGCCCAGAGCATAATTACACTAAGCATAGCTCACATTTTTATTGATGTTAAGATCTATAAAGCACTTTCTTGGAAATATCTTTGGGAGGTTAGTCGTTCAAGAAGGATGATTAACTCTATTGATATGTTCAGAGGAGGACATAAAAGTGTCACGTGCTCAGAAAGGTATGAGCCCAAAGTAAGAATCCTGGAGATTTGTCTATCTAGCCAACAGAAGAAAACTGAGGCCTAGGAGAGAAAAGTGCCTCTCCCAAGGTCAGAGGTTAGTAAATGGCAAAGTTTGGACAGGAACTCAAGCTTTCTTTGACCTTTCGTCAGGGTCACACAATTAGCATCTGTGCTGCATCCAGGACTTGGGATCAGTTTATCTTTGATGAACACAGGCTAAGTCTGGCTCTTCAGACCCTGATGAGGGTGAGGGATCATAGGGTCACAGATCCTCAATACTCCATCTCTCATCTCTGTGCCTTTGCAATGGCTGTCCCCCATGCCTGGAAGATGTTCCTTGTTCAGCTCCTCTCAGAAAATCCCTCTTTTCTTCCCCCTCAAGCACCATTGTCTATGCAAAGGTCCCCCCAACAACTAGTGCCTTCCTTCCCAAGCAACCTTGGATTTAACCATTTTGCCTTTATTTTGCATTTATTTCCTATATACTTGTAGGTACATGTTGTCTCCCCTGATAGAAAGCAAGCTCTCTGAGGATAGGAATTACTTCATGTTTCATCTTTAGATCCCTAGGGCCTAGCACATGGCAGCCACTTAATAAATGTTTGTTGACTCATATGGTCAACATTGGAGCTATCATCCAACCAAATGTCCACATTTTCTAGGTAAAGAAACTGAAATCTAGATAGGTTTTGACTTGTCCAGATTACTCAGAGCTGGAATCTGAACCGAGGCCTTCTGATTCCATATCTGTGCCACCCTGGTTGGTCTTTTTCTCTTGGGAAACCAGGCATTCAGAATAGGAGTTAATAGTCTTTCAGAAAGTTAAGTCCAGCTAAATCTCACCCTTGATTTCAACTAGTTTGGATACTGAGCAAATGGGAGGATCCTACCATCCTAGATTCCTTAACCAAAACCTGGGCCAAACTAGGATATCATGCCCCTAAGGCCCAGCCAGTATTTGGTGCTTTTTTTGCTGCTTGGAATTACAGCCCCATCCTTGCTTCCATAAACACACATTTAGGGGAGATGTCCTGAGGTTTTCCTCAGGATGTTCCATGAGTATATTTCCTTTGTGAACTAGCCTCAGAATGGGCATCTCAGCCATCCTCAGCACTCTGTGTCAATGTCTGGGGTAGGCCCTTCATTGGAGTTCTCTTCTCTGGGAGCTGGCTCTCTTTCCGGCTTTCCTTCCCCGACCCAGCTCTGCGCTGGACCCCTCAGAGAGACATTGAGCCAACAGCTGATGGACCTGAGGGAACATGAAGAATAGTCTTCCAGAGAGACACCCAAAGGAAAAATGTTCATTCTCTCTCCTTCTTTCTCTCTCTCTCTCTCCTCTCTCTCTCTCTGTCTCTCTCTCTCTCTTCCTCTCTCTCTTGCTCACTACTCCTTTATCTCTGTCTCTGTCTGTCTCTTTCTGTCTCTCACTACTCCTTTATCTCTGTCTCTGTCTGTCTCTTTCTGTCTCTCACTACTCCTTTATCTCTGTCTGTCTCTGTCTTTGTCTCTCTAGACTTCTCAAAAGAGTGGTCTATCCTTGCTTCTATATCCTTATCTTCCACTGACTCCTAGAATGGACTTCCACCCTGCCCTGCTCCCCACCTCTCCAAGGACACTCACTCGGCAGTGAGCTAACTGCTAAGTATATACACCAAAGAGATCATAAACAAAAAGGACCCATGTATACAAAAATATTTATAATAATGCCGGTCAACTAGGAAGTGGTTAAACAAATTATGATACCTGAATGTAATTTGCTGCAAAAAATAATGAAAGGGATGGAGTCAGAGAAACCTTAGATGTGTATGAATTGATGCAGAATCAAGTGAGTAGGACAACAATTTATACAATAATATAAAGTAAAACCACTTTGAAATGTTTGGGAATTTTGATCAATATAATGACCAATCTTAGCTCCAGAAGAATGATGATAAACCATATGTGCCACCCCTTAGTAGGAATAGACTGGAGGTGCAGTCTGAGGTATTCATCCTCAGACCCAATTTGTGTGTGAACTTACTTTGCCTTGTTATATATACTAGCCAATACTGGGATGTGGAGGAGTGGGAAGGGTAGATAAAGGATAAAGATGAAAGAAAGGACAATGAAAAAAGTGTGAACAGAACATTTACAAATATGCAGAAGAGAACAGAATGGGAGGCAGATCTGAAAAGGACACAGAGAAGCTGAGCAGTTTGGGAGCTCTGGGGTTGAATTTTATCACTATTTTTAAAAAATAGAGATATTGACACTTGTACTTCCTAACCTAACCCCCTGCTTGTTGTCAGGAAAATATTTTGTTTAACTTTGTGAAGGCTCCGTATCAATGTGAACTACTGCTGTTGTTGTTGCAATAATGCCGACAGCCCGACATTTGGGGTCTCCTTAAAAGATGTATGTCTTCCACCACAGTAGCCCATGAAGGGCTATGAGTTCTTAAGACCTGGCCAGCAGAGCCCAGAGAAATCTACGTGGTTTCTCTAGACATGCTATTGTCTACAGTCAATGCAACCTCTCTTAGGATTATTCAGTCATAAATAGGAATTCTTGTGACCAGTGAAAATTCAGCTTGGGATGAGGTATCATCACTGAGGATAGTCTGTTCTGCATGTAATCATATCGAAAGAGTGGGGCAGCCCATCTCTGTAGAATATGGCCTATTCTCCTGAAGCACAGCCAAGAATCCCAGATTCCTACCCCCCCCCACAAAAAAAGATTCCAGGAGTTTGTGGAGGGGCACAGAGATGTGTCACCAAGGAAAAGTTTCCATGATGGTGGGACCCTAGGACTGGTGGTCAGACAAGAACTATCATTGCTGTGGCAAGTACAGCCCTCCCTGGCAGACATCTTAGAGCATGGCATAAGAAATCATTTGTAAATATTACTTATGATACCACAATCATGACACGTACCCCATGATTCCCTACCATGAAAGGCACTACCCATAATCGAACCCAAGGACTATATTTCGTTTAATAAGGGGATGTATAATAGCAAAGCAATTTCTGTTTTTCCTACTCATTTAGGACACAGCAAATAATTGGCTTCTAACATAAAGCTTACCTAAATCAAAGGTAACAGGTGCCATGCTATTGTCTGGTAGAGGCAGAATAACGATGTAGGGGAAATACAACTTCCTCTCCAGTGTATACCCCTGTGGGAGACTGGAAAATATGACTAGTGCATTTGTAACTTGTACATGATGGAAGGTCCGCTGGATCTAATTTCTGAAGGTATCCTCAACAAAACCCAGGGAGCTATCATTATGACCCAGAGTAGGGTACTTAAAAATGCTTTTTGTGCTTGCTTTGACAGCACATATACTAAAATTTGGAATGGCAAGGCCCCTGTGCAAGGATGGCACACAAATTCATAAAGGTTCCATATATATTTTTTATCGCTATGCCCAATTCTCTGTTACCCCTCACCTAGCCTAGCCTTCTGTTGTCTATTATCTCCAGATCACCTTTAGCCACTTTCCACTCTTAATCCTATCTTGGTTCCTGGCCTCCAACCTCTAGTCCCCAACCTACTGGCCACTCCAATAAAGATTCTCCCTAGAGCCCTCTTCCAATCATCCCAGACTACTTGGCTAACCTTAGATCCCTCTCATAGTCTTTCGATATAAAGATCCATCTTGTTTCCACAAAAGTGCTCAGATCCAATCTGGTGCACTTACATTAGTGTTACAAATGTTCAGATTTCTTAAGAGTCTGGCCAATATGGAGAATTTTTAATAAACTTTGTTTTTCTTTGGCTGAAAAGAAAATAAATTCTTATTGATTGTTAGCTGAGTAATTGATTGACAGGCTCTAGCTCTGTTTCCTGAATTAGCCCCTCTTGTGCATGGACACCCACTTTGCTGGTTTTCAGAATTATTCTTGTACCTTGACGTGTTCTACTGTACCCAGTATTCTTGGAATTGTTTCTTTTGGTGTTTGTATCCCACATCTGGTTCAGATAAGACCTCCGGATCCTAGACAAAGGAAGCTTCATTTCTCTACAGATGTGATTCAACCTGAGTATGTGCGCACTCAAGCCTCATTAGCTTATCTTTGATTCTCTGTTAGTCATTGGTCAAACCTTGAATGCTTATGAGTAATGTCATAATGCAGTGTTTAATCCCTGTTCAACCATTTCTTAATGCTAAAATGTATGGCAGCTAAGTGACTTACACTGGATAAAGTGCCAGGCCTGGAGTCAGGAAGATTCATCTTCCTGAGTTCAAATCTAACCCCAGATACTTACTAGCTCTATGACCCTAGACAAGTCACTTCACCCTGTTACCCTCAGTTTCCTCATATGTAAAATGAGCTGGAGAAGGAAATGGCAAACCATTCCAGTGTCTTTGCCAAGAAAACCACAAAGAGGGTCACAAGGAGTCAGACACAACTGACAATAACCACTACCACTAAAAATGGACTGGTATAAAACTTGTGATTCCCTGTGACTTCTGTTTCTGGAAACTGTACAAGCCCACACTGAGAGTCACCTGCTTGGGTGACCACCTCAACCTGAAGAATGAGTTCTTCTCCACATTTCCACGTTTGGTTGCTGTACCTTGTTGAAGTCCATACTCTCCTGCCTTTGCTGGTAAAGTCTGATCTACAAGGGATGAGTATGGGTATCTTCCTTGGCTCTACCAGGGCCAAGGGCCAAGCGATCCAGCAGCATGTGTGTGTACCTAGCTAACCTCCTGGGTTCACATAGAGGCCCCTGGGAAAGGCACAGTATATGACGGCCATGAGGTAAGGATCAAGTGGCTTATATCACTTGATATAAAGTAGGACATTAAAGCAGCTTATGTCCCAGCCCTTCTGAGGCTTAAACAGCATGGTTTAAGGGAAAGAATAGCAGGTTGGGAATCAGAGAGATCCAAGTTCAAATCCCCCAGTTTCACCATTATTGACTGTGTATTAGGGAAATTGCTTAATCTCTCTGGACCTCTACTTTGTCTTCTTCAAAGCGGGGAGCTGGGCTAGATTAGGTCAGAGCACTAAACCTCCGACCCTCTCATTTTCAGCACCTGGCACCATGCTGTAATCATGGTATGTGCCTAATAAAGGTTAGCTGAATTTCATTCAATGTCTCTGGTTCCTGCAGCTCCTCAGAGAAGGGAACCCCCTCCCACAAAGTAGTTGGAAACACTCCTTGGCTCCAGGCCCATCAGACTTGAGACAAGGGAGGAGTAAACTCAGAGGCCCAGAGATGGGGACGCGTTCTCTGGGGTCATGAAGGTAATGAGTGTGTCAATGAACCAGGGTTTGTGTGGCTTGAAGTGGGGTGAGGGAATGATCAGGCAAGTCAGTGCTGATGGGAAACTGGACCTCAGGGGCCATTCTCAGAAGTCCAACCCCTCTCTGAGCTCCAGGCTCCCCTCCACCTTCCCCCAGGAACCCACCCAACCTTCCTCTCCTGGGAACAAAGTAATCCCAGGGGGGACAGGAAAGGGGGTGGAAAGCAGAGGGGCTGGTTTTCTCTAGGCAAACATGCTAAGAGCAGTTCAAAAGAGGCTAATTAAATCCCCAAATCCCTGAACAAATAAGTTAATAACAATTTAGAAATAAACATTCACCCAGGTAAGTTCTCAAGGTGGAAAAAGCCTGATATCCTGGGAAGCTTGTCTAAGGGGTGTGTGTGTGTGTGTGTGTGTGTGTGTGTGTGTCCCACGCTTGCACGTGTGCTGGTATGTGTGTCTGAATGGTACAATGGAAACGGGCCTGCATAGAAAATAGTAAATTAGAAAACCCGGATTCTAGTTCACCATGACACCTTGCATCCTCTGGGCTCAGTTTCTTCTTTTATAGAATAATTAGATCTGGACTAGGTGATTGCTAAGATTCCTACCATTTCTGACATTTCTTTATTCTAAGGGTTTGATTTCTCATTCAACTGGGCAGTCCAATGAAAAGAGCACTGAGTTTGGAGTCATGAAGATCTGGGTTCAAATGGAGCCTCAGACACTTACCTGTTGTGTGACCCTGGGAAAGTGACGTAACCACTGTCTGCCTCAGTTTCCCCAACTGTAAAATGAAGATAACGATAACAGCTACCCCCAAACTCAACTGAGATATTACTAAGCTACTTGGCACTATGCTGGGCATGTGGTTGATGTTTAACAGATGCTTGTTTCTGTCTGCCTCATGCACAGGTCTCCTCATAGGCGCCACCATCCTCCTGAAGAGTTCCCAAACCCTGGGTGGAGCAGTGATGCCTACCCAGGTCAATTGGGAAACACCTGAAGAAAAGGAGTCAATGACAAATTTGATCTCTCAGGCACATCCCAAGTCCATCCAAAGCTTGGGTGTCCTCCAGTCCCACTGCTGATCTCCCTTAGCTTCTGCCTCCAATCCAAAATGCAGCCTGCTGTAGTTCTTCTGGTATCTGAGGAAATGAGATTCCCGTGTGCCTAGGCTGTGGTTCTCCAGCATTCTTCTCAAAGCCATCCAAAGCCCAACTCAGTGGTTTTCTTAGAGAGCCATCACGGCATAGTCATAACGAAGAGAAACTGGGCTTCGTTCCCAATTCTGCCGCTTACTAGCACTGCGACGGTGGGCAAAATACTTAACATCTCTGAGTCTGAGTTAACCCATCTCTAGAAAATGGGGATCAGAACAGCACTTCATAGTGCAAGATTCTGCAGCACTGCCTCCACAAGGGCAATGGGAAGACTAAATAAGGTAATGCATGTAAAATGCGTAGGCCATCTTAAGGTGCTCTTGAAGTCGGATACTATTATTCTATTTACAAAATGTCTTTTTCTTGAGCACCTAGTTCCCCGGTCATATGCCCCATCTGTCTTTACCTTAAAATTCTCTCATGCTTTGCTAAATCTCCTGATTTCTTCTCTACTCTACAACCCTTCTCCTTAATCATCAACTCAGTTGAGTGGCATAGAGCCTAGGTCTACATTTCCAGATGTCACTATCTTCTCAGGCAAAATCAGTATGAATACCTGCATATTTAAAACCCAAACACATTTGGATTATTCTGGCCCCACCAGGTTGGATTTGCCCTCAGTCTTTAGAAGACTTCAGTAGAGCATTGCCTAGGGCCATCTGTATGGCCAATGATGCGTGGGAATGAAGTATGGCCACAGCATAGGATGAACCACATTGGAGACAGAGAAGATGGAGGGGACTGAGAAAAGGAGAACCCCAGAGGGTCTCCAGAACAGCAGATCCATTTGTAGTGAGAAGAGAAATTTACAAGTGACAAATGGGAATCAAGTGATAGGTTTAGAGAGTTCCATGGCAATGAGATAGGATCCAGTATAAAGCTTATGGGATCTAGTGATGGTCATGAGGGAGCTCATGATGGTTGTTATGAACTGATTATGAGGAAGAGGGAGGAGGGGGAGGGAATGAAGATGCTTCTGTGATGGAGAGAAAGGCTGCTCTTCCCATAATTTGTTGGGACTTGCTGCAATTAAACACTATAATTGAACTCTAGGGAATGGGGGCAGGGTGAGGAGGGGTCAAGTAACGGGCAGAGGAGGCTCAGACATTTACTAACCTCAGACATTTATTAGCTATGTGACCTTAGGCAAGTCACTTAACTTCTGTGTGCCTCAGTTTCCTAATCTGTAAAATGAGATAACAGTAGCACCTACCTCCCGGTGTTATTGTAAGGGTCAAAGGTGATAATAGTTGTAAAGGACCTGGTATGGTGCTTGGCACGTAGAAAGAACTATATAAATGTTAACTATTTTTATTATAGGCAGTTGATGATGGGGATCTAATGATGGACTGAGAGGATCCAGTTAGTCAAGGATATAGGGGATACAGGGCAAAGTATGGGCGAATATGCTTCCATCTTGATGATCCTAGCTGGAAAGGACCTCTTCTAGCTCAAACCTTTCATTTCACACATGGATCATCGAGGCTTCCTGAAGGATAGACTGGAAACCATATCTGATGAATCACCTGAATAGCCCACTGGGGCTAAGAGATGCTGACTAACTTGGGAAGCTAGATTGACCTGTAGATGCAGAGACTCAGAGAGAGATCTACTGATATGGAGAGGGATGGAAAATATGGGCACCAAAAGAATCAGCTATTGCACAGAGAGAACGAGGTTCAACAAGAGATACAGACTCAGACATCAAATGAAAAGCAGACAGCCACCTACGTATGGGAGGATGTGATTATGAAGAGGAGGGAGGAGGGGGAAGGAATGAGGATGCTTCTGTGATGGAGAGAACGGCTGCTCTCCCCATGATTGGTTGGGACTTGCTGCAATTAAACACCATAATTGATTCCCCTGGATGACGAGTATCATTTCAATGCAGAGAATTAAGGTTTTCTTCTGAGATGGAAATAAAGATTAATTTGTAATTTCCTTTCTCACTGCACATTGAAGAAGCAGTTCAGGGGCTGTGGCCAGTAGTCAAGGCCCCTCCTGACATATGGGTAAAGGTGGGATGAGGGGATATGCTGCTCTAGTCCAGACAAGAGAATGCTGTATCTCTGTTGCCCTTGTCCGGCTGGCCTGCAGGGACTGAGATCTCTGACTGAAGGCACCGATGCTGAGGAGAGCATGGTGGGATGGGGGTGGAGGGAGGTTGGGAAGGGAAGTTTTAGTCTCTAAGTAAGCCAGTGGAGCTGAGCTGAGAAATTTAGTAGGCCAGGGTGAGGGAGAGGGGAGCAAAGTAGGAGTTAGGTGTGGAGTAAGTAAGAAACCCTCAAGGAAGCATAGACTTCTAGAATGGGATGGAACCAACCTCCCACTCTAGGGCAACTAGGCTGTGTAATGGATAGAGTTCTGGGCTTGGAATCAGGAAAACCCGACTCCAAGCCCTACCTTGGACACATACCATCTGGGTGGTCCTGTGGTCCTATGTGGTCATCTCCATATCTCAATTTACTCCTCTGTAAAATGGGAGTAACAACAGGCCTTACCTCCCAGGGTTCTTGTGAGGATGGAATGATATAACACGGGTGCTTTGCTCTCTCTAGCTCCTGCTAGAGCATCTTGACAGGTCTGAACATTTACAGGAACAGAGGAACTCTACCACCTTCCAAGGAAGTCAGATCCTTGTTGGGCTATCCTTCCTGTGAACCAAAGATTGACTCCTGATACAATGAAAAAAATGAAACATTTTTTCTTTTCTTATTTTGTATTTGTTTAAAATTTAAAAATCATAAATAAAAAATAAGATTAAAAAAAATGGAACAGTTCCTGTCCTCACACAGCTTACAGGGGAGGGGTTGGAGGAGGGGAGAAAAATGGCAGTCTGTATAACACCAACTGAAGATCATTAGTAGAAGATCCAACCAGATGCTCTTTGGGATTAGAGAAGGCACTAATGGTTGAGTGTCTCAAGGGAGACTTCAAAGAGTAGATGACATCCAAATTGAGACTTGAAGACAGATTCGAATTCTGAAAAACAGAGATGAAGAAGGGGCATATTCAGACATGGGAGACCATGTGGAGGCAGCAGGTGAAATGCCAAGTTGTAGGATTAGCCAGTAATACTCTCTCTGGAAATAAAAGATTGAAAGGGGAATCATATGAAATGATGATGGGAAGGTAGTTTGGAGCTGGAATGTGGAGGATTTTAAATGACAAGCTGAAGAGTCTGGGTTTTATCTTGAGGCAATAGGGAGTCACTGAAGGTTGTTTTTTTTTTTTTAGGAGAGAGGACCTGATCAAATGTATTCCTTAGGAAGATTATTTCAACAACTCTGTGGAGATGGATTGGCAGGAAGGAAGCCATTGAGGAGGATGTTATAATAGCCTAGGTTAATAGTGATGAAGGTCTAAATGATTATAGTAACCATCTGACTGGAGAGGAAGGGACAGATTTGAGAGAACCCTTCTCCATGACATCCGCCCTGACCACTTGGGACTACACTAATCCCTCTGTACTGGTGTGTGTCCTCATCTGACCCTTAGTATATGCTATCGACTTTGTTAGCTTTTCACAGCATGTGTATCTTATTTCTATAACTAGGTTAGACCCTCCTGAATCTTTGATTGGAGCTGAGGTCTTTTCTTACTCATTTTTGCGTCCCTCTCCTGGCCTGGTATACAGTTGGTGCCTCCAGAAAGATGTACCGAATGTGAAAGAAGGAGCAGACATGTTCCATGTGTCTGCCAAGGCCAGGGAGTACTACTCATAGGGAAGCAGAGACTGCTTCCAAGCAGTCACAGCTATTTTTTAAGCAATTAGAGGTAACCTTTATTTTTAATTAAAAAAGCAATATCATGATTTTTAAATGATTTGCAAGGCCTATTGAAAAGCCAGGCATTGTTGCCAAAGGTTGATCTCTCAAAACTCTTAAGAGTAATGGACCATCTTGTAAGATACTGAGATCCTCAGGGATGGGAAGCAGAGGCTGGATGGCCACCTGGGCAACTAGGTGGCGCCATAGTGCACAGAGTGCTGAGCATGGAGTCAGGAAGACCTTGAGTTCAAATCCAACCTCAGACACTTATTAGCTATGTGACCTTGGGCAAGTCACTTAGCCTTGTTGGTCTCAGTTTCCTCATCTGTAAAATGAGCTAGAGAAGGAAATGGCACTCCAGGATCTTTGCCCAAACAAACAAATAAACCCTGATAGAGTCACAAGGAATTGTACACGACTGAAATGATCAAACAACAGCAAGGATGACTTAATGATCAAAGGTGCTATAGAGTCTTCCTTTATGGAATGGGAGGTTGAATCATGTGATTTCCTGGGCTCTTCTGCCTCGGATTCTGGGACTCTGTGTGTCCATGTTAGAGGGCCACTGGCCAACCTGAGCCTCTCCACCTCTCAAGTTGTTGAGTTTGGTGCCTTTGGCCCGTACCCCATTGGCTGTCACTGGCCTCCTCCCACCCTGCTCCCTGCAAGCTCCAGTGCACAGGTGCTCAGGCCCTGCTGCCCCTGATGTGTCTCCTTGCACCACTGCTTGCCACTTGAGGCTTCATTTCAACCCTGCTGAAAGACACGCATGATGTTGGCATTCACCTCTAAAGAGCCCAGCCTGGTGGGATCTGGGCAGCCTGAGAGGCTGCTGTCAGCCCTGACAGGGACCCCCTCATGTAAACATGCATGCTGACAGATGCTGACACATTCACTCATACCCACATAAACATACATGCTCACATGTAAACACACACAATGAGCACAACACAGATCATCCAGCACTCAAATCTAAACACACACTCACCCTCACGCAGAAGTACAATACCTTCTTTCTCTCTTGCCCCAGCTGCACCTGGCCCTCTGCTTCATTTTTCTCCCTCCAAGGCCTTTTATCCAGTAATTCTGTATTCTTCTGTGACCTCTCAGAAATGATTCCCAGAACAAATTCCCCAAACTTCCCCAGGATGTTGAATCTATAATCAAAGGACCTGGGTTTGAATCTAGGCTCCATGGCTTTGAGACCTTGGCCTTCACATTCTCACGTAATCCTCACAACAACCCTGAGATGTAAGTATTGTTATTATTCCCCTGTTATAGATGAGAAAACTGAGGCAGGCAGAGGTTAAACGACTTGACCAGTTCACAGCTAGTAAGGGTCTGCAGCCAGATTTGAACTCAGATCTTCCTGACTCCAGGCCCAGAGCTCTATCCATTGAATCACCTAGCTACCCAGGTGGTCCTCCATTTAAATACGTCCCACCCATGGGGAACTCCACATCTTACAAAGTGGTTGATTTTCCTTAGGCAAGTCATTCACCTATCTTGGCTCCATTTCTTCATCGGTAAAATGAGAGAGTTGGCCCAAGTGGTCTCTAAGATCCCTTCCATCTCTAGATCTATGATCCCCGAATCAGGATCCCTGAGTACTCTACAGGGTAGAGTATCATCTACACAACTCTGCCTCAAACCTGATTCAAGCCGGTGCTCTCCAAGGTAGCCCCATCTCCCACCTAGAATCCCTGGGTTACTGGGACCAACACTCTCTGAATCTCACTGGTAAGGAGGTCTTGTCCCATCCCACTCGGCTCTGATGAGATAAAACCAAAATAAATGCCTTCACATCTTGTGTATCACCCTAAAGTTCTCCTGGAAGGGGGAATAGAAGAAAAATTGGCCAACTTCAAAGACAGCTGCTATCAGACTTGTGGGAATCTGCAATGAAATTACCTGTAAAAGACAGAGACCCTTAGAGCTGAAGAAAACCTTACAGACCATCTTGTCCAATCCCTCCATTTGGCAGAGGGGGAAACTGAGGTACAGAAAAGGGAAGTTATTTCTCTAAGGTTACACAGCCACTTAGTGACAGAGAGCGGGTTTAGAATTCAGATCTTTCTCCTCATCCTCCATACCAGATAGATAAGGGCAACATGTAATGAAAGGACCTTTTTCTAATTATGGGTGGAAACTGAATGTAGTGTTACTTTATTTCAAAGCATTTTATGCCTGTAAAATTGTAAGGTCAAGTTTTGCATGACTGCCTCCCTGAAAATGTGAGTCATCCACCAGAGAAGACAGACAGGTAGGACAGGCTACTCAGCATAGGAGAGAGACAACAGGGTCAAGTTTGAATTCCAGCTCTGGCATTTTCCAGCTATGGGACTGTGGGTAGGTTACTTGGCCTCTCTGAGCCTCAGTTTCCCTCCTTGTAAATGGGAATAAAAATATATCAAAGTTATAACTAGGGCAAGATGATCAGGGACTTGCCCCAGGGCCCCAGACTCAGAGGGCACTAAATTTGAAGACAGCACTTACAATTACAATTTGGCATCTGAGAAACAAAAAGCCAAGTTTAATTCAATCAAGCAGATATTCAACAACCAGGTGGTGCAGTGGATAGAGCGCCCAGCCTGGAGTCAGGAAGACTCATTTTACTGAGTTCAAATCTGGCATCAGATACTTCTAGCTCTGGTCATCCCGGGCAAGTCATTTAACCCTGCTTGCTTGGGTGTCCTCATCTGTAAAAATAAGCTGGAGAAGGAAATGGCGAACCAGTCTAGTATCTCTGCCAAGAAAACCCCAAATGGGGTCACAAAGAGGTGGACACAACTGAACAACAACAGGTATTAAGCAAGAATTAGTCATTGAAATAGGAAGCTCCCAGATCAGGGCTGTATTGAACTCTTCTGCCTACTTCTGACCCCACCTGCCCAACATCACCTTCAAACCTGTGTCCCCAGCTCTTCATATCACCCCAGTGGAAGCTGCCCACTCACCTCCGCCTCAACATACTTTCCCCCAGTCATAGCTTGCACTGCCCATGTTGGACACCAAAATGCCTACTTATGGCCTTACTTGCCCCAACTGCTTTCTGGTTTTTCACGAGCAAGACCACCTACCAAGGAGTTATTCTTATTCTCACTACCATATTTGAGTGAGCGGAGTGGTCAGTCACTGTATTGCTGATGGGCCAAGAGCTGACCTACTCCTGCTGAAAGCCTGAAGCTTGGTGAAGGATCATAGAGTATAAGAGGCAGCAGGGACTTGGACACTTAAGAAGAAAGGTCTTTATGTTAGTACTGGGCAGATTGGACTTCTAAGGCACAACCAGTTAGAGTCACGGGGTAGACCAGGTGTCCATTAACTAAATCAAGACAGACAAAGGTTCAATGATATATCTATCAGCCAGTATTTACTAAGCACCTACTATATGCCAGGCATTTTGCTAGGGAAAAAAATAAAATAATATTTAACATTTATGAAGGACTTTGAGGTTGGTGATGCACTCTTCTTACATATTTTATCTCATTTGATAACCATAACCATCGAGTTAAGTGATACTATTTTATAGATGTAGAACTTAAGGTTGTTAGAAGTTAAATGACTTCCCTAATGTCACATAGTTTGAGATAGAATTTGAACTCAGGTCTTTATGACATTTTGTCCAGTATCCTATGCACTATACCTTCCCTGCCCTCAAGAAGCTTCCATTTTAACTTCATCTAAGAAGAAATTTTACCTGATGGAAGAACGAAACTTAATGACACTGGCCCAAAATGGAGAAGGGGGATGGGGAATTTCTCGTATCATGAAAAATGCTATCATATTGAAACCACAGAACAAAGGGCAAAATTACACATCCCTTCCTTTGCTTCTACCCTTTCCATCAAGGAAAATGATCTTCAGACTGGAAAGAATAATGTTAAAGAACAAAATGACAGGCCAAGATAAGGAAGGAGATAGGTTTGTGTTTTTTTAATCTTTGTATTTTTTTTTAAATTCCAAGCTTAACCAACACCAAATGAGTTTTTCAATAAAAAGAATAAAACAGAAGAGGATTGTACATAAAACTGAGAATCCATGTCATGAACAGCTTGCTTTTCTTTTAAGTATTATAATAAATTCAGCATGTTATTTTCAAAGCTGTCCTGTTTGTCTGTGTTTCCTATTGACCTTTGTCCTGTTCTCTTCTTTGCATATTTTTAATGCTTCAATGATTCTCTTTAGGGTTTTTTTCCCTATTTTGGTAACTCCATCACTAAGCTTCTTCACTGCCCAACTCTTTCCCATAGCTGAAAGAAAAATGAAACTCTTGTATCAAATAAGCGTAGTCAAGCAAAACAAATCCCTGTCTTGGCCATGTCAGAAAATATATTTGGCAGTTAAGTAGCTCAGTAGATAGAATGTTGGCCTTGGAGTTGAGAAGACCTGCGACCAAACCCAACCTCAGATATTTACCAGCTGTGTGACCCTGGGCATGTCACTTACCCTCTGCCTGCCTCAGTTTCTTCAGCTATAAAATAGAGATAAAAATAGCACCTACCTCTCAAGATTGTTTTGAAAATAAAATGAGATAAATGGCCCATAATAGGTACTTAATAAATGTCTGTGTCTCTTCTTTCTAGAGGAAAAGGGAAATACGATTTGGGCTTCTACTCTTGGAGTTCATCACTTCCATGTCAGGAGGTGAGTGACATGCTTAATCTCAAAGTCTCCTGGAATGGTGGTTGGTCATTGCATTGAAAACATTTCTTTAAGCCTTTTAAGTTGGCTTTCTTTATAGTACTGTTAGTGTTGTCTAAAGTGTTTGCTGGGTTCTGCTCACTGAATTTTGGATCAGTTCATACAAATTTTCCTGGGTTTGTCTGAAATTATTCCTTCTGGCATTTCTAACTATGCAATAATGTTTAGGGAAGGAGACAGTAGAGAGTGCAGAGATGTGTTAAATGTGGTCCAGCTCCTGGGGGAGAGGTTGATAAATTATAACCCAGGATCCCAAAGGAGCCTGAAGATGAGATTTTGAAACTACTGTTTTTGTGAATCACAAAGAACGGTCTGTTAGAAACAAGTTTTTGTGAAGGGTTTTACTAGTGGCCATAAGACTAGAGACAAGTATCACATTTTTCTAAAAAGGGGGAAAGATAGGTTCTAGATTTTCAGACAGATACACTTCCCATAGATCCTTAGCACAATCCTGAGATGTTTAGCAATACTTAGAAGGGAAAAAAGTGATGACTAGGAATCAGCATTGGTTCTCTAAAAATAACTTATGCTCCTCTAATCTCATTTCCTTTTTGGACAGTATTTGTAGACTGACAAATCAAGAATATAATGTAATTTCTTCCCCCCAAAAGGCTACAAAGAGCACCAGATATCTGGAAATCATGCCATATGTGGAAGAGTTGAGAGAGCTGGGACTATTCTGCTCAGAGAGCAAAGGGACATACTAATAATAATAGCTAACATTTACGTAATGTTTTTAATGTTGCAAAGTACTCTATATGATACCTCATTTGGTCCTCACAACTGTCCTGTGAGGTAGAGGCTTTTATTACCCCCATTTTACAGATGAGGAAAACTAACACAGAGAAAAAGTGACTTGTTGGCAGCTTTTTAAGAGTCTGGAGAAATATTTTTTAATTAATTTTTTTTAATCAGTAAAATCTGCCTTCACTCCCTTTCACCTCCCCCATCCCATATTGAGAAAGGAAGGAAAGCAAAACCCTCATTATAGACATGTACAAGCAAGCAAAACCTATTTTTACATTGGCTATATCCAAAAATATATTGATCCCATTGCCTCTCAGGCAGGAGATGAGTAACATGTTTCATCATTAGTCTTCTCGAAGCATTCATTACACTGTTCTGAGTTCCTAAGTCTTTCTAAGTTGTTTGTAAGATTATTGTTATATAAATTCTGTTCACTTCATTTTGCATCAGTTCATACAAGTCTTCCCAGTTTTCTCAGTTCATACAAGTCTTTCCCTTCATCATTTCTTACCACACAATGGTACTCCATACATTTATATACTGTAACTTGTTCAGCTACTTCCCAACTGATGGGCATTCGCTCATCTGCCAATTCTTTGCCATTGCAAAAAAGAGCTATTATAGATATTTTTGCACGTATAAGTCCTTTCTCTTTCTTTGACCTCTTTAGAGTACAAAGCTAATAGCAGTATTATTGGATTAAAGGGTAAGTACAATTTTAAATGGGGGGAGGGCATGTTTCTAAATTGTTTTCCACAATGGCTACACCAATTCACAGCTCCTTCAATAGTGCATCAGTGCACCTATTTTTCCTCAACCTCTCCAGCACCTGTCATTATCCCTTTTTTGTCAACTTGTTCAGTCTGATGAGTATGGGACAGAATCTAAGGAAGTTTTAATTTGCTCCTTCCTGACCCCAGGCTAGCACACCATGATATCTTCAAATATTTAAAGTTATCACATGAAAAAGAGATTAAGCTTGTTCTGCATTGCTGAAATAGGATAAATACTTGGAAGTTATAGGAAGGCAGATTTATACTAAATATATGTAAGAATTTCCTAATCATGAGGTCTATCCAATAGTGGAATGGGTTGGCCACAAAGTCAATGAGTTTCTTATCTCTCTATAGCTCTGAAAGATCCATCAGCTATGCTGTGAAGGGATTCCTGAATTGAGTGGAAGACTGGGCTAAGTGACCCTAAGGTCTCTTCCAATATGACATTTGGATACTGAGATACAAGGTGGGTCAGGCAGTGGGTCTGGAGGGTTGAAAGTAAGAATCCTTCACATGCTGAGCTCCTGTTCTGCTGAGAAGGGCATCCTTTGGAAAGCAAAAGTATCGTCATTGCTAGCTTCACCATCACCATCGTCATCCTTGCCATTATAATTCTGTAAGGCTTTCAGGTTATAAGAATTTTCCTTTGTGATGTAGATCATCTAAATGCTGCTATCTTTATTTTGCAGATATGGAAAATGAGAGTCAAAAAAGCTGAGTGATTTTCCCAGGGTCACACCAATACTAAGTATCTGAACCAAGATGCAACCCCCAGTTCTTGAGACTACAAGTCCATCACACTTTCTATTACACCATGTTGCCTTCTATCTCAGGCTATCTACCTTTTTTCTTCACCATACCCCAGTCTTCTACCCCAGTTACCTGATGTTCTCTAGAGGGGTAGGTGGTTTAGCATAGTGGATAAAAGGCAAGCCAGGAAGACCTGGATTTAAGTCTTGCATATACAAGCCGTGTAATCCTAGGCAAGTCTAACCCTAACCCTAATCCTAAAAATGCACTCTTTAAGACTACAAGTTGCAGAGAAGGTGTCCCCCTGCATTAGTAGAGGGACTTTCCTCATGCTAGAATTCCCTATACCAATGGAATCCTTGGTCCAGTTCCTATGCCTATCTAAAGGGTAGGAACATGGGATGGACAGGACTGGGAGGCTCTTCTCCGTCAACACTTTATTCTCTAAAGGAAAAAGCTACTTCCCATCTGTTTCCGAGTGGAAAGAGTAAGCAAATCTGACTGGATAAAATTAGAAAGTCCATGGTTTGTCTTTGGGTATCTTCTCAGCTCTGTTTCTATGCCCTTTTATCTTGACATCTCTTCTCCTCCATACATAGCTGTCCAGTGATCTCTTGCCATCCCCCAGCTGATCAGATATCCCCCATTCTAGCACCTTACCCAGACTAACTCTTCCCACATTTTCTCAGATTCCGAAATTATCTCTGATTATCTCTTCCTTCATCCTTCTTTCCCTAGTGCCCAGCTCTCATGCTAAGTATAGGGAGAAAAGCCATCTGATGACAGACTGAATTCCCACTGAGGCTTGGATAACTTTTCTCTTCCTGGGGGAGGCAGGGGGATTCCAGAATCGATCATTCTGGATCCTACAATCAACTGTTTATCAGCCCATTTGAATCTCTGCTAATGATTTCTTCCATCAATAACTGGCAGATTCTCTTGGGGACTGCCCTGTAAATCCCTGTGGCTCAGCAAACATGGGCTACAGCTCAGACTGAGGCCTGGATCCTCCCCTGGGATACAAACCCAAGGAAACCAACTCCAGTAACAGCTCCACTCTGGGTAGATCCTACTGGGCCAGTGAGTTTTTCAGGATTCTGTAGAAGAAATTGGTCTGCTAGATTGACTAACTATCCTCAGATGGTGTTTCCCAGAGCTATGATCCCATGTGCTAAGTTCCCATTCAGCTCTGACAGTCTGTGTTCTAATGTTTCTCCTGGTGCTAACATTGAGTGTTCTGAGGTCCCTTCTAGCTCGGACATTTCATATTCTAAGATCCTTTCCACCTCTGACATTCTCTGACTTATGAATTCCTAACCCCAAAGCGGTACCTCTGATGGAGGGTTTTTAAATCTGTAATGTCCTCCTGCTAATGAGGGCAGAATGGGGTGGTGAATGAGTTCTGGACTTGGGAGTAGAGAAGAGTGGGTTTAAAGACAGATAATTACTAGCTGCATGACCTTGGATAAGTCACTTCCCCTTAGTCTCAGTTCTTCATCTGTAAAATGGCGGAGTAATATTAGATATCCTCTAGGATATATCATATATAATCATATATACACACGTGTACATATATGTGTGCATGCATATACATATTTTACATGTGTGTATTTATATATGAACACCTCTATTTATGTGCATACATATTTGCACATGTATTATGTGTATATTTACATATATGGTTACATTTATTTATGTGCATATATTTACATATGCATGCACATATTTAGCCATGCCCACATATATTTACACATGTATCATGGACATAGATTTACATGTATATATGGTTACACCTATTTGTATGTGAATATATTTACACATGCATATATATGTTTATATATGCATGCACATATTTACACATGTATTGCATGTGTTTGCATATGTCTATAGTCACATCTCTTTATGTGCATATACACATATATTCATACAAATATATTTACATGTATATATACATATATTTGCATATAAATATGATGACATGCCTATATAAGCACATATATATTTGGATCCATAATCCTATTATAATGCATGGTGCTAGATGGTGATAACTACAGGTTACTCTTCAGATTAATAATTATTGGGAGAGAAAATGGCTAGAGATCAGTTTGTCCCCTAGGTTACTTTTGGGGCCTAAACCCTCTCCTCCTCCATACTGATTCTCAGCCTCTGGGTTGTTCTCTGGACCTAGGGCTGGGTTGGTTGTGTCTGAAACTGACACAGTAACAAAAAGCCTAGACCCTGACACCCAGCTAACCAACACAGAGCTAGGGGGCTAAAGTCTCAGGAACTGAAAACAGGCCCTGTCTCCCATCCCTGTCCTCATCAGTCCCATCTCACTAGGCACACATGGTCAGACTATCTGGGGCAGCATCAAAAGGGCCGAGCAAAGACATGGCGCCCAGCTGTATAACTCAGGAGACACATCTCATTTGGAAAGTCCTTGGGCGTCCATCCTTGGCCTGGTTTCCCAAGACCAATCTGTTCCCATTCAGGTTCTTACTGCCTCTCCAAGGTAGGTCTGTGTTATCTTGACCTTCTCACGTACTTACCTATCTCATAGTTCAGATTGAGTTTTCTTTCAATGGTCCCCTCTCCCAGGGAGCTCAGGCACCAAACCTCCATAGAAGCATGGAATGTCAGAGCTGAAAACTCCCCTAGATATCACCTGATTTAATCTCCCTCCCAGTGCAAGAATACCTGTATGGCATTTCCTGCCCCCAGATGTCTCCCCACTCCAATCCATCTTCCACACAGCTGCTGAAGTAATATTCTTAAAGCACAGATCTAACCAGGTCATCCCTCCACTCAATAAACTCCAGTGGGTCCCTATCACATCCAATATTAAATATAAAATCCTCTTTTTAGCTTTTAAAGCCCTTCCCAACCTGCGCCTTCACCTCTTTTCCAGACTTTTCCAGTCTTCCTTACACCTTATCCCCTGCTGCCTTCAGTGACTCTGACCTCCATCTCTGCTACCATCCCACCGCCTCTCAATTTTACTTTAGAATTCACCTTATGTCTCCTCTGTCATGAAATCTTTGCTGATTTTTCTGATTCCCCAGCTGCTGATGCTTCTTCCACCAAGTTACCCAGCAGTTACTTTGCACCCATTTTACACGTGTACATGTCTTCTCCCTCTAATAGAATATGACTGATTCATTTTTCAGAGTGCCTAGCCCCAGGCCTGGCCTGTAGTAGACACACAATAAAGGCTTGTTGATCGTCCAATCTGTAAATGGAGATGATGATGCCTGCATGGTATCTCCCTCCCATATCTGTTATAAGACTCAAATGAGAGAATACATGTTGGGCACTTTGCAACCCTTACAACTCTGTATAAATGTCAGCTGTCCAGACTGCCAGCACAGCCTGCTGCATTGTTGGACAGATCGAATGGTAGGAAATTCTTCCTTATGCTGAGATGAAGTCTGCCTCCCTGTGCTTCCCACCTACTGGGGCTTGTGGTCCCCTCAACAAAATAAGAGCCCTTCAGAAATCGAAAGATGGTATCATGTCTTGTCTAAGGTTCCCCTTCTCCATGCTTGCCCAACGTCCCACGACTAACAAGTGGAGGACTCAGTTCTTTTGATTCTTAGCCTTGGTACTACTTCTTCCTGACAATGAAGACCTTGTCCAGGGAGGGGCAAGGGATGTGACCCCAGCCCCAGAGAACAGCCCAGCCCAGCTGCTGCCTTTCTATGCTCCCTGGCCCTGGAGGTGAGCACCATGAAGCCCCCAGAGGTCATCACTGAGGAACATAGCTCCAGGAGGGACAAATCTCCTCTGTCTAGGCTCCTGATCCACATACACAGAGAAGGAGGAGTCTTAGGCACCATGTCAGCCTCCAGTCTCAGGAAGCCCATTTTCTAGGAGTCAGCCTGTCCCTGGGAATAACCTCAGTCCATCTATATCCATCCCCGAGAAGATTCAGGGACACTGGGGCTTTTATAACCCCCCACTTGTTTTCTGGGAGTGGAGAGGTGGGGGGTGGGTCTGTATCATTTCTAACTTCATCATCTAAGGCCTGTGTGGTCTTTAACTCCTGGCTATCCTGGGTAAATTCTGATGCAAGGAAACAGTAATCATAACTGATGCGTATTTATATCATGCTTTTAAAGTCTGCAAAGTGCTTTTTGTATCTTATCTCTGGCCAGACTCACAACAAACTCTGGGATGTAGGTTATTCCTAGCCCTGCTTTACAAATGAGGAAACTAAGTCAAGGCAAGGTGAAGTAACTTGCCTGAGGTCATACAACTCGTATCAGGAGTGGAATTGGAAGCTGGATCTTCCTCCTTCCAAGTCTGGTACTTGGCTAAATTTGCATAAGGTCCTGGTGACCTCTAGCTGTCCTGAGACCTGGATGGCTTCAGTCTGCAGGGTATCCAAGGTCTGCCTAACCTCCCACTGGCTTCATCCTGGGGCCTGTGCTTTCTCTGATGAAGAGTGTTCTGCAACCAGGGTGACTTCAGGCATCAGGTGTCCTGGGCTCATAAAACTTCCATGACTGTAGGTAGCCCTGGGCCCCGCGTGGCTTGTGATTTCAAGAACACCTTCCAGCTGAAGGTACCCTGTCCCAGGTGACCTTAGACTATGTATTGTGGGGCCCCAGTAAACGTTGCCTCTAGGTGGCCTGGTAAAAAAAGTCCTAAAAGACATGCCTCCAGTCTGGGGGAGAGGTCACCCTCTTCTGGACAGGCTCCAACTTGTCACAGCCTGTTTCTTGACTCTACCTGGAAGTTCTTCCCTGCCCCAGGCTAGCTGGGCCTCTCTGCCTCTCCCCTCTCCATTGTGAGCTTGTGGAAGGAAAGGGAGGGCACATGGGGGAGGGACGTGTGTGGGGGAACAGGGGCCCAGCCAGGCTGGATTTGAGCTCAGCCCGCTGGCCCTAGATCTAAGGAGACAGCTACAGCTACCCTCCTCCCTACGGCCCTTTTATTTTATGACCAAAAGGACCCGTATTAAAAAAAAAAAATTCATGAGGATGGTTTCTCTGTTCGCCAGGACTTTTCCTGTACATAACCCCTGGATAACCTCCAAGACTCACAAACATTTGAAAGGAGGAAAGAGGCCGGGTTTATTACAGGGCCTCGGCAGGCTGCATTCCTCCCCTCTGGGTCTATCTTGCCCATCAGCTGACAAAAGTTATATAATGACTGTCTACGCTCCCTTTAAGGTTAAAAGGGATGAATTTACCCTCGGAAAGCACTTCTGGCTTTGGTTTCGCAGGGTGGCATGCATTACACAGTGCATCTTTCCTATGGAGCAAATGGTCTCTTTGAACATTCAAGTATGACAGAGCCATCTTCCCGGCTTCCCCACCCCTAGCCTTGACTGCTTCCAGCCCCTCAGCCCTTAGTAGATTTACTTCTTAGATTCAGCATCAGGAAGATCCTAAACCCCTAGAGGCCACTAGGTGGCACTGTGCCTAAAGTCAGGAAGACCTGAGTTCAAATTCAACCTCAGACACTCAATAGCTGTGTGATGCTGGGCAAGTCACTTAACCTCTGTTTGCCTCAGTTCCCATACCTATAAAATGGAGATAATGATAGCTCCTACCTCACAAGTGTGTTGTGAGTATTAGATGAGATAATATTTGTAAAGTGCTTAGCACAGCGCTTGGCACATGGCAGATATTCTATAAATGCTTATTTCCTTCCTTTCCTTTTTCCCCCACCCCATCCCGCCTCTCTACCTTCTCTCTCCACTCTGCACAGTCACTAATGAATCTTTATGAAATCACTGCTCAGATTCTGGGAAGGTCACTAACATGTTAATGAGGCCTGGTGAAGTTACTGGTCAGACTGCAGGGAGGGCACAAATATATGGTGGTGTAACTAGAGTGGAGTGAAAGGGGTTTTATCCCAGAGCATAAAATCTTGGAAGGTACTCAGTACTTGAATTACTTCTATAGCAAACAAATGAGTTTAGGATCAAGTTTACAGGAATAATTAGTTAAAATACAAGCAGAAAGATGATGTCCTTCTCCCCCAGGTATACTTCAGGTGAACCCCTCAAATGCTTTGTGCCTTCTCCCTACAATCCGCAATGGCCTTATAGTGTCCCACGGTTTTTGTTTTTCCCCACCCCAAACTGAATTGCTTTGGAGACAAAGCTATGCTAGCAGATCCTCAGGGAGGTGCCCTCCAACAAAGTCACTGCCCAAGCTCTGAAGATATGTCTTACTGGCCCTGGGAAGTCCCCTGGAAGGTTATTAATGATGGGTCTTAAAAAGTCACTTGATGAATAAGTCATTTCTGCCTCTGCTCAGATATTAAGCTTGTATGATGCTAGCCTATGGTCCAACTGGAGAGTGAGGTTGCTTATGATCTATGAATTGGAGATCAGGCATCTCAGTCCTATACCGGGTTGGCCAGGGCTGAAGACAAGTCCAGGCCATGTCCAGATTGACCAGTAAGTCAGAGCTGTGCTGAAAGCCTTCTTGCTTCAAGACTTCTAAGGACCAAATCCTAGTACTAGGTCCTTGTCACAGACTGTGAGAGCTGGTAGGAACACTAGAGACAAAGCTGTCCAACCTTCTCATTTCACAAAGGTTAGATCTGAAGTCTAGAGAGGGTAAGTGATTTGCCCAAGCCATTGTAAGTGACAAACTAGGATTTGAATTTGGGACTTCTGGATTAAAGTCCAATGGCTTTATTCCTCGGGTCATAGGCAGTTTGGGAGGTTACAATAACCCTGTCTAGGGGTAGGCAAGGTATCTTGGTGGTCTCCTGCAGGGACTACAACAAGGGGTCCCTTTTAGTGCTTTCCCTCACAATTATTTTCTATTTATCCTGTATATAGCTTGCTTTGTCTATATTTGTTTGCATATTGTCTCCCCCATTAGATTGTAAACTCCTTGAAGACAGGGACTGAATTTTGCTTCCTTTTTTGGATCCCTAACATTTAGCACAATGCTTAGTATATTCTGACAGAGTCCTGATCTGGTCAGAAAAACCTGAGTTCCAATACTGCCTTAGATGTATACCAAGTATACACCTTTCTTTGACTTAGTACAATGCCTGGTATATAGTAAGTGCTTAATAAATGCTTGGTGACCGATTGAATGATTCTGGGCAGTCACTTTACCTCTCTGAGCCTCAGTTCCCTCATCTTTAAAATGGCACCTACTTGGGGTTGCCGTGAGGATCAAATTAGATAATGTTACAAAGCACTTTGTAAATACTTCAAAGGGTAGCTAGGTGGCTGTGTAGTGGATAGACTGCCAGGTCTGGGGTCAGGAAGACTCATCTTCATGAGTTCCAGTCTGGTCTCAGATACTTCCTAGCTGTGTGATCCTAGGCAAGTCACTTAACCCTGTTTGCCTCAGTTTTCCTCCTCTGTAAAATAAGCTGGAGAAGGAAATGGCAAACTACTCCAGCATCTTAGCCAAGAAAACCCCAAATGGGGTCAAGAAGTGTCTGACAGGACTGAAACAGACTCAACCACACTTCAGAAATGTCAGCCATTATTGTTAGTGTCACAAGCATGCATATTTTGAATACTAGAAAATTCCATTTTGTGGCAATTAGGGATTTTGTGATAAAAATCTAGTTACAGTTAAAACTCCCCAGGTCAGGTGGGTTGGGAGAAGAGGGGCACGTGCTCATTTTCCAAACCTTGCCTAGGGCACACAAATACTTAGTCCTGCCCTGGGGTGGGAGTGGGAGAAATAGCTCAGAGTAGGTTCCGGCATTAGAAAATGACCTGGCCCTCCCTGCTCTCCCAGATCTTTCTAGACCATAGGCTTCTAAACTTTAAGTGTCACACATCTCTTTGGCAGTCTGGGAACACTTTTCAGAGTAAATATTTTTAAAATTCATAATTGGAGAAAATGCTTTCAGTTACAGGTTAGTGAAAATAAAGATAGAAATGTTTTCCCCATCCAAATTCACAGACCTCTTGAAATCTATCGACAAACTCCACGGGAATTCCGGGTTCCTACATTAGGAACCCCAGTTCCAGAGGGAATGAACACGAGTATTGGTAGAGAAAGTCCCAGGAAATTACAGAAAACATGTGAAAGGGGAGTAACCTGCCTAAAACAGTCAAGAGGTTGGATAATTATTTCCTAGTTGTACATTCCTTATTTTGCTGCTTCTGACAAATCGATCGATCAATTAATAAATATTCATTAAGGGCTGACTATGTTCCAGAGATTCTTCTAAACTCTGGGGACTAAAAAAAACAAAAAGCTAAAGATAATCCCTACCCTCAAAGAGTTTCCAATCTAACTGTTATTCTTTGCTGGGAATGAAAAAGAGGGCAGAACTACTCAACTTTTATCTTGCGTTCTTTCTTGTCTTATTTTCTTTACAAGGAGAATTATTTTTGAACTGGAAAACATAGATTAAAAATGGCATAAGTGAACTAAAGCCTACCATAAGTACAGATGGTAGGAAATTACTCCTACATGCCCTCAATAAGTTCACATTAGCTGTCCTACACAAGTTACATTCCAACACATCTAAAGAACTAGCAGATATTTTAACTTACCTGCTGTCAAGTGGCCTTCAAAAAATCCAGCTTAATGAAAGAGGTATCCACAGGACTAGAAAAAGGCAAATGTTATACCTATTTTGTTTGGGGGGTTTTTTGTAATTCTATATAGGACAGGCTCTAAGTAACCTAAAAACAAAATCCATTAAAAATCTGTTTTTAAAATTTCTATCCTTGAAAATATATTCTTCAAATTAATTTAAGCTTGAAGTTGACTCCAGAAAAACTCTGGAGTATAGTAATAAAGGTATGGTTTATGATCCTTAAGAAAAAGAAACAGGGATGAACCAACAAGGATTCATTAAGTACAGATTCTGCCAGACTAACCTCTTTTCCTTTACCGATTGAGTCACTGGACTGGTAAAATAGGACAGTGCCATAGGTGGAAGATACATAGATTTCAGTCAAGTCACTTGACAACATAACTCTCAATATCTTATGGACAGGATGGAGAGCTAAAGCTGGAGATTATCTAGTTAGATCCATTCAGATTTGATTGAATGACTAATTCTGAAGAAGTGTTGATATAACAAGGCAACTTGGAAGGTCTCTAGTGAAGGGTCCCAGTAACCTGTCTTTGTCCCTGCAATATTTCATCAAAGGTTCTAATAAACCACTGGCAATGATGCCATGTTTATCAGATGTTTGGATAACACAAAACTAGAATGCTGACATGACAAAGGCAGGATTCGGAAAGATCTTACTGTACTAAGCCAGTAAGTCAAATCAAAGAAATTAAACCACGGTAGGGATAGATACAGAATAAACCAATATCTTTAAAGTTGAACCAGTTCTGAAGGGGAGGGATGATACTAGATAATATCATATGAAAAAGGTTTGAAGGGTTTGGTGCATTTGTAATTTCAATATGTCAACACTGTGACTTGAACAAATAAACTAATTTGACCTTAAGTGACATTTCTAAGAGGCTAGATTGCAGAAGAAAAGTCATTTTCATTCCTCTCTACTCTACCCTGGTCAGACCACATCTAGAGTACTGTGTTCAGGAGAACAATCTATCTGATAACAACATGTAAAGATACACAATCATGAAAGCTGTAAGAATTCTGAACACAATGACCATCCATGATTGCGAGAACTAATGGTGAAACATTGTATCCATTACAGAGATGTGGTGGATTTGAGGTGAAAAATGAGACATAGCTATGTATATAAGTGTATATATACACAGATACATCTACATATATGTGTATCTATGTATTTATACAGTCAGTGGGGAATTTGTCATGTTTGATTATGCATATTTGTTACAAAGAATTTCTTTGTCTCTGTGTTTTTTCCCCATGGGGTGGGGTGGATATGAGATGGAGAGAAAATAGATTTTAATTTATTTAGGGAAAAGAGCACTTTCAAAATAGAGAAGGTAGGGGACTGCAGATGTGGAATGTTGCACGTCCTTTCAAAGGAAGTCACTAAATTGTTAGTGTTGCTTAAATATTTTATTTTGTTACATGAGCTCTTTCAAGAGGTAGAAGTAATCTGGAAATGTTTGCAATGTAAAAACTAAGCATGTTAATAAAACTTTTTATTTGAATTTTTAAAAGTAATATATTCAGTTCTGAGTGTCATATTCTGAGAAGAACACTGGGAGACCAGAAGATGGGATGGTGGTGGGGCTGATAAGATGGCTGGAGCCCATGTCTCATGGGAACCCCTTGAAGGAACTGGAGCTATTTGGCCCAGAAGGCAGAAGACTTGGGGAAGACAGGATGGTTATCTTCAAGTAATCAAAGGGTTGTTATATGGATGAGAGATCAAATGTGTTCTGCATGGCCCCAAAGGGAAGAACTAGGAGCCATGAGCTGAGATTGTAGAGGCAGAGATTTGGATTTGATGGTCAGAAAACAAAACAAAACAAAATCCAACCCCAAACCAATCTTCATAATAATTGGAACTTTCCAAAAATAAAATGGACTTCTTCAATAGGTAATGAGTTCTTTCCCAATGGAGGTCTTCAACTGAAGGCTAGTGACCCCTTGCCCAGGATATCCCACAGGGAATTCCTAGATGGATACAGCTGTGACTGGATTCTGAGATTCTGCTGTTCTGGGGCAATATCCCAACCCAGCAGTTGGTTACTACAGCTGAGTCTGTGAGTCACCTTGGTTCTTGGGTTTTATAGACAGTGGCTGATCCTTCAGGTCGACATTCTCCTCTTCTTCAAGGAAGGAGGGAGAAGGTACTCAGAAGGTAGCCTGGGGAAATGGAAAACAGGAGTTCTAAGACTCAGATCGGCCACTAACTGGCTTCGAGACTGGCTGTTTGGGTAAATAACTTCACTCCTCTAGCCTTCATCTTCATCATAGGCAGCCAGGTGGTACAATGAACCTGGAGTCTGGATGACTTAGGTTCATAATCCTGCCTCAAATCCTTCCCAGCCGTGTGATCCTAGACAAGTCATCTTCCTTCTCAGCCCCAGTTTCCTCAACTGTAAAACAGAAATAATAATACCTTACAAGGGTTGTTTTGAAGATCCAAAGAGAGAAGCTACTTGTAAAGGGCTTTGCAAACCTTAAACTATATAATCCTAGTGTTTACCTCCTCATCTGTAAAGTGAAGAGTCGACGAATTTAGCAAACATCTGCCTCCTCCCTTGAACCGGAGGAGAAAGATGTCTGCAGTGTTCAGAGAGCACTCTCAGTGCTGATTTTCCTGATGTTCCCTGTTTCCCCCTTTAGAATGGGAGCTCCTCAAAAATCAGAAAGTGATGTTTGCTTTTCTTTTTACCGCCAGCACATAGTACAATGTCGGACACATCATCCCAGGTGTTTAATAAATGCTTGTTGGTATGACTTGACGCAGCCCTTTGGTTGTTCCTCTCTAATACACTTGGCATAGAATCTTAGATTTACAACTGGAAGGAACTTCACAGGGCAACTAGTCTAACACGATCTTTTTACGGATGAGGAAACTGAAGCGATGTTAAATGATTGGCCAAAGGTCACATGAGTAATACAGGACAGAGTCAGAGATTTGAACCCAAATCTTTTGATCAGGGAGGCACCAGGGAGCAACAAGAGTAAATGAATGATGTGGAGTCAGAAAGCCTGCCCTAACTGCACCAAGGATCCCTTGTGACCTTACTTGGACAAGTCCCTTTGTTTCCCTGAACCTTAGATTTCCCATCTGTAAGATGATGAGATGGACTGCATGACACCCAAGATGTCTTTTTGCTCTAAATCTATGATCATGTGACTCAATCCAGCACCAGATTATGCAGCACTTTGGCTTGGCAAAACTCTTTCTAATGTGGCTTATTTAAGAAAAGTCTATGCCAAAGCTCTCTGTGCTTGTTATAGCTATTTCCTAGATAATAAGCTCCCTGAAGGTAAACAAACAGTCCTATCTTAACTTTCTCTCCTGGCCTGTCCCCTACACATAGAAGGTGCTTAATAAATGTTGATTTTGCCACATTCCTATTCTGGTAAAAGACAAAGAGTTTAAGTGACTTTCTTGCCCAGAGGGTAACAGTCTCTGCCTGGGCTCACCTCTTAGAATGGTTTCAGAGATCAAGGGAGAGGAAGAAGTACTTGGGAAAGTAGAAAGGGCTATTTTATTAGCCTGGCAGATGAGAATTAGAAAGGTGAAGACATTTGCCAAGATACACACACAGCAAGTCTGGGGTTGAGCTGGGACTGGGAAGGAGTCAGGTGTTCTGGCTTCCAGTCCATAGTGAAGACTCCCTTGCTTGGCAGGCTTAATGGTGGAACCTTTTGCCTAAACTGGTTGTGAAGAAAATTGTGTGTATACCTGGCACAGGGTGCTTCTGGGAAATCTGGATGGACTGGGGAACTTTTGCCCCAAATATTGCCCTCAGAGTAGCAATTAACTGTATGGTCTTAGGAACCTCCCTTAGCCTCTCTGGGCCTAAGCTAATTCATCTATGATTTGAAGAAATTGGCCCAGATGACCTCTAAGGTTCCTTCCATACTAAGACAGGCCTGTAGCCTCTAGGGCTCACCCCTCCTCAGAGATTCTCCCAAATCCTATGCTGAGTCTTAAGCAGAATTCCAGGGTTCCTTTATCTGAGAGAGAAGGCTCAAGGATTTACATTGGGAACCATTGGAGGACAGCAGTGGCCGCAAGACCAGAAGCCTGTGGTTCATTCTTATACCCTGGGAATCATGAGAGGACAAAATGCATCTTGTAAAGAAAAGACATGGATATGGCAAGGAAAGTAGAGAGGGGACACTGGATGGAGAGTCAGGAGACCTGGTTCTGCCACTAAGCGACAGGGTGGCTTGGAGGGAATCACCTCAGATCCCTGGGTCTCAGTTTTCTTGTCTGTAAAATGAAGACAAACATTCCCTTCCAGTTCTGAGGTCCTATGGTTTTAAAATCCTAAGAAGTCTATAGCTAGTGTCTTGAAATCCTAAGTGTATTCAAAGTGTTCCAAAAGTCTTAGAGCTTTTTAAATCTTAAAACTTTTAAAGTTAAAAAATTTTAAAAAGGCCTAAACTGCACTAAGATTGTTAGGACACCCCAAAAATATAAAGTTCTGTGATTCAAACACATCATGACTCAGAAATCCTAACTTCCTTTCTCTCCAAAAGGGGAGGAGGGTGAAAAAAAGAATCGAATGTGTGGTGCTTCTGAAAGAATGCTGGACTCGGGGGAGGGAGTCAGAGGACCTGTGTTCAAATCACATCTTTGCCAGCCCACCTATCTTGGGCAAGACACAAGCTCTCTAGCTTTCTGTAAAATGGGAGCTCTGGATTGGATGGGTCTGGGGTCCCTTCCAGCTCCAAATCTATGTCCTGTGAATTAAATGCAATAAGGTTGGGGAGGTGGGGTGAAGTCTGCTACAGGAAATCGTGCGTGTCACTGGGCCTCAGTTTACCGTTGTGTAAAAGGAGGGGGGATGGACCAGATGGCCAAGAGGAAGGTGCCGGGTACCTCGGGGCGCTCGCACGTCCCTCACCGGGCGATGCGGTGCCACCGGCTGCCAATAGAGGGCAGGAGCGCGCCGTTTCTCGGCCGCGAGGAGAGCGCAGAGGCTGAGCCGCGGATCGCGCTGCCCCGGACCAGCTCTGGGCAGCTGCGCTGGCCGCCTCGCGGATCCTGCCCGGGGGTCCTTCTTGCACACGCAGCGGCTGCCCCTGGCTTCCGAGCCCCGGCTTCCTCCCACGGGTGACCCTCGGGAGACGCGAACCACGCTGCGGGAGCGCGGAGTGGGGATTCCGGCCGCCTGTTTGGACCCTCTCCCCATCGCCTTGTCCCAAGGATCCCCAACCCTCCCGAAACAGCTCGTCGAGAGCTGGGCCTGGTTCTGTCGCCTTACTTGGCATCCGCGGTGCTGAGCACAGCCCGCCGCATAGTAGGCGCTTCCTAACATGACAATGAGCCAGGGGGCAATGTTGGTGAAAACTCTAGCTGATGCTTCCCAACGGCCAGGGCACTTGATGGGAGCGCCCGCCGCCTTGGGCCATACCTGGGCAGGTTGAGGAAAAGTCCAAGGACTTGTTTTTAATGAACACGTAAGGGCAGATTGTGTAGCTAGTGGATGTGTTGTGTGTGTGTGTGTGTGTGTGTGTGTGTGTGTGTGTGTGTGTGAGAGAGAGAGAGAGAGAGAGACAGATAGAGAGAGACAGACAGACAGACAGACAGAGAGAGAGCGCGCGCGAGAGAGAGATTGTTTCAATGTCCCTGTTTTGGGTCACTTTGTGCGGTACCAGAGCAAGCTGTGCTGGAGCCAGCCTGAACCGGCTGGAGCTGACAGTTAAATTTTCAATATAAGCATTTATACTTTGGACACCAGCAAATGTTACATATCAGGGCTTGATTTATTGTTTTGTAAGGGCTTCTTAAACGAGGAAACTCATGGAGAAAATGTTAATAACTTTGATGAAACTTAAAAGTGTGTTCTGCATACATTCTTCTGCCTCCCCAGTCAGTTGTAAAATATATACCAGCATATCCCTGGTCAGGGCATCCACTCAGTCTGTGTAGTTTTGCCCTGGTGTCTATCCTGGGCAGTGTTTATATATGTACGTGTGTACATACACATACATGTACATTGTGTGCATATATGTACAGACTAAAATAGGGTCATGATGGGATTCCTTATTTAAAGCTGCATAGGGTATTAGAGACCATGTAATAAGTCCAGCTCCTTTATTTTAGAGAGTCAGAAAGAACAAGTGAATTTCCCAAGGTCACCAAGGTGACTAACTAGTGGCACAGCCAGGAGCTGGATTTTACCCCTATAGCCCCTTCCTTTACCCCCCCCCCCCATACACACACCCATGAACACAGACGAAGAAAAACACAGAGCCAGTCTCCAATACCTCATTATAGTCCCAGTATAGACAAATGAACAATCCTGTATTGGTCTGGATGGGCCCTCCTTTGGCACAGCTGGCAGCTTTCCCCCCAGGTGTTTTCATGCATTTCTGTGCCCTACCCCACCCCCACTTCTGGGTTGACCTGCTACAATATGCACTTGCCTCCATGAACACTAGAACATCAGAGGAAATCTTTGGTAGAAGAATGAGAAGAATACTTTTTTCAAATTTGGACCTTTTTTAAAAAAAAAATGATAATATTGTTTAATTTGAGAAGGAAACAGGCAGGGATAGTATTACCTTCAGCACTTGCTTAGGAAAATGGCAACTTGGAAAGAATTTCCATACCACACCCACACCCCCCACTTTGTCCATGCACCGATGCTCATGGGCCTAGCAACATCCTTAGCCTGGATCCTCATCTGCAATAGAAGGACCCTTCCCGAGTGGGCTTCAGTGTGTGAATCTCACAGTCAGTCTCCCTGTGTGACGGGTCCTAGGAGGGAGGGAGCCAGTGGATAAACTCTTCTATCCTCCTGGCCAAGGTGAGGCCATGGCCTCTGGGGCCTCTGCGGCCGTGGGGCCCTGCTCCTAGGAGGAGCCCCCACCAGCTCAGGAACCCTTCCTTCACTGGCCACAGAATATTTGCATAAAATATCGCTTAGAGCAGTGAGGCTCGTATTACATAGGGGTTTGATGATAATCTTTGTTGAAATAATATTTAACACATGCTGCACTTTTAATTAAGTATCTGAATAATCTCAAATTAATACCAGAGCTTTAAAAATAAGTTTTCATTTTAGCTCACTGTAACATAATAGCAGAGTGCTGCCTGGCCCATTTTCCCCCTCTCCTTTGATTTAATTAAAAGCTCTTTTGTGTGTCTCTTGTCACTTCAGAAACGCACATAAAGAGCCCAGGCCCTGGACAGTTTATTTATCAGTTTGTCTAGTTTGGGTTGGCTTCCTGGATTGGGGGCTCTGTGATTAGGGCCACTTAATTGAAATCAACAAGACTGGAACTTGGCCTGGTCTAGCTCCCAGAGTGTGCACCTCTTTCCATCTTTCTCTAATAAGTCCCCTCCTCTCCTCCCCCTTGTGTTAGCACACATATCCATGGCCCATGCAAGAAGGCATGCACATACACACACAGACACATGCCTATGTGTGAATGCACAGTCACATGCACCAACCCATGTATGCACATGCATTCAGAGAGCCACCTATGCATGAACACACAGTAATACTCTTTATTATGTGATTTCTGGCCAAGGTCAATGTCGTTGTGCGTTAATATAGTGCATCTAAATCCCACCATCATGGCAAACTATTTTTTTAAAAAAAGGTTCTATTGTAAATGTAACAGTGACTATAAAAGCACCATGCAAACCTTAAGACATTCTATAAATGACAGCTTCGAGAACTCTGACTGCCCAGATTTCATTCATATCTTTACTGTTCTGAGGGCTGCTCCTCCTTATCCTCCCTGCCCCCCACTGGAACTTTCCTCATCCCTGGCGATTTAGGGCAGCCAATGAACAGTTTCAGGCTGTGGATGCTTGTATTGAAATATTTAGAGGTTTTCATCTTGAGAGCCAAAAACTGGATTGGGGTCAGTAGTTTTGCATCCTGTAGCCATCAGCCTGAGAAAGCAAAAAATAAGCAACTTCTCAGTTCAACCTCAGCTTCCAGAGCAAAGGCTGCTGGGAAAGTTGGGAAATCCTCCTGAGTCAGAGTGTTTCAGGGTCGTTTGTTTTCTGTGGAGGCATCACATGCAGCCCTGACAAATCCCCCCTTAGTTTTTTTTTCTTTCATTCTATTTCCTATTTTTAATTGAAAAGCCTCTATCCTAGTCTGTGGTGATATCCTTGCTGCCCCTGAGGAAACAATGGACCCCAGGGCAGGGAACTTGTAGGAATCCCCAAACCAAGGGAGAATTTAGGCCCCCCACCCTGGACTTTGGGGAAAATGAAGCCCAGCCCTCCTGACCTGGAGCTAATTGATTGATCTCCTTGACCTTGAAAATTGGGGTGAGAGGGAATAGGGGGCAGCTGGGTGTGGCAGGTGCCCCGTAGGGGAAGCCTGCTAAATTATCTGTTTGACCTGGGGCCCATCGTTTAAGTGGTCAGGCCTCAGTTTTCTCAGCTGTAAAATGAGAGAGATTGGACTATGTCTCCAAGGCCCCTTCTCAAAAGGGTTAGGGTTCAGTTTTATGATTCTGTGACCCTTCTGCCTCTCAGATTCCCTTCCCCATCCATCAAATTGGGGGGGAAAAAGACCAGGCTATCCATGAGCCAGACCCACAGCCTTGCCTTCCTCACCCTCCACTCCCCCTCCCACCCTCCTTTGACAAATTAATGACTGAGGCTGAGGTGCTGTTATCTTAGAGGACAGCTGTTCTCCCAGTGAGATACACATTTCCCTTGAAGCCAGACAGGGCCTCAGTAATATCGAGTCACTAGCCCCTAGTTGGCCCTGGGGAGGGAAGGGGTGGGCGGGGGGGGGGGAGAGGGGGGAGAGAGACAGAGAGAGAGAAAGAAAGAGAGAGACAGAGAGAGAGACAGAGAGAGAGTGAGAGAGAGACAGAGAGACAGAGAAAAAGAGAGACAGAGAGAGACAGAGACAGAGAGAGAGAGAGGGACAGAGAGAGAGAGAGAGACAGAGACAGAGAGAGACAGAGACAGAGAGAGACAGACAGAGACAGAGAGTGAGAGAGACAGAGAGAGAGACAGAGACAGAGAGAGAGAGAGAGGGACAGAGAGAGAGAGAGACAGAGAGAGAGAGAGAGAGTGTGTGTGGGTGTGTGTGTGTATCTTATAAACATCACTGAGACTATTCATCCACTGAGCTTTGTGAACTTCTTTATGAAGTCATCACAAGAGCTGGGAACAGATACACACACATATACAGTCAGGCCACACTATAACAAGGTCTTTCGGTGGATAGAAGACTGAATCTGAAGGCAAGATTTGCATTCAAATCCCTCAAATACTAGCTGTGTGACCCTGGGCAAGTCACTTGACACCCCCCACACCTCTCCAGGCCTTAATTTCCTTATTTGTAAAATGAGGTGGTTGGACTTAAAGATTTAAAACATTCATCCCAATCATAAATCTATCATCTTTATATTTATTCAGGTTCTTTACTAACTAAGCCTTAGGGAGCAGGAAGCCAAGAAGACCCATCGTAATCTTTTTGTACTCTGATCTGGTCAAATCACATTTGGAGTGTCAGAGGCAGTTCTGGGTGCTATATGTGAGGAAGGATGTTGCCAAAATGGAAACACTCCAAGAGAAGGAACTAGGATGGAAGAGGTGAGCAGAGACCATCTCTTATAAGGACGATGAAAGGACATAGGGGTGTTCATTCTAGAGAAGGGGGAAGGAGGAGAAAGATGTGACCATCTCTTCAAATATTTGACAGGCTGGCATGTAGTAGAGGGATCAGACTTATCTGCTTGATCCCATATACAACATGCTTTCCTTACAGACTCTCTGAGGTAGATAGCACAAGTATTTGTATCCGTTTTACAATGGAGGAAATTGAGGCCAAGGAAGACAGTAATTTGCCTGTGGTCATACAGCTAGTGAGTGTAAGAGCCAAAATTCAAGTTGTTGGGAAAAAGGTAGACTTAGTCTTAATATTATCCAAAAAAATGCCTATCAGGGCATCAAAGATGAGCGGGCTGCTTCCATAGGTAATAAGTTCCTCTTCATTAGAGGTCTTCCTATGGGTTTTTGACAACCATTTGTTGAGGGTTCTAGAAGGAGATTCTACTTTACTTGTGAATTCTGAGGTTCTAATACTGAGATGTTTAGATATTTATAAATAAACCTGTTTGAGAAACCGGTTGTGGAATGAGGGGCGTCATGGTGCGACTCACAGGGATGAGGGCAGTCAGTCATCCTCAGTGAGGCCAGGGGCTTGGAATACATTGACTTTTGTGAATAACATTCTATCCTAACCCTTTTTTGGGGAATGTTTCCAAGCTGTCTGTTCCTGGTGTTCTGGCCTTCCTCAGAGTCTGGTGACCTGATGGCACCTTTTCTGCTGCCGGGGGACTGCGTTGGGCCTCAGGGAACAATTTCTACATGTCCCTTCTCTGCATATGCACCCTCCTCAGGCATCCCTCAGAAGATATTTTGGTACCTGAACCCCTGGTTTGCTGGTTTGCTTGGAATTTTTTCTCAAAGGAGAGGGTAGCAATTGGGGTTTTTAAAAATTACAGTTAATTAAAGGTTATAATTAAATTGACTTGACTTCTGGTGAGTTGAAATTCTTGTGTATCTGCTACTCCAAGAACACTGACTAGCTTCTCCTCCTTCTTTAAAGAGGTGAGAGGCTAGGGGTGTGGAATATTGCCTACATCCTCAGACATGGTTGCTAGATTGGAAAGTTTTACTGAGAACTTCTTTTTAATTTCTTTTTCATTCTTTGATTCTTTTATTTATTTGTTTTATTCTCTTACATTCTTTTAATTTTGTTTTATTCTTTATTGTTTGTTACAAGAAATGGTTCTCTGCATGGAGCGTAAATAAAATAAACAAATAAAATAAATATAATATAATGTAATAAACTAAAAATAAAAAAAATTAAAACAAAGATGATGTGGTAACAAATAAGTATCAATAGAGTAAAATTTAAAGGGAGGATATTGCGCTAGAGGAAATAAACAGTTTAGGTAAAACAAAGTCCCTGCATCCTTGGCCTCTGGTGCAGAGTTGAAAACGCAGATCAATATATTATCTGCTAAGTGCATTAGAGAATTACAGAATAACAGCATTATGTGATGTCCCAGGAGGGAAAGGTGGTTCTCAACTCAAAGGGATGGGGGAGAGGAGGGATATGGGCAGGCTTCCTGGAGGAGGTGGCGTTTTCATTGCATTTTTAAAGGATGACGTCGCTATAGCCCTTTAACGTTTTCATTGTTCATTATTTCTTTTGTGTCTCACAACAACCCTGTGAGATAGGCTATCATTCCCATTTTATAGGAAGCTAAACCAGAGAAATGTAAGTGACTTGCCCAACTTACATAGCTAGTGTCAGGATTTGACAGGGTATTCCTGAATCCAGTCTATTCATTGGGTGGCGCTGCAACAATCAGAAACCTGAGGAGGACATTCCAGGCAGAGGGAACAGTGTGAGTAAAGGTAAGGAGGTGGGAAATTGCAAGAAGTGTTTAAGATACAGAACTTTTAGTTTGGCTGGAACATACTGTAGGCGGTGCAATAAGGTTGTGGAAAACATCAGTTTTTATTCTCTTATTCTCATGGTGTCACAAAGAGCATCCTGGCTTAGCCTGAAGTGGAATCTAGCCACTAAGTCATAGACTTCAGAGCTGGAGCAGCAGCTACATGTTCAGCATAGACCTACCTGTATGGGGCCACACTTGGATACATTATTCTCCCACATTGGACTACTTGCTGTGTGAGGTCAGGGACTGTTTTTTTCTGTTTCTCGTCCCCATTGCCTGGCATACAGTCAGTGCTTAATAAATGCTTTTTGACTGACAATTCTGACAAGTCAGCCTCTTTTTCACTGAAGACTTCTTTGTGAGGAGGAACACCCTGCCTCTGGGCTTAGCCTTTTTTATGCTCAGAGAGCTCTAATCATCTGGAGGGCTTTCCAAATAGCTGAAATCTGCCTCTCTCCAATAATCCCTCTTTCACATGACAGCCCTTTAAATATTTGAGGATAGCTATCACATCCCCCCTCCCAGTCTTGTTTTCCAGGATAAATATCTCCACTTCTTTCTATTGATCCTCCCAAAGCATGAGCCCAAGGCATTTCACCAACCTTCCCAAGAAATCAGTCCCAAAGCAGACTTCACCCTCCCCCACTCAAAAAAACAAAAACAAAACCCCAAACAAGTCACTCTTAAGATTTGGACTCATCAGGATGGAGTACAGCAACATTATTCCCTGTCTTTTGCAGCAGTAGGTATGAGTCTTAATGCTTATGACTGAATGACCTTTTGGGATGCACCATAAATGGCTGTGGACTTGTATGAAGCTTGTGGTTCACTAAGTTTTTCAGATCCTTGTCAGATGGAATGCTATTCAGCTGGGCTTCTCCTCCCTTGTATTTGTGAGGCTGATTTTTCAGTATTCAAGAGTGAATAATAGTGAAAAGCTATTATCAATTATCACATATTATCAATAATCAATAATCCACAGTCATTAAGCATTTACTCTGTGCCAAGAAAAACAATGTCCAATCTCAAGGAATTTATATTATTAAAATTCATCATAATAGATTCAGCCCACCTTCATAACCTAGCAAAGTCTAGAGGCAGGAAGGCTTGAGTTCAAATGCAGCCTCTCGTTTCTTAGCTGTGTAACCCTGGGCAAGTCATTTATCTGCCTCAGTCTCTGCATCTGTAAGATAGGGATGATAATGGCACTTACCTCCCAGGATTGCTGTGAAGATAAGATAATATTTGTAAAGTGTAGATCCTAAAGTACTATATAAATGATAGCTGGTATTATATTATCCCCACAAGGAAGCTGAAGTTGTGAAGGGTTAAGTGACTTGCCCAAGGTCACATAGCCAAAATGGTGGGAACCAAAACTCAGTTCCAGAACTGGCCATTCCAAGGCTAGAAATGAAGGGGGTTGGTTGAGCTGGATGACTCCTAAGATTCCTTCCAACTCTAAACTCTCTTTTCCTATGAGGCTCTTGTGTGATTCTACTGTTTAGAATACTATTACTGTTTAGAGCCAAATGGTTGGAATTCACAGCCGCCTACCAGGTGTTTTCACAAAAGGCTCCTCTGATCCCCTCCCACAACTGGCCTGGATACCTTCCAGGCCAGAGATTGGAACCTTGAAAGGCAAAGAAGTACTAAGAGGGGAGGGGGGAGGCCAAGCAGGTACCCCCTCCTTGTCCTTGTCCCCTGAGGGCTTTGGAAGGGGCTTATCTTGAAGACTTTCTTTGGGGCAAAGGGGAGGATGGTTAGAGCTAGGGTAAAAAATAAGGTGAAAATACCTCTACCTTCATTCCTCATGTGGATGGCAGTTAAGATCCCTAACCCGGACTCAAACTGCATCTAAGCATCTGATTCAGATCTTTGGGGAGAATCAGTTCCATACCTTCTCCTGTACCCCAGCCTGAGATCTGGGACTGTTTGGGTGGATAGTTTGGGAGAAGCCTACTTTCTCTAGGACTTCCAAAACTTAAAACCTGCTCAGAGGACTGAAGAGAAAATCCAGTATAGGACTACATCTGTCTTTCCTCCTTATATCTTCTCCTTTGAGTTATGACTGGGATAAGACAACGGGGACTTTAACCCAGGATATTGAATTTAGGAGTCACTTAAATCAGAAGACAAAGCTTGGAGTCTTATCTAATAGAATCTAACATCTGATTAATAAGAAAAATTAGTTAAAATAGGAAGCTACCAGGTAGATGGGACAGCTAGATAGGACAGTAGCTAGAGCACCTGGCCTGGAGACTGGAAGACCCAAGTTCAAATGCAGACTCAGACATTTTCTAGCTGTGTGACCCTGAGCATGTCATTTCACCCTGCTTGCCTCAGTTTCCTCATTTGGAAAATGAGTTGGAGAAGGCAATGACAAATTGCTCCAGTATCTCTGCCAAGTAAACCTCAAATGAGATCAGGAAGAGTCAGTCATGACTGAAAACAAGTAAACAACAGCAATCAGACAGACAGATGAACTCTTTCCCATCTCATATTGTCCCCCACCCCCAAAAAAATCCCACATCAAGGTACCCAAGTGTCCTGTTTCTTTATCTCCACTGCCTATTCCCCTATCACAGTAGATTATATCCTGACTCTCCCATCAGCTGAGGGAATGCTTTATTCCCTAACACAAAATGTCCTACTTACCACTCTTTCTTGGATCAAAAAATCCAAGAATAATCTAAGAACTTAAACTTGGAATTGATTCCTGAAATAGACTCCTGGCCATGCAGTCATTCCTATCCTGATCATAGATTGAAACTTAAACTCCAAGGGAGATGAGAAAGTGACAGCCCCCTCAGTTACAGATTTGGCTATTAAAGCCAGGAAGGTTACTACAACCTCAATCCCCTCATAAACACTGGAGAAAGGGCTTGATTGACATCTGCCCAGATGCAGGGAGGGGAAAGTATATATTATTCGTTCTGGGTGGGGGTGAGGAGAGATGAGGGGCAGAATACCACATCCCTGACTTCCCTCCCAAAGTCCCCATTTCCCATCGCCTGAGCTCTACGGTTTATCTTTTGGCTTGGGAACAGGAATTGAAAGAAGAGAGAAAGAAGAGGCTTTTTAAAAAACTCATTTAAAGGCAGTTCCAGTCTTCTGTGAAAATAGCCCTGATTGTCCATGGCTCTTTAAGGGAACAAGGTTAAGTGTGTCTGTGTCAGAAAAGGGGGACTAGGTGGGGAAATATCACCAACTACCCTGTAATTATTCCCCACTGCAATGTCTAGGGTAGAGGTGGGTGTGGGGGCAAGAAGTGTAGATGATTTGGAAACTGAGGAAGGGTTAATTTTGGAACTGTAGGGGAAGAGAGAGTGTGGGAGAGAACCCAGGGCCTGGAATAGGAGATCTGTCTTTTAATCTCCCAATCTTTTTAGGTCTCGGGGTCTCAGTTTCTTCATCTGTCAAGTGGGAATAATAAATCCTTCACTACTACTCTCACAAGGTTTTTGGGAGGAACCCAGTGAGACAATGGATGTGACAAGGCTTTGGACGTTGTAAAAGGGCCATTCCCAGGTGAGATAAAGGAACCTTATTATTTTCTCTGCTAAGTAAGGCTCCTTATCCCTGCCATCGACATAGTCACTGGCTCTAAATTTCTCCCAACTTCCTAAACATTAAGATGGCTCACATGAGGTTCTATGGAATCTTATCTATAGGAAATAGAATGAACTGGTTAGTGAGGAAAGTTGCCTCTGGCAGAAAGATAAATCATCATTGCAGTATCATATAGGAGAGTTATAGGCTGAGAGCCACAGGACCTAAGAGACCTCAGTACCATAGATTTAGACCTTTGATCTTTAAACCCAACCAATGAGCAACAGAGGGAAAAGGCAACGTGATAACCGGGGGATCTGTAAACTTATTTTTTAAAAAATATTTTGGCAACTATGTTTTAATATAATTGGGGTTTTTGTGATCCTACATACTTTATTTTATACATTTAAAAACCTTATTCTGAGAAGGGGTTCACAGGCTTCACTAGAGTGACAATTAAATAATTGTCTCTAATCCAAAAAGGTCAGGACTCCTGGTCTTGTCCAGCCTAGACTTTTACTGATGAGAAACCTGGGGTATGGAAAAATAAGGTCACTTGCCCCACGAGTATACTGATCTTTTCTTTTCCCTCACCCCCATTAGGGAAACTGAGGCACAGAAAGATAAAGTGACAAATAGGGAGTACAGGGCGGTTAGGATTGGAAGCTTTGTTTTCTAACTCCAAGTCTAGGCGTGAGATGGATAGAGCACTATCCTGGAGCTGGGAAGACCGAGTTAGAATGCTGCCTCAAATACTTCCCAGTTGTGTGACCGTGGGTAATCACTTAACTTCTGGCTGCCTCAGTCTCCTCATCTGCCAAATGAGGGTGGTAATTGCATCTGCTCGTTGCTATGAGGTTCAGATGAGATAATATTTGTAAAGTGTCTGGCACATAGTAAGCATTATATAAATATTAGCTACTACTATTGAATGAGACAATATTTGTACCTGGAACATAGTAAATGCTGCATACATGTTAGCGGCCATTATCATTATAACAGAACTATGGTTTTTACGTATGGGGAACTGGCAGATTACAGGAGGAGAGACCTGTCCTTCGCTTCTGTGTTTGTCTGATTTAAATCCCAACAAGGGTGTGAGGAGGCATTTCCATCTTATTTTGCTGTTGTTCAGTCATTTCAGTTGTACCTAACTCTTCATGACCCCATTGGGGGTTTTCTTGGCAAAGATACTAGAGTGGTTTGCCATTTCCTTCTCCAGCTCATTTTACAGATGAAGAAACTGAGGCAAGCTGGGTTAAGTGACTTGCCCAGGGTCACACAGCTAGGAAGTGTCTGAGGTAGCATTTGAACAGGTCATCCTGACTCCAGACCTGGCCCTTTCTATCTCTTCAGTTTACAAAAGACTTGACAACTTCTGACTTACACAGTCCATGGCGACATTGGGATGGGCTACACCGAGCCATCCACACTCTCTTACCCTCCTTTTTTGCCAGCAGTACACATCTGTGAGGCCAAGGGTGACCAAGGTCTGGGGTCATGATTAGGAATTAGTCTATGGCTAAACTGAGGGGACCCAACTGGACTATGTATGACTGAGGTCCCAGTTCAATCTGTGACAGAGGAAGAAAAGGAAGCTAAATGATGCCAGTCATGCCTGACATGAGTCAGTTAATGATCAATACTGTTCTAATCACTGGGATACAAAGAAGACAAAAACAATCCCTACCTCAAGGAGCTCACATTTTCATGGGAAAGACAATGATCATAGAGTCTGCTTAGGATCTAGAAGGAACTACAAAGACTTTCTGGTCCCCATTCTCCTCTTCCCCATTTTACATATGAGGAAACCAAGGCCAGGAGAAGCTAAAGTCACACTAAGCCAAGATTTTAACTAGAGTCCTCTGGATTCTTTTCAAATGAACCACATTGTCTCTGTGAAATGTCACTGTGCTCTAACCACTGAACATAAAGGTAAAAGTAGCCAGTGGGCTAGTTAGTTAGTTCAAGATTCTGTACATGGTCGATGCTCAGGAAAAATTCCTGCCTAATAGTTGACCACCATGCTGGTTTTTTGTCCCTTTACATGAATGCTAGAACTCAAAGGAATGAAGAGACAGGATAAAGTTACATTACCCCTACCTCCTAGAGTTGGCTCAAGAGATAATAACAGTTTGTAAATGCTTCGTAGGCTCTCTAAGTATACGTCTGTAAAATGGGGTCAGTAATATTTGTACTCCCTCCCTCTCAGGGCTGCTTTGCAAAACCCCAAAGCCTTCTAGAAATGTGAATTATTACTTTGATTCATTTTGGAGAGGCAACCCTCCTTGAAGACAGGGTGCTTCCCTAGAGAAATCTTCTCCGGAATGTTTTTTCCCAGATCTTTCCACTTTATCTGCTTGACCAGTTGGTTCCTGTCTGGGTCAGGCTCTGGCTGGGACCTTCTGCCTCAGGGCTGCCTGAAGGAGGTTTGGTTGAGATGTTATCCCCATCCCTCCCAGCTCTTTGTATCTCCTTAACAGGCATAGACTAGCACCCTCCACCTGCCTATGCCTCTCTCTCCTTTGTAAATAACCTGGAGATCTTACATACACATGAACATGTTACAGACTTCAGTCCCCTGGCTTCAAGAAAGGTCTGAGTTAAAATGTTGACATTACCATTAACGTCAACCCAACTGCCTTCTGGGAAATCCGGTGACTTCTCAGTGCCACTAGGAGTCAGGGCCTGACATATTAGGACCAGTAAAGGGAGAAACATTTTGTTATTCACTTTCCAAAAGTTCCATTTCCTTCACTCTCTGTTTGGCTGCAAGGTCCTGTAGATTGCCCCATAATAAGATTAATTCCCAGAGTAACCTGAAACCACCGCCAGCCTGGACTCTATTGGGTTCCTAGACCTAGGGGAATTATCTTTTGGTGGGATCACAAATTATAGAAAAGTCAACTCTTCCTGCCTCCTCTGGGAGTTGGGCTCTGAAAGGTCTCTAATGGGTACTGGATTGGGTTCCAGAAAGGTTTGGTGATGGTGATAAAGATGATGGGGATAATGTACAGTTGTCCAGCCCTGAGCATTGCACAGAACAGGTAGGTAGCCATTCAGTAAAGATCTATTGATTCATTACTGACCACAGTGACGGCGACAATGAGGGGAAGCAATAGTTAAGAAGGAGGGCAGTCAGGAGCTCTGTGTTTTGATCAAATGACTGTTACTGGCTGGGTGACCCCTGGGCAAATCACAACTTTCCTAGGTCTCATAAAATGACTACTAAGTGTGTGAGAAAATCACTCGTCTCCAGGCCTCAGTTTCCTCATCTGTAAAATAAAAAGGATTAGACTCAATGACTTTTAAAATCAATTTTCCTCCTCTAGGATATTAGGTGGTGAAGTGTCCAGAGTTCTGGACCAAGAGCCAAGAAGTCGCAAGTTCAAATCTTGCCTAACAAGCTGCTTGAATTCTCCTTCGCCTAAATTTTCTGGATTATAATGACACCTACCTACCATGTTTGTTGGAAGGATCACATGAGGTAGTATAAAAATGTTCTTAAAGCACTTTGTAAGGGCTATTATAGTCATTACTGTAGTTCCAGGCTCTTCAATCCCCTCAAAATGCAGTTCAAAGATCTCCTTCCAAATGAAGCCTTTTCCCTTCCACCCCAACAACTCCGGTCTCCATCCCTAACTCCCATGTATTGATTTGTAAGTTCCTTTGTATCCACTTGCATATGTACATACTGTCTTACTTCTCCAATGTTAGCTCCTTGAGAGCAGAGATGGTTTCATTTCTTGTTTTTGTACCCCCTAAGCCTAGAACAGGGACTACCACATAACAGGCAATTAATAAATACTTGTTGATTGATTGATTGATGCAAATGCCTAGAGTCGATGACCTTGGAGGTCCTCCCTTCCCTCTCTTACGATTTCTCAGGTGCCGTCTGGTTCCCATATCTTAGAGAGGTAGCTAAGTAAGGACGGTGAGTAGAAGGATGATCAGAGGTTCCTACAAAGCACCCATGTGTCTAGCCAAGATTAATATAAAATACAGACAAGTTTCTGGGCAGGTAACCTTGGGCTTGCCCTGGAAGCCTTGTCCAGGTATGGGGACAGTGTACCTGTGGAGTTCATCAGGTAAAGGATAGAGAAGAGGCGAATGGGAGCTTATTCAAGTGGAGTCAAGTCAATCTGAGGGCTGGAGGGGAAAAGTCATTCCTCATTTGGAAGACTGGGAGCCTGGGACCTACAAATAGTAATTCCATGACAGTGAGCTAGACCATGGAAGAAGGCTGATGGCCAAGGGGAGAGAGCATCATTAGTCTTTGTTCATCCCAGTTTGTCCTCAGCTCCTCCCTACCTCCTTTGCTCTCCTCCCTGCCACTTCCTGGTCCCCCTTCAGACCTCTCCCTCCCCACCACCACCCCACTGTGTGTATACCAACCTTCTAGAGCTGCCTCCCACTCTTTTTACCACTCAGATCTGCCCTTCCCTACTGTGTCCCAGGCTCCAAAATTATCACTCCTTCCGCATCAGAATGGTGGTGTCTCTAGTATAGAAGTCCTCGGCTAGGTGTTACAAAGCAAAATGATTAAACTAACCTTATAGGTAGGTGTGAATGACTCCTTTTGTCAACCCAAATGAATCTAACTGGGAGGATTCCAGCCATGAGATTACAAATGAAGGAAAGAATTTTAGTCATTTGGGGGAATTTTCATTGGTCCGAGGAAATTCCCCTTGCTTCTTAAATCACTTTTCTCCCAAGGGAGGGGAAAGAAGAGTCTTTGTGGCCCTTCATCCCCCTTTCTATCTTTCCATCTAGAACCTGCAGTGGGAGGTGGGGGTGGAGTGAGATTGGGGACCACCAAGGAAGAGGTGGTCTTTCTGTGGGGATCCTATGACTCAGCCATTCACAAAGGCCAAAGGACCCCGTCTGACCCTCTTGCTAAAGGGATGGGGGGTGGGGAAGCAGCCTGGACACTCACACTCCCCTCTGGAAAGATGCTAGCCTAGATTGGATTTGGTGCTAAGGGAGGGGTCCTGCCTCTGGGAAGTGAAAGGGGCTCCCCAGTACTGAGGACATAGAGAGGAGCAGTGAGATATGAAAGAGAATATTAGACTTGGAGTCAGAAGAAAGCCAGGATCAAATGCCACCCCACTATCTCTGTGACCCTGGGTCAAGTCACTTAATCTCTAGGAGCCTCAGTTCCCTTAGCTGTAAAATGAGAATAACAACAGCCCCTACCCCCCCTGGATTGTGGTGAGAATCCAATGAGGTAATGTATGTGAAAGCACAAACTTTAAAGTGATAGAAATTATTCCTATACTTACTCAAGCCACACTTTACTACTATTATTTTACTTTTTTAATGCCTGGGAGTTCCCTGGTAAGAAAACTTTCCCTATCAATGTAGATTGTGTCCTGTTTTGATGCTTAGTCTCAGTGTTATGGGATACTATATGAAGTTAGATGACTTGTCCAGAATGACACAGCCAGTAAGTGATAAAGGTAAGAGGAGTTTAAGTCTTCTTGACTCTCCCTTTGGCTCTCTAACCATGATGCCACAAGGTCTCTCATTATTATTAATTATTACAAATAGTTTCAATAAACGGTTATGGGGTCAAAGGAGAAATCCAGACCAAAGTGCTCTGGGGAAATTAGAGGTGAAAACACTTTTTGCTGGAAGGATCTTGAGAGGCTCCATACAGGAAGGGCATCTGGGATGGGCTTTGAAGGAAAGATCTCAACAGTTAGAGATGAAGGGGGAATACAATCGAGCATGGAGAAGGTGGGATGACGAGCAAATTCACAAAGGCTGAACAGAGCAAAAGAAAAGATGCAAAATCACAGTTCAATTTGGCTAGAACAGAGAGTAGGTGAAAGGGGCGGATGGGAAATAAGACCAGAGAGATAGGTAAGAACTGGAAATGCTAGGTTAAGGAGTTTGCATTTTATCTTAGAGGCAGCAGAAAGATTCCAGTGGTTTTTTGGAGTAGAAGAATTACTTGGTCAGCCTTATACTTTAGGAGGATTATGCAGGAGATATTCGAAAGATGGGGCTGGAAAGGGAAAAGCTTAGACACTGTGGAAGAAACTGAGGCTAACTCTCACTTTGCAGATGATGAAAAGAGCGTTCACAGTCTTGCCCAAGGTCACATAGCAAGCAAATAATAGTCAAGCAGAGTCTGTAACCCAGGTCTTCAGGCTTGAAGGTCTGTCTTCCTTTCCCGACTGATGTCTCCTCTGCGGACATATGTCTGACAAAGGAGAAATCTCATCAAGTGCTAAGCCATGCCCAATTCAGGAAGTTAATATCCTATAGCAGTTTCTGCTCAGGGACTTCAAGAGGAAACCCCTTCGGGGACTTATCAGTGAAGAGGCCCCTTGTGAGGTATGTTGGAGAAGTGGGACTAGAAACGCACCCTTTCCCTGAGTTAGGCAGGAGATCAGAAGCACTGTCCCGAAGGCTATAAGCTTCCACTGTTTGATGGAAACCCATCCTTATTAATATCTCCAGTTCAGAGACATATAACAGTAAGGGACCCTAGAAGTCATCTATTGAAACTTTCTCACTTTACAGATGAAGAAACTGTGGCCCAGGGAGGGTGCGAGCGCCTTACATTACACAGGTAGATTTTGTAAGGGGAGAGACCGGATTGCGGATTCTCTGACTTCAGAATCAGAAAGGTCTCTTGGCTGTACCAAGATTTACTTCAGAGGCAGTGGGATAGAGAAGGGGGTTTGGAGTCACAAGTCCTCAAGGCTAATTCTAAGTCTTGGAAGTTAATACCTCTATTTCCCATGAACTTATCCGGAGAGAGACCCCAGCACCCCTCCGACCTCAACGGAGCAAACCTTGCCTGCGATGGAAATCTCAGGGCTTGGGGGTCATAAAGCGACATTAGAGATCCTCTGGTTCAACCCCTTCATTTAACAGAAGAGATTCCCAAGCCCGGAAATTGGCTGTCACTTGCCCAAGGTCACACAGGTGATCGCCAGCCCGCACCCCCACCCAGTTCTGGGTCCCTAGATCCTAGGGCTCTTTCCACCCGGTCGGCCTGGGCAGCCGCCGCCCCCGCCCCACTACCCCGGTGCCCCGGTGCCCCGCACGCACTTGCTCATTCCCCGCGCGTCCCCGGCCCTGGGCGCCACCTGCAAGCCTTTGGGGGCGGGGGGCGGGGAGAGGGCGCCGGGCAGAGGATGGGCGAGCTTTGTTTCCCCTCCCCGGCTGCGCGGCCTGCGGAGGGAAGCGGCTTTCCTCTTTGGCCTCCCTTTCTTTGCCCTTTTCACAGAGTAAATACAGCTGAGCTCCCCGCGGCCGGCTCGCGTGCCAGGAGAATGCAGCCCCCAGCCCTAGCCCCCCGCCCCCGCCCCGCCCCCGCGGGCAGCTGCGGGCCGGGAGCGCCAGGGGCTGCCTGGCACCCCTGGGCCAGGCCAGGCCGGCTCCGGCCCGGCCTGAAGGCTGAACCCTCCCTCCTACCACGAGGGACTGGAGAGGATGGGAGGTGGCCATGCGCCCCCAGGGAAGTGGGGGCTGAGGTCAGCCTCGCCTGGGTTAGGTCGGGTACAGCTCCCCGACCTGGGACATCTGTGGTCTGCAGACTTGAGGGGTAGACGGCAGAAATCTGAAGTTCAGTGGTGGGGATGGGGTGGGAGATCAACAGGCCCTTCGAGGCTGAGCACTGGTCTGGGGGCCAGGCTGAGAGATTTGGATCAAGGAGGAGGGAAGGGGGGCTGGCGGCCCAAGGCTGGGTCTTGGGGACTGAAGCCGGGCCAGGGAAGGTAGGAGCTGGAGGCCAAAGCAGGCGCAGCGACTAGGAGGCACTGACTGCCGACCGGCCTGGCCGGACTTAGGGATCAGGGGCCAGAGAATTAACCCCGGGGAGCTGGGTCCGGGCGACACCAGCTCTGGGCAGACTGAAAGCTGGGGAAAGAAGCCGGTGGGCGACTGGGGGAACTCCCCTCCCCTTTTCATCAGATCCCCTACCCTTCCCCTCTTAATGCAGCCCTTCTAGTCGCCTTCCCTCCCCTCTTCAGTCTCCCCCCTCCCCCCCAGGTTCAAACAAACATCCTGGCGGCCCGGAGGAGGAGGGCTTGGCCGAGCCTTTGTCATGGAGATGCTTGGTTATCTGGGCCCGGCAGATTGTAATCTGACAGGTCATTTGCATACCGCCAGCTGACTGAGGGGCTAGGGGGACGCCGGGGCTTTGCTGCCAAATCCCCTGTCAGTCAGGAAAGGAGGCGAGGGATGTCCTAGAGCTTGGCCCCTGTTACTGCTTTATTTTACTAGCTCTAGGAATCCTTGTGGTGTTGTGGAACGGGAGTCTGGAGCTCCACATAGAGCTTTGGCCCTGCCTTATAAACTCACTGGGGGATCGCCGCTGAGGCAAAGTCATTTCCCATCCCTAGGCCTCAGTTTCCTCATCTGTAAAATTCAGGAATTGGACCTGATGATCCCTAAGATCCGTTTCAACTCTTTAGCTCTAAAAGCCATCTGACACATCCCTCCCCCCCTACACACACCCCCCTCTCCCCACTTTCCCAGTTCAGCCAGGCTCTGGACACCATCTGGGCAACATCCTTTCCCCCCAAAACTACACTGAAGGATGTAGGGAATTTTATCTCTGAGTCTGAGGCCTCCCATTTCTTTGATGGTGTCCTTTTCCCTCTTAAAAAAAAATTCAGAAGGTGAGGAGTCAGATAAACTCCTTTGCACTGAGGTGTCAATGACAGATAAAACTGGCTGTTTGACTCTCCTAAGAGTTGATAATCTTAACTGGGGCAAGAGAGATGAGGCATCTGTGGTGGGATTTCAGGCAGAAGGGAGCAGTTGGCTGGAGGCATCTGGGAAACTAGGAGAATTTTGTGATCTATTTAGGAGATTGAGAGATCAGCTCTCTCTTGGGAATCAGTGATAGAAGAATTATAGAACGATAGTTTGCATTAGTGTTTAGGGTTGCCAAAGGGTCTGACATACCAAGTAGGCTCCTCCCCCAAGCTAAGGATGGAATTTATACAGGGCCCTTTGAGGAAAATGACAATGTCATCCACCTAGCTGATGTCCTTCTGGGCAGGGAGGAATGTAAATGCTTTGGGAGGGGGAAGGCTGACCAAAATTCTAATCAGGATGGCCTACATCCCGGTGAGAACCCCTCCCTTTCTGGAATAAAGTAGCCAGATCTCTTGATGTAATGGTCTTTCTAGCATCCTGTTCCTAACCAGCATAACTGGGTCATTTGACCTCTATGTAGCTTCGGTCCTGGTCTCAACTTTGAAGTTGAGTTTTGAAATTTAAAGACAAAAAAGAAACCCTTGACAGCTAGCTCAGCATTGTCAGCCCTTGGGCCTTCTCTGACCCTGTCCTTGGCTCTAGAAATTGAGTTTAAGCTTTACTCCCTGCAGCCCCTCCCTCAGCCTGCTATCCCAATTTTAGTAGCAGGGTCCTGTCTAGTCCATCCTGCCTCATGTCCAAGTCTTTATTCTTTATCCCCTCGAGCCTAGGATTTCGCTCTACTCCTCTCCACTCACCAATCCTGCTAGAGATTTGGGTACTGCCCCTATGTCTAGGTGCTTATGATCCTCAGTGTCTCACACCATCTGCCCACCTGGATAGAGGTCTACTTCTGGATGGAGTGTGCTTCTTGGACTGCATGTCCTTTGACCAAACCCCTACCCAGTCTTTGTACGTCTGACCGATCTCTAAATTCCAGCCACCTCCAGTTACTCATCTTCAATCTGTTTTGGTCTGTTTCTAGCAAAGCCTTGGTTATGACATTTGGCACTACAGGAACAAGAACGTTTGAATAGATAAGTGGAATACACCAGATAATTAGGACCTAGAAATAATGACACCAACTCAGTCTTGGGAAAACCACAAAATACATATCACTGAAGGAGACTACCTATTTTTAAGTTATATGTTTTTAATGAACAGAAATCTACTTTCTCTCCTTCCCACCTTTACCCCACTGGAAAAAGAAAAAAAAAATTCTGGTAACAAATATGCAGTCAAACAACAAATTCTCTCTTTGCTTTGTCCATAAAAAATGCATATCTCATTCTGTGCTCTGAGTCCATCACTTTTCTGTCAGGAGGTGGGTCATCATGGGGTCCTCTGGAATTAAGGTTAGTCATTGTTTTTTAATATTGATGTTAGATAGTGCAAATTATTCTGGTTCAGCTTACTTCACTGTTGGTTAGTTCATACAAATCTTTCCTTGTCATTTTAAATACTTCTCACACCACAGTAATATTTCACCACATACATACACCACAATTTGTTCAGCCATTCCCCAATGACTGAACATTTCCTTAGTTTTCAGTTCTTAGTCATCACACATACACACAAAATATTTGTTGTACTTTTTCTTCTTCTTTTATCTTTTTGCAATAAAGTTTTAATTGTGGTATAGTTGAATGGAAGCTAATTCTTTTTAAAAATTTTTTTTCAATAAATGAAAATCTACGTCTTTCCCCAAACCCACCTCACCATGACAAAACAAGATAAACAAGACCACTGCTATACAAATGTATAATTGAGCAAAACAAACTGCCACATTGACCATACTAAAAAAAAAAAATCTCGGTCAATCCTCTGAGTTCATCACCTTTCTATCTGGAGTTGAGTAGCATGTTTCTTCATGAGTTTTTCTTTTAAGCCCTTCTTCCAGATCTACCCTCTTCAGTTAGAATTAGTTTTGCTTAAAACTTAACCCTTCTTTAATCTACTGTTTATTCCCCCCTTTCCCTTCTCTCCTTTCTCTCCTGTTTCCCTGTTAAGTGAAACATATTTCTACACCCCGTTCTTTCCGTGTATTTTCTTCTTTGACCAGTTCAAGGATCTCTCACTCTTCCTACCACTTTATCCTTGTTGGTATAAAGTTTTACTTGAAAATTCTAACTATGTAACTTTCCCCATCCTCGCTTTTCCATCCCCCCAATGCTACGCCTTCCAGTCTTCCTTTAAGATCATCAGTATCTAATAGAACCATTCCCAAGTCCTTCATCTAGTTCAGCTTCATCTATGATGCCTTGATGATGATAGGGTTCTAAGGATACACATATATCATCTCCCCATATTAGAATGTAGATAGTTTACCTTTGTTTAGTCCCTTATGATTGCTTTCTCATTTCTACCTTTTTATGTTTCTCTTGATTCCTGTGTTTTTATTTCAAAGTTTCTTTGCTGCTCTGGTTTTCCCATCTGAAATTCTTAGGAGTGCTTCGTTTCATTAAAGATCCAATCTTCCCTCTCCCATAGCCTTATACTTATATTTTGCTGAGTAAATTACTCATAGTTGTTAGTCTATATATTTTACCTTCTAGGATGGTGTATTCCAAGCTCTCTGCTCCTTTTTAGTGGTGGCTGCTAAATTGTATATGATCCTGACTATTGTTCCTTGGTACTTGAATTCTTTCAGGAAGACTTCCTCTTCTGAAAAAAAACTTGAAATCACTTCAAATGAAAATGATTTTAGATTAATGACTTTTACTCTATACTGCAATAAGCTCCAAATGGCTCTGGGGCCCAAATAGAAATATGATTTCAGGGGTAATTGTGAACCAACTGAAGGTTAGAGATGGTTATGTAAGATAAAATAGTGTATTTCAATGACATAAAAGTAAAATTCTTTGACATCAACAAAATCAATAGAGCTAAGATAAGAGAAAATGTTCAGTAGGAAAAGCTTTGAATCAATTAATTACCTTTGATATTAGTGATATCCAAGATGTAAAGCGAATTGGCACAAAAATCCAGGCCGTTACTTGAGAGATAAATGGTCAAAGGAAATGAACAATTCCCCAAAAGATACATACAAACTATCAATGAGCACATAAAAATGCCCCAAATTACTAATAATGAAAGAAATGCTTATTAAAATAATTCTGAAAGTTTACTCACATGCATCAAATTGACAATGATGACAAAAGAAATTGGCACGTTGGTTGGGTGTGGAAAGCAAACATACTAATTCAGTGTTAATGGAGCTCTGCATTAATCCAACCTTTCTTGGGGAGGGGCTGGGAATTGAAAAGTAAACGGTTCCCATCCTTTGTCTCAGACATCCCACTGTTGGGCATATGCTTTAAAGAGGTCAGACAGAAAGAATGTTCTCATATATACCAAAATATTTGTAGCAGCACATTCTTGTGATAGCAAAAAATTGGAAACAAAGTGGATGCCTAGCTAAACATATTGTGGTGCATGAATATAATGGTGTATTACTACAGCATGAGAAATGATGAATAAGAATAATTTAAAGAAACATGGGATGATTTGTATAAGCAGAATCAGGAAAGTAATATACTGTAATAATAAGCAATATTAAAAAGCTTAGGCCAATTTCAGTGATTAATCTCCATCACAGGGAACAGGCAATAGTAACAACCGTCTATTCAGTAGAGCGGGAAAGGATCTAGAGGAATAGGATTTTGTATAGGCTCTCCTTTTATTGTGAGGTTTTGCTTAACTTTTAAGAAATTATTGACTCTTACCACTCAATTCTGTTTTTTCCAACATCTTACCTTGGAGGTGGCAGCAGTAGGAGCTCCTGAAGCTTCACCATGCCACCCAAGGACAATAAGAAGAAAGATGTTGCCAAGTTGGGACAAAGATCCTGTGAACAAGTCTAGGGGCAAAGCTAAGAAGAAGTGGTCCTTATTATTAAGGAAGGATTCAATGGGTAGAGACATAAGTAAATGACTGTGTAATTTAAAAAAAAGGAATCAGTATTTTTTTTTTAAAGAAAGGATATTTGACCCTCTCCAAAGAAGTTCTACATAGGAAATTGAGGCACAGGTGGAAAATGACTCATATGAGGTCACACAGCAGGGCAAGGTTTTTTTAATCTCTTCTTCTAAACCCAAGTGGAAGATAAAAATGGTAATGAAAAGGTTTGTGGATGGATATTTGCTTCTATAATACATGGGAAACCCAGGAAAGATCTGAATCTAAGCCAGGGTAGCTCAGGTCCTCTTTTCTTTCTATTTTCCATCTCTCTGATAAATCACACTCAATCTTTGTTTTGCTGCCTGAAGAACGAAAAGACTTCCAAAATAAATCTGGGTCTTATTTGGCTGAATTTAACCAGGTAAGATGTGGGGAGGAGAGGTTCTCTCTGACCACACCTGAGAGGTCAAGTATGGGACTAGCACAGTGGAAGTAGAAAACTCTCCCTGGGTATCAAGTTCAAGGGTTTAATAGGTTTTAAGACTGGAAGCCTCCTCAACCTATCTACTATTCCTTCTCCCTTTCACAATCGAACTCTTTAATAAGGCTGTCGATATTCATTGTTCATCTCCTACTAATTTCTCAGTCTCTTGTAATCTGGCTTCTAATGTCATACTCAACTGAAATTTCTCTCTCCAAGGTTACCACTGATCTTTTAATGGCTAAATTCAATGGTCTTTGCTCAGTCCTCCTCTCTGCAGCATTTGACACTATTGATCACTCCCTCTTTGTAGACTCAGTCTCCTCCCTGGTTTTCATGACACTGCTTTTTCCTGATTTATCTTCTGTTTGGCCAATCGTTCTTTTTCCTTTGCTAGATCGTTATCTGGGACCCTCATCCTATGTGTAGGTATGTGCCAGGGCTTTGTCCTTTTCTGTCGATGTTTTCTTTCTTGGCGATCTCATCAACTTCCATGATGAGTTCATTATCTCCATGTAGATAATTCCCAATCTATATGTCTAGCCCTTGTCTTTATCCTGAATTGTAGTCCTACATCAGGTGGTTTTTGGACTCCTGCTAGTTGGACTCCCCATCACACACAAGAGGAATCCATGGCTTCTGTACAAGCTCAGCCCACTTGTCACTTCTTACAAGTTAGATATCCCCAGTTGCTAGTACTTAGAAATCACCTTGTATCTAGTTTGTGTATAGCCCGTATTTAATTTTCTGTGTACATGATTTCCTACAAAAATTTTTACCTTTGTATCCCCCAAAGTCTAACCTGGTGCTTGGTCCACAGTAAGTACTTACTGAATGTATAAAGTTCCTACTATGTGCCAGGGAACATGCTAAGTGCTAGGGATACAAAAAGAGGCAAAAGACAATCCTTGCCCTCAAGGAACTTACAATTCAGTGGAATAAATTCATTAATCTAGGCATAGCATTTCAGAATTGCCTAGGATCTCGAAGTCATCTAGTTTACCATTTATAGCTGTTGTGCCCTCTTTGACCTTTCTATCAACTGGTCAATTAGCCTTTTATTAACATCAGGAAGGGAAAACACACTATCTTCTGAGGCTTCTCATTCCACTTTAGGAAAGTTATAATTATTAAGGGTTTTTTTGTGTGTATATTAAGCCTAAATCTGGTTTTCTGCTCCTGGTTCTACCCTTAGTGCCATGGAGAAGAAGCCTCTTTAAACTCAATTCATTTCCACAAGGACTTATTAAGTACCTACTGTGTTCCAGGTTTGGTTCTAGGTGCTGGAGAAGAAGAAACAAAACCAGATGAAGAAAAGGTCCCTGCCCTCAAGGAGCGCACAGTCTTACAAACCACCAAGAAGTCCTTAGGATACTAAATGAGTCCTCTCTAAATCTTTACTTTTCGAATCCTCTTCTCTTCAATCCTTCTTCATGTACAAGGTTTTATCACTTGGTCACACTTCTAAACACACACACACACACACACACACACACATTTTACATTTACATTTCATTTTACAAATGAAGGACCAGGCCTCCAGTAGTTAAATTACTTCCCCAAAATTAACAAGAAGTGATTAGCAGTCAGGCCTGGAACTCACACCCTTTAACTCCAAATTTTGTGTTATTTTCCATTACAACGTTTTGCCTGTCATTCGTCTCATTCCAATTCATCTGATTCCATTCTATTCCATTGCAATTAATTCCAGTAAACCAATCCATTCTGTCTTATGCTATCTCATCCATCCCATTCAACTCGATCCAAAAGTCTTCACTAAGCACCAAATCTCACTTTTAATACTAAACTTAATTTCTACCCCCTACCCTAACTCTAAGCCCTAACCTTAGTTTCGACCCCCAACCAATCTAGCCCAATACCTCTACCACATTATCCTAACCCTTTGCCCCTGCTCCAAATCTAACTCCAAATTCTTAATTCTAACTCTCCCCAAATGACCCCCAAGTCCAGGGATTTCCCTGTGTCCTTTGGACAACTAGGAAGCGGTGTTGACAAGTCCTTAAGCTAGGTCAGGCATATTAGCTAGAATGATCATATTTCCTTAATTCCAAGGAATCCAAGAAAAGTGATGGAGCTATCTTGACTACTCGGTCAATCCCTTCATGCCACTACTTCTACTTTCTAAATTTTAGACACAAGGCTACAACTTGACAAAATAAAATGCAAATATTCTCGTTTTCATGAATGTGCATTCTACTGCAGTACAATATTAGATTCATCACTTAGTTCTACCCACTGTCCTGGTATTCAAAGTCAGAATATTCAAGGCAAGTCAACACAGAAATCATACATGGCCAGATAGTGTAATAACAGGTCATGTGGACTATTTGTGCCCAATCTGTGGTAGAGCCTTCCAAGCTACTGTTGGTATGATCAGCCAAAGCCAGACACACTGTATTTTTAGCTCAATATCTTGATATCATTTTGCTCCTCTTTGAACACAACAAGAAACAACATGGCCAGATAGTGTAGAAATAGGGCTACTTGACTGGTAAACTGATGGAATAGCATACAAAGTACTTATCAGTCTCTCAGCCTATGTTTATGGACAAGAGATCTGGGCTGGATAATAACAGATTTGGAAGTGGTTAAATGATCAGACCCAGAGAGTGGTTAGAGAACCATTGTTAGCCTAGAAAGAGGCTTCCAGTGGCCCGCCCCACCACTGCCCTATCTGTGCTAGACTCAGTGCTATTTACTATTTTATCCATGACTTGGATGAAAGCACAAACGGTACATTTATCAAATTTGTAGCTAACACAAAGCTAGGAGGAACAGCTACCACACTGGATGAGAAGAACCAGGATCTAAATAGATTTCAACAGGATAAAACTGGTCATGCTAAGTCAAAAGCTAGGAAACTTACTGGAGATAGATGGTAACTCCTATGCATGGGTTTTTAAAAATCAATTGTATAGGAAAAAATAAAATGCAATTGAAGATGACAAAAATCAATTGTACATGTAAAGGGTGGAGAAGCATTGCTAAATAAGAATTTTTGTGAAAAAATTTGGAGTGCAAGTTTTAGGAAAGACATTGACAAACTCATTCAAATTTTGCCTCTAGTACATGCTGTCTATATCAAGCTAGGCAAGACTCTTACCCCCTGGGTATCCCTAGGCAACTAACTAAGACTATAACTTGAAGCAAAGATGCTAACTGATTGATAAAGGGTATTTTCCCATCTGGCAATCCCCTAGCATTTCAGTGAAATCATTTCCCTATCATGAACTAGAGTATATCTAGAGAGAGTGTGTCCAGGATGATGAAAGGGATAGAGACCATGACAAATGAGGATCAATTGCAGGAACCAGAGAGCATTTCACCTGGAGAAGAGCAGTGAAGTACCAAAGGCTGCCATATGGATGAGATTATTCTGCTTGGCCCCAGAGGGCAAAACGAGGAAAAACCAGTCAAAATTACAAGAGGCAAATTTTGGCTGCATATGAGAAAAATGTCCTAATGATCACCACTATTTGCAAGTGAAATGGGTTTCCTTGGGAGGTAATGAGTTCCCCAAAACTAGAAGTCACCCTTTGTTGGGAATGTTTGGTCAGGAAAGTCTGAGGTCAAATCCAGCCTCAGATACTTACTAGCTATGTGACTCTGGGCAAGACACTTTATCTTGTTTCCCTCAGTTTCCTCACCTGTAAAATGAGCTAGAGAAGGAAATGGCAAATCACTCCAGTGTCTTTGCTAAGAAAACCCCATGGACAAAAAGTTTAAGGGGTTACGTAGAGTCAGATACAACTGGACTGTGAAACAACAGTAAGAACAATGGACTAGAGCTCTGCAATAGTTTTTAATTCTAAGGCAGTGCAATTTGTGATTCATTACTGGTGCACCTTTCTAAACACTAGATATGTATCTGAAGGCATGTGCAAATTAAGGTTTTGTAAATCAAATCATACCTTAAATGCAATGAAGGAATTGGCTATTCCAAAGAACCTTACTCTAAATTCCTTAGGAAAGAAAAAAAATCACACACCCTTAGTGTCCTTGGTACCAAGATGGCTTTTCTTAGATTGGGTTGGCTTAAATTGGAGACCATGTCCCATTTTTTTTAAAACCACATGCAGTCAGTTCCTAATTCTCTTTATTCAAGTCCACAGAGAATGATCTCAAATGATCTTAAGTGAAAGAAAAGGTTTAAATCATTGATACTTGACTTTAGGATACTCTCCCCTAGCATCATCCTTTCTTGCTCTTTACTGGGCAGAAGACATCCCTGGACAGTTGAGAGATGATTCTCATTGCATCCACGGGATTAAAAGATATTGATAGACTGGGAGGGGGGCAGTGAGGATGGCGGGGAAGATGGTCTGCAATTACACTGTCTTCCCTTCTTCCTTCTCATCTTTTCCTTACCCTTTTCTCCTTTTTCCTCACCTCCCTCTCCTCTCCCCTTCACTTTTCCATTTCCTACCTATTCTCTAGAGCAGGCGTTTCCAACCTAGGTTACCCATATCCCCAAAGGCAGGGGAGGGAGTATGACAAATTTGTCAAGAGATTCTGGGAATATTGGGAACTGACATTATCCTATCGAATTTAATCTCTTTGCTTTATTTCTTATGTGCATATGCAGAGTCAAATCAATCATTCATTTCTTTTCAGACTGAGTAAGGTGCACAGGAAGTTTTGCTGAAAACCAAAGGGTACAAAGAATTTTTGGAAAAGGTTAGAAATACCTTCTCTAGGCCCTCCCTACTGCCACCTTTAAAGTCCCTTCTCTTCCTCTAAGACTCAGGTCAGGCCGTACCTTCTGTATAAAATCTTTCCTGATTCCCCCCAATTCCTAGTATGCCTGGTATTTAACTACTTTGTGTGAGCATGCACATAGATATGTATAAATATATACATATATGCACATATGCATGCACAAACTTCATGATGTATGTATATTTTTACATGTGCTTTTTCTCCATTGGAATGCAAGTTCATTGTGAATCAGGATTGTTTAATCCTTTGTCCTTATATCCACCGTACCTACCACACAGTAGATGCTTAATAAATATTTGACTGATGTATTGATTCCTAGTGCCTCCTCTCTTTTCTGTGCTAATGCTTAGTGTTTGTTTCTGACCTAGAGATGCTAAGTGAACCTTATGCTTCACCCTGCCCTGCTTCTGTGGCATGAGGTTCCACTGACCGGTCATCCCGAGCCATTGACTATAGGGCGGATCCCCTGTTCAGACTGGTTCTTCCACCAGATCCATCTAGACTCCCATTGGAAAGCAGTCTAGGAAACTTTCCCTACATCCCTGTGTGTTTAGACGGGAAGCTGGAGTCCTGGGTGGGCCTGGGTCCACAGCATCCTCCCTTTCATTCCTCTTTGCCTCTAGGGAAAAAGGCTCTGTACTAGCAATACACTAGCAAAACAGTCCACTCTTCAACATTACCACCAACATCTTGTGCTTGGGTAAGCCATCTTCCCATTCTGAGCTTCCATTTTCTTAGCTTTAAAATGAGAAGATTCTACTTAACAATCTCTAAAGGAACTTGGACCTTTCCTTCCTCCTGCCTAGCTATGATTTTTATAATACTGTAAGATAGCCCTCAATCAGAGAGGAAAAGTGAGCAGGGAAAGCTGCCAGTCTATCCCAGGCTGGCCCTGATAACTTCCCAATGGCCCAGCTCTGACTCTACACCCAAGTGCTGGTGAGTCTACGAGGCCTTATCTAATCTTGCCCTGACCTTTTGCTTGGGGGAAGCCTTTATTACCTGGATCAGGTTACCCTAGCAAGGCTAGTTAGCTGGGGCTGGGCCAAGGCTGGGGGAGGGGTCTCTGTGTGCCATGGCAGGCAAGCAGGCAGGCATGTCCAGATCACCCTGGAGATAAAAAGCAGTTGGTGTTTTCTGGGTCAGTTCATCCAAACTCTCCAGCCCAGGGAGCTGGCACCCTAGCCTCCCAGGGACCTCGTTGCTCTTGGGAGAATATGGCAACTGGGAGCCTGCTCTGTTTGTAGCCATATATTGCACAAGCATACACACAGACACACACACACACACACACACACACACACACACTTACAACCCACCACTACCAATGTACACAGCTCTGAGTTAGGTTGGGATCCATTGTCCTGGGGGCTGCCTGATGCCCCCTGGGCCCCTTAACCCCTCAGGCTGGATGGAGAAGCTGCTGAAACACCCAGGCTGCTGGCTCAGACCGGGTAGGACTGGTGAGGAGAGGTCTGAATCCTTGGAAACTTGCTCTCAGCTAGCCACGGAGGAGCCCTTTCTCCCCGCCCCCTCCCCCACCCAAGACCAACCCAACCCATGTCCCTGGGCTGTCCTGAGGGGGGATTTCTTGCTGCCTGGAATGCCAAGAGTTGTTCTGGCAGTTAAGCTCCAAGGAAGTCAAGAGAAGGATTTAGATCATAGAATGTCAGAGCTGGAAGAAACCTCGGGGGTCATCTGGTCCTGATCTCCTCATTTGGATGATGTTGTTCAGTCGTTTTCAGTCATGTCTGACTCTCTGTGACCCCATCTGGGGTTTTCTTAGCAGAGATACTGCAGTGATTTGCAATTTCCTTCCCCAACTCATTTTATAGATGAGGAAACTGAGGCAAATAAGGTAAAGTGACTTGCCCAGGATCACATAGCTACTAAGTGGATTTAAACTTAGGAAGATGAGTTTTCTTGACTCCAGGCCCAGCATTCTATCTACTGTGCCATCATATTTCTCTATCATAGAATATATATATTCTATATATTCCTATACTTTCATTGATTTAGTGGATCATCTTGTATCCCTAATTAGGTTATAAGCAGCTCCCCATAGAGTAGTCAAGAACAGGACTGAACAAGCCCTGGGCAATTCTGTTTACCATCTCCCTTTCTGTGAAATTCAGTTTCCTTTTCTATCAAATGGGGTTGATAAGATGTATACTACCCATGGACCCTATACAAGTGACTAAACGTTCGTGAGCTTCACATATATAACCTATATCAAGTTGCTTGTTGTTTTAAGGAGGGGGGAGGGAGAAAAATCTGGAACTCAAAAATTTTTTGAAATGAATGTTAACAATTATCTTTACACGTAATTGGAAAAAATAAAATACCATTTTAAAAGGAGATTACAAATTCTTGGTTTATCTTTAAAGATCTTTTATGAGCCTTTATTTAACCATTCATTCATCTATCTATTCATCCATTAATTTATCTGTTTATTCATTCATTCACTTTTTAATTTGTTTATTCATTCATTTATTAAAGACTGGGTCTCTATCCCTCTAAGGCTAAAAGTATAGGAGCTACACTTGGCTCATTCTCATTCTGGTTAGCCCAGGAGCTCTAATTTGTTCTGTTTCCAACCCAGGCTACTTTGCCCTTTCTTAGACAACCTGGTGACTCCCCCACCCCACTTCCAGGGGTTCATCTATTAATGTCAAACTTAGTGTGAACCCACTTAGCCCACTGCAGCTCAAAGCTCCTGAACTCAAGATCCACCAGGCTCAACCACTTCTGGCAGCTGACATTACAAGCTGGAGCCAGCCCCACCCTGATCCCGGTATTCCTTCATTTTTAAAGTTAAAAGATTGAATTAAATCAAGGATTCATAGATTTCAGAGAGCCCATGATCTAGAATGTGAAAAAAATATATATCATCTTTGCTTTCACTAACCTCTAGCTGAAACTTAGCATTTCCATTATTTTAAAATGTTATTCTGACAAGAGATCCATAGACTTCACAAGACTGTAAAAAATGTCCATCACACACACACACACACACACACACACACACACACACACACACGCTTAGGAACCTATGGGCTAGATGGTCTGAGGTTCTTTCCACTTTGAGACCCATGATCCCTTATTTCCTGGCTATGGTCTGAGTCTTAATTTGCTCATCTGCAGAATGGGGGCTAATCATACCTGTATTACTTATCTCACGGAGAGGTTGTAAGGTTCCAATGATATATGGAAAACACTTTGAAAACTTTGAAATTATTTATTTATACACATACACACATAGACACACACATACTTACATATGTTCCTACGTCAGTTACACATCTTACATCTTCCCTCCATTAAGGACTTTTATTTTAATATACAAGAAAAGGAGGTAGGGGTTAGGGGAGCATTTTTTCCCCAATTGGTGAATGGAGCTTTTTTGTGTGTGTGTTTTTTGGGGGTTGGATTTTTTTCTTTTGGTGCCAATTATAACAATTCTTTCTATGCAACTTTGGAAAATTTGTCCCTTACTTTGAAGTTCCCACTTCAACATCCTGCCCTGGGCAGTGAGTTCCATAGGCCAGGCAGCTCCTGGACTTCTGCCCCCACCCCCTGCAAGCATTGTGACTCACTCCCCCAGTAGTCATCAGGAGGCCAGATGGAGGGGCCACAGGCTGAAACTGACCCCGCCCCCCCACACCCTGGAGCTGTCCCTGCACGTCACATACCCAGTGAGTCAATCCTTCCCTTGTAGGGAGGGCCACATCTGCAGCCAGAGAGGGAGGTCAGCAGTCCCTGCCTTCATGCCCAACAAAAGAACAAAGAGATGGCTTGCTGAGATGCTGCTAGAGAGTTCACATCCCATACAGGAACCATGGGTGTCCAGCTTGGAGAGGAAAAGACTCAGGGGAAACATGAGACCTGAGTTCAAGTAGTTTAATAGCTTCTCTGAAAGAGGGCATCAAGTCATTCTGGTTGGCTTCAGAGGACAAAGAGACAAACATTAGGAAAACCTTCCTCACAATTAATGCCATCCAAAAATGAAATAGCCTGTCTCTGAAGGGAAGGTCCCCTTCAGGGCAGAACTACAAGAAAAAATCAATGGACCCTTGCCAGGTATCTCATAGAGGATTCGAAGTCAGGCATGGAAGGAATGAGCTAGACTAGGTGACTGTACTTCTATGACAACCTGCTCATCTTTCTGGAGGAAAGAAACAGAGGGCAAGAGATAACACAAAAAGTCAACTTCCCCAGGATTTGGGCACATGAAGACTGAGAGACCAGCTTTGGTGGCTCTGTAGGAAGAAAAATAGCTTCTGCCATGACCCACAGAGATGCCAAGGAAGTCTGGGGCTGTGGTAGGGACGGTCTGGTCCAGGGATGCTCTGGAGCCAGCTCTTACTGGGAGAGCAGACGGTTAAATGTCCATGTGAACACCTCGGAAGTTTGAAAAACACCATAATGCAGGGTTGGTTGTGGTTTTGTCCAGACTTAAAAAAGTCTTATGCTTTCAGAGACCTGGTTGCTGAATGTGAAGAAAGAAAAGAAAAAAGAAGGAAAGAAGGAGGCAAGGAAGAAAGGGAGAGGGAAGGAAAGAAGAAAGGAAGGAGATAACAGAGGAAAGAAAGAAGGAAGAAAAAAAGGAAGGAAGGGGAAAAAGAGTAAAGGAGAAAAGATGGAAGGAAGGAAGGAATCAGATAAGGGGAAAGAGGAAAGGAGGAAGGAAGAAAGAAAAGAAAGAGGAAAGAAAGAAGAAGATAAGGAGGAAAGGAGAAGAAAGGAAGGAGAAAAGGGAGAAAAGAAAGGAAGGAAGGAAAGAAAGAAGGAAAGGAAGAAGAAAGGAAGGAGAAGGAAAGGAAGAATTTATTAAGTGTTTACCGTGTACTGAGCACAAGCTAGGTGCTTTACAAGTATCCTCACAACTCTGGGAGGTAGAAGCTATCACCTTCCTCATTTTACAGTTGAGAAAACTGAGATAAGTAGGGATTAAGTGACTTGCCCAGGGTCAGACAGTTAATCAGCATCCAAGGCCTGGTTTGCACTCAGGTCTTCCTGATTCCAGGTGCCATACTATATCTACTGTGCCACATAGATGCCCATGGTCATAGGGGTTTTCTCCAGGATGGTTACATCTTGGTGATTGTTTCATCAGAGCTTTTCTCCTTAGACACACAAATAAAGTCAATAGATGACTCTCTAATGCCTAAAATTAGAGTCAAGAGTCTCCTCTATAGCTCCCATTTGATTATTTATGCACTAGGAGGTATTGATTTACCATCCACTTGAGGACTGTACTCACCACGGCAGACACTGAGTAAGCCCAGCAGGGACCAGCTGGCATTACCAGACTGCTCCTTCCTGTTCTCTTTTCCTATCCAACTAAGAGCTGAAGACATTGTTGCAAAAAATCATAGCTAGTCAGGAGGAAGGAAGGGTCCAAGGTCCCTTAGAGACTGTTAAGTAGAATCTTCTCATTTGAGGCTCAGAATGGGGAGATGACTTGCCCAAGGTAATACAAGATTTTAGCAACACAGCAGAAGATAAAACGGGGGATTTTTTCTTACTCCCTGTACAGAGCTCTTGTTCCCTGGTGACAAAGAGGGAAGGGAAATAGAGAGGGAGGCGAGGTTGTGCTCCTGGTCCCATGCTCATGTGATGATCAAGTCAGTGATGATCCCTATCCCTCAATTCCTCCTCTTCCTAAGAGGCAGCACTAGCATTTTTTTTCAAGGGGTTTATGGATTTCTAGACTTGTCTGATCAGAAATCAGGTCCCCTACCCACTGACAAATTCCATTTCCTTGTTAACTTTGCCATATTTCAGTAAGTCCTAATCATATGACCTTGGATTAATGAAGTTGACTCCCCAAGATAGTAGACAAACATGCTCGGATGCCATACACAGTGTTTACTCAGCATAAAATGGATCAGCAAATAAATTGTATATCATAACAAGAAAACAAAGTATAATAAACATCTAGCTACCAATCAACTGAGAATCTACCTCTCTCTCTTTGACTCCTAGAAACAATACAGGAACTTCTTCAAATCCAGGGGTTCTAGAGAATGCATAGCTTGAGATGTTCCCTCTGAGCCTGCTCTCTGTGATCATTGCATTAATCAAATGATTAATTTCCCAGCCCAGCACAGGTCATAGTTAGAAGAATACACAGGCCCTTGATCTCATCAGTGTTGAGAACTCCCAGTATGGGGTCCTTCTGCCACCAATGATTAACAATCCTTCTATAACTTCTAGAAGAGCTGGGGAGAGGGGGAGGACAAGGAGCTGAGAGGTGATCTGCTCAGGGTGACACAGTTAATTTATGTCAGAAACAAGACATGGACTCCAAGGTTGGCTCTCAATCCACTAAACTATTCATAGAACGCTGTGTTTTCATAGTGTGCATTCAATGCTCTCTACAAGATAAAAGCTTTCAGTACTCAATGATCCCCCATTTTACAGATGAAGAAATGAGGCTTTTTCTTTTAGTCCTGGGAGAATTAAGGACAAAGAATGTAGAAATCTATAATATCAGATCCATGAGGGTGAAATCCCCGAGGAGGAAGGAAACTCAAGAAACTGTGAGTCCAGCCCCCTGTCTTCATATCATGCCTCTGACCAAACAGGATAGCTTTGGCAGTTTAAAGTCTTCACTTCTAAAGTGTGTTTGGGTTCCTTCCTAGGCCCTAACATGTCAGGTATCTTGTTACTAGAGGGGTCAGAATCATATTTGTCTCTCTTGAGTCTCTACAGGGTATCATCCAGCTTTCCTTACTGTTCCTTCTCCACAGAGTGCCTTCACTGGTTTTGGTAGTTCCCCTGAGAATGTTTTTCTCTCTAAAGCAAAGTACCCCTGACTCCCCACCCCAAGGTGACCCTGCTCTTAATTACAACCAGGTCCACAGTATTGCTGGGGTTTATTGCCTATCCAAAATCATAGCTCATGAGCCCCCACCAGTGTTCTTTTTACTAGCTCAAGACTCATGACAATGAATTCAAAGCAAAGGCATTCAATGAAATAGAATAACTAGACAATGGCAGGGGGGTAAATTGAATCATGTATTAGATGCTCTTGTGCTCATTCTCAAATGACTGTCCACATATATCTTTGTGTATTCCTCTCAGCTTCCACTTAATCACTGTGTTTCCCCAACATATCAGGAGGAGGATGAGTCAGTTGCTCTCAGATAGCTGCTAAGAAAGTTCATAACATCAGTAGGGCCTGTACCGATTCCCAGGAGTAGGATCAGACCATTAATAAAATCCAGGACAGGTCTCCTCCCACTCCCAAGTCTGATAGAAAGTAAGCTCTTTAAAGACAGGCATTGGTTTGTTTTTGTCTTTGTAGCCCTAGAACCTGGAATGGTACCTGGAATTAGTACATAATAAATGCTTATTGATGACTAATTGATTGATGAACTCATTGGGAGCACTGGTTTCCTGAAACAGAAACCAGACAGGATGGGAGAGCTCAAGAGCTACCTGTCTTTTACATCCCAGTTTCTCTCTGGTTAACCCCTTGATTCTCCAACCCAGGACGTGCTGACCTGGGCCATTACAGTGGTAATGACTACGGTTAATTGTTAAGGGTCATTCGCGGATGAGTGATGCAGAGGTGCCTCTGCCTCCTCTGGGAGAGACTGAAGGGCTCTGGCACAAGGGAAATGTATGGCTGTGTGCCTTCACTGGTTCAAACTTGCCTTCAGTTTTCCAGAATCTACATGTTAATTAATTATCATCATTCCAGAAGGTGAAGAGTGTTTCTGTTTTTTTCTGATTCTAGGAAGAAGAAGGAAAGAACTCAGGGTTGAGAAGAATAGAAATGTAGTTGCTAATATCCAATGGGAATTGAAGGACCTTCTGCCTCCCCTTTCTTCCTTTAGCTTCCAGGAATGAATGGGTAATTTCCCAGGTCAACCAAGAAAGATATAAACGCACTAAAGGGAGTCACTGCCTCTCCCTGGAGTGCTCTCTGAGTTTATAGTTACTTTGAACAATAAATATTTACTATCCTCTCCTGTAACTGTAATTACACTAAATTAGTGTAAAAAATTACGAGGGATTTGTGACTGTGTGACTTTTACAGTGTATATTCCTATTCCCATTTCATAGAAAAGGAAACTGAGACCGAGTCATGCAGCGAATCCAGGGACAAGTCTTGCAATTCTCTCTTTCTCCAATCAGGCCTCAGAGAAAACAAGCCTTGGTTTATCCCCCTGAACTTGGACACTGTCTTTGGATCTTAGTGGGTCCTGGCAGGGTCTGATGAGGGTTGGGGGCTGGCTTCTTGGCTGATTTCATCAGGGCCAGCCCAAGCCCTGGGGGTTCCTCATAGTGAGGTTTTTTTCCTCTCAGGTATGTTCTCCATGACCCCTGAGAGTGGAGAAGCAGGAAATGAGCTACAGATTGAAAGCACGGTCCAGTGCACCGGCCAGAATAAAGCCAGGGCCTGCGGGTGGGGGACTTGAATCAAGAGAAATGTGCTGTATATGAATTTAGTCAAGAGGCCCTGGGACTGCCTGGTTTGAAGGGAGGTTGGGGATCCAGCAAAGAAGCGTTTTCCCCAGAGCTGCTGTTTGCTCAAAGTCAAGCAGGGACGGAACAGGAAGCTGGCTGGCTCACCCTGGCCCCCAATCCCAAGATTAACCCCTGACCCTGACATTAATGCTGACTCTGGCTTTAACCCCTGACCCCCAGCCGCTGACAATCACCCCTGAATCTGGCCCTCCCTCCCAGCCCTGCACCATCCACCAAGTCCAGCTCCATCTTCCAAACTGGACTTAAATTCTTTCCAGAAACTGGCTAAAAAAAAGCATTGGCTTTCGAGTCAGAGACAGAGGTTCACGTCTAGATTTTGCCATTGACTGACTCTGTGATCTTGAGTAAATGGTTTAACCTCTCCAGGTCTCAGTTTTCCCAATTATAACATTATAAAATAAATGACCTCTGAGATTCTAGATCTATGATGGGTGACCAGGTTGGGGGGGTGGGGGCAGAGGTGAGGTGAAGCAACCTAGGATGACCAACCTGACTCTTGAACCTGACCTCTTGACCCTTCCTTGATATGCACTCTTCTTCCCCGCCCCCTCAACTCTGACACATGACTGGATTACAATTCTTTGCCCTTCTGAAAGTGAGAGCTACCTTCCAAATTCTCATGGTGATACCTTCCTAGTGGTTCCCTTGGTGAGTCCCCAGAGCAGGATTGTAAATGACCAACAGCTGACTGTTAAGGGTTTATTGGGTAATTATATAATTGGCCAAATTATTAGGTGATTATCATTGGATAAATAAGAAGACCTCTCTGGATTCCTCCAGGTAGGACCTCGTGGCTCTGAACCGTGGAATAAGCAATTGGAAAAGAATCCAGGCTTTTAGGGGCAGGCAAGGACAAAGAAAAGAGATTGGTCTGGAAGAGACTCTGAAGGAGAGGCCAGCTTTTTGATAGGCCATCAGAGTTCAGCTAGTAATTCAGCCCTGATGGGAGTTGGGCACAGTGAGAGCTAAACAAGGAATACAGACCTCTCAGGGAGTCAGGAAGAAAGGGTCTCGATGGATTGAGGAGCTTGGCTTCTACCTGGATGTCTAACTTGCCTAGCAAGCAAAGTTCCAACTACTTTGCCAGGCATTCAAGGCTTTCCTCAGTCTGAAGCCACCTTCCCTGACCTAGTTGGTACTCCTCCCTTCTATGTACTCTCTCTTCTTGCCAGACCACAGGACCCAATCTATATTGGGCAGCAGAAGAGGCCTTAGAGATGGCCTATTGTAGCACCTTCATCTTAGGAATGAGGAAATTCAGTGTGTGCTTGGCAGAAGATGGAATGATAAATTACTTGCCCAAGGGCACCCAGCTAACAAGTGGCAGAAGTGAGATTTGAACCAGTTCTCTTTCTACTGTATCTCTGAGAACACACTGGACAAGTTTCTGTGCCCTGGCTCTGCCCTGAATACTTCCCACCCTCTCACCTTCATCCATGCCCTTGCTAAATTATTCCTCATGCTTAGAATGTTCTCTTCTTCTTAGAGAATTCCTAATCACATTCAAAAGCCTGCCTCAAACACCATCTATCTCCTCCAAGAAGTCTTCTCCAATTTCCCCAACTCTACCATTAGCCATGATCTTTCATCCTTCCCTGTCTCAAGCTGACAATACTTTGATTTGTCCCTCACTAAGGCACTTCTCATATAATGAGGATGATGCTAGAGTTATCTGTGGGTATATCTAATCCCAGTTATCATGAGTTCTATTAGGTCAAGAACCATAGTGTATGAAAAATTTCTCTTCCCTAGCTCCCAGTTAGTACAAACACTCTATTCAACCTAGGTACTGAATAAATTTTACTTGCATTAATTGAATCTAAACTGAGCTATCTCTTAGTAAAATGACATTGGAATCTGGATGCAGCTGAATCTGTCTCTTCTTTTCCCTAGCCTATTCTTCACGTTTGTGCCTTTAAAGTAGAAATGCCAAGGATACCAGTCCTTATAGAATCATAGAATGCCACAGCTAGAAGGAACCTTAGGGATCATTTAGGCCAGTCCTCCACTTCATTCTCACTCCCATATCTTTTGCAAGGAGAGAATTGAATTCCCCATTCTGGGTATATTAACTTGCCCAAAGTCACTCAGTAAGCCAGGTCTTATAGGATCATAGATTTAGAGGTGGAAGGGACCTTAGAGGTCATCTAGTTAATTTTACAGATGGAGAAACCGAGGCTGGAGAGGTGAAGTGATTTGTCCAGGGTCACACAACTGGTGTTTCCTTGCTCCAAGCTTATCACCCTATGCACTGTATCATACTGTCTTTCTTGAGATCCCATGCTCCTTCTACCATGCCGTGGGATGCTTCCTATGATGAAGAGTCACTCCAAAAAGAGGCGAGATGATAGGGTTGATGTTCTTCAATCAGCAGCCCTCACTACTAGGGCAGCACCTGGGAAGGATGCATGCCCACTGAGTATCACTAGATCTTCCCTTGATACTTCCAGAAAGTCTTTTCCCTGAATGTTCTTGCAGCAGGATTGAGGCCAAAGGTTCAGGAAGATAAGCAAAAAGACATGTTGGGGAGACTACTGGCCTGGCAGTCAGAAGACCTGGGTTTACATCTCCAGACCTCAGTTTCCTCATCTGTCTAATGAAGAGGTTGGATTAGATCATATCCATTCCAGTTCTAAAAGAATCTGAATCTATGATCTATGATAGGGATGGCCTCATTCTACGTCTGGGTAGATGCCAATAAGGAAGACCAAAGCCAGGGGCAAGAGGAGGAATGTCCCAGGGGGCTTGAGCATGGCAGGAAGGAAAGGAAATAATTTCAGTCTACTTGGTAGAGAGGGAAAGGGGGAGAAATTCCTAAGAATGTTTGAGAATCAGCTTCACTCCCACCACCACCCCACCCCTTGCCTGGCCTGGCCCACCTCTTTCCTCAAGTCCAGCCCATTGAAAATATGCCTCTGTGGCTGAATTTGGCCAGGAGTCCTTGCCGGGGGAGGATTTGGCCCACCCTTCTGGCTTGGATGCCTCTGGGAGTGCAGACGCGTGGAAACAGGAACCAGATGGTCCCAGGCAGGCTTGGTTGGGGGCCGGCAAGGGAGGGAATAAGTGTAAAAGAGAAGGAGATCCAGAGGCTGAGCTCCTGGAGGGAGGAGAGGTAGAGGAAATTATGAGGTCAAAGAGGAATGAGGTCATCTAAGGTCATTCTTATCTTGTGTACTTCTTCCCCTCTCCCTCCACCCAGCCATCACTGCTACATACACAATCCCATCCCTATTTCTAATGACCCTAGAATAATTGTGGGACCTCTATTTATTTAGAATCAAGTGTGCTCTTCCTCAACTATTGAGAGAGACAATGAGACATTAAAAGAGGGTTCTGAAGATCTGGGACAGTCATAGCTCAGTGCTGAGTAACTAACCTCCTACTGGTCCCAATGTTCCCTCTGGAGACAAAGATGGGGTAGACATGTCCATGACCTGGATTCTCTCCTTTCCTGACCCTCTGCTCCAATACCCCTTATATTCTTCAGCCTCTCCAAGTCATGGAGACCGAAACCACTTTCCTCTAGTTCCCCAGTGACTTCCTAATGTCCAGAGCCAAAGACCAAAGCTTCATTCTTCTTGACTTCTTGATAGCATTTGGCATTAATGATATTTACCCCCCACAATTTTGAAAGTTTCCTCTTTCAGTCCCTAAGACATTACATTCCCCTGATTTTTGTCCACTTCTATGGCCATATCTTCTCTATTTAACTATCTCTTCTTCCTTCTTTTCTCTGTCCATGGAGTCCATGCTCCAGTCCCACTCCTCTCCTCTCTCTCTCTCTCTCTCTCTCTCTCTCTCTCTCTCTCTCTCTCTGTTATATGGACAAAAATATCCATTAAAGAGACAATAAGGTGTAATAGACAGAAGGCTACCCTTTGAATCAAGAAAGACCAGGGTTTAAGTCCTGACCTGACACATACTCACCTTGTGGGGAAAGAGATGGAATCTGTGATTTCACTGGAAAGAGAAGCCCCTGACTTGCCCAGAGTCACAAAGTTATGTGTCAAAGGCAGGACTTGAACTCAGGTTTTCCTGACTCTAAGGCCATTTTCCTATGCCATGCTGATCATAATCATAATATATCCAATAGTTGACAGAATATTAAACATAAAACAATGATAGCAAGACAGCGACTTGGCCTAGAAACATTTCTGAGGTTAATAATAATAATAAAAACGAGTTGCAAAACAAAACCAAAGGTGTTAGTGATGCAAAGATGGTGATGGTGACGGTAAAAGTGGCAATGATGATGAAGATGAGGATGATGATGATGATGATGATGAAGATGATGAAGATGAGGATGATGATGATGAAGATGAGGATGATGATGATGAAGATGAGGATGATGATGATGATGATGATGAAGATGAGGATGATGATGATGATGATGATGAAGATGAGGATGATGATGATGAAGATGAGGGTGATGATGATGATGATGATGAAGATGATGAAGATGAGGATGATGATGATGAAGATGAGGATGATGATGATGAAGATGAGGATGATGATGATGATGATGAAGAAGATGA
>CM053772.1:54778160-54982902 GCA_028658325.1 Potorous gilbertii
GATGATGAAGATGAGGATGATGATGATGAAGATGAGGATGATGATGATGATGATGATGAAGATGATGAAGATGAGGATGATGATGATGAAGATGAGGATGATGATGATGAAGATGATGATGAAGATGAGGATGATGATGATGATGATGATGATGAAGATGAGGATGATGATGATGATGATGATGATGATGAAGATGAGGATGATGAAGATGAAGATGATGATGAAGATGAGCATGATGATGATGATGATGATGAAGATGAGGATGATGATGATGAAGATGAGGATGATGATGATGATGATGATGAAGATGAGGAGGATGATGATGATGATGATGAAGATGAGGATGATGATGATGAAGATGATGATGAAGATGAGGATGATGATGATGATGATGATGAAGATGAGGATGATGATGATGATGATGATGATGAAGATGAAGATGAGGGTGATGAAGATGAAGATGATGATGAAGATGAGGATGATGAAGATGATGATGATGAAGATGATGAAGATGATGATGATGATGAAGATGATGATGATGATGATGAAGATGAGGATGAAGATGAGGATGATGATGATGATGAAGATGATGATGAAGATGAGGATGATGATGAGGAGGATGATGATGATGAAGATGAGGATGATGATGATGATGAAGATGAGGATGAAGATGATGATGAAGATGATGAAGATGATGATGATGAAGATGATGAAGATGATGATGATGAAGAGGATGAAGATGAAGATGATGAAGATGAAGATAATGATGAAGATGATGAAGATGATGATGATGAAGATGATGAAGATGATGATGATGAAGATGATGATGAAGATGATGATGAATATGATGATGATGAAGATGATGAAGATGATGATGATGAAGATGATGATGAATATGATGATGATGAAGATGAAGAAGATGATGAAGATGATGAAGATGAAGATGATGATGATGAAGATGATGATGAAGATGATGAAGATGATGATGATGATGAAGATGATGATGATGATGATGTTGAAGATGATGATGATGAAGATGATGATGATGATGATGAAGATGATGATGATGATGAAGATGATGATGATGATGATGATGAAGATGATGATGAAGATGATGGTGATGATGGTGTTGATGATGATGATGATGAAGATGATGATGATGATGATGATGATGATGATGATGAGGTAACTGTAGGGACTATACGGCTATTGATGGGGATAATGGTGATAGACAACAATGATGGTCACATGGCACTGTGTCAACAGAGAAACCAACTCTATCAACTCTTGGTTGGCTGAGGGACTTATGGATATTAAAACTAGTCAACAGGAATATGGAAGTTAGAAGGAGCTCTTCCCATATGAGGAATCCTAGGAACAATATACCATTTTGGCAGGAGATGGTCAGTCACCCACAACCTGGCACTGACTTAGTACCCCTACTCACTAGTGAAGGCAACCCAAACCTGAGTTGGCATCTCCCTTGGGAAAGCAAGTAGATGGTGTCTGTTCTTGTCCAGGAATGACAGATGGAGGGTTAAAAATAAAAATTCATGTTCATGTAATCAGCAGTTCTCAAAGCTCAGTCCTTACCATAACCCTACAATGTAAGTAATGCTAGCAGAATTATCCCCATTTACTGATGAATAAGATTGGGCTCCAACATCATCGTAGTCAGTGTTGGATCTACATCTTCTTACTCAAAGTCCAGTGAATATTTTCCACTATCATGAATTGACTTTCTGCCAAATCCCTGGGTACACTGGAATGACCACGTTTGTTATGAACAAATGACTCAGAACAGGAACCTATGAAACATGTGCCCCAGGAAGACTCACAATCGAACATGCTGCCCACCTCCAGATAGAGAACGGATAGATTTAAAGGGAAGAGGGAGACATGTTTTTTTGGACATGACTAATATGAGAATTTGTTTTGCTTGACTATTCATATTTGTTTGAGAATTTTTTCCTCTCTTTTCCCTCAATTGGTAGTTAGGTAGGAGAGAGAAAATGCAGACCTGAAAAAAAAATGAAACTGAATTTTTAGAAAATCGGGATATGTGCCCCCTTCCCTTCTCCATCTTCCAGTCAGAGGCATTTGGTCACCTAGGAACTCTGGGCTATCATATCCAGGGTCTTCTGCACAGCATGGAATCATAGGATGGCAGATTTGGAAAGGATCTCAGAGATGGTCTAATCTGATCAGGACCTGAACAAGAATCCCCTTTGTGTAAAGGAAGGAACACTGAACTGTGAGTCAGAAGACTTGGGTTTAAGACTTGGGCTCTGCCCCTTACTAATTATAGGAATTTGAGATCACTTTACTTCTATGGACCACAGTTTCCTCATATGTAAAATGAAAAGAATGAACTAAATGATATCTAAAATCCTTTTCAGTGTTTACTTGAAGATCTCCAATGAATGGGATTCATCACATTCCAAAGCTACCAATTCTGCTTTTGGACAGGTCTCATTGTTGAGGAATCTGTACTTATATTAAGACAATCTCTCTCCCTCTCTCCCTCTCACTCACTCTGTCTCTCTCTCTCTCTGTCTCTCCATCTTCCACATATGATTTCTAACTTGATTTTCCAGGGTCAATCAATCAATCAACAAGCATTTATTAAGCACCTTCTATGCGTCAGACATCATGCTAGGTGCTAAGGTTGCAAATGCAAAGAATGAAACAACCCCTCCTTTCAAAGAACTTACATCCTATTGGAGGAGACAATCTGTATGTAAAAAAGCACATGTACAATAAATACAAAAACAAGTCAAATCATTTTTGCACAAACTTCAAGACAATTCTCATTTCTTGCTTCTACTCCTACTGCCAAGACTTTTCTTTTCCAGGCTAAGCATCAATAGTTCTAGAAACCAATCCTCATATGGCATGGGCTCCAGTCCCCTCACCAGCCAGATCAGACAACAGGAACAAAGCATTTAAGACCAGCAGGAAGTGTCCATGACTCTCTTGGCCAAGAAACTTGATTGTTCAACCTCTCTGGCTTGGCCCTGCCCAATCATTTAGCCCCTATAGGTCCCGTCCTTCCAGTTTGTTGCCTGCCTTACCTGCGGACCATTTGTGACCCCTTCACCTTCTGCATTGGTATCCTCTTAACTATAGGTTAGTTTCCACGCACCACCTTGCTCTGATCTCCAGGACCTGGAGAAAGAGCTTGGATTTTTGTGGTCAGCACACCTGACCCAGCAACCTACCTCTATTTTCAAATTTATTTAAATTTTTTTAATATAAAATTTTTATTTATTTATTTATTTTTAGTTTTCAATATTCACTCCTCCCCAAAACGGCATGCAATCTGATATAGGTTCCCACTTTTGCTTTAAACATATACTCCTAGCCTATCCTCTGGGTCTGACACCCAGCCTGCACCCTGCTGCCCTCAGTACCCTCAGTCTGTACAAGTCAGTCTGTAATCACCACCTTCCTGGTCCTGGATTGGTTGTCTGATGGCCAATCCCCAGAGCACCTGCCTAGGAGCTAGGCAACTCTGCTAGGTGTAAACCTTAATTACAAAAGAGATTTAAATAGACAGTTACCATATGCATCAAATAAACATCAAATCCAGGGATTTATTAGAAACACATTTATTAGCAGCACTTAGGGTTTACCAGATGACAATGCATTTATTGCATAATTATTATACCTGTCAGAATATGCTTCTAATTACCAATTGCTAGCACCAGTCATAGGTGGGTAGGGAGTGAGCATCAAGGTTCCTATTGCCCTGTGGGTGACCCCTAGGTGGGGTGTACCCCTGGATGACAAAGCCTCTATTGCTCCATGAAAGAGGGTTCATACCGTAATCAGAGGTCCTATATAAGACCTTTCCCCACCTCAGGTTTACCTGGTACCAACTTTGTATTGTTTTTGTATCCCTATTTATATGTCTCTTCTGTCTGCCACTTCTCCCCCATAGCATGTAAGCTTCTTGAAGGAAGAGACTGGTTTTGTATTTGTTTCTGCAGTGCCTAGGACAAAATCTTGGACTTAGTAGATATTTAATAAATGCTTTTGGATTGATTATCCTTGGAGAATATTTCTATGGGACTTTGGGCAAATCACTCCAACCTTCAGCTCCCCTGTTGTAAAAGAAGGTATTCAGATTAGATCAGGAGTTTTTAACCTGGGGTCTGGGATCTTATCTAAATATTTCAATAATTATTTCAACATAATTAATTTTCTTTTTAACCTACATATTTTATCACACGTATTTAAAAATCTTATTCTGAGAAGGGGTCCCTAGGCTTTACCAGATTGTCGGAGAGGTAGTCCATAACACAAAAACAGGTAGAGACCCCCTGAACTAGATGAGGTCACCTTAAACTCTACCAATGATTATTTCTGTTTCTTCTTTATGGAGTTTTCCATTGGACAAAGGAGAACCCCTAATAAGATGGACCAAGGCTAGATAGTTCTGTGATAACAATGTCCAAGTTGGCCGTACAAAGTCACCAAGCTGAAATGACAAGAGCCCTTGATTCAAGCCAATGGACCAAGGTGTATACCCCATGTCTATAGTACCAGCTATATGATCTTGAACCAGTTTCTTCCCTCTTTCAACTTCTAATCCTTTGTCTATAAAATGGGGAGGATGATTCTTGCTTTGTTTATCTCCTGGACTATTATGAGGTTCAATGAGATGATGTATCAGAATGAGTTTCTTGAGTAGTAAAGGTCAGGGATGGTAATGATGAGGATGATGATGATGATGATGGTGGTGGTGATGGGGCCAGGGAAGGTGAGGTGGGTAATGGAGCTAGTCTGAGGGAGCCCTCTCTCCAGTGGGGATAATGCAAGCCCCCTTCCCTGACCTCTTTATTGGATCAGCCACATACCTCACACAGCTCAGCGAGTAAACATTTATAGATCCAATTCAGGCTGTGGAGGGAAGCACTCTGCTTAGATTAGAAGCTAAACTGATCTAAATAAGAGGCCGATGCCGAGATAACCTTGCTCGGCTACAAAGCCCAGACTATCGGGTGCAGGCAGATAATTCAATGAATGAGCTCTTTTCTATTGAACAACTGATGTGCAATTGATAAACTTAATTAATAATTAACTTTTTAATTAAATATCAATTTAAAACAAGTGTGGGAATATGCCCCTTGCATTTAATGTTGCCGCCTTCTCTCCTAAAGGGCCCTCCATTAGCTCTGGGGTCTCTACCTCTCCTGGCCGCGGGATAGAATCTGGCTCTTCTGCCTGGGCTAGGATGACAGCATCATAAGGTCATAGAGCTGAAAGAAACCTTGTCATCTAGTCTGATTCCCCCCCCCCTTTTACAGATGAGGAAACTGAGGCCCAAGGAGATTAAAATAATTTGCCCAGGGTCACACAGGTAGTCAGTGGCAGCACTAGAATTGGACCCCAGAGGCAACATGGCATATACCACATAGAGAGCTGTCCTCAAAGCAAGGAAACCTGAATTCTTTATCTTGCTATAGATGTCTTGATTGCACTTGTCAATTGTGCACCTGAGTACACTAGCCACCCAAATCACATGGGTAAGTCAATCGACCTCAGTGTCCTAGGCAATTCTCAAAAGCTCAAAGTTACAGAGGAGGTGTCAACCTGCACCGGTAGAGGGCATTTCCTCACCTGGGAGTTCCTTATGCCACAGAAATCACCAGTTCAGTCTCTACTCGTATCTTCTAAATCCAGCATTCTTCCCATGACATCAGTTAATGGTACCCCTACTTGTGCTTGGTTCTGATAATGCCATTAAGAGCTAGGATATTAATTCTATCTTTTTAGTTATGGGGAGGAGGACATCCAGTTAAAAGAAGAACTTTCAAATTCCAGGGAATATTTATAATAAGCTGAGATGCTAATGGCTGTGTGAAAGCAGGAACCATTCCCCAAACACCTGCCAATGGTGTCTTTCAGCATCTCCTGCATCCAGTTCAGATGGGTCCTTTGATGCATGTCTTAGGGGAGTTCAGCATCAGGCTATGTGACCCCATCCTTGAAGCATAGAACAGTTCTCAAACCTTACCAACAACTTACTAAGGATCCCAGGACCTTCTACTATAATGAAAGGGACCCTGGACTTCATCTAGTCCCACTCTTTCACTTTATTTTCTTTTTCAAGATAAGGAAAAGGAATGAGTATTCATTAAGTGTCTACTATGTGCCAAGCACTGTGCTAAGTGCTTTACAAATATGTTCGGTCACCACTGAGCATTCTTCCAGATGTCTCCATCCTCATGGCCCCTTCTTTTAAGCTGAGACCACCACTTCAAGGAGTTCCCAGAGTATCCATTCTCTCTTCTTTCCAGGCTCCTGACTTTCCATCCTGATCTCTCCCCATTTCCCAGCTCCTCCCTTACATTTTGTCTTTCCCCATTAGAACGGGAGCCCCATGAAGGTAGGGACTGTATTTTTGCTTGTATTTGTATTCTTGATGCCTAACACAGGGCATGGTACACAGTAAGCACTTAATAAATGCTCTAACTATTGGTTTTAACCTTGAGATTCAGATTCTCCATCTTCTGAGATAAAAATCCCTTCCTAGAAGTTTAGTACCTGGTTAAGTCTTCCTCCTTTTATCCCTTTCTATCCCAGCTCTTTCTGTTCATTTGTTTCAGTCCTGTCCAAATCTTTGTGACTCCATTTGGGGTGTTCATGGTAAAGAGATTGGAGTGGTTTGCCATTTCCTTCTCCAGATCATTTGACAGATGAAAAAACTGAGGTTAAAAGAGTGAAGTGACTTGCCCAAGGTCATACAGCTAGTAAATGTCTGAGGCCAGATTTGAACTCAGAAAAATGAGTCCTCTTGACTCCAGCCCTGGTACTCTATCCACTGGGCTACCTAAATGTCCCATCTCAGCCCTCTTTCCCCATGGTTTATAGCTTCCTCTGCTTTTACCTTCTGTTATATCCTCTGGAATTCCTGCTTTATTGTTAACAAATTCCCTTTCATTCTAGAGCTCTTCATCTCACACTTTCCATCTTCAGGCGCAAATGGAAGACATCCCAGGAAAAGACATCACTGACTACCTTCTCTACTTGTGGACACACCTCTTGTGCCCCACAAACACACTCAGCCGAGGCAAGTAGATATGGTTCTTGCTCCTTGGCATCGGAGAAATGATGATATGACTTGCACTTGACTTTGTTTTGAGTGAGGGAGGGCTGTGCAGGTCATCAGCTTCACTTCTCCAGAGTCATCTGTATCCAGTGATCAGATACTCATCAGGATGACTGGAGATGACCCAGGATGCATTGGGAGACCTCGGGCCCCTTTAGGCCAAGGTCTATATAGGCACTCACTTAGGGGTAAGTGACGCTCATTCTATGAATAGGCCTGTTGAAGAAGTAGGCAGCCATTTTTAATGAGACAAAGAAAAAGAAAGATATCAGGCAGGGAGGAAAATAGGAACAGTTACTATTGATAATCACTCTTAAGCCAGGAGGGTCCAGGCAGGGGCTTCAGAGTGCAATAAGTTTAAGGTTTGGGGAAGGTAAGGGAAGGGAAGAGACGGGAAGGGAAGGAAAAGGAATCTAGCCAGTAAAACTCAAGTCAACTGGGCATCTTTGGGTCATCCAAATTTACCTTCCTTTGGAGAGGAGAAGGAAGGAGATGGGGAGACAGACAGGAGAGGAGGAACTGAGTTACCCAGCTAGCTGGATCCTCATTCAGGCAGCTGCATCCACTCACGGGTTGTGTTCATCCTTTATTGTGGAAGAAGATCATGCCATCAAAGTGTTCCTTGATATATGTCACTTTCAAATGACCCCTTTTACACTTTTACTTCAATAACTTTGCATTTCCTCCTTTGAGGGTCATGCCATCCAATCAATCAATCAGTCAATCCATCAACTTTTATTAAGGGCCAACCACGTGCCAGGCACTGTGTTAAGCTCTCAGAATATAAAAAGAAGCCCTCAAGGAGTTTATATTCTGAGAGGTGAGGGGAGGGTGGAGACGGCAAGTCAACAAATATGTACAAAGCAAGCTATATATAGAATAACAAAGGCATGGTTGATTGAGGGAGAGCACTGGAATTAAGAGGGGTTAGGGAAGATTTGCTGATTCTAGGTGGGGACTTACAGGAAGACAGTTCAGGTCTTCATCACAGCTATCTACCTCCCTCCTTTCTCAAGGAGTTCAGGACCTGGTTCAGTCTCTTTCCATGCCCAGCCTACCCTTATACTTGGGGACCTCTATAAACAAGTTTCTTGAACACCCTGGATTCCCAGTTCCTCAGATTCCTCCACTCCCTTGTCCTGCGTCTTCACTGACCTCAGTCACCCACAAGGATCCTCAAATCTTAGATCTACTCATTGCCCATAACTGGGTTTGATATGCATGACCTTGAATTCAGAAATTTCTCTCTCTGATCATAACCCACTTATCTTCTCTCTTTGAGCTCCACCACATCTAAATCTCTTCTTTGTCCCTCTTGTAGTTTCTAAGGTCTGCACTCCATCCTTTCTTGCCAGTCTATTACTACTGTTAGGGATTTTCTCTCTCTCCTTCACAGTCTTGAACTTATCATTGACAAGATCACCTATACACCATCCTCTGCCTTTAAAATATCTTGTTTTTTTCTCCTATCATTGCTCTCACCTTGCCAAGTCTCAGAACCAGGTTTACTCCCACTATCTACCTCTTCTCTTGCTATTAATGCTGCTGGCAGTCACACAAATGTACTATTAGGATCTTTTATGAATTTGTTATTGATCTCAACTGAGTCCTCACTGCTGGATGACAATCTGGTTGTTCTTCCTTAATTTACTTTCCTTCAGACACCTTGTGGATGATTTTTCAAGTCTTCTTCTTCTCTGTTTCATACCCCCCATACAGTCTCCTCCCTGCTTGACCCTGTAGAGGCCTTACCTCCTATTTTACTGAGACAATCAGGCCTTGATATGAACTCCTATTCCCACTCATATTCTACACATCGGAACCCCTTTAACTTTTCTCTTCCCCTCCGTACTCTCCTCCTTGCTCAAGAAGAGATGGCATTTTCTGCCAAGACCAACCTCTCTAATAATGCCCTGGATACCATTTCTCCTCCAAGAACTTTCTCCTTCATTCTCTCTCCTTCTTTCCCTCCCTTCCTTTCTCTCTGTCCCTCCCTCTCTTTTTCTCTCTCCCTATATCCTTCTCTCCCCCTCCCTCTTTCTCTTTCTTCCTTTTCTCTTTCTCTCCTTCTCTCTCCCTCCATTCCTCTCTCTGTCTCCATCTCTCTTTATCCACTATTCCTTTTCTCTTCCTGACTACAAAGATGCCTCCATCCTTAAAAAAGAAAATCTTTATTTGACACTGCCATACCCTCAAGCTATTTATTATCTATATCTCTTCCTTTCACAACCGACTCCTAGAAAGAGCTGACCACATAACTCACCTCCTATTCATTTCTTAATTCCTCTCAGTCTGACTTCCAACCCTACCACTCCACTGAATACTCTCTTATGGTCATTACCAACAATGTCCTAATTGCTAAATCCAGTGGCCTTTTCTCAGTCCTTATTCTATTTGACCTCTGGCAAAGTTTTTGACACTGCTAAATAGTTCCTCCCCCTGTATATTCTTTCATGTCTTGGCTTCTACAACACTGCTTTCTTTTGATTTTACTCCTACTTGCATGACCACTCCTTCTCATTCTCCTTTTCTAGATCAATATCCATTTTTCAGCTATTAAGTATATGTTCTCCAAAGATTTGTCCTAGGTCTTCTTCTCTTCTCTTCTCTCTCTCTATACTCTCCTGGTGTTCACCTACCGTGGGTTCAATGATCATAGTTAGGACAATGGCTTCTAAATCTCTTTATCTACTTTGAATATCTCACCTGAAATTCATTGCAGATTCACTGCTGGATATCTGTCTTGATGTCCCATCAGCATCTCAAATTCAGGATATCTAAAACATTATCCATCAATTTTCCTTCTAGATCTTCTCCTCCCTCAAATTTCCCCATTTCTAAGGAGCACTACCATCTTCCTAAGTCTCTCCAGTTTATAACTATGATATCATCTTTTATTCCTCCCCCTTTCCTCTTATCAGATTTGTTACCAAGTCTCATCACTTCTACGAACATAGCATCATCTCTCTGGCTAGTCCTCCTTTCTCCATCTCACACATAAGCCACCTAGTTCAAGCCCTCATCACCTCTTGCCCAGACTGCTGAAAGAGTGCTCTGACTTCCCTGATTCTCACTCTCCCAACTCCAACACAGTCACCAGAATAATCTTCCTAAATTTAATCAAGCCACTCCCTAACTCAAAAGCCTTCTGTTGGTTTCCTATTCCCTTCAGGATTAAATGCAATCTACTTAGTCTGGTGCTAAATGCCTCCCGCAATCTGGGCCCAGACTACCTTTCCAGCTTTATTTCACATGAATGACCTTCACACACTACGCATTCCAATCACACTGACCTATGGGACTCATGGGTAATGATGGTTCCACAACTCTTCAGTCTCATTTTGTTTCATCTTTTCCTTTCTTTTTCTTTTATCCTCCCTACCTTTCCTTCATTTTTTTCTTTCTTTTTCTTCCTTTCTCCTTCTCTTCCTTTCTTTGTTTCTCTTTCATTCTTTTTATTTCCATATTTATTGTGAGCCAGTTCCATGACACTGAGATTCATGAATTCAAAAGAGAATAAAATCTGGTCCATATCCTTGAAGTTTATAATCTAGTAAGAGGGATATACAATATGTGTGTGTATATAATCTTTGTATATGTATGTGTGTATGTATATAATATATGTATTATACATGTGTATATATTTAATCACCATACAAAGCAGACTGTGATAAGCAAACAAGAAAAGGCCACAGCACTGAAGGTCCATAGGGTAGGGAGATGCCAGAATTTCAGGCTAGGGAACTGAGTCATCTAGGAGAGATGGTATTTTAACTGGCCTTGAAGGATGAGTAAAATGGGAGTAGATGGAGAATGGGAGAAAAGAGACAGGTATTCTAGGTGAAGGGCACAGAAATGTTGTGGTACAGTGAATAGACACATTTATATCTTTTTATATATACATATGTATATTTATCTACTTATAAAGGACTTAGTAAACTTTAAAGTGTTCTATACTTTGGAGGGGGTGGGGCTACATAAAAGTGAGTTAATAATAACACGATTTGTTGTTAGACTATTGATACTGGTTGTGGTGTAATTTGTCTGGAACTGTGAGAAGCAGTGGAAGATAGGTCTGGAGAGGTCAGGTTCTGCGGAGCCTTGAGTGCCAACCTGAGAAATATAGCTTTTTGGCATATTCCTGCTTGCCTGGTCTTTCTGTTGGAATTTTTAAGGAATGTCTAGTTCCCAGAAAAGCCTCTGGCATCCTTGGGCACCTACCTGAGCCCAGACTACCCACTGAAGAAGTGGCACCAGCTTCCCTGCAGCACCCCAGACCTTGGGCCATTTTCCCCAATGACTCCAGAGATTTCCTGAACTTATTGCTCTGGTGACCGCAACTCTTCTAACCACGGCGCCCTTTGGGGCTCAAGTGGGTTTTCGACATTCAGAGTTCCTGATCTGGTGGCACAACTATGTGGTATGTGGTTGGACAAGTTGTAGGGGGAGGTGTAGAGGGGAGAGGAGGACGGGTGGCCGTAGTGGAAACCTAACACCCAAGCTGCAATTTTTCTACGGCTGGGGTATGGGGGCAACAAGTAGTTCTGCTTAAGTGTTAACCCCAGGAACACAGGATCACAGTCGTAGGCCTAGGAGAGACCTTTAAGGTCACTGAGTCCAACATCCCTCATTTTACAGATGAGGAAACTGAGGCTGAGGAAGATTAAATAACTCTTGGGGCTCAGATATCTGTTAAGTGTCTGAAACAGGATTTGAACACAGGTCTTCCTAATTCCAAGTCACACCCAGGGCATCAAGGCCCCCAGCTTCCTTTCCTTGCCCCTGGAAAGACTGAATTCCCAGTCACTGAAATTCATCCCCTATCAACCGTTGCAGTATGGCAGAGATGAAAAAAAGATTCTCTATCCATGCCCCAACCCCTTCTTCTCTGGTTAGAATCCCCAAGTTTGGAATTCTTCATCCTGGTGTCCACCCCACCCCAAGACAAGCTATGAGAATAACCTACCCTAGCACAGGGAGAAGCATAACCAAAGTCAGAGACTCAGGGCAACATGTTCACATGCTCAGAGCAACCAGAATTGAGTGTAGCTGGAACAAATGTGTAGAAGGGAAGTAGGAACGAATCCATGAGGGACCTTGAATGCCAACCTAAGGAGACTGACTTGTGTCTTGTAGACTAAAGACAGCCACTGAAGGATTTTGAGCCAGGGAGTGATGTGATTCATCTGTGTCTTAGGACAGTTAATCTGCAGGATAGACTGGAGAAGGGAATGCCTGGAGAGAGGGAGGCTACCAAGAAGATTACTGTTATAATCTAGGCAGGAAGTGATGAGGGCCTTGATTAGAATAGTCATTGTTGGAGTAGAAAAGTTGGTGAAAAATATTGCTGAAAATATTATTGCTAAAAAATATTACAAAGAAATTAACTGGTCAACAAGCCCCTATTTTGTGCTGCACACTGTACAGGAGATACAAAGATAAAAATAAGAACAATCCCTGTCCTCAAGGAGTTTAAATTCTATAGGGAAAGCCAACATGTACATACATAGAAATACACCAAAAAGAGACTGGGTGATATTTCAGGGAAGGCATGAGCAACAATGGGGATTTGTAAAGGCCTTATGTAGAAAATGCCATGGAGCTGAGTCTTGAAAGAACAACGGATTGTGAAAGACAGAAGAAAACAAGAAAGGAATTCCAGGCTTGGGGGACAAATGGAATGTGGTAGATGAGGTACAGCCCAGAAGACCAGGTCGTCAGGACCACAGCAAGTGTGGAAGGGAGTCAGAGGCAATAAAAATGAAAGTAGGTGGGAGTAAGGACTTTATTTTCAATCATGGAAATTATACTAATATTAATTAATTAATTGATAATCAATGGTAATAATATGGAGTTAACATTTGTACAATAATTTTAAGGTTTGTAAAAAGCTTCACCTATATGGAAAGGTCCCAACGTTTATGGAGGAAGGACATGACATAGTCAGTTTCGAGCTTTAGGAAAATCTGTTGAGTATGAAAGACGGACCAGAGAAAGGAGAGGCTAATTAAGAGGCTGTTGGAATAGTCCCTCTCTGTCTGTCTCTGTCTCTCTTTGCCTCTGCCTTTCTTCTTCTTTGTCTCTTTCTCTTTTCTCACCTTCCCCCTATCCCTTGATATCTCTCCCATCATTCCTCCCAGGGATGGGAGGCAGGAAAATATGTGTGTATGTTAGAATGTGTGTGTGTGTGTGTGTGTGTGTGTGTGCACGCGTGCTACAGAGAGGAAGATTGAAAACTATCTGGATGTGAAGGGTAAAGAAGAGGGAGGGGTCAAGGAGGGTGTTGTCTCTCCCATTAGAATGTGAGTTCCTTGAGACTGGTCTCTCTTTTCTCTTTGTGTCCTCAGCATTTAGTGTGGTGTACCCCACGTAATGAGAACTTAAAATGCTTCTTCCCTCCTTCCTTCCTTTCTTTGTTATGAATCCTGGCATCATGGCTAGAGATGCCTGGGTCTCACTCTGAGGAGAGAGGAGTTCCTAGAGCTAGAATATCCAGGATACATTCACCTGTGTCCAGTGCTGGATGTACAGGGCCCAGGAAAATGAGCAGCCTTGAATCTTTGTAATCTAGAGAATAGGAGAACCTCTGCTGACTCCCCACCTTGGTCCTATCCTGTCAATGACACCTTCAATTTCCCAGAGAAGCTCAAAGTGCCCCCTCCCACTCAGATCCTGTATCAAACTCATTGAACTAGCATCAGCAAGAATTAGATAAAGATGGTAGGGTGGGAAGGGTAATTCTGCGTTAAGTCTTCCATAGTGATTGCCCCACCCCCAGGCTCTCCAACTCTTCTGACATCATTAACCTGCCAGCACATCTGTCTGCAGGACTATGGGGTTGGTGGGGGGGGGGGGGCAGCTAATGAGATCACCTCCCCTCCAGCTCAGCCTCCCTCCCTGGAGTGAGTAGCCCCCGAGGCTCCGTCTGGATGCTGGACTGGCCAGGGTTGGTCAATTGAATTACCTCCATCCAAAATAAAATTATGGTTTCATCTTCAGACCTGTTAGGGACAAACACGTAGAGCCAGGTCTGCTCCAAACCATTAGCTGCTCAGGATCTCAGTGGAGAACAGGATGAGGGGAAGTAGGGAGCCCTCCAGGCTATTGGAGGAGATTGTAATTCAACTGATATTTACTGGACGTTCATTACAAAGCCCGTGCCAAGTCTGATGGAGGATACAAAGGTGAATAAGACTTGGTCCCTGCCTTCTTGAGGGTTATGGTCTATTTCTCACCATTCACCCTATCTCCATCTCTAATCTCCCTCTCTGTCTCTGTCTCTTTGACTGTTTTTCTTCTTCTCTGTCTCTTTCTCTTTTTCAATCTTCTCCTCATTCCTTAACGTCTCACTCTCCTATCATTCCTCCCTGGAGTAGGAGGCAGGAAAAATATATATGTATATCAAAATATTGTGTGTTACAAAGCATAATGTCAAAAATGAAGCTAAGTGACACAACTCATATCTGTTCTGAAGCTTTTGAGCTAGGGAGTGACACAATCAGATGTAGGCTTTACAAAGATTGAACAGCTGTTTATATGGGATAGTTTGAAGGGGAAGAGATCAGAGTTAGGGAGGCCAGAGAGGAGGATATTGCCAAAGTTGTGCAGGGATGATGGGGGCAGTGAGATCAGAGAAGCGAGGACAGGACTGAGAGATCCTACCATTTTAGAGCTGAAAGTTTCAAAGGTCCTGAGAGAGGAAGTGACTTTCCTAGGGTCACACAGCTAAGATTTGAGCTAGGATTTATTCACCTGTCTTACCAATCCATCACAAGTGGTAGAAGCAAAATCAACAGACTTTGGCAACATAAGAAAAGGTGGAACAGAGAGCAATGGAACTTTCAAACCTAGACAGTGAAAGAATGTTGTTGCCATCAGCAGCAATGCGCACATGAGAAGGTGAACCTGGTTTGGGAGAAAAGGAGTGTGGGGAGAACAGGACATGATTCATTCAATTTGAGGCATGTCATACTTGAACCATCAATGGGTTGAACAACAGGTGATGTTCAGCAGGCAGAGTGAAATATGGGCCTGTAGAGCAGGTCAATCTGGAGACATAGAATGAGGTGGGGGCAGTAACTGTGTAAAAAAGTGATTGTTGAAGACAGGAGTGGATGAGGTTAATGAGAGAGCATAGATAGCAAGAAGAGTAAGGGAAACATTAACATTTAGGAGAAGGGGGAGTAAGCAGAGAAAGTGGAGGAGGTAGAAGCATTGAGGGAAAGGGAAAATGTGAAAATGGCTCTAAAACCATCAACTGGGGAATGGTTGAACAAGTTGTGGTATATGAATGTAATGGAATACTATTGTGCTATAAGAAATGGTGAACAGTCAAGACTTCAGAAAAACCTGGAAAGATTTATATGAACTGATGCTGAGTGAAGTGAGCAGAACCAGGAGAACATGATACACAGTCACAGACACATTGTGCAAAAACTGACTTTGATAGACTTAGCTCTTCTCAGCAGTGCTATGATCTAAGACAATTCCAAAGACTCACAATGGAAAATGCTGTCCACATCCAGAGAAAGAACTGTGGTGTCTGAATGCAGATAGAAGCAGACTGTTTGCTCACCTTTTCTTTTGTTATTTTGTTTCTTCTTTCTTGTGGTTCTTCCCATTAGTTCTAATTCTTCTTTACATCATGACTAATATGAAAATGTTTAATATAAATGCGTAAGTAGAGCCTATATCAGATTGCACACCATCTTGTGGAAGGGGGAGAGGAAGGAGGGGGAGAAAATTTAAAACTCAAAATCTTTTGGAAGTGAATGTTAAAAACTAAAAAGAATTAATTATAAAAAAAGAAAATGGGTCAAAATCAAGGGATCAAATTTCAAGATGGAAAACAATGACCAGTAGTATTAAGTTGTTGCTCATTCTTCATTTTGGAAGAGGACCAGTGACATCAGGGGTGATGCTTTGGCTCATGGGTGAACTGAATTTAAGTGATGCAGAGTGCTGCACTGAGGTCCAAATGAGGACTGAGCAAAGGCCATTGGGTTTGGTGGTTAGAAGGTCACTGGTGATCTTGGAGAGCAACTTCAATGATAACAGCCAAAATCCAATTGCAACGTGTTAAAAAATGATTGGAAGCTTTGGATTTTGCTGAAAAAAAGCAAGTATTATTTGAGGATAGGAGAAACCTGAGCATGTCTGTAGTAGAGAAATCAGTGAAAAAGAAAGGAATTGCTGATAGAACGAGGTCCTGGAGAGGCAGGTTACAGCTGGAGAGGTTGGATAGACTTGGCAAAGAGGAACCACATTTCTGAGACAGGAGAGGTGGAGGGAATGAATGAAAATAGGGAACTAATGAGATGAAGAGAGGAAATTGGAGAGCTCATGTTTTATGACATCAGCCTTCTCAGTGAATTAGGCGTTCAGGAAATCTTCTCAGAATTAGGAGAGAGCTCTGATCCTGCCTCCAAGGAACCTCTGATATAGCAGGACACAGTTTCATTCACTTCAATTCCATTTAATTCAACAAGCATTTAAGTGCCTATTATGTACCAGGACAAAAACACAATTATCCTTGCCTTCCAGAAGTTTCTACTCAACTAGATGATAATGGCTATGATAGGGAAAAAGTGTGATACCCCAGAAAGAGCATTGGATTTGGGGTAGGGAGATCTAGGTGAGGTGAGGAAAAGGCAGAAGGCAGGGGCCACTGCAGATTACCTCCAACTCCCTGACAACAGCATCACTTCCCCTAGAGTTTTCTGATCTAGGATCAGGTCCTTAACATTCACTGAGAGTAGCCACACCCCTGCCTTCCTGCCTTCCCCATCCATCTTCCAGAGTATAGACTGGAGGGGTTCACTCTACTCATAGGCAGCTCCTAGTTGAAAGTCCATGGACTGCTTCTGATAACCCAGTTCCTTGGTCTGATCAACATCACTGAACCAACCCATTCCTTGGAGTCAGGACTCACTTAATATTTAACATTTAAAACTGCTCTGAGAAGAATAACATTCATTAGATTGAGAATGACGTGTAGTAAGTAGAGGGCTGTCCTTAGAGCTAAGAAAATCTGAATTTACATCCTACCTCTGACTCATACTTGATGTATAGGATGGGAATTGAACTTGTGACTTTAGTAGCATAGAGAATCCTCAACTATGTGCATCTTCTCTTTGCTGTATAATCTTAGACAATTGTCCAAGGCCCCTCAGAGGTTAAATGACCTGGCCAAAGTCACACAGACAGCAATGTCAGAAGGAAGATTTTAACTGGTTTTTCTGACTCTTTAGCCCACCTCCTCCTATTTTGGTATGTGACCCTGGGCAAATCACTTAACAGTTAACAATTCCCAAGTCAACTCTTTAAGATTATAAATTATATACTATTGCGCCATAAGAAATGATGAACAAGAAGACTTCAGAGAGGCCTGGAAGGACTTACATGATCTGATGGTGAGTGAAAGGAGCAGAACCAGGAGAACTTTGTGCACAGCAACGACCACAGTGTGTGACAGTTTTTCTGGTAGACTTGGAACTTTGTAACAACACAAGAACTTAAAAAAAAAAATTTCCCAATGGTCTTCTAAGGCAAAACGCCTTCCACACTCAGAGAAAGAACTATGGAATTCATTCACAGAATGTAGCAGATCATTTTAGTGTATGTGTGTGTGTGTGTGTGTGTGTATTATGTTTTTATTTGTTATATGATTTCTTCCATTTATTTTAGTTCATCTACACAGCACGACTATAGTAAAGACTCACTCAATAGGAAAGTATGTGTAGATCCTATATAGAAGTGTATGCCATCTTGGGGAGGGTGGTGGGGTGGTAGGGGGTAGGGAGGGGGAGAAAAATCTGTTTTGTGGTAGTGATAGTAGAACATTGAAAATTAAAAAAAATAAAGAAAAATATCTATCTCACCCTATAAGAAAATATAGGAGATGGGGATAAAGGAAGGGAGGGATGTGATAGAAAACTGGGGGCAGATTAGGGTAAGAGTTAATCAGAATGCACAATGTCTGGGGGGAGGGGAAAGATGGGGAGAAAATTTGTAAGTCAAAATCTTGTGTAAACTAAAAATAAATCAATAAATTTCAAAAAAATTTATAAATTATAGGTAAGTGACCCAACTGTATCACAGGAAGGAGTTTCTTCCCTGGGAGAAATCTCAGGTACAGATGAAAGAATGCTTCTATACAAAGGTTACTATAATGCTTAAAGTGCTAGACTTGAGGGGCAGGAAGACCTGAATTTGAATCCGAATTTAAGTCTAGCTAACTATGACCCTAAGTAAATCACTTAACTCCTATGCACCTCGGACAACTCTCCAGGACTTGGCTACTGAGCTCCAGACAGGTCTATGCCAGCCTTGGTGGAGAGAGTTCCCACAGAAGGAGTTCCCCACTTCCAAAGTCAAGGATCCTTCTTAATCAAACACAGTTCCCCAATGAGGATCCATATAATCACTGTAGCTACAAAGTCCTGTCCTCTTTGATGACAGTGGGCCATGACTCATGGCTTGTCTACTCTCCTCTTTCCCTGGTTTCTACCTCACCTTCACCTGTTGAGCAGAACAGCCCTGTGTTCTAATACAATGAGAACTTGACCAAGAGCCTGACTCCCTGGAATAGCTCTGTCATTAATTAGTTCTTGTGTCTAGGTCTTGGTTTCTTCTCTAAATTGGGACATTGGACTAGATGATCTCTCAGGTCCTTTCCAAACCTGAGATTATGTGAGTCTATGACTTTGGGGGACGGTTGGGAAGAGGAGGCCAAGGACCCAGGTCAGGTGGTGGTTCCAGGGCTGGCTCAGATCTGATCATCAGGAACCAAGAGCCCTGAGGAAAAACAGTACCCTCTTGCGACTGTGATGGTTAGTGTGATGCACCTGGGTCAAGAAGACCTGAGTTCAAATTCTACCCCAGGCATTTGCTAGCTGTGTAATAGTAAGCAAGTCAGAGACAGCTAGGCAACACAGTGAATGGAGTGCTGGACCTGGAGGCAGGAAAACCTGAGCTCAAACCTTGGACACTGACTGGCTATGTGATTTTGAGTAAGTCATTTAACCTATGTCTGCCTAGGTTTCCTCATCTATAAAATGAGATAATAGCACCCATCAGTGTGTCTGTGAGACTGAAATGTTTGCTTTGCGAATCTCAAAGTACTACGTAAGTTCTTATTATTGTTTACTGTTTTTAAGTCTGTTTCCTGTTCTCTAAGAAAAGTGCTAATATTGTTCTAAAAATTAAAGATAGTGATTATAAAGCACTTAGCATAGTGCCCAGCATGCAGTTGTCCCTTAATAAATGTTTACTGACTGACCAGCTTTAAAGTTGATAAACTGAAAAACTTTCAAGTCCATCAATGCCAGTTAATATTGTTGCTCAGAGGAAGGGGCTTTGCTATGGGAGGTCTGGGGGCTATATGGGGAGGGCTCAGTCTGAGATCTGGGCTGTTGGGAATCCTTCTGGCCTTCTTGTCCTACAAAGATGGGACATCCCTAGTGGGCCCCTCTTTCCTCTCTTCTCCATTTTCTCTTTCTCTTTGCTTTCTCCCTGGATCTTAACTCTTTATGGTCCACATCAACCCCTCATTAGACTATAAACCAAGAGGAACAGACACTGGATAAAGGAGATGGCCCCAAATTAATCCATGAATCCGTTCTTTCTCCCAGATGCTATTCAAGAGCCAGAGTGAGGACTCACTTGGGAGGGCAAACTTATGGAGACCACCTCTTTTTTGCAGTTTTTGGCAATGGGGATTTCTGGTCCTGGATTCACTAGGGTTTTCTCTAAGGCCAGAATCCACCTCAACACAGGCCTAGATCAGGAATAAAGTTCTGTGGGAAGTTGAAGGGGAAAAAGAAATTTCTCATTTCTAAACTGAACCCCTCATCCCAAGGAATCTTTGCTTGTGCTGCTCCATTTTCTCCTAATTACCAGAACCTAGTTTTAGAGGGCAGTTATCGTATGTGTGTTGTGTCCCCATCTTCCACAGTACTCTGGTTTTCTCACAGCTTTCTCCCATTTTTCTTCCTTTCTGGGGACAGTTTTCTCCCCTCCCCTTCCCTCTCTTCTCTGCTATGACTCTCCTCCTGTCTCTTCTCTCCTTTACTGCCTTTCTCTTCTCCTCTCCTCTCATCTTCTTGTCTCTTCTTTCCATCATCCTTCCTCTTCCATCTTTCCCCTCTGTCTCTCTCCTCTCCTTTTCCCTCTTTCCTTCTGTTATTCTCTTCTTGCTTCATCCCTGTCTCTCCTCTCCTCCTTTCTTCTCTCCTTTCACCCTTTTTCTCCATTCCTGTCTTGTCCTCTCCTCTCTCCTTCCTCTTTCCTCCATCTTTCCCCCCCATTCTCTATTCTCTCCCTTTCCCTTTTTCCTTCTATTATCATTCTCTTCCCTTCTTAAAGTCATCTCTGTCTCTTCTCTCCACTCCTCTCTTTCTCCTCTCCTTCTTTCTCTCCTCTTCCTCCTTTTCTTCCCATCTTCCCTTCCCAGTTCCTCTCTGCCCCTCTTATTTCATCACCACCAATATCTCTTCCTTTCTTCCTCCTGTCTCCCCTTCTCTCCATCTCTCCTCACTTTCTCCTCATCCTTGTCTCCCCCTATTTCTCAACCACTAAAAGCTCTCTTCTCCTAGTACCTCTGACCCACCCCACCCCCCATTCCTGTTTCCTACTTTCTCCCCTGCATCCCCAGTGCCTCTGGCCCATCGATGCCTCTCTGTCCACTATCATTCCCCCTCCTGTTTCTCCCGAAGTGTTTTTGTTTCTCACTGTGTACTCCATCCCCAATATCCCTCTGTCCCCCATCTTCTCCCTCCCTTGATGTCTTTCCTCCCAAGTCCTTCCCCTCCCAGTTTCTCTACCCATCATTTTCCATGTCTCCATGTCTCCCCCCACTTCGGAACTTCTTTTCTCTCCTTTTCTCCCTCCCACCTTCCCTCCCTCCCCTTAGAGCGCCCTTATCTGGGATTTTGGCAAAGAGCACATTTGCTGGGAGCCGATCCCCATGGCAACGGGGCAGATGGTGACTTTTGATTAGCTCTGCCTGGTTTTCTCTCCCCTCCTGCCACAGCACAATCCGTCTTTGAAATTAAATCAGCCTGCGATACCATCGCTTGTTCTGGAGAGGGGACCAGGGAGAAACAAGGCTTCGCCAGGCCGGGCCGAGAGAGAGCCCGGGGTTGGGGGCAGACATTCAGCCCCCCGCCCCCGCCCCTTTCCTCCAGCCCCACCCACTCCCTGTTCCATGGCCACCCAATTCCCCACCCATTCAGTGACCTCTCAGACCAGACTGTCAGCCCAGGTATCCTCCATATAAGCAGCCTTCCCTCCCCACCCCGTGCTCCTTCCCATCCCACAGCCTCAGCCTCAGTCACTGTGATGAGGAGGATACCAGCGATTGATGGGCATTTATCAGGGAGATGCCCTAGGTTCCAGGCACCAGTTGATAGGGTGATCCTCCCCTAGAGCTCCCAACACTCCCCGGTCAGCCTCTTCCATCTCTCAGCTGGAAGATTAACCCTGTGTAACTTCTCTACCTCTGGAAATTGTTTCTGGGATTCAGGCCCAAGGAGTTATCAAGGTAGGGAACAAGAACAAAATCCCCATTTAGGGCACTGGCTGCCAGTATTCTTGGAGGCAGTCCATTCCCCTGCCCACCAGGTTCAGCTCTATTCTAGTGAAAATGACTCAAGATTTGGGATCAAGAAACCTGAGTTGGAATTCTGTCTCTTTGCTACTTCCTCTCTGTGTAGCTCTGGAAATGCACTTCTTTGTCGCGGTCTCAGTTTCCTCATCTGTAAAATGAGGAGCTGTACTAGATGATACTCCTAGCTCTAAATCCTAGAGGAGTGTGTGTGTGTGTGTGTGTGTGCAATCTAAATCCCCAGAGCAGGACCCTACTAAAATATTAGGATGGAGAGGAGAAGAGAAGGGCATTGCCTGGTATCCCAAGGAAGGAGAAAGCAAGAAAATTTAGCCCTAGCCTGCATAGGGTAAACTAAGGAACTAAGGAGCTCTGACTCCCCTCACTGTCTTGTAGCCAGAATCAGAAGACTGAGTCAAATGCCCAGGAAGAGCCAACTTTACCAGGTGCCACAGTGCCAAGGAGAGGTGATCCAAGGCTCCCTGAGCAATAGTACCAATGAATAAAAGCAGACAAGGCTCAGGTTTGTTCAAAGGACAAACGTACCCATGTGCTATCCTAGAAGAGAGTCAGAACTGAAAATGAAAAGGGCTGGATTCTAGTCCCAGCTATTCCACTAAGCCAGTGTATCCACTTAGATACATCATCCCTCTCTGAAAGTCAGTTTCCTTAGAGGATGGGGATTATAGATTCAGAACTGGAAAGGATCTTAGACCATCTTCTCTTTCTCCTCTCCTGCTTTTTCTCCTTTCCTCCTTTCTCCTCTTCTCCTGTCCTCCCTCCTTTTTTCCTTCCCCATCTTTCATTTTACAGAGAAGGAAACAAACCCAGAGAATTGACTTGACCAAGCACTTTAATGGATAGCAAAGTCAGAATTTGAACCCAGGGCCTGTGGAACTAGATCTAAATTTCTTTCTACCACACAATGGTTCCCTGACCAGAAACACCTTCTCTGCTTATTACATAGAGATATTTCAGGTCTCAAATGCAATCACAGCTATGTTAATGGGCAGGGGATTTCAGAACCAAAAAATCTTAGTGCTAGAAGAAACCATCTAGCCCAACCTTCCACCCAGTGCAGAAGTCTCCTCTGAAGCATCCTTTTGTTTCTTGAACATTCCCAGTGATGGAGACCTCAAGAAGTTCCATCATCCTTAGAAGGTCCTTCTTTATATTAAGCCAGAATCTACCTCCTTATGACTTCTACCCAATGGTCTTTGTTCTGCCCTCTGGACCTACACAGAGCAAATCTGATCCTGACTCACTGAAGTCTTCGATTCTCCAAAGTAAACACCCAGAGCTCCTCATGCAGTGAGTGAATCCTCTTTGCTATCCTGAGATCACCATCCTTTGGACCGATTCCAGTTTGTCCTTGATCTTCTTAAAATGTAGTACCCACCACATAGCCCTTTCTTTGTAGGGTGGGAGACCGTATGGCTATGGAACACTGCAGACAATGTCAAACTTCTTTCTACATGTTGGTTACTTTTGCAGGACTTTCTTTCCTCCTTTTTTAATTCTGTTATAAGAGATGGTACTTTGAGGAGGAGAGTGGGGAGGGATACAATGGGAAATCTACACAAAAAACCAAAACAATAAAATTTCATTTTTAAAAATATGGTACCCAGAACTGGACACAGCATTAAAAGTATTATCAATCCACAGGTTTTAAGAGCTAACACTATATGATTCCCTGATGTCATCCTAACCTTCCCAAACTGTCCCTTGGTGGTTCCAGGGCTGGAGGTCAATCAAATTCAGCAAAGGAAGAAGAAAAACCTATACCTTTTTATTCCTCCTTCTAAATAGTATTTTCTTTTTTTCCAGTTACATGTTAAGAGAATTTTCACATTCCTTATACTTTCTTTATACCATGAGGTCTAAAACTTCTTTTACTCAATACCTTTGTGATTTAGGCCAGGTCATCTAACTTCCCTGGGCCTCAGTTTCCTCATCTCTAAAATTAAGAGATTAAAGGTAACTAGGTATAGGCAGCACTGGAATCAGGAGGACTAGAGTTCAAGTCTAGCCTCAGATATTTGACAGTTACTAGCTGTGTAACCCTGGGTAAGTCACAACCCCAACTGCCTTGCAAAAAACAAATTTTAAATAAAAATTAAAGGATTAGATGGATGGCCTCCAAGTCTATAATTCTCTGAGGTTCCATCAGAGTCTAAGATCTTCTGTACAGTTTGGCCCATTTTACAGAAGGACACTGAAACTCAGAGAAGAGAGCTGTCTCATCTGTAGTTATATAGTTTGTGAGTGTTAGAGCTGGAATTTGGACCTGACTCTCCAGACTCCTGGTCCAGGGATCTTCCCATTGGACCATCCTGCCTTTCTGGCCACTAGCCAAGGGGTAAAAAAAGGAACTTGTAGAGACTATTGGATAGACTCCAGCTTCCCTTGAGCAGTTCTATCTCTCAGGCCTAAAGCCTATGACTCCAGTCCTGTTATATAGTGTCAGAGGAGAATAAAGCAGGTATGGGCCCCAGGACGGTTAGACATAATTGAATTTTCCGAGCAGATGTCGTTAGTACTAAACAGTCTCCACTTGACTCAGCCACTCGGGCAGCCTTGGTAATTGCTAAAATTAGCAGGTCGGTGGGGGACAGAGGTCAGGTGGTTAATGTTGTGATTTAGGCCTTCATAAAGTTAATTCCCAGCTCCTAGGGCCCTGACAGGTTTCTGCTCCCTAGCAGCTTCCAGAAACATCTTTAAAATCAGCCTTCATCTGTTGGCCTTCTCCTCAGAGCTCACCCTGCCCAGTCTATGGCTCCAACCAGAGATCTGGGGCCTGTTCCCTCAGCCCCAGAGCCCACCCTATCCAGACATTTGTCCTGAGCCTCCCAGCCTTTCTGAGGTACCTGATGTGTGATAGGCTACCTAACAGCCTGAAAAACAAGTCAGTCATTAGGAAAGTCTTAGCGCTGCCCAGTGTCCTCCCTCCAAACCCCACATCAGTCCGTGTTCAGTCCTAGGAGTATTGGTGGGGACCACAATGGGGCCAGTAACAGCTGCATTCTCTACCTCTCCAAGTTGTTATAAGGAAAGTACTTTGTAAACTATAAAGCTTTAGATAAATGGGAATGAGCAGTATTTGCCTGGCTCTGCTTTGTGACTGGGGGGGAGGGGATTCCTTTCCCTTCTCTGAACCTCAGTATTTTTCCCTAGGAGATGAGGAAGAGGAAGGAGATGGTCTCTAAAGAAATCCTTCCAGATCATATGTACTGTTCCAACTCAAAAACAGGACAGGAGAGTGTGACACCAAATATTAGAATGGGAGAGACTGATTTTGAGTATTATAAACTCAGAGGAGGCAGTCCTATGGGTTGGATCAATCTAGGGGGACTTCTTGGAGGAGTGAGGCCGTGAGCTGAGAATTAAAAGAATGATTTCAGAACCCTGAGAAAAACTGGTCAGCTGGGCCTGCAGGGATTGGCTTTCAAGCCAAGGTCATGGTAAGGAGAAGAAGAAGGTAAGGGACAGCAGCCTCCACCTTCTTAGTTCTGCCTTTGTGTTTGAGCCTCTATGTCAGACAGCTCTCTCCCCTGCTGCCCTATCCAATTTCACCCAAAATCTGGCTAAGAGAAACCTTAGGGATGGAAAAACTGAGGCCCAGCCTGGGAAGTACAATAGCTCCTTAGTGACAGAAACAGGAGCTCTAAAGCTTCCCTCACAATGAAAAGAACATTGACTCTGGAGTCAAAGGACCTACGTTCAAATCCCATCTTGGTCTTGGGCAAGTTACTTAACCTGTGTCTGCCTTAGTTTCCTTATTTGTACAATGAGGGGAGTTGGAGTAGAGGAATTCTGGACTCCTTTCCATCTCTAGATAGATGATGAGCCTTTGAAAATAAAATGAGAGCAGCAGCTGGATAGTGCTGTGAATACAGCACCAGCCCTGGAGTCAGGAAGACCCGAGTTCAAATCTAGCCTCAGGACGTGACGCTTACAAGTTGTGTGACCCTGGACAAGTCACTTCCCAATTATTATTTCATTGGATCCTCACAATGACCCTGTAAGGTAGGTACTAACACTATCACCTTTTTACATGTGAGAAAACTGAGGCAAACAGAGGTTAAGAGACATGTCCAGTGTCAAACAACTAATAAGTGAGGTGGATTTGAACTCAGGTCTTCCCAACTTGAGGCCTAGCACTCTGTCCACTGTAGTATCCAGTTGCATTGTTGGATGGTAGATTAAGGTAGTAAGCATGAAAGGTAGAAAGAGCACCTGGGTTCAAATCCTGATTCTGTCATTTATTAACCTCCATGGGCCTCGGTTTCCTCTTTTGTAAAATGAGGTCAGCATGATGAAAAATGTTATCCACCTCCAGAGAAAAAATGATGGCATCTGGATATAGACTGAAGCATACTGCTTTTCTTTCTTTCTTTTTTTCTTTCTTTCTTTCTAGTTTTATTCCACAAAATGACTGACATGGAAGTATGTTTTACATAACTGTCAACATATAACCTATATCATTTAATGTCTCAGGGAGGGGGAAAGAAAGGTAAGGAGGAATAGAATTTGGAACTCACAAGTTTAAAAAAGAACGCTAAAAATTGTTTTTAAATGTAATTGGGGAAGAAATTTTAAAAATGTTTTAATTAAGTCAGGACTACACATGTATAATCTGTATTGAATTACTTCCTTCTCAGTGGGGGTGGAGGGATGGGGGAGGAAGTGAGAGAAATTGGAACTAAAGTTTTAGAAACAAATTTTGAAAATTGTTTTTACATGTTAACTGGGTGGGGGCAATTTAAAATACTAAATAAAAAAGGAAAAATAAAAAAGACATCAAAATGTCCTTTTACTAAAGTTAATAAACTGTATTCATAGGCAAAAAAATCGAATCAGCCTTGAAGTCTTTGGAGGTCCCTCCTGGTTCTTCATCTAAGATCTCTATGCTCCTTAGGTCCCCTGACTTTGCTTTCTGGGGCTCCTGCTCTGCTTCCCTGGGTGCGCTTGCCCCAAATTGTGACCTCAGTTTTCCAAGCTATAAAGTTTTTTTGAAGACCAGTCTTTACTGGTCCACCTCCTACAGAGCTCAGTGCTGGCCACTGGGGATGCCAATGCTGACAGTAACCACCACTAGCTGATGCATAATTTTTCAATTGTAGAAAAAAAGAGATTGAACTACATGAGGAGTTGTGTTTTTTTTTCTTTGAGGCAATCAAGTTTGTGACTTGCCAGGGTCACACAGCTACTAAGCATCTGAGGCTGGATTTGAACTTGAACTCTAGAACTAATGCTCTATCCACCACACCAGCTCACTACCCCTAGACCAGGAGTTCTTAATCTTTTTTTTGTGTCCTGGCCCCCTTTGACAGTCTGGTGAAGCTTATGAACCCTTTCTCAGAATAATGTTTTTAAATGCGTAAAGCAAAAATTACAGTACTACAAAGAAAACTAATTATATTGAAAGTGTGCTGTCAAAATATTTTTTTAAACAACTTCACAGATCCCAAGTTAATAACTTCTAGACTGGATGCCCTCCCTTCTAGCTCTCACACTCTATGATTGTCTAGGATTCCGAGCCTCTGAACAGAGAGACAACATAATCAGATCTATGTTTTGGCAATTGTTCGAAGGATGGGATGAAAGTGAGAATAGGAGCAGGAAGACATGTAGACTTGTGCAGTTTGATGAAAGACACAGATCTGACCATGTTAGTTCCTTCATCAATAATCTTCAGTAGCCCTGACTCCTCCCTTTTCCACAGAGGAGTTCCAATCTACTTTCCCCTGCATATTTCATATAAGTCCTCTCCATGCCTTTTGCATCCTATCCAAATGGGCTTCCCTAACCTTTTCCCCCGACTCAACATACTAGTCATGACTTTGCACTGCTCCCTCCTCTTTTTCTCTTGGAATCCTTACCTTCCTTTAGCTGAGTGAGGTCCCCTCTCCTACAAGAAGCTTTTCCTGATCCCCATCTCAACCTGCATCATTCTCTCTCCTCTTGATATTAATTTGAATTTATGAAACCTGGCATTTGCCCAGAAGAATGCAAGCTTCTTCAGAGCAGGAGCTATTTATTTCATCTTTGTGCAGCCTCAGTGCCTTGCCTATAGTAGGCACTTAATAAATGCTTGTCAGATAAGAAAAACGAAAGGCAACAGCCCAAAAGATTGGTCATTAGAGGCTGTACTGGGTGGTAGCATTTGTACGGAACTCTTGTCATCTCCTAGTGACCACTGTTTCCTTTCTAATCACTCGATAATTAGTGGTCCTTTTAATAGTTGAGTACCTACCTTGAACACAGTAAGATATATTTGTTGTATTTGAATTTTATAATTTTGTCAAATATGTCTATGAATAAATAAGTGGATAAATGGGGAGGGGTGAGGAGGGGAAGAAAATGTAAATACAAGGCAGGTTGGGTGCTTAAAGCATGGGCTGGCAGATATGATGGCAGCATAGTATGTGGAAATACCAGTGTGTTTGGAGTCAGAGAACCAGGGTCAAATGCAGGAAAGGTGGGGAAGGGGCTTCCCTTCTGTACTTTGGTTTCTTATCTGATTTCTGGGCTGCCTTCACTCTATGAAAGCCTATGGCCAGGATCTGCCTTCACTCTATGAAAGCCTATGGCCAGGATCTGCCTTGACTCTTTCCTCATCTCCACTTTCTTTTCCTTTTCATACTCTCCTTCCTTCTTCTCTTGCCCTACTGCTTACAGGAAAGTTATCCATTCATTTAACAGACATTTATTTATCAACTTCCATTTGCAGAACACTACATAGTTGTTGGGAGAGACAGATAAATGACTGCCCTTCCTTGCCCTCCACTCATCTCCAGCAGCAGATCTTTGCCCCCGCTGCTTGGAATGTCCTTTCTTTGAATCTCCCTAGTCTTTATCCATCCCTCAAAGCTCAGTTTACACCCTACCCCCCATCTCCTATGCAGCCAAACTACAGTGAGTTCTCCTTCCTCTGAGCTTCCAGGACCTTATAATCTTTCCTTTAATTGTAGTCTACTTGGTGTTCATCTAGAATTGGGTTCTCTGTAAGTCTAATCTCCTCGCTTCTATGTTTTGAGATGATGTTCTCTCCTTGTACTATCCTTCTCCCCTTCTTCATTCCACCCTACCCCAATATACATACATACATACCTGATGCAAAGTGTGTAAAAATAAGTAATGTGTTTGCTGATCTTGTTTGCCTGCGAGGAAAGGCTCCTACTCTTCCTCTGGTGGGAATTATCACCCTTAATGTACATCTTAAAATATTTGTTTTGTGATGAATCCTGGGAGTAACTGACCTGTGGACACCTGAGTGGTGAAGGTTGGTTAATCTGGTGGTGAAAGGCTACAACACTGATTAGGGTTCAGGATCTGTCAGTCAAATCTGCTCTGCAAATGCAGCAGGGCTAGAGGCTTCCTTCAGACCAAGAACAGAAACTTGGTCAGGGAGTCCAAAGGAAAGTTGAGACTTGGCATGTAAAAATTAAACTTCCTGTGGGCAGGGACTGATTCTAGATTTTCTTTTTGTATCTTCAGGGCCCAACTCAATGTCTCACATATAGTCGGTTAAGCTTAATAAATGATTGTTGCATTGAATTGACTCAAAGAGATAGAGTCAGTCTCCAGAAAGGGCCAGTCTGATGTGGACCACTCCTGATACGTGCTCTTAAAGCCACAAGGTCATCAAGGATGAGGGTATACTGACATTGACCTTAGATCAGTAAGTGAAGGAAGAGTTATTGTCATCCCCTAGCTGGGGAACAGGATAGAAACTGGTTAGAGATGAGAATAGGGCTTCCCATGGGTTGGAGGAGCCAACTCCCAGGTCAAAGCAGGCTTCCTAAAGCCCATGGGGAAAGTCCTGGATTCAAACAGGAAATACCTTCCTCCAGGTAGGGGACAATTAGAGGGTAGGGCACATCTGGAGAGAACTCTAAGGAGTGGGTTAGATGAACAGACAACTCTATTATCCCATTCATTTCTATGCTTTTGTTTTTCCATGGAATCGACCTTTTTCTTAGATTCTTGGTAAAAGAATTTTTGTAGGAGACTGACATTTGTCTAATCAAACCAACTAGCAATGAGAAAGGTCCCACATCTGAGTCATAGAACTAGAGAGTCATAGGACTTAGAGCTGGAAAACCTCAGAAATGATCTAGTTCAACTTTGGCCCCATTTTACTAAAGTGGAAACTGAGGCCAAGAGATGTACCCCCAGAAGTCAGGCATGGTGGTGGCAATTGGACAAGAACGGTCTGGGGAAAAGTAGTCAGACTGGGGCAGCTGAGACACCACCACTCCTGAAATACTTCTCCCACACACGAGCACACATGTATATGAGCATCTTTCTTTACTACCATGTCTTCCATTCCATGAGGAAACTCTTGCAGACTCAAGCCCAAGCTGGGTCCATTTTGTCCCCTGCCCTGAGCAGTCCATGTTGGTAAAGACAATATGATGTAGTGTCCAGACCACAGGAGTAGGGGTCAGGAGTCCTGGGATCTGGTTCTGGTTCTCGTGCTCCATGACGTACTTTAAGCCATAACATTCAGCTTCTCCCTCATCTGTAAGATGTCTAAGAAACCTTTCATTTCTAATATTCTATGAGTTCAAACACTGTGATCATAATGGTCAACCTTGGTCCTCCTCCAAAATAAGAAAATGTACTTCTCCCCTTTCTGTGGAGAGCTAAGGGACTGAGGGAATGAAACATTGCACATTTTAGATTCTACTGATGTGCTGGTTAGGTTTACTGAGTATCTTCCTTCCTCTCCCCCTTTGCCTCTTTTTTATATTCTTTGTTAAAGTAGATGCCCTCTTAGGTAGGAGGGATGAGTGAAAGAGATATATTTGGAAATGAAGTTGAAGTAACAAGAAACTATATCAATATTTTTAAACCACTCTATGAACTCAATGAATGAATGAATGAATTCAGCTCAGCCGAATGACAGTTTCCACCAGCCTAGAATGATATTCAGGAATAACATGATGCAAAAAAGGATATATTGACACAGCCTTCCCCATCAGCTTTGTAGTGAAAGCAGTTGCTTCTTGTCAATTCTGAGTGTAAAATGGGTCTGGAGATGAATGATCCCTTTTCTAAGTGAGGCACAACAGGAAATACATCTTATGAAACCTTTTCCTACTTTACCCTCCTCCTCAAGTAAGAAACAGTTGCCTTGTGATCCTCATACCACGGAAACTCCAATAGTTATCAGGAGCTTTCCTGATTTGCTGAGAACAGTTTGGGATGTAAATTAATTAATGTTTGCTGCATGGGGCCCAAGTAAACAATTCTCAAATACAGAGGTGGTGCTCTGGATTTGGCATCACTTAGCCTTTCTTGTCATGGGCTCCACACCTTGAGATTTTCTCTGAGAAGCTGTTAGCTTAAAAGTTTAAGCTCCATCCAACCTAAGATGGTAGCATTCTAGGGTGAAATCCACAAACACTTTTGATTACCTGGAAACAAGTTCTTGACATTTCACATCTACTCCCCTTCCTTATTTTAATAATCCTAATAAAATACACTCCTTAGCATTGCAGTTCATAATTGATGGCAGGGAAAAAAATGAGACAAGGGAATAAGTGCTAAAATCTTTCACCAATGTACTGAGGCAGGGTCAAGAGGAAGACTGGGTGCATCAGATGTCTGAATCCAGAGTCCTAAACATGCTCAAAGAACAAGGTCGTCAAGGAAAAACCCAAGAGGAAGGAACTTAAACATTTTGAAATTAGTAAGGGAGAAACCCTTGGTACAAAAACTTTCATCTCAAGAAAATGTAAGCAAAGACAATTTGTACCCTCTTCCAGCATCTACCACAGGGCTTTGCACATAGTAGGTGCTTAATATGCTTATTGACAGACTGAGAACCCCATGATCTAATCTTAGAAGTGGATTTGATCAGCAAAGCTTAAAACATCGTCATGGTCACCTCTGTAGTCTAGTATCCCCACTGCGACAATAGGAAAGATAATTAGAACTGCGGTGTTCTAGAAAGAACCTTGGATTGGAGACAGAGAACTTCTGGCTCTTCCACTTATTTCCTGTACAACCCTGGACAAGATTTGATGTCCAAGGCCCCAGTTTCCTCATTTATAAAAAGGCCTTGTATGTTTTTAATGAGGGCTTGGTTTTGTTTCATTTTGTTTATCAATGGTGGGGGAGGTAGGAAAGAGAGAAAATAAATGCTTATTAATTGAAAAAATTTATTTTTTAAATGAAAGCTTTGCAGGTCGACCTCTCTAGATGGATTTCTGTGGCTTTTCCTTTCCATTCTAAATGTATGAATCCCTATCCTTAGCCTGCTCCCTAGACTGGCTGGGAGTTAGTCTAAACTCAGTCACCCACATGTTCCTGGAAGTGGACTTTTTTTTGCCTGGATTAACTATAGAGGATTTGAAAATCCATTTGTTGATTCCCTGACATTTTTACACACATAAAATGCTAAAGGGGTTCCACTTGGAAAGCATGGTATGGTAGAAATAGTATAAAATTTAGAATCCGAAGATCTGCTTTAGGCTTCATATTTGGCTGTGTGACTTTGGGCAAGTCATTTCTTCTCTGTGGAACTCAGTTATCTTATTTCACCAAAGGAGCAGATCATGCCTTGGATCCCCCTCCAGCTCTCAAAAGCCTGAGCTCCAACACAGTTGGTGCCATATTGCTCTGAATAACAAGGCATAAAGAAAGCTTACTTTCTTCTTGGTTGAGACCTACAGATCCTAGGAAAGGACCTTGTGAGACTGGTCTCTCTTATTCCATAACACAACCTCCAGTTATCCTAGTCAAAGCATGTTATACTCCCTTGCTCTGAAACACTTAGTGTCTATGAAATAAAGTCAAAATTTCTTAGCCTGGCATTTGAAATTTTCAGTGAATTGACCTCTAGCAGCCTTTCCTGTCTTAACTCCTATTATGCCCCAAATGGAGGCTTCTATTCCTGTCAGATGATCTACTACTCTCTCCCTACTATGGGTGTTAGTTTCTGCCTTGTACCTTAGCATGCCATTATACATGCCCAGAACGTTCTCCACTTGTCTGACTCCTTCCATCTCTACAAGTCCAAGCTTAAGATCCACCTCCTCCAGAAAGCCTCCCTGATTGCTCCTGACAACAGTGAGTTCTCTCTCCTTCAATGACCTTTAGAATTGACTGGCTGCATCCTCCACAGCCTGCCTTACTTTTACTCCCTCTCCTCCTCATTCTTACATTTCTCTGGTGCTAAGAGTGGCAGAATATTTTCTCAACAACACTCCTGGAAGGAAAGTATCACAATTCATTGTGCCTATTTGACAGAAGAGGAAACTGAGGGTCTGAGAGGTGAATTTGTCCTATGGTTCCAAATCCAGAGCTCTTGCTCTTGTTCCTGAACATAAGACCATAAATTTAGATCTGGAAGTGAGGTCAGAGGTCACCGTAGTCCAGCCTACTCAGGATGCAAAGAAATTGAAACCCAAATAGTGACACAAGGCCACACAGGTAAGAAATGTGACAGAGCTGGGGTTCTGTCCCAGGTCCTCTGATTCCAGACCCAAGATCTGTTCCACTGTGTGTGTGGACATATTTTTCACCCCAGATAGACCAGAAGCTACATGAGGCCAGGTACTGTCTTACGCTTTTTGTCTCCTACTGCAGCAGCATAGAGCTGCCTGGGTACAAGAAGATCTGAGTTCAAATTCAGCCTCAGACAGTTACCACAACTGTGTGATCCTGAGCAAGTCACTTAACCACTCTGCCTCAGTTGTCTCTACTATAAAATGGAGAGCATAACACCACCTACATCCTCAGGATGCTGTGAAGATAAAATGAGATATTTATAAAGTGCTTAGCACACAGTGTAAGGTACTACATAGTAGAATCTTGTTCTCCCTTCCTCTTCATCTAATTGCCAAACCCAGTGGGGCAGGGAGTCCAACTCCATGCCCTGACTTTCTCACTTTCCCATCATCCCTAAGGAGTCTTTCCCCTGGACCTCCTCAGACTATGGAACTGCCGGGACACTTGTGGGGAAAGGTAGACGTCATGTCTTACTTCCTTATTTGACAATACTACCACCACCAGTCCTTTCCACCATCTAGACATTTTCCAAGTATGAAGACCCAGTCTTTCAGTCCCACCTCCCCACCCCAACCCCGTTTCTCTCCTGCTATGGGATCATAAAACTTCGATCTGGAAAGGATCCTGGATATTAAAGAATCCAACTCCCATTTCATAGATAAAGGAAACTGAGGCCCTGAGAAGGAAATGACTTGCCCAAGGCCACACAAGTACCAAGTAAGAGTCAGATTTTGAGCCTATGTCTTCTGACCCTTAAATTAGTGTTCTCTCCACTCTTCAAGGTTTCCATCGAAGGTTGTCTAGGCAGATCTGCCAGTCCTCCCTGAAGCATGAAACGATGCTCTTGACAACACTTCAAGCCTTTGCTCAAAGCCCTTCCATGATAGGGAGCTCACTACCTCCCCAACACATCCTTTTCCATTCTTGAAGAGCACTTGTTATTAAGAAAGTTCTTCCTTATACTGCAGCCAAAATCTGCCTCCCTTAGGTCTCCCCCGCCCCCACTCCTCAGAATAAGGCTGCTCTTTCTTGTACATGAAGCCCTTTCATTGAAGACAGTTATCATGGTCTTTCTGCTCTATCCACTGGTCTTCTCCTCTTCAAGCTGGGCATGTCCAGCTCCTCCAACAGATCCACATGTGTATGGCAGGAAGTCCAGAGCTCCCTCACTACTCCATATCTGGAAGTTTTCAATTTGTCCTTGTCCTCCAAGTACGGCATCCCCCACTGAACACAATGCTCCAGATGTGCCAGGAGCACTTGGGGCAGAGAACAGTGGGGCTGTTTCTTCCCTCAGTCGGCACACTAGCCTTCTAATCAGATTCTTGGCAACCATATGGCTCATCTTGGGCTTACTGCCCACTAAAGCTGAGGCCTCTTTCACATGAACTCTTGTCACATTGACCAGTCTCTAATAGGGGCCCCAGAGTCCTCAGGCACACTGGTCATTGGGTCAGGGGCTCAGCCAAGCCCTGTCCATCACCCACCCTCATCCCCATTCCCCATCAAGGGGTCTGGGCTAAGGACCAGAGTCAAGGCCACCTGATAAGATCAGTATCAGCTTCCTGTGCACCCTCTTGCTTCCCCCATTCCCTTCCCCTTTGGTGGGTAGCAGCCCTACCCCCTCCTGTTGACCTGGGCCTACTTCTCTAATTGCCTCTCCCTTCTCCTCCCCCCAGTGCTTCCAGATGAGGGATTCCAGGGTGATCTGGGAAAAGAGGAAGAAGGGACATGCTGGGAGAGAAGCATGGGGCCATGGGCCCTCCAAACAGGACCCTCTTTGCCTGTCCCGCTACCTCCACCTCAGCCCCAACATCCACCATCCCTCTCCCTCCCTGAAAGATGCTTCATGAAGCTGGGCCCAGCGTTTCCATGAACTCACTTGTGGCATTTATTAATAGCCTAGACTTGAGGACATCCAGCCAGAGCCCCATGTGGGACTGGCCAAGATTCCCAGCAGGGCAAGGGCAGACAGGGAAGGTCCCTGGCTCTCACTTGTTGTCCACCCGTTTGAGCTGTTCCTTCCCATTGATGGTCACTGACTTCAGCTGCCCGTCTTCCTCAACCTCCACTCGCTCCTGCCCATTCTCCACAATCCTCTTGGTGGTGATCTTGCGTCCATTGATCACCTCCGTGGACGACATCACCGACTTGTAGCCGGAGCTACCTGACCCTGAGCCCCCAAAGGACGTGGAGGAAAAGGTGGCCCTGCCTCCGTGGCCTAAGGAGTCAAAGGAGGAGAAGGCCTCCATGAAGGCAGGGAATTCCCCGAAGCCAGCAGAAAAGGCTCCCCGCAAACCCCGGCCTCTGCTGCTGTCCCGGTCCCGGTCACTGCTGAAGGGGTTGTCCCAGAAGTCAAAAGAGAATGGGTCCATACCACCAAAAAACTCCTTAAAGATGTCTTCAGGATTGCGGAAGGTGTAGCCGGAGCTGAAGGGGCTGTTATAGGTGGCGCCTGCCCCACCTCCGCCGCCAGCCCTCCAGCCCTCTGATCCTGACCGGTCATACATGGACCGCTTCTTGGAGTCAGAGAGAACCTCATAGGCCTCAGACACCTGCTTGAACTTCTTCTCTGCTTCCTCCTTATTGTCCGGGTTCTTGTCTGGGTGCCAACGCAGGGCAAGCTTACGATATGCTTTCTTTATGTCCTCCTGAGAGGCGCTCGACTGCACGCCGAGCACTTCATAGTAGTTTACCATCCGAAAGGCGGGTAAGGGGCAAGGCTTGAGAGGCTTGGGACTTGGCTGTGGGTGTGGGGTTGATGTCAGCAGTGAAAGCAGCCCAAACAGTCAGATAAATCTGCTGGTGCCCCTGGTCCCAGATATGCTCCTGGGTATCTACTGTGCCTCCCTCAGCATTTACTTTTCATAGTACCTGCTAAAGAAGGATGTGAATAAGGGACTTTGGTGAGGAGGGGGATGGGGGAGGGGAAGGCCACCACCAACTCCTTGGCAGCTGAGGGCCCTAGGAACTCCGGGGGAGCATCTCAGCTGGGAGTTAGGGGAAAGATTGTGACATCGATGGGGTCCAGCCAATCACTGGCTAGGGTTAGTGGGTGCTCTCCTTTTGCAAACTCCCACCCCATTGGGTGGGAAAGATGAAGCCTCACTGTGAACCTACTGAAACTTCCTTGCTGTCCAAGTTTTGTGTCTTCACTATAGAGGAGTTAAGGACACTGGGAGATAGGGCTCTGGAGAGACACCAGAAGGCCAGCATTCTGAAACACACAACTTTGTGTCAGGACATAGGGTCTACACGAAACAATGCTCATCTAGGAAATAACTATCCATGCATAGGAGGTTGGGAGCCAGGATTCCTGAACTGGTTTAGGGAAAAAACACAGGCACAGAGAACTGCAGTGACCTGTTTAAGGAAGGCACCCATGAGTGGGTGGATGAGGGGGACATATATCTTCTGGGACACTCTCCTAACTGGCTTAACTCAGCCAAATCACAAGGTTAATTTCTTTTGCGGGGAGGGGAAGGTGGTCAAGAATGTGCTGGATGGAAGTGTATGGCATAAGATGAAATGGAATGGATTAGAATAGAATATGAATGGAGTACAGTGGAATGAGATGGATAGAACACGGCGTGATGGGCAGCAGATGAAGATAAGATAAAATAGACTGAAAGACAACAAGGCAGGAAGAATAAGTTGAGTTGGAATGAAGTGTGACGTGATAACAAGGGGTAAAATAGAAAACAATGGTAGGAAGTCTACCCAACTTCAAAGCCCTTTGCCATCCTCATTATCCATTATCCTCATCAGGATGACCCCAAGCTAGTCCAGATCAGAATCAAAAATCCAAATCCAAAAAGATCCCACCTTCCAGCTCTAGAGTTCTTGAAGCTATTTGGCTCCTTGAAAGCTCCCAAGAGCCTGTGCCCTCTGAAGTTGGATGCCCCATTTTTATGCCCTGGCCTCTAAAGGCCACCAAACTTTACGAAGCAAACTTCCATCCTTTTGGCTTCAGATTGACCAGATATATGGCTTGTCCTTGCCCCTCCACCACTCCCCCCACTACCATCCTCTCAACCTTTAAAGGAAATCCTTAAAGCCTCCAACCCTACTCTGCTAGCAAAGCCTATCCCATAGGATGAAACAACCATTTGAGGAAATGTCCAGGGACAACCAAGGAAAGGAGGACTGATAGCTAAACCTAGACCCATACTCCCTGTTTTCTTTCATTCCCATAGGCTCTTTCATCGTAGGTAGAGCAATACAGTGGTAAAAACCCAGGACTTGGCATCCAAAGACCTGGTTCTAGCCATAGACCCAGTAATTATTAGCCATGTAACCTCAAACAAATCACCTCTCTGAGCAGTCTCGGTTTCCTCATCTGCAAAATGCAGACAAATAATCTTGACATTACCTTCCTCAAAGACCAGTTATTAAGATTCAGTAACATCGCGAATATAGATCGCATTGTAACTGCAAAGCATTATATGAAGGTCAAGTTCACATGCGTGTTGGTCTGGGCTCTGCAGCTGCCCCTTCAGTGGCCACCAAACCACATCTGGATACTTGGGCTCCCCTTGACTCTTCTGACCAAGGTATGAGAAAACTCCTCCCCGTAGTTTAACAGGTTTTTCAAAAGGATCCTTTAACAGGTATCTGAGGAGAAAGAAAATTATATAACACAAAAACCACAGAATCAATGTAGTGGAAAGAAAGCCTGGAGATATGGATTGAGAGTCCCAAGACAGCCTGGCTCTGGGGACATGGGAAAGCCCCTAATCTTTCTTAGCTCCAATCATTTCATCTCAAAAGGCAAAGGAGGGAGCAAATATAAAAATATTTACATATACATGTGTGTATATATGTGTGTATGTGTGTGTATATACATAATATATACATATATATGTAGAAAGAATTGGAATCAAAGGACTAGGGAACACAATACACCTTGTGGGACCACGAAGCAAGTTATTTCATTTCTTTGGCCTCCATTTCCTTATCCATAAGGGGGTTGGACTGAATCACCTAAGGTATCTTCCAGGTCTATATATAACCAGCGCATGACAGCTGGATTTTCATCCCAAGGTATGGAATTCAAAGGGGATAGATAACACACTCCTCTAGCAACTAGAAACAACTGAGCTTTGTACTTTGTGAGCAAGACTAACAATGAGTTAAAATAGGAAGCTTCCAGGTTACTGGCTTTACCCCCTCATCCATTGCTAGCAATCTTATCCTAGGTGAGTCCCCCAACCCAACAGTTGTTTCTCCCATGGTTGGCTTTGGGGTGTCCCAGAGTTTGTCTGTCCCCACGATGGAATACCATTCTGGAGTCTTCTCTCCCCCGCAACACACACACACAAAATCTGAATTTGTCTTAAAAAGTTGATTTAAAAGTGCCTTTGAAGTAACTTAAAAAACAGGTTTTGTGAAGCTTACTTAGCTGGAGTGAAATTGCAAGGCTTGCTGCTCCTAAAGTAGTCCATTCCACTTTAGTCTAATTGTCAGGAAAGTTTCCCTTCTATCAAGCTTAAATTTGTTTCTTTGTGACTTCCACTGTAGCTCCAGCTTCTGCCCCAAAGGCCAAGCAGATCAAGTCCAATGCCACTGACAGACAGAGCTCTTGAGATACTTGAAGACAGGTAGTATATCTGTTGGAAGTCTTCTCCAGGCTAAAATGTTCCAAGTGCCTTAGATAATTGATACTTATGTGGTGTGAATTCAAAGCCCTTTACCAGTCTCCTTATCCCTTATCCCTGTCTGGATGACCTCAAACTAATCTGGATCAAAATCAAAAATCCAAATCCCAAAAGACCCCACCTTCTAGCTCTGATCATACTGGGTTAGTAGTAGCGGCAAGGCAAAGAAGTGAGGGAGGAGAAGGGGACAGGGGAACTTTTTGTATGTATGTGTACCTAGCTCTTTGTCTTTCCATTGTATCTGACCCATCTGCATATCTGTGTGTCTATTCTAAGTCTGCATTTATGCCTGTTTCTTATTGTGTAACTGTATCTCTGCATGTTGGAATCTTACAATAATAACACAATAGTAGTCACGTTTTAAGATTTTCAAGGGAAGGTTTTGTCTTTCTGAGTCCATGCATGAATCTGTGTGCTTGCATGAAGCTCGTGTGCACTCCTGAGGACAGTTCACACCATGTGAATTGTACCATATTTGCCAAAAGCTAAAAGTCTGTCTTAAATTGTACAGCTGGATGCTGCAGCCCCTCAGCCTAACCTACACAAACACATTCCCGTTTGTCCATCTGCTTCTGACAGCTTGAGACAGGAGAGCAGTAGCCCAGCCACCACTTACCCTTCAACAGGCCTGCTGGACAGCTCCCAGGCTCAGGGGACTGATGGGGGGAGGGGGGAGAGGGAAGACGGAGAGGCAGGGGAAAGGAAAGGAAGGAGTGGCTCTAGAACCAGGGGTCTTAGCCTTTTTTGTATCATGGCTCTGTTGGGCAATCTGATGAAGCCTATGGGCCCCTTCTCAGAATAAGGTCTGTCTTTTATGGAAGTCTTTTGCATAACTACATGTGTATAATATAAATATATATAATTGTTTGCCTTCTCAGCGGGGATGGATGACGGAGGAAGGGAGAGAAGTTGGAACTTAGAGTTTTAAAAACGAATGTTAAAAGTTGTTTTTACATGTAACTGGGAAATAAGATATACAAGTAATTGGGGTGTAGAAATCTATCTTGCCTTACAAGAAAATAGAGATGGGGATGATGGAAGGAAAGGGTGTGACAGAAGGGAGGGCAGATTGGTGGAAGGGGTAATCAGAACGCATGCTGTCTTGGAGTGGGTGGAGGGAAAAGATGGGGACAAAATTTGGAATTCAAAATCTTGTGGAAATAAATGTTGAAGACTAAAAATAAATGAATAAAATTTTTAAAAGAATGCCTTTAAATGCATAAAATAAAATCTATAGGGTTACAAAGGAAACTAATATTGAAATACAAGAATCAAATGTGGGTTTTTTAAAGCACAAATTCAGACTCCAAGGTTAAGAACCCCTACTCAAGAGGGTCAGTGCCCAGGTAGCAGTAGAGGAGCAGCTGGTATATGACCAAAGCTGGGAGAACTGGACAGAATCCCTCCATGCTTAATCCTATGTGGCTACATTGACCAGGTTATTATAAGCCACTTCTCACTCTTCTTTGTTTGAACTTTCCCTGCCCCCCCCCATAACTGATACATTACTTTTGAATAGAAACTTGACTTCATATTATTATTTTCTTTCATCCAACCTCTTTCAAGGTAAAAATCTACCAGAAGATTGTAAAACTGTGATAAATTACAGGTCTGTTCTGCCAAAATAATAGACCATCATAGAACCCGTTTATTAAACCTCAGCTCTATGAGAAGTCTTGTAGTAGATGTTTGGGTAGGAGTAGGTATATACATTTATGTAAGAGTAGAAAGGGTCTCTGCCCTCAAGGAGCTTAGTCTACGATAGCAATGACAACCACAATTAAATATATTACCCGATACAATACGATGCACAATTATCAAAACCTCCCACACTCTTGAACACCCCAACCTCTCCTAGCCTTCAATCTCCTTCTAGCTCCCATCTTCCATTCTCAGTTATCTCATTCTCCTATCCATTTCCTAGGTCCCAGATATCACTCTTTACCATCTCCCCCAATTATTTATCTCTTAACAATTTTATCCCACCCCAATCTCTCCATGCCCCAGTCCAATAACCCACCCTTATCATAGGTCTCCCTTCTATCTTTTCCCTATAAACTGCTGAGCTATCCCCGATCACATCACATACCATACACTCTGTGGTGGTGAAACCACTTTATATTTCTGTTTTTAAACCTTTAATTCTATTTTAGTGTTCTCCAGGGTTATCTGATGAAATAAGCTTGGTTTTGTAACCCTTTCAGAAAGTCGCTTCCTATCTGAGTTTAGGAGAGCAGGAAATGTGAGGAAATGAAAAGAACACCAGACTCCAAGACTAGACACCAAAATATATACTTCTCAGTTGAGGGAAGAGGAGGATGTTAATAAGTGCTTTATGAACTGCTAATTTCATCCTTACAATAACTCAGGGAGGTAACTGCTATCATTATCTCCAATTTATGGTTGAGAAAACTGAAGCCAATGGGTTAAGTGACTTGTCTTGGGTCACAAGGCTAGAAAGTGTCTGAAAAAGAATTTGAACTCAGACCTTCCTGACTCCAGGCCCAGCTACGAATGCACTTTGCCACCAGCTGCCTCTAAAGTAGGGGGATGGACTAACGAGGGGGAATCTGACCAGCTCTGTCAGAAAGAGTCACTTTGTCACTTGGTTTAAAGAATCATACATTTAGAACCAGAGAGTTTCTTTTCCCCTCACGTAGGCCAAACCTTTCATTCTACAGATAAGGTTCAATGACTTCTCCAACTACCCTGAACTAAAAAAGACAGAACTAAATTATCTCTTGGATCCCTTCCTACTCTAACACAAGATTCAAAGAAGTGACTCACAAGGGGACCATTTGCAAGTAGCTGCAGAAGATGGGGGAAAACCAGAGTAAGATTTCCTTTAACTCACTGTATGACTTTGAATGGTTCATCTATTTACCTGATCTGGGCCTCCATTTCTCCATTTGTAAAATGATGAAGTCTGATGATATTAGTGCTTTAGTCTCTGTTAGTTCTACAGTCCCTATGACTCTAAACCAGGGGTTCTTAACTTTTGTGTGTGTGTCCCGGCTCCCTTGGGTCTTTGGTGAAGCCTAGGGGCCACTTCTCAGAACAAGATTTTAAAATACATAAAATAAAATATATAAGATTATAACAAAAAGCAGCTATTCTAAAATATAATTATTTTTTAAATCCCTACAAGTTCCTAAACCCTTGCTCTAGTTACTGAGACCAAAAGGAAAGAAACATATGTAAAGTGACTGAGAAAATTACTTCCATCTGCCTGAAGAAAAGACAAGCATAGGGTTTCATGGTTTTGTAATAGTAGTAATAATTCAGAGGGCCAAGGAGGCACTCAACACCTTCCATCAGAATACTGTGGAAATGATATTAGTGTGTATTTATATAGCAAAGGGCTTTCTTCACAATACCCCAGATACCCTGGGTTTGACAGGGTAAGTAGCATAAGAGTTATTATTTCCATTTTACAGATAAGAAATTTGAAGCTGAGTGGTGTCTTGATCCTTGGTTACACAGCTAATAAGTAGATCCTAGAGGATCATAGATCTGAGTCCAGAAGGAATCTTAGGGATCCTATACGGCCCTACCTTCATTTTACAGGTGAGGATCTTAAGGTTGCCAGAGCTTAAATGTCTTGCCCAAGGTCTCACAGATAATAAACATCTGAGATAAGTTTTAAACCCAGGTCTTCTGATTTGAAAGGAAGCACTCCTTCAAATCTAGCTTTCCTAACTAAGAATCAGAACTCTAGATTTAAATGTTCTCCAAAAGAGATCAAAGTCTGAAGGGAAGCCACTGATGATGAAAAAGACAGCCTTCAAGAACTTGGTTTACCAAAATGGACAGAACACCTGGAACCAAACACAACCCAAAAGGTTCAATTCAAGATGGCTTGAAAGAGTCATTCTACTAAAGAATTAAGCAGTAATCAATAACACTTAAGGAAGAAAGATATTTAACATTCCTAGACTTTTTGTATTTCTTTAACTCATGCTCTCATTTTGTAATAGACCTAGGTCTCTATGAAGCTGTTTGGATCAGTAGTACTTTTCTTCTGACAGCATTATCCAAAGTTGTCCTTAAAACACTTGAGAGAAAGCAGACAGAATCATGAGATCATAGGATTTGGAGTTTGTGATTATCTAATCTATAGCCCTCATTTTACAGATAAAGGATCTTAAATTCCAAAGAGATTGAAGTGATTCACTTGAGGACTTTTTGATGCTAAGTAACAGAGACAGGAACTGAAAACAGATCTTCTGACTGAGTTCAGTGCTACTTCCACTATACCACATGGTCTTATATGGTAAACCCAAAACTCAGCACCAATACACATTATAGATGCCATAAACATTACTTCTAGCACTCCTGCCATCTATCCCCCAGTGTCTCCCCCAGAATCTAACACAATTCCATGCCCATAATGGGTGATTCATGAATATAAAAAGAAGGAATATGCCCACACAACAAATATACATTGCATATGTCCAACACACTTTCTACAGTACAGGAAGAACAAGTGATTTCAAAGGATGGTGAAACAGTATGGCTTGGTGACAGAGATAAATAATAGTCAAGTGATAGATTTTATTATTACTTTTCAAAGGAAAGAGCTCTTTCAGAGATCAGCATAGAGACAAATACTGTGCAAAAAGTAGCTGGATAAAACTTTATGGTGATGCTAATTGCCGAAGATATTGGGTTGGTGGTAATGGTAAATGGTGATGCTCATGTTGGATGACAGCAATGTTTGCTAATGATGATGGCGAACGAGGATGGTGACGATGGGTTGATGTTTGCTAATTATTTCAGTGGTTGGCAGTGATGTGATGGTTATTAATAGCGATGATGACTAGCAGCGACGGTCATTATGATGGTGAGGATGGCAATGGTGGTGATGTTTAGCCATTACTGTGGTGACGGTTGTTGGTGGCAGCAGTGGTGAGAGCAATGACAGAGATGGAGTTTTGTATCAATGGCAGTGGTGACAGTGATGATGACAATATTGATAACGATGATTGTAGTTCCAATAATTGTAAGAACAATATTGATACCAATATCAGATGATACCAATATCGGATGATGATGGCAATGAGCATGAAGACCAGCAAAGGATTATTAGAATGAAGAAACTACCAACGATTACAAGGATACGGAGCACTAGAATGATGTGGATGAGGACGACCGAGCTGATCAAGATGAAGATAACGTGGATGATGACGGCTGTGACTGAGATACCCAGGATCTGAAGGGTTAATGGGATGAAGAAACTGATCAACAATGGATGGTATCAACCAAGGTCAGCAGGGGGCAGTGAAGAACTTTAAGAGGCAAAATTCCATTTGTGGAAAATTATTTCACCTGAGAATGCCCCCACCATACACAAAAGAGTCACGGGAACACAGAACAACCTGAGTACAGGCCGTTTAAGTACATGGTCTAAGAACCAGGAAGTCAATCATATATGGTATGAGTCAAGGCAAAGTTGGAGTCATCCACCGTGAGTCAACCCTGTGATATGTATGCCAGGAAGTTAATGCCACCTTGGGCCATGTAGTGATCCACAAATAGCTACCCATGAAAAAAAATGATAGATTCACTGTCTCTGTCCTGGTCAGAACACACCTGGGGTTTGGTTTTGTGTTTAGTTCAGCATGTCATATTTTAGGAAGAACATTGATAAATCAGAAAATGTCCAGAGGAGGGCAAAAAGTCTTTGAGTTAATGTTAAATGAGAAGCACCAGAAGGAAGTAAAGGCATTGAGTCTAGAGAAGAAATGAATTAAATTAGACAGGTGCTGCTTTCAAATATTTGCAGAGTTTTCATGTGGAAGTGGAATCACACTTATCATGCTTTACCCCAGAAGGCAAAAGTAGGAGTAGTAGAGAAAAGTTACAACAAGGAAAATTTGCATTTGATAGCCTGCTAAGTGCCTACTGTTTGTAAGATACCCGGTAAAGAAAAATTCCTAAGAATGAGAGAGAATTAGCCTATGTCTAAAAAGCTGGTAAATCCCCCCCTCACTTAAGGTCTGTAAGCAAAGGATGAATGAATGACCAACCACCCATCATGGACCCTTTCCCAATTCAATTCAACAAACATTTTTAAAAGCCTATTAGTTATCAGGGATACAAAGACAAAGCCAGAGTCCCTGCTTTCAAAGAGCTTAAACTCTATTGGAAAAACAACATGAGAAATATGGAATTAAGTACAATGCATATACTTAATCCAGATAGACTACCTCTAAGATTGGTGGTCTACAAGCAGAGACAGAGGTTCCAAAAGGCAGAGTGGAGAGAGAGCATTTCAGGCACAGAGCCTAGCCTGTGGGGGAAAATGTGGAGGTAGGAAATGGAATGCCATGTGTAAGGAACAGCAAATCATCCAGTTTAGAAAAGTGGATTATAGCCAGATTATGAAGATCTTTAAATGTCAGGAGAACTTGTGTTTTGCTCTAGAGGCAAGAGAAAGCAATTGAAGCTTCTTGAGAGATGTAGTCAGACATGTACTTCAGTTTGGCTGTTGTCTGGAGAATGGATAGGAGAGGGGAGAGTCTGAAGGTAGAGATACTCATTAGGAAGCAATTGTAATGGGGGAGAGAGAGGTAATGTGGTGGTCACGTGAATGAACAAAATGGGAGGAGAGGAGAGATATTGTGGAGGTAAAATCATAAGATTTTGCAGCTGATTAAATAAAGAAGATGTGGGTGAGGAAGAATGAAGGATCCCTGAGTGAATGCAAACATACCTTACACAGAAACAGTGATGTTAGGAAAAGAGGTGAATTTGAAGAAAAAATAATGAATTCTGCTTTGGGTTTATGATGCCTATGGGACATCTTAAGGTAATCTAGCAGGACCTTACTGATACAGAATTATAGCTCAGAAGACAAATGGGAGCTGGATATATAAACTGGGGAATTGTCTGCATAGAAATGATAATTGAACCCATAGGAACTGATGAAATTACCAAGATAGAGTAGGAAAAGGAAAGAAGAATGCCCAGGAAAACCTTAGAATCCACCCATGCAAAAAAATGATGGAACATGGAAAATGATTGCGTAAAGGTGACTGAGAAAGAATGGTCAATAGGTAGGAAGCAAACCAGGAGAGTAAAGTTTTACTGATACCCAGGGAGGAGAGAGTTTCTAGGAAGAGGAAAAGTTACCAAAAAATGAAAAGCCACAAAATGGTCAAGAATAAGAACTGAAAAAAAAAAAAAAAACCACAGCATTTGGAGAACACTGGTAATCTTGGAGAAACAAGCTTCAGATGAGGGATTGGTTCAGAAACTAAACTGTAAGGCCTTGAAAAGTGAATGTGGAGTCCTACCAAATACTTTTTATGATATAAATATGGTTCTGATACCTAAACCAGGAAGAGTCAAAACAGACAAAGAAAATTATAGACCAATTTCTCTAATAAATATAGATGAAAAATTTTAAATAAGATTAGCAAAAAGAATACAGCAACTTATCACAAGAACAATACATTATGATCAGGTAATATTTAAACCAGAAATGCAGGGCTGATTCAATATTAGGAAAACTATCAGCATTATTGATCATATCAACAACAGAACTAACAAAAACCATATGATTATTTCAATGGATGCAGAAAAAGTTTTCGACTAAATACAACACCCATTCCTATCAAAAACACTGGAGAACATAGGAATAGATGGAACTTTTCATAAAATAATAAGCAGTATCTACCTAAAACTATCAGTAAGCTTTATATGCAATGGAGATAAGCTAGATAAATTTCCAATAAGATCAGGGGTGAAACAAGGATGTCCATTATTCAACTGTTATTCAATATGGTAGTAGAACTGTTAGCTTTAGCAATAAGAGAGGAAAAAGAAATTGAAGGAATTAGAATAGGTAAAGAAGAAACTGTTATCATCTTTGTAGATAATATGATGATACACTTAGAGAATTCTAGAGAATCAAGTAAAAAACTACTTGAAATAATAAACAACTTTTGCAAAGTTGCAGGTTACAAAATAAACCCACATAAATCACCTGCATTTCCATATATTACTAACAAAGAACAACAGCAAGAGATAGAAAGAGAAATCCCATTTAAAGCCATGGTAGACACTATAACATCTCTGGGAGTCCACCTGCCAAAACAAACCCAGGAACTATATGAACACAGTTACAAAACACTTTTCCCACAAATAAAGTCAGATCTAAGTAAGTGGAAAAACATCAGTTGCTCATGGATAGTCCGAGCTAATATAACAAAAATGACAATTCTACCTACATTAATTTACTTATTCAGTGCCATATCAATCAAACTACCAGAAAAATATTTTCTAGAGCTAGAAAAAATAATATCAAAATTCATCTGAAGAACAAAAGGAGCAGAATATCAAGAGAATTAATGAAAAGAAATGTTAGAGAAGGTGGCCTAGCCCTATCAGATCTCAAATTGTGTTATAAAGCAGCAATCATCAAAACCACTTGATACCAGCTAAGAAGTAGAGGGGTAGACCAGTGGAACAGGTTAGGTACTCAAGACACAGTAGTCAATGCATATAGCAATCTAGTGTTTGTAGATTGAAAATGTGTTTAATAAAAATGTAAATCCAAGGACTCCAGCTTCTGGAATAAGAATTCACTGTTTGACAAAAACTGCTGGGAAAACTAGATAACAGTGTGGCAGAAACTGGGCATAGATCAATCAATGCCTGACACCATACATAAGAGTAAAGTCCAAATGGATACATGATCTAGGTATAAAGACTGATACTATAAACAAATTAGGAGAGTAAGGAATAGTGTATTTGTCAGATTTATGAACAATGGACAAATTTATGACCCAACAAGAGACAGAGAATATTATGAAGTGCAAAATGGATGATTTTGATTACATTAAATTGAAAAGTTTTTGCCCAAACAAACACAATGCAACCAAGACTAAGAGGGAAGCAGAAAACTGGGAAGGAACTTTTGCAACTAGTGTCTGTGATAAAAGTCTCATTTCTAAAATATATAGAGAACTAAGTCAAATGTACAAGAATACAAGTCATTACCCAAATGATAAACAGTCAAAGGATATGAACAGGCAGTTTTCAGAGAATTAAAACCATCTATAGTCATATGAAAAAATACTCTAAATCACTATTGATTAGAGATGCAAATCAAAACAACTCTGAGGTACCACATCATACCCATCAGATTGGCTAACATGACAGAACAGGAAGATGACAAATGCCGGAGAAGATACGGGAAAGTTGAAACACTAATTCATTGTTGGTGGGACTGTGAGCTAATCCAACCATTCTGGAGAGTAATTTGAAACTATTCCCAAAAGACTACAAAAATGTGCATGCTCTTTGACCTAGCAATATCACTTCTAGGACTATATTCCAAAGAAAGCATAAAAATGGGAAAGGGTCCCACACGTACAAAAATATTTATAGCAGCTCTCTTTGTGGTGATTAAGAACTGGAAATCAAAGGGATGTCCATCAATTGGGGAACGGCTGAACAAGTTGTGGTATATGAATGTAAAAAAATATTGTGCTATAAGAAATGATGAACAGGAAGACTTCAGAGAGGCCTGGAAGGACTTATATGAATTGATGCTGAATGAAAGAAGCAGAACCAGGAGATCATTGTACTCAGTAACAACCACAGTGTGCAACAAATTTTTCTGGTAAACTTATCCCTTTGCAGCATTGAAAGGACCTAAAACATTCCCAAAGGACTCTTCAGGCAAAATGCCATCCACATCCAGAGAAAGAACTATGAAATTGGAATGCAGAATGAAGCAGAATATTTTCTCTTGTATTGCTTTATGTTTTGTTTTGTTTGGGTTTTTTTTTTCTCATGGTTTCTTCATTCCTTTTAATTCTTCTATACAACATGAATGTGTTGTAATGTGAAAATGTGTTTAATAAAAATGTATCTATAGAACCCTTATAAGATTGCATGCCATCTCTGGGAGGGAGGGAGGGAAAAAGGGAGAAAATCTAAGCCATTGCAGAAAACTGAAAACAAAATAAATTAACAATAAAAAAAGAAAGAAAGTGGGAAAAGTAATCAGCTACAATTTCAGAGGACTTATAATTAAACATGCTACCAACCTCCAACTAGAGAGGTGATGGACTCAGAATAGAGATTGAGGTATCTTTTTTTTTAATTCCAATGTACAAATGTGTTTTGTTTGACTATATACTTTTGTAACAGGGATCTATACACATTTGTAACAGGGATTTTGTTTTTCTTCTTGAAGAGGAAGGAGTCAGGAGAGAGAGAATTTGGAACTGGAAAAAAATAAAATTGCATTTAAAAAGGAGAGGGAGGTGAGAAAGTAGAAGAAGCAAGCTCTAGGAATTTGGTGGTGAAAAGAGAGCTGTAGAAGGATACAGGATTGTGAAGACTTTTTTTAAGGATGGTAAAGATTGGGACATGCTTATAGCGAAGGAACTGGTAGAAAGACTTGAAGATTTAAAAAAAGGGAGAGAATAATTGAAAGACAAATCTCAAAGAAGATAAAAGAAGGGATGAAAGCAAAGACCCAGATAGAAGGACTCACCTTGGCAAGGATAAGGCCTTCTCTTCCTCCAAGATTGGGGGAAAGATTGGAGAAAGATTTGAGGCATAGTAGTTTCGAGAAGAAGGGATGCCTGAAGATGGTTTGAATTTTTTCAGAGTAGAATGAGATGAGATCTCTGTTGGGAGAAAGGAAAGAGATCAGCGTGGATAGCTAGAGAAAGAATATCTGGAAAGATACAATGATAATGAATCAGAAAAGAGTTAAAGAATTGGCAGTCATTAGCAAAGGCCTAAGTGAGTTTAGGTAGGAGAATTTATAGTGGAGCTAGTCAGCGTGGTTATGGAAATTCTGCAGCAGCTCTTGAGTAGGAATTGAGGAAGTGGATAGAAATGGTAATTCAGGTTGGAGTTTAACAAAGGGGAGACGAGCAACGGGACCAATAAGGAATAAAGTTGAACTGGCTATGATGAACAAAAAGCATCATTTCAAATGGAAGAAAATGAAGCCAAAACAGAGATGATGTACTGAGAAAGCAGGAAAGGGTGGAGTTACTAGAGATTACAGGAAGGATAGAGAATAGGTTTAATAGCATTGAAACATGGGAAAAGATGAAAGAACAAGTGAGAGAAAGAAAGAGAGAGAGACAGAGAGAGAGAGAAATTTCTTTTCTACTGTGGAAGTGTAGGATGTATAAAGGAACTCGGGTAACTGTGAATTGAGGGGAGACTACCTATAATAATTGCTGGGAGGAAGGTTGCATGAGCAAGCAAGGTCTATACAAAATGAGCTCCAGGGGAACTCCCAAAATGCCTTGCTCTAAATTGGCAACAGAAAGCCCCAACAACAAGGACGAAGCTGAAAGAAGGTAAAGAAATTCCCCAGCCCCTACTTAACTTATTATTTCTAGATTTGAGTTTGCCTCAAGGGCTTATCAATGCTAGGTCAAGGAGTATAAATTATGGGTTGTGGCTATACAATGATTATATAATCCCCTGGTCATGGCAATCCAAATGAGATCCTTCTCCTTATATCTCAACTTGAGCTGAATCTCTTTTAAAGGGTCAAAGAACTCTTCTCAAATCTCTAACCATGCCAACATTTACTGAACGACAAGAATTTAGGCTACCCGCAGGTTTTGAATTGATCAGATACATATGTAATATAGGCTCTGGGGCATACTCTCTCAAAACCCCATTCTCAATGACAGACTGGGTTCCCACAGGGTGGCTGGCTAGTTCTCAGTTTAGGGTTCTGGAGACTAACCCTGAGGAACTGGTTGGGTTTTTTTCTTTTCTCTGTTCTCTGTTGCTTGCAAGCCACCACCATTTTACTTCCCTTGATGATTATTCATTGATATAAATTAGCCAGACAGACCCAATTAGCTTTTAGAAATGAATGTTTACTAAGGTGATAGAGTAACAAAAGTTGGTTCAAAACATGTCCCCTCTCTCCCCCTCCCCCCAAAAATAGGGTCACACTCTCCAAAAAGTACCTGCAGAGTCCAGGAGGAAATGACCTTACACTTAGAAAGCTCATGTAAGCAAAAGGGCAATTGACAGTTCCCGGTGGCAGGAAGTCCTTTTATCCATTTGTGCATCATTTGTGATATTCATCTTAGGCATGGTTAACTTTCTGCTGGGCTCCTGATAGATTCCTGAAGCTGTTTTTTTTTTCCTTGTCTCCCTCAGATACTGTTAGAGCAGGGACATTGCTAGGAAACCAATGGGAGGGCCAAACCTTCGGAACTTATGAAGACCCCAAAGTCTTTCTCTGAACAAGATGGGGACAAGGAAAAGACTCTTCTCATCCAAACAATTCATTTTCAGGGGCTTGGCTAGAACTGCTTCCATGATTGAGCTTCCTCATTGGACCTCACTGAACCCATGATTGGGTTCCTATCTGGTTTGCAATTTTATAAACATCCCCCAGAATATGACTGAGTCCCTCTCTAGCCACTCCCAATACACTTCCTGTATAGAGTTATTTAATTTCTTCTAATGACTTTCACTCTTTCCAAATTGATTAAAGACTTTTTGAACCCAGTTGAAAACCTCACATTTTTTTTTGATTCATTAGAGATGTTCTCACCTGGATAAAATCATAGTTTTAAACAGAGTGGGATGGTTGATTGATACGATGAACTCCCACCCTTATACAAAGACAGAAATAAGAATGCAAAGGGGCGTTAGGAAGTAAACGAAATAAGTATCATCCACTTTTGACTAGCCTCAGACATGTACTAGCTATATGAATTTGGACAAGTCACTTAACCTCTATTTGCCTCAGTTTCCTCAACTGCAAAACTGGGATCATAACAATTGCACCTCCCTCCCAGGGTTGTTACAAGGATCAAGTAAGATATTTATACAAGTGCTTCATACTTGTAACACAAGTATATACTAGCACATAGTAGGCATTCTGTAAATGCTTACTTCTTCCTTTCCTCCCCTTTCCCCAAACATAACAATATTAAAGAATGTCAAACTCAACTAACCCCAAAGTTCATCATCCTAGCCCACACACCCCCAAATATATCCATCTCCTGATCTGTTCATCTAACAATGAATGACAACATCATCCTTACAACCTCCCAGACTGGAATTCTGAGTCTTCTCTCTGTCTGCTTCTGTCCCTTTGCTCAGGTCACTCTCCTTAGCAGAAGCATCTTCAAATCCTGCCTTCCTCAACTCCTTCCTCTTCCATTATTTACGCACAAGAAAACTGAGGCCCGTGAGGAGCGTCTCCTACTCCTTTAAGAGAGAACAGTACTGACTGGCCTACGCATTTTGTTCATGAGATACTATTTAGTGCTGTTTGCTACTTTTGTTTTCCAATGAGAGTCAGGTCTCCCCAACTGGACTATACAATGGAGAGAATATTAGACTTGGACTCAGAAAACCCTGAGTTCCAATCTCTCCTTAGCTACTTACTATCTTTGGGACCCTGGTAAAGTCACTTAACTACTATCTGCCCCAGTTTCCTATCTTTAAAATGGGACTCATAATGGCATCTACCTCATGGAGTTGTTTTGAGATAATATATGTAAGGTGTTTTGCAAACCTTAAAAAGTTCTTATTAGACTTGTCAGGAATGGTACTCATTGGTATTCAGAGACTGGAAACAGGCAAATATCTCAGTCTTTAAGAGGAAAAAAAGATATCCTAATAGACCAGTGAATTTTTAAGGAAAAGGTTTGTGAATACTGGAAAATAAAGCTGGAGTGAGACAGCACTGTATCATGGAAAGAACCTTAGTCTTGAGATCTGAGATTCTACCTTTGACACAATCTGTGTGTCAGGCTAGTACTTCAGGCTAGTACTTTGACCTCTCATGGACCTCAGTTTCCTTGTCTGCAAAATATGGGAATTGGTTATCTAGCCTCAAAGGTCCCTTCCATCTCTAAATCTATAATCCTAGGATCTGATCTGGTGAGAGTTTGGGGTGGGGTCACTACAAACAAATCATGATAGATTAACCTCATTTCCCTTTCTGACTGGGTTATTAGACTGGCAGTTCAGGGAAATGTTATAGACACTAACTGGGTTGCAACCAAACCAATTCTTCCATGACAGCATTGCAGACAAGATGTGGGCTGGAAGTTAAGTTGATTTCTACCTACATGCTGAAATGCCTATACCCAAAGAATGATGATAACTATCTCTAAGTGGTAGGGTGTACATACATCTTTGTCCCTGGTCCTAGAACATTTAACATTTTTACCCATGATGAAGGCAGGCTATCAACTTACAGAACCCACACGAAGTTGGAAGTGATAGCTAATTCTACCTCTAATGGAGTCAAGCCTCCAAAAAGAAAAGATATCAACAGGCTGGAACAACTGCTCAAATTGAAGATGGATTTAATAGGGATAAATGTAAATTAGTGTACCTAGGCTAGATGGTCTGTAAGGTCCCTTCCATATCTAAATGTATGAGTCTGTGGTCTATATATAGAGTATTATGCCTCAGTTCCAAGTACCATACTTTAAGAGTGACATTAACAAAACAAAATAATGTCTAGTAGATAAGTACTAGAATAGTGAGGAAATTCTAAACCCCAAGAATTACTGAAGGAGTTAAGAATTTTATCCTAAAGAGAAGAATACTTATCATTGATAGCTGTCTTCTGATCTAGGGGATGTGGCTCATTCTGAGTGGCTCCAGGAAAGAACAAGGCAGAAAAGTTAAAGGATGGTAGATCTGAGTCCAATAAAGAAAAGACTTTCTGATAACTGGTGTTTATGACAATAAAATGAAGTGTCTTGGTAGATAATAAGCTCCTCATCCCTGGAAGTGTTCAAGCAAGGGCTAGAGGATTACCTTTCCTGGGGTGAAATTTGCACAAAATTTGTATCAAATAATCCCATATTGACAGCACATTCTATTAAATGCATTCCTTAGTTCCTTGTAGAATCAGACTGTTCAATCAAATAGGGACTTTTGAGGCATCTAGTCAAACTCCCTCTTTTTAAAAAATAACATTCTTTTTTCTCCCAATTACATGTAAAAACAATTTTAAACATTTGTGTTTTTTTTTATTTTTGAGTTAAAAATTCTATCCCTTCCTCCTTCCCCTCCCCAATCCCTGAGATAGTAAAGCAATGATATAGGTTATATTTACGTTCATGTAAAACATTTTCATTAAAAATAGGAGAGAGAAACAGAGAGAGGGAAGGAAGGAAGGAAAAAAGAGAAAAGAAAGGAAGAGAAAGAAAGAAAAATAGTATGAATGGGTCTGCATTCAATTGATACCAGGTCTTTCTCTAGAGACAGATAGGGTTTTTCATCATGAGTCCTTTGGGATTGTCTTGGATCATTTCTTGCTGAGAATAACTAAGTCATTCACAGTTGTTCACCATAAAATATTGCTGTTAGTATGTCCAATGATCTCCTGATTCTGTTTCCAAGTTTGCTTAGCTATTCCCCAATGGATGGGCATCCCCTCAATTTCCATCCTTAGCCACCACAAAAAAGAACTGCTATAAATATTTTTGCACAAATAGGGCCTTTTTCCCTTTTCTGAGATCTCTAGGCTACAGACCCAATAGCAGTATCACTGGATCAGATTATGCGCAGTTTGCACAGTATGCACAGCACTTTGGGCATCATTCCAAATTGCTCTCCAGAAAACCTCTGCCTCATTTTTTGCAGATAGAGAAACTGAGTCCCATGGGAGTAAAATGACTAGCTCAATATCACCAAAGGCAATACTTGGCTGTAGTTCTTCTGACTTAAGTGCTGTTTGTTGGGTCACTGCCTCTAGGATGCTATAGGTCTCAAGTAACTGTTGTAGTTCAGCTACATCCCTTTCTCTCCACTGACATGGCCACTACTCTAGACCAAACTCTCATTACTTCTGCTTCCTGACTACTACAATAACCTCCTAGCTGGCCTCCTATCCTCATGGTTCTCTCTGCTCTGATTCCTCCTCCATGCAGCTGCCAAAGTGAGCTTCCTGAAATTTGGGTCTGACCATGCTACCTCCATATTCAATAAACTCCCATGACTCTCTATTGCCTCTAGAATCCTATATAAACCCTTTTATTTGAAATTCAAAACTTTCCACCATCTGGCCCCTCCCTACCTTTCCAGTCTGCTTAAGCCTCACCCTCTTCGTGCATCCTGTGGTCCAGCCATATTATCCTATTGGCTGCTTCTCACATTGCTCCATCTTCCATCTCTGTTCCTTTTATTGGCTGTCTCCTATACTTGAGATGCTTTCTTTCCTCATCTCAGCTCCTTAGAATCTCTGGAATCAGAGTAAGACTCAGGTCAAATGCCACCTTCTCCAGAAGACTTTTCTCGCCCCCCATCCCACCCCCTTAGGTTTTCCTTAGGATCTTTTTTACTGTTTCTTCAAATCTCCAATGCCTAGCGCTAATAAATGCTTGATGACTGAATAATTGACAAAATTACTTTGGGAGAGCATAGCCACAAATTATGGGAAGAGTTTTGCTAGTTGAGTACGGAATTCCTTGTGCTGTATCTAGGATCCAGGGTGGAGGCCCCAAGGTCCAATTAAGTGAGATCATTTTCTAAAGATCGCCATGAAATTGAAAAAGGCAGAAATTGAACCCAGATCCTGTAACTTCAAGGCCAGTACTGTACTCTTTCCATTACACTCAACCTACCCAAGGAGGATGGAGGGAAATAGGATAACTATGGAATCAGGCCCTTCTCCCTAGGCTGAAATTACCAAGAGCAGGTCAGAAAATCCAAGGAGGGCATATGGAGTAAGGAACCAGAAAGAAGGGAGGGAGATACCAGGAGGGAGCTGACCCACTCCCTCCACTGTCCAGCCCCAGACCTGAAAACCCAGGCTTGGAAATGAGCAATGTTCTGTATCTCAGATCTCAAGTACCAACAATAAAAACCAGCCCCTGCATTCTTTGAAGAGAAAATGCCGCTGACCGGAGCAGTGGTTATCAGCCAAGTCATTAAGATAAACCCTTAGTGACTTACAGCCTCCAACACTGGAAGCCCCTACAGCCCTGCCTTCTCACTCCTCTCCCCTCCTTGACTACCCTCTCCCTATCTTCTTCAACTCATCCATCCTTCTCTCATTGTGCTACTGATCCTCTCTCTCTCTGTCTCTCTCTTTCTCTCTCCTTCCCTCCTTTCCTCCTTTCCCATTCCTTCCTCCTTTATCTTCCCCCATTCTTTCTTCCTTTCTTTTTCTGTTTTCTTCTTACCTTCCTCCCTCCCTCCCACTCCCCTCCCCTCTTTTCTCCATCTTTACCCGCTCCCCTGTCCTCCATCACCCTGTCTCCTGCTTCATCTCCTGTCTTCTGTCCTTGCCTCTTATTTCTCTGCCTCTCTACCTTCTCTCCTCCATCATCATCTTTCCTCCTATCTCTTCTGCTCTCTCTCCTTTCTCCCTTCTCCCTTCTTTCCCTGACTTTCCATCCTCTCTCACCCCTCCCCTCCCTTTTCCCTGTAGTCCCTCCCTCTTCACTTGGCTAGGACAAAAATCAATGGGAATCCATCGTCCCTAAAACCCCTCCCTGGGGTCTTGGGCAGCCCAGGGCTGATGGAGGTGAGATTAGTGTCCATATTTGTATTCGAATCAGCCAGGAGGCCCCTCTCCGTCTCTGTAATTAATGGAGTGGCTTTTTAAAAGGATCCTAATCATCCGTGATCCTATCTGCTTATCAACAGCGGGTCTAATTAGATGATCCGAGCTGCAGTTCTGCTAATTCCCTCATCTGAACAGCACATCCTGCCCAGATAAAGTGAAGCTTTTTCTTAATGAGAAACAAGCAGAGCCCCAACCTCTGCCACCTTTATCCCAGGATCTAGAGGGGAGGCAGGAAAGGGTATCCTGCTTTGGCCTTCTCCAGTCCCCTCCCCCTCCAAGGCCCCACTCCCTTGGACTTTGGGTGCCAGATGGACAGTTTCAGTGGCCTCTCCCCTTCAGATTCTTGTCTTCTTAATTGGATTACAGCACTGATGGATGGATGGATGGATGGATGGGTAGATGGATGGATGGACAGATGGATGGACAATCCATAAATACTCTAATCAAGGCCTAGTGAGTAAAGGAGTGTGGGACTGTTCTTACCTACTCTGTGTCCACTTAAGAAAAGGAATCCTAAAACAAAGGGTTTGGAATGCTGTGGGACTGAAAATATAAAAACAACTTTGTGGAGGGTAGAGGGAGAGACCTTGGCTCCATGGAACAGAGATAATATTAGAGGATCATCTCCTTCCTTGGGATCTAACACTTCAGTACTAGTGAATCCAGTGCTCAAAGTCAGGATAGGAATTTGAGTTCATTAGTCTACTGGCAGCTAAAAGTCTAGGTCCAGGACTAAGATAGTTGGGAGTCTCACTGGCTCTGTATGCAGGGGCTTCAGCTTCTTACCCAAATTTAGGGAATGGAGGAGGACTGTTTCTTTGTTCGTACCAGTCTCAGCATCAGGAATGAGATTCTCATCTGCGGCATGGAGTAATGAGATCATTTGAGGTGAAATGATGACCTGGGGTGATAAAGTGGGACCTCAGAGGAAAGAACTGGGGGCCCCATTCAACAGTCTGAGTCAAAACCTCCCTTACTACCCCTAGCCCCTCTGCATCCTCATACCCCCTCCACCCCGAGGTTAGCGTCCCTAACCCTACTGTTTCTTAATCCAATTGTCCTTAGTACCATTAGCTCCCAGCGCCATCTTCCTCTAACCCTGCTTCCCACTAAGCTTTGCTCCCTCAAGTTGAAACTCTAACCCCATCATATTCTTGCCTACTAATATCCTCAACTCTATTATCTTCTGACTTCGCCTTTAACTGCTCCCATGTGCTTTTGGCCTGACCCCCACCACGGTTCTCAACTCTTCCTAGTCTCTTATTGTCTCTCACCTTTCCCATCTTCCCCAGGATTGGGAGGGGTGGGGTCCTCCATTCCTTTCTAGAGACTCTGGATCACGTCACATAATTTTGAGAGGGTAAAAAGAAAAAAGGGGTGAAAGATGGGAGAAGAGAAGGCCTCTTCATTAGCCCTCTTCTCCCTCTGCCACTTTTCCTTCTCCCCCAGGAGGAAGTTGGATTTTTTTTCCTGATCTCCCCACCCCCACAACACCATCCCTCCTTCCTATCAGCCCAGAAGACAACGGCTTTCTCTGCCCTCCCCCCAGCCCCATGGGGTCTTCAAAGGAGCCTGGAGTCTGCTCCAGGCTCTGGCCAGGGTGAAGGGTCCTGGTGTCTGCTGAGGTGTCAAGCCACAGCTGGAGGTAGCTGGAGACATGACTGATTTCACACCTGGAAGTCAAGCTGAGGGAGCATTCTTCTTAAGCTGTCCAGGGAAAGGGGCCCTCCTTTCCCCCAACATTTTCAGGGGATTCAGAAGGAAGTTGGGAGCCCAGCCCACCCCACTCTGGGATAGTATTTCCCTGGGCCACCCAATTGTCTTCTCTGAAATCCCCATGATCCTCCTCATAATCTTCCATATGGTCCCTTGGTGACCTCCTAGGAATTTCCCAGATGAGGTCCCTGATTCTTGATTTTTTCCACTTTCCTCAAACCAATAATTATATATTAGGCCCTTTCATTAATGGTCCCAGCTCAGTCACCCTAGAGGCATATCCTTCTAGGGAAGCTAAGAAGAGACCCTCAGAGTTATTCCTAGAACACATCAAGACACTACCCATAAGAGTCATTTGTACATTTGGAGTTTACTGCACATCTGGATCATCCTAAGCATCTGGAGTTCACACCAAGATGCTCAACCTGCACAAAGCAGGATTTCAGGGAGGGCAGCTTCCTCTAATATGGACAAACATTGATTCTGAGAGGGCTAAAGATGCCCATCCTCTTGAGAAGTAAGAAAAACACAAGATCTGAAAAGAGTCACATCCCAAGCAGGTCTTGTCTTCCTCCCTGGGCAGTTGGATTTATTCATAAAATCACCAGCCTGAGAGTAAGGAGACCTCAAGTTCTGGCTCTGCCGTTCACTGTGCTATTTTGAACAATCCATATCCCTTCTCTATAAAACAAGGAGGGGTGCATTTGAAGATCTCTCTGGTCCCTTCTAACTCACAGATGCTGTCATTTTCCCCTTTCCCAAATTCTGGCTAATTTAATTTCGTATTGTTATCATCTGTGTTCCTGAGTCTGCCTGTGAATGAAGTCCCCTCAGCCCTGGATAATTGTTAGCACCTTTAACTTCAAATCCTGGCAACCTTTTGTCATTCCTGAAACTCTTTCACAAATGTTATTTTATCCAATCTCTGCCCTGACGGAGAAGCTGAGAATCAACGATGTTCAGGACCTTACCCAAATTCAGAGTAAGTAAGGCAGATCTCAGGTCTGTAGGGTGAACTATGAGGGAGATGGGAGAAGGGGAGAGAAATGGGCTTCAGTGGGTGGGGAAATGATGGCATTTAGGCTCCTTGGTTCAGTGGCCCTAGTGCCATCAAAGTGATCAGCTTCCTCTCCCAGCCATCTCTTCCCCTGATAGGTGTCCTAGTAACCTCACCTTATTAGGAAGTTTCCCCTCCCATCTCTTCCCCCACAGAAAGGAAGAGAACAAGGCCAGCATTTTCCCAAGATCCTCCAGGGACATACCCTGATCCCATCTCAGTGTGGGTCCCAGGGAGGGTTATGGGGGGTGAGGGGGTCAGAGGTCAGGCTAGTTAAGCAGATGGCTCCCTGAGGATAGGACAGGATTGCTGTGGACTCCGAACCTGGGCAGCTGGGCTGGGAGGTGGAGCTAAACCTGGAAATGGGGACACAGTAACTGAGGAGAACTCCAATATCTGGGGATAAGGGTGCCAGGGTGAGGATTGCTATCAAAGCTGTTACCCCATCTACCCAGATTCCCCAGAGCCCATTCCCCAAACTCATCTGTCCCTGATACAGTCCTAGAAAACACTCCCCAAATCCTGGTGACCTTTAAGAGCCCTAGATTCTTGCAGGGGAAGAAAGAGATTGATCTTTGGATCCTCACCCTGCCCACAGAGACTGACTTGGCCCAGACGGCCTCAGCCCACACAGACTCCCAAGACTTCCACAGCTAGAAGGGACTTTAGACATCCTCCAGTCTTTTACTCCCCATACCATGTTCTGAGGTATTCCAGGGCAATAGAGACTTGGTTATAAAATATGGAGGCTGGTAATACTTCCCTCTAAAATAATAGGAAATTATGTAAGTGTCAAATACATGACTGCCTGAATTTTTCCAAAGTAGAAATAGACTTAATGTTCCCTTATTTGCTGTACACTTTACCCTAAGAGTATTCAATACTTCCAGATGCATACTTCCAAATCAGGGTTCGTGGGATCCATTGATAATGCTTCAAGATCAGAAGTGTTTGTTGGCCACTTTAATACAGGAAACATTGCTATAATCTCACCCCTTCGTGTTATAGAGGAAAAAGCTAAAGCCTAGAAAGAAGAAGTCACTTGTCTAGGGTGACACAGCTGATTAGTTTCTTTGACCTCACGATCTTCCCCCTTCTCTTTTTTCCACTCAAAACTAGCCTGTGTTTCTAGTAAATCAGATAAGCACCTACTACGTGCCAGGCTTTGTGCCAAGCTTTGGAGATAGTGACATAACAAAGTCAAGATGGGGTGTAATATATTCATGAACACTTGACTCAAATCAGGATGGTTTTGTTCTAGCCTCCATCTTCTTGTTTGTTTTCTAGGTAACCTTGGACAAAGTCCTTTAATCCTTCTGGGTTTCAGTTTCTTCTGAGGTAAAATGAATCCATTGGATTAAGGGATGTCTAACCTCTAATGTTTGTTACCTCTGAGTCTATGGCTCAGGTGCAGAGCTGTTATTGTCCTAGCTCCATCCCAACTCCATAGACTACCAAGATCCCAGGAAGCTAGGTAGCACAAAGCTTAGTGTGGAGCCTGAAATAATGTGGAGTTGAAGTTTTGATGCCCAACCCAACATGCTAGTTACTGTTTCAGAGCTACCCACACCCCAAGATGTCCCTACCCATACACCCACATAGGAAAGGAAGGACAAACTTCAATCTTGAGGAAGTAAAGGAAGGCAGTAAGAAAAGAGAAGGAAGTAACTTCCTTAAGCAAAGGAAGTCAAATTTCTATCTTAAGTAAAACCAGAGAGAGATATCCATAAGTAGCTTAGAGCTACTGGGGAGTAAGGGACCAGGAAGAGAAGGAAGTGATCAGAATGAGGGGAATAATGAGGGGCGGAGTTTTCTTCTTTTGAGGATTTACATAAATACATAATACTCATTTTATAGTAGATGGTACTAAGTGTCCTGGTTTCATAGCAGACAAAATGGTCACATTAGGGGCCAAGTGGGGAGATGGTGGAGCAAGGATGAGAAAATGTTTGGGTAATGGAAATTGTGAGGAGATGGGATACTGTAGGAGGGGACATGGAGAAGGGGAAATAAGGTAACGGAAGATGGTGAGGTGGAATGATAAGAGATAGGGTAGATGGGGAGATGGGACGGGAATAAAAGAAAAGGAGGTTGGTGAATGGGGAGAAGGGAGATGGAGAAAAGGAGCTGGAGACATGGGGTGACAGGAGATAAGATGGAGTGATGGGAGGAGGATAATGGACATGGGGAGGTAGAGTAATGGAGAGATAGAATATGGATAAAGGGAGATGGGATAGTGATGGGTGATGAGATGATGGGGTCACAGCTAAGAAGATAGATGAATCATAGCATATTGAAGGAAAGGAAGCTCAGGGTATAAAGGGGGTTGGGGGTGGGGAAGGAAGAGCTTGCAACCAGCACTGCTCATTAACCCTTTGCCTTCTAAGGGAATGAGTCGGAAAAAGGGTCTTAGGGTTTCACTGGGATATGACTTTCCCAGTAAATCTCTCCTCTCTTCTTAACCATGTTACACCACTGAGGTCCAAGCTAACTTGGCAGATAGGCCTCATTCCGGGTCAAAAGTCAAAGGTTGGAGAGAAATTGACTCTTTGATACATTTGATATAGTTTGGGCTGGAGGACTGGGGCTGGGGGAGGGAGAGAGAGAGAGAAGATGGAAAAGAATGAATGAGGGATAAAAGAGCAGGAGGAGGAGGGGAGGGAATGCACATGGAACGGGATGGGAAAGGATTTCATGACTCCCTTCACCTTAGAATTAGTGATATTCGCTGCCTTTAAACATATATATATATATATAATTTTTTTTTTTTTACAGATTTGGGATGGAATCTCCCTCAGAGACAGACCTAGAGAGAATCTAGCCTCAGGTGCTTATTAGCTCTGCCTCAATCTCTGACTGCCTCAGTTTCCCCATCTGTAAACTAAAGGGGTCCTCTAAGCTTTCCTCTAGCACTAGGATCCTAACTCAGGAGTTCTGTTCACTGGTTTTCCCACCACTTCTACATACCCCAAATTCTTCAAAACTCCTCTGAAAACATGCAAACATGTTACCCAGGCACTAATTAATATGGGACGACAGGGTCACATACCAATGGCTAGCAAACTGGAGCTGGAGGCCGATACTCATCTGCCTCCATGGATGTATCCCACATCTGACCTTCTAATTCAGTACCCCTGAGTCAGTGCCACATGGCAGGAGGGTGGGGGAGGACTCAGATCCTGGAAACATTCCACAACCAGGTAACCACTGTCCAAAAGGAAATGAAAAGCAAAGGTCTGGGCCCTGTTTGACCCACTACCCTACAGAAGTCACCTTTTTCCCATCCCCCATTTTATCCCCACCCCCACACACATACATATACATACCCATATATACACATAGATATGCAATCACATCTTTATATACACATACACATGCGCACGCACACACACACACACACACACACACACACACACACACACACACACACACACACACACACACACCCTGAGTCCCACCAACTTTTTATGGATGAAAAGTGGCCAAAATGGTAAACCTCTCTATGAGTCTATCTCTGTGGAATCCTCATTGCTGTAATGCAGTCCCCTGAGGAGGAAGTAAAGACTTTCAGGTTTTACTTAGGGGTGAGGCCCTGACTCAGGTGAGGAAAGGTAGGATGCTTTGGCATTGAACAATGCATCTGAATAGGGGCTCCTGTCACCAGGAACATATAACCCTGCACATACCTCCTGCCCCTTGAAGCTGCCTCTTCCCCCTCACCTCCAGCCCCAGCTCCTCCAGCTGCATTCCTGGGACTGAGTCACCATATCCCACTGGAGGAAATTGGAGCTCTTAACCCGATTTGATGAAACTACAGTGTTTCCTGCTAATGGTGTTCCAGGGAGGGCCACCTGATTGCATTTCGAGGGGGTGAGCACTGTGTCCATCGACAAGGGAGAGAGAGCAAAGCTGGATCTGGGACCAGCTAGGGTTGGAGAGTTCCCCTGGGAAGAGATACTTTTTGGTGAACGATCTCAGGGCTCTGACAACCATGAGCTAATGTCTGCCCTCTCCACAGTAAAGAGACTTGCAAGAGTAATTTACTTATTTCCTCCTCCAACCACTCTCTTTTTCAGAGGGTCCAGTCAGGGAACGGAGCTGGATCCTTTAATAGAGCTAAGGTTGGTGTGGTTGTCTCCACACCACTCAGAACATTAACTTACTAGTCTCTCTCTATTTCAGGCAGACACCATATGGGACAGAGAGTTTAAAGTCTGATTCTGCCATTTATTCTGTTACACCATAGTCAAGTCAATATCCCCTCCTGAGTCTAGTGTTGGAGTAACTACAAGCTATTCCAACTATTATTTGGAATTATGCTTTAAAAAATTAGGTAAATCTCCATGCTCTTTCACCCACAGATCTCACAGCTAGGCATCTAAGAGATCTAAGTGAGAAAGAAAGGTTCCATATACACCAAAATATTTATTGCAGCACTTTTTATGGTAACAAAGAACTGCAGACAAATGTCCAATTGGAAACAGATGTCCATTGAATAGAGAAAAGCTAGAAAAATCGTGGTATATATAAATGTAATGGAATATTTCTGCATTATAAGAATATGATGATTTTGGAAAAGTATGAGAAGACTTATATGAACTGATACAGAGTGAAATCAGCAAAGCCAAAAACAAAATATACACAATGACCATGATAAAATGAGCAGGAACAAACCAAAAATGAAACTCATTATTGTTCAACAATAGTGGCCAGACTTGGTCCTGGAGAATAAAGGAGTAAAATACTTCTTTCTCTTCTTTGCACATGTGGTGTTCTGTGGAAATGGAACATCATATACACTGCCAGAATCAATGGTTGCCTTGGTTAATTTTGCTAAACTACTTTTTTCCCCTCTTTCTTGTGCTGTACTAGAAGGAATGACTTGCTGGTAGGGAAATGATGAGGGAGATAGTAAAAAATAAGGGTAATGTAAAAAAAAATTTTTAAGCCAGTAAATTTTTCTTCAGAAACAATGTGCTGTACTAGATTATTTCTATCGATCCCTTCCAAATCTAACATTCTAGATTCTAACCCTCCATGGTCCTTTCCAGTCATAACTCTAATGATTCACATTTTTATAACTATTTAAAGTTAGCAAAGCACTTCCTGGGAGGAAGGGAGTGCGTATTCTTACTCTCCTCCTCATTTTTCAGATTGAAACCAAATCTCTTAGTTCATGGTCACTTACCTAGTTAAGGATCTACCTTGGGATTTGAATCCAATTCTCCTTCCAAGGCCCAAGTGCCAACTGAGGCTCTGCCATATATGATCTCTGTGGTCCAAAGTCCCTTCCAGCTTCTACTTTCTATTGCTTCATATTCCATGCTGTAAGGTCCCTCCTAATTCTGACATTTCTAAGATGGGTCAGGCTAGCATTAAAGTCTGTTTTCGTATTTCTGCTCTCCATCTTCTCTCTCTATACCTGACCCAGACCTATAAACTTCATCCTCTCACCCACCTCAAAACTGGGAATCCTTCTCCCTCTCCCTACCTCTTTCCTTAACACTACCAGAGAATTCACAGTTCCAATTGATTCATTTTAATAAGCATTTTTAAAGCACCTACGATATCCAAGGAGCAGGAGAGACAAAGACCAAAAGGAAATTTTTTTAATACTCCTTGTCTTTCAGGAGCCAATATTTCTATTGATGGAATATAACAGGCCTGCAGATCAGAAAATTCACAATCAATACAATATGGTAAACAGTTATTAAGTGCCTACTATGTGGCAGGCACTGTGCTAAAGTGTTAGGGATAGAAATGGGAAATTTAAGAGAATTTGAAAAGGAAAAGAACACTAGCGACAGGGGGGATCAGGAAGGGCCTCATGTGGAAACAAAGAGGTACCTGGGTTAAGTCTTGAAGACAAGGGCTGCAAGAGTCAGAAATGATGAGAGAGGGCATACAGCGGGCATTTGAGACATCCTGGGTGCAGAGATATGGGTAGGGGACTGGATGGTAAATTGAGGGAACAACAACTAGGCCACCTTGGCTGGAAAGTGGATTTATGAAGGAGCATGATAGGAAATACATCTGAGGAGGTAAGCTGGAGCCCCACACTGACGAGCCAAGCCACTAAGTTTGGGCATTTTATCCTAGGGGCCAATAGGACCTCACAGTTCACAGAAAATTCTTGAAGAAGGGAGTGATCTGGTCTGGCTCAAACTTTAGAAAAATGGTTTTTCTAGCTGTGAAGACAAGAGAGAGGAAAGACAAGAAACAGGAAGCCCAATTAAAAGGTTCCTACAATAGTCCAGGTGACAGGTTATAGGAGCCTGAACTAGGCTGGTGGTTGTAGTCATAAAAAGAAGGACATAGATGTTGACCAGACATGGCTACTGATTGCATATGAGGAGTGAGGGAAAGGAAGGAAAGGGCTCAAACTTTCAAACCTGGTTGACTAGTAGGATGGCAGTCCCCTTTATAGAATCTGAAAAGTTTGGAGGAAAAGCAGGTTTTGGAAGGAAAAGGATGATCTGGAAGGTAAAGATAGATGTCAAATCCTTTGCTTCTAAGGAGAATTCTCCTCCTTGAGGCATATTCATCCCTAGGGCTATTACTATAACTCTTCTAAGTGTCTATAGCAGGTATCTTAATCATCTTCCCCAATGGTTCCAAAGATTGGCCCGAGAGAAGTCAAGCTCCATCCATTCAAAGGGGAGAGTAGAAAAGGAGTCAAGAAGCTCTGCTTTGACAGTTAGATGGGGAGAGGGGCTTTTGAAGCCTGACTTCCCGCTCTTGCCCGAAGGAAGAGAATGACTGGTGGGAAAGACTGACCCACTACAGGTTCAGGAACCGTAGCCAATAGGATCCATGTGAGTGACAGACCCCTAACACGTCAGACAGGACACTGGCCAACAGGGAGAAACAAAAAGAGTCCTGGATATTCGAGGAGGGACACTAGTCATTGTGTCATTAGACATTGACATACTGTGCAGAATGAAAACATTCACACCCTTTCCCCCTCCCCCTTTCTATCTTCCTCCTCCTTACCCCTCTACATTATCCCCCTACCTATCCTCTTTTCTTAACCTACTTCTCCCTCTTCCTTCTGTCCTCAGATGTACTGGCTCTGAAGTCAAAGGATCTCGGTTCAAATCACACTTCTAATGCTTACGACCTGTAGGTATGATCTCGGGTAGATCACTTAACCTCCTCTCTCTGTGGTACCAATTGCAAACCCTCAAGGCCATCATTGAGCTATATCCCTCCACTCAGCAAATCCTCTTCCTTCCACTTCAGGCCCCCACCCCACACTCCCTGCTCAGTTGGTCTTCCCAGGAAGTTTCCAAAGGAAAAGGACAATCATGAGCCATCACTTTCAATAACAATTATTTCAGTGGAACATCTGGTTTTCTACTTTGTCCTGCCATCAATGGCCCAGGACCTGGTGATGCTAGGGGCACAGAGAAGGAGTAAAAGCCTCCTGCCAGCTAAACTCTGGCCCCAGAGTGGATAGAGGTTTGGGAGCAGATAAATCCAAGAACACAGGTGTGGTTTTACTGGAATTTTCTCTCTTAGAGGATGATAGTAGTACCCCCATTATGTAATCAGGTAACAACAAGGCAATGGGTATTTATTTAGTGCTTTTCATGGCTAGGCACTGTACTAAGCATGAGACACAAATACAAGCAATGGGAAAGATGGTACCTGCCCTCAAGGAACTTATTTTCTAATAGGAGAAAACAATATACAAAAGAGCGCTGTAAATGGGAGACAGAAAAGTACCCCAAACATTAGAACTAGAGCCAGGAGGGTCCACAGAGTCACATAATCAGAACTGTAAGACCAATGTACTGTAAGAGAACATTTGGTTAACCTCAAAGTAAATGAAAGTTGATTAATCATCATAATAATACAATTTACCTTTAAATCCATTTGCTCCTCTTAAATGAGGGAAATAACCCCTTCCCACATGAATCTATATTTTATATTTATATTATATAATTTATATTCATACTTTTTTCATATATATGAATATGTATTCACATGTGTCATTTTTATAATTCTTCATTTGTATCAAAAGTACTTGCATGATCAATTTGAAAAGACCAGACCTGTTGGAGTAAGGGACCCCTCTGAGGAAAGTCTATCTACCAATACTGATTGGCATCTGTTTTGCAATTTACAGTCTTAGAGAGTTGCTTCATGTATTGGGAGAATGAGTGAGTTGCACAAGGCCACACAGATAGTAGCTTTTAGAGGCTGAGGCCCCTCTCTATCCATTAAGCCAGGGCTGCTTCTCATCAGCAAAATATACAACTGTATTAAACTGTATACTTTAAAAGCATTATGCAACATTACAAAACATTTTTGTAATGGTGAGCGCTGACCAATGAGGGCCCAGTCCTGAGAGTATGCATAATATATTACTTTGATATTAACTCAAATGAAGGCTTCATGGGCCTCCTTCTGAAAATTCATGAAAGAGGTGCCTTTTCTACCCCCATTTCAGAGCAGGTACAGGTATCCCCTGACTTCCCTGTCAGCTTACTGAGTGGTGATGAAAAGTCTTTTAACAAGTTACTGAGTATTAATACAAAAGATTTTGAAGGATGAATTACTAGGAGCCTGCACAATGGTCTCTCTTCTACCTGGCAACCATGTGGCTGTAAACACATGGTAGTGCTTGCAGTTCCTTTGTCTCTTTGCGTTTAGTCTTTCCTGACCTTAGGTGGATGAGAATCAGATAGAATGGATCAGATTATGAACTTCTAAAGGCTGATTCAGGAAGAGAAGTAGTTGAGTCCAGTGAGGAACCCACTCTGACCTACTTGACCCAGCCTAGCAGTAAATCAATATAATGAGCCAAGAGCTGTAGTCCTGAAAACAAGGGAAGGACTCATCTTTCAGTTATGTCACAACCAGGAGTGAATTTGGTGGAGGCTCCTCGAAGGGACAAAAGATCCTCTGAATCAGGTAGTACTCCCAACTATTGGAAGAAAGGATGTTTGATAGTCACCATTTGTTTGAGTTCATTCTCTACAGGAACTAAGTAGGTATGTAGAAGAAAATATTTCCCTCTAGTTGGGGAGAAGTGGAGAATACTGTTGCACGTTGGTCCCAGATAGTCCTGCTCAGCAAATATCCCTTTGTAAAATCTAATGTTCAGTTGACATTGGAGGACCACACTGGATGTAGGCTCATGAGTGTTAATACCAGCAGCCCCAAGGTTACAATCATACGACCCGGAATAGGGGTCACAGCCTACCAGTGCTGATAGAAGTCAGGATGGTGAGTCCCAGACCTTCCTCTACATTTAAAAGCCTAAAATTTTAGAGCATAATGTGTTACCTTTCTCATTAAACCAGAACTTATCAACTTAGAACCATGGAACTTGAAACGTGGAAGAGACCTTTGACCATTCAGGTCAACACATACATTTTACAGAGGAGGAAACTTGGCCAAGATCCAATGTCTAATAACACTCTCAATGCCTAATCTTATACTCAGTTTCTGATGAAAACATTTCTTTGTAACTCACCATCATTATCTTAACTAGAATTAAAAACTTTTCTGGTGAACTGTCTTACATCTTCAAGCTGGCTCAAGCACCAAAACACTTGCCATTAGTTTTCTCCTAATTCAGGTCTCTCCCTTTTTGCTAATACCTTCCCTCTGTTGCTTTATCTCCAATTTATCCTACAATATATCTTGTTTGTATATGATTGCTTGCATACTGTCTTCCCTCATTTGACCACAAGCTTCTTGAGAACAGGGACTATCTTTTGCCTTTCTTTGAATTCCTGTCCTTAGCACAGTGCCTGTCACACAGAGTAGGCATTTAATAGATGCCTACTGGCTTCATCTTTTCTTTTGATCAATACCTACATAAAGTTTCTTTACGATGAAATCACTTTCATATCTACTGTCTCCTGTGTCTATTATTTGTTGATCAAAAAGAGGTAACTTTCTACTTCATTCTCTTGAGAAGGATGGTTTTTACAAAAAAAAAACCCTTTTTTAAAACCTTCCTTAAGGTTCATTTTCATTAGTTGACTTATACACATACTAGTACTTCCCCTGGCAATGTTGTTAACAATATTCTCAGTATACAAACTGCCTGGGAACATAGGATCATTGGACTTTGTGCTAGAAAAAAACTTTAGAGACCATTTAGTCCAACCTAATAACTTTAGTTGAAGAAACGAAGACTGAGAGATTGACTTAGAGGCTTTCTTCAGCTTTTCAGTTGAAAGTGATCTTTCCCTCCTCAAATTTTCTTAGAGAACTGTCTCCTTCACCCTCTACTTTGTACACATTACACATCTATTTACATATCATATCCCTACCCCTCTAGAGTCTAAATTTCTCAAGGAAAAGGACTGCATTCTTTTTCTTTAAATTCTCAGAATCTAGCAAATTTAGCAAATTTTAAGAATTTAAAGAATTTAAGAATTTAGCAAATTTTTGTTGAATTGAATTAATATAATATAATAAGCAAATTTTAAATAATACAGTTAAAAGATATAAACCTGTATCATGACAATAGGTCTGAACTGGATAAAGTTGAGACCATGGATCTGGGTCAAAAATTAAGACCATGGGTGTAGAATGAACAACTCGTAGTGCATAGATTGGAAGTGGAGAACTTAGAGTGTGAGTCCGGAGTAGACATTCAGAGTTGAGCAGCTCAGGCTGGCTGGCAGCTGATGTAATACAGGAAAGCGAAAGCCATGGCACTGCCCATCCTACCTTTCCATGGGTCCTACATCCAGACACTAAGGCACCAAGTTGGACTCTTTGGGGAGGAATTGAGTGATAGTATTACCTCTCTTTGCCCTAACCACAGGAGCTGGAAGGGACCTCAGATCATCTTATTCACACACACACACACACACACACACACACACACACACACACACACAATTTTGTAGGTAAAGAAACTGAAGTCCAGAGAGAACCATAAGTTGATCAAGGTCACACAGGAAGTAAATAGAGGGTCAAGATTTGTACTCAGGTCTTCTGGTAACAGATCTAACTTTATTTTTGCTCTTTTACATCATCTCCTGGCTCTCAGACCGCACTTTATTACAACATTCCCTCCATCCCTCCTCCTATGCCCATGATCTCTTCCCTTCTACCTCCTATGAGCCCATTTCCTTGATTATTTCATTATTTTCATTATTTCATTTAACAAACATTTATAAAGCATCTACTGTGTGTAAGACACTGTGAAGGACGCAGGGAAATGACAAAGTCCTTATACTTGCAGATCTCATAGTCTAATGGGGAAAACAGTGAGAAGAAGGGGAAAGCGTAAATTCAAATGACTGCAACACATAACAAAATGCGGTAAGGAACCATGTCAGCACCAGCCAATGCTTATTAGTACACTGGCAATGGAAGCGGTTTGAAAATCAGACAGCTCCCAGCAAGCCAAGTTGCTTGCAGACTCCTCAGAATCATCCCAGATCCACTGAATGTCCATGTTCCCTGAAGTGCTCGTTATTGTGACAAACATGAATTGATACTTCCTTCCTGTGTGACCATAGGCAAAACTCTTAACTTCTCTGAGTCTCATTTCTTCATCTGTAAAGTGAGGATACTGGAACAAAACCATGAATCAAAATGTTTTGTAATTATAATGAGCAAACTTGGTCCCAAAAAAGAGAAATGAGAAGGCACCTTCCTCCTCCTCCTTTTTTTCCCCACGTGACATCAAGCTTTTTTGATAGGTTGATTTGTTTTCCTGGATTCCCTGTTTTTAACATTATTTATCATAAGGAATAGTTCTCTAGAAAGGACAAGAGGAGGGATGCATTGGGAATGTATGCGATGCCATGTACTTCTGGCAGTGACGACATAGTGGCACAGTCCAGCATATCTGAACCTGATAGATCTAAGCTGAAGAGTTATGGGCTACAGTGAGCTTTGGAGATCAATATGGTGAGCCTCTGGGCATTGGGGTGGGGTGGGGGAGAGGCCTACTAAGTTGTCTAAAGAGAGGTGAACCTGATCAGGCCATCCAATACTGGAATCTGACCTTTTAGCCCTTTACTTCCAGCCTGGATGAAATGAGGAGATCTAAACTTTAAAAGGGTGGCCAGATGGTGCAATGAGTAGAGCACTGGGCCTGGAGTCAGGAAAACCTAAGTTGAAAATTGGCCTTAGACATTTACTAACTAAGGCAAGTGACCCTAGGCAAGTCACTTAACCCTGTAAATGTAAAATGAGCTGGAAAAAGAAAGGGCAAATCACTCCAATATCTTTGCCAAGGACACACCAAATGGGGTCACAAAGAGTCAGAAACAACTGAAAAACAACAATAAGCTTAAAAAATAAAAATATATGCGGTACAGAAACAAAAGCTATCGATAAAAATTGTATATTTAAAAAGAAGTCGAACTTGATGGTTTCTAAGGTCCCTTCCAACTCTAAACTCTAGTGTGCTAAAGTTCACATATGTTTTTACATAGATTATCTCTTTTAATCCCCAAAACAATCCTATAAGGTAAGTCAAATGAATTAACATTTATTAAGCACCTACTATTTGTCAGTCACCGTGAGAAAGGCAAAAAACAGTCCTGGCTCTCAAGGACCTCACAAAGTCTTCTCAAGAAGCTGATGGGGGAGATCAGACAACTAGGTACCAAAAAGATATAGATGAATGTATATTCTGAGGTGAAGCTAAATAGGAAAGTCAGTTTAACAACAGAACAGGATTTTCAGGGGCAAACTGGAAAGACAGGGACCCCAGAAGGATAGGGCTGGCATGGATTGGCATGAGGGAACAAGGAGTGAGATGACAGAGAGAGGAACTTCTGCAGAGGGAGAATCCTGCAGCTAAGAATCACAGGGATTCTGGGAGGAGCCATGGGGGAGAAGACTGTCATGCCTCTCACAGTGACAAATGTAATGCTGAGAGGAAGGAGGTGGCACTGTGAATGGCCAGACTCTGGTCTTGTCTGATGGTCAAGGCAAGAGTTGGAGGCAACTCCAAAGTCAGTGTGATTTCCACCACATCATAATGCCTGTCAATGCAGGGAATCATAGCCCCAGAAAAGTTATCTGTTCAAGGTCACCCAGCTAGTAAATACCCAAGGCACCATCTGAACCCAGGATGGTTTTCTGATTCCAAGTGCAGTTCCCTCACCTCTACACCCAGCTGCCTATCCTTCGTTACTCTATCCTTTCTGCTCCTGCACCACAGAAAGAAAACCATAGTCTGAGAGGAAGTTTGGGGAGCAGGCTGATTGTGAGACTAAGTGATTGACATCTGACAATATATATTCCATTCCAGCTCAGCTATTCTGTGTGCTAAGGGTCTTCCTGATCTTTTATGTCCTGAGGTCTCTTCCAGCTTTAAAATTCTAACTTCTAATATTCTGTTACTTGAGAAGCAGTCAATTAAAAATGCTTTTTAGTGGATCTACTCTGGGTCTAATCCCCTTTGCCTCCTCATGGAAGAAGTAAAGCCCAAGTTCAAGTCCTGCCTCTGACACTTAGCCGTGTAATGACAGGCAAGTCACCGATACTCTCTGAGATACCTTTGTCCATAGGGCTTGCTTCCAGGATCAAACATAAAATCCTCTGAGGCTTTTAAAGCCTTTCAAACCTAGCCCCTTCCTACCTTTCTAATTCTACCACCACCACCACCACAACTCTTCTACATGTAGTCCACAACTGAAAAGAGTCAGAAGTACTGGGTTTGAATGTCAGAGGCTCTGCTATGTGGCTATACTATTTAGAGCAGCAGCGTACCTTTGGTGGAACAACAGAATGGAGGGAGGAACAGTTTCTACATTGCTGATGGACTGGCTGTTGATAGGGATGGGGATAGGGTTAAGACTGACCATGCTACTTGACAGGAAAGGAAGATTGGGCCAGAATTTTTGGCACCTTCTAATTTGAGGCATCCAGGGATTTTGCTCCAATTGCCCTATCCTAGTTAGGGCTATAAAATCTGATGATCTTTAAGCAGGGGGGAAAATGTTGCATTCCTTCATGTTGATCTTTTTTGTCAGTCTTTTAGTTATAGTCAGCTAGTCTGTTTGTTTTGTTAATTATAAAGGAATCAAAAGGAAAAAGAAGAAAAATCAGTTATTACATAAAGTCTTGAAAAAGACAGAACCTTTTATTCAATTGATCAAAATCAAGACCTTGATAGTTTCTTGTTAGGTAACCACTGGCAGATCACTTAACTTCTCTGAGTTTTAGTTGCTTTTTTTCTACTATAAGAACAAAAGGACCCAGCTTACCTCTCAAAGTGGTTGTGAATGAAGGAACTTCAAGACACTGTAGAAATGTAAATGGGTAGTGCTACTATTATTACATCTTAAGTCTTTTATTTAGAGGAACATTGCAAATTTAAAGATAAACCCACCAAAGTTTTAAGGAGCTACAGGTAGCCATCCCTGTACTGCTAGATGGTGGGATCTCCAAAGCCTCCTCCTGCCCAAACCCCAAAGCCTGGAAGGGGCTGCAGTGAAAGGCAAGCTGCCAGCCAGCTGCTCCCTGGGGGGGCCAGATGCTGCCTGCCATGGATGAGTTATCAGCTGGGGCTGTTCCCCTGACTCTCCTCACTAGCCCTTGCTGATAGATCCTGATTAAATAAAAGATGTTTCTTCCGCCTCCTCCTTTGTCCCCCTAAGATTGCAGCAGGGACTGAGAGTCCCAAGAGGTCAAACAAGGACGTGGGAAAGGCCTCATCCAGCATTTCACGGCAGATAATGCCCCAGCTGATTTACAAATGGACCCAGAACCTGCTGCCCTTATGCCAACACCAGCACCTCCAGCCACCAATGGTGAGACTGCCAACATCTTCAAACAGCAATACTGAGACTGCCAATGTTTCCAACTACTGCCAGCACCTCCACCCATCAACAGTGAGAAGTCTGACCCTTCTATCTACTAACATGACCTCTGCCAACACCTCTATCCACTGGTATTGAGACTTCTAATGCCCCAAATCGTTGCCAGCCCCTTTAACCACCAAGACAACCACTGCCAGCACCTCCATCTGCCAATACAACCAGTGCCAACACTTTCAACCACCAATATTGAGTTTGCCAACATTTCCAACCATTAATACAGAAACTGCCAACACCTCCATCTGCCAGCAATGAGACATAATATCTCCAACTATGCCAATACTTCCATGGTTGTTGTCCTTGGTTTTCGAAGAGGACCAAAACGAAGGACAACAACTATAAAAAGTATTGGCATAGATGGAGGTATTAGAAATCTCATGGCTGGTTGATGGAAGTGTTGGCAGTTTCTGTATTAATGGCTGGAAATGTTGGCAATACTTCTAATCACCAACAGACCCACTGCCAGCCTTTCCAAACACCCGGAACTGTCAACACGTTGAACTACCAATAATGGAATTGTCAACACCTTCAGCAACCAGCATCAGCAGCTCCGCCCACCAATATAACCACTGCCCACACTGAGACTGTTGATATCTCTAACCATAAGCACAACCACCAATAACATATCCACCCACTGATACAGCAAGCACCAACACTTACAGTCCTCAGTATTGACACTGCCAAGACTTCCAACCATTAACACAACCACTGCCAATCGCTCTAGTCACCAACATGAAGACTGTCATCACCTCCAACCACCAATACTGAGACTTGTCAACACCTCCAACAACCAACTTGTATAATCAAAATGATCCTTTAGACTCTAAACGCCCTGAGGGCAGGGACTACCATTTGTCTCTTTTTGTATCCTCAGGGCTTACCACATTGCCTGACAAACTGCAGGTGCTTAACAAATATTTATTACATGAATTAATTGAATAAATCTATTTTATCTTTTGATTACCTCTGTTCTTATTTGGTTTAAAATTCTCAGCCTAGCTATAGTTAGAGTTATGATTAGTATAGCTGATTTGTTTCTCTTCTAATTGTTTTTTATAGTATGACCTTTAATATTCAGGTCATGGATCCATTTTGAGCTTATTATGATATATGATATATATGATAAAATACTGGTCTAAATCTAATATCTGCCCAACCACTTTCCAGTTTTCCAAGTAGTTCTCATTAAATATTACCCACTGATACAAATATTGCTGGATATAGATCTCAACTCATCTCTGTCTGCCTAGATCATGTGATTCTTGCCTGTGTCCTGCCTTAAATCCAAAACTGGTGGTCCATCCAATGTACTGGGGACCTTTTCATTCTCATGATATTGTATCATGAACACTGGAGATTCCACTTTTTAAATTTAAGCCATGATTTCTTTAAGGTGAGGAGGTTTCTTCCACCAATACATATCAGCAACTTTCTTCCCATTTGTAATTTTCTAGAATTTCCTGAAGACCTGAGAAGTCTCCTTGAGAAGTGATGTGATTTGACCAAGGTATATAATCAGTATATAATCAGAGGAGAACTGACTCCTGTTCTTCTGGACCCTGATGTTACCCCTCTCTCCATTAAGTCATGATTGCCTTTCATTATCAAATATACGACTTTTATCAAACTTTAAAAATGTCATGCAACACTCTAAAAAGTATGTGTTGAAGTTGAAAAATCAACTTGGAACCTTTCTCACTTGACACTGCTATGAATCATGGAATATTAAAGGTAGAAAGGAGTTCAGAGGTCATCACAGCCAACCCCTTTGTTGTACAAACCAGGGCCCCAGTGAGATTAAGCAATTTGCTTGTGGTCTTAAGCTAGCATCAAGGGAGAATTTGAACTCAGGTCCTCCTAAATCTTGAGACCAGCTCTTCATCCATTACACCTTGTAATCTACTTAGAAACTGAAGCAGTAGGAGAGTGGAGAGAAGCCTGAGCTTGAAGTCTAGGAGACTTTGATTTAAATCCTCCTTAAACCACTAAACTGTCTGCCCCCTGACAAATCACTTAACCCCTGTATGAGTCACAGACCCCCCCCCAAGGATTTATCTGCTAAATCTAGAGTCCCCACACTGGGATTAACCTAAGTTAAGCCCACCTGTCAGCCCCATTTCAGAATGTCTTAGGGTCGACATTTCTTTCAAATAGAAACACCATCCTCTGACATAGATTTCAGCTCCTTCACACCTTGGTAGGAAGTTTTATGAGCATCTGAAAAGAAACTAGTGCTTGTAGGTGCCCATCCATTGGTCGATGACTAAACAAATTACAATGTAAGAATGCAATAGAATACTGTTGTACTGATAAGAAATGGCAAGATGATTTCAGAGAAGCCTTGGAAGGCTTGCATAAACGAATGCAGAACAAAGAGAGAAGAACCAAGACAATTTATACAATAGCAACAATGTAAAGAAAAATAACTTGGAAAGACTTCAGATCTCTTTGATACAATGACCAACCATGATTTCAGAGAACCCATGAGGAAACATGCTGCCCACCTCCTGACAGAGAAAGGGTGGATTTAAGATGCAGAATGAGACATAATTTTGTTGAATGTGGTTAATGCGGTATAAGTAGCACCATGGATAGAGCACTTGGCCTGGAGTCAAGAAGTCTCATCTTTCCGAGTTCAAATCTGGCCTCAGCCACTTACTAACTGAGTGGCCCTAGGCAAGTCACCTCACCCTGTTTGCCTCAATTTCCTTTTCTGTAAAATGAGTTTGAGAAGGAAATGACGTACCACGCTAGTATCTCTGCCAAGAAAACTTCAAATGGGGTCGCAAAGAGTTGGACGCACCTGAACCAAACGAGCGACAGCAGTGTAATGATTTGTTATACTTGATATATTGGGTAGATTTGCTACAAAGTTGGGGTTTTCTTTTTTTTCTTTCAGTGAGAGGAAAAAACAAACGCTTGCTAACTAAAAATAAAATAAATTTTAAAATATCATTGCCCTACCCTTTGACCCAACAATACCACTTCTAGGTCTGCATCCCAAAGAGATCATAAAGGACCCACATTTACAAAAATATTTATAGCAGCTCTTTTTGTGGTGGCAAAGAGTTGGAAAATGAAGAGAATGACTGAACAAGTTGTGGTATGTAAATGTAATGAAATACTATGGTACCATAAGAAAAGATGAGCAGGCAGACTTCAGAAAAACCTGGAAGGACCTACCTGAACTGATGCTGAGTGAAGTGAGCAGAACCAGGAGAACATCATACACAGTAACAGCAACATTGCTTAATGTCGAACTTTGATAGATTTGCCTCTTCTTAGCAATCCAAGGGTCTGAGACAACTCCAAGTGACTCATGATGGAAAATGGAAAGTGCTATTCACATCCTAGAAAAGAACTATGGAGTCTGAATGCAGATCAAAGCATACTATTTGCTTTCTCGCTCTCTCTCTCTCTCTCCTAGTTCTTCCCATTGGTTCTAATTCTTCTTTACAACATGACTAATGTGAAAATAGGTTTAATAGGAATGTAGATGTCTTGAGTTGGGGGGAGAAGAGGGCAAGAAAATTTGAAATTCAAAATTTTATGGAAGTGAATATTGAAAACTAAAAATTAATTAATTTTTAAAATAACCATTGCCCCACAGTCAGTCTTCTAATGATAACTCACCCCAAATTTTGCTATCTTGGTCCTTGGTTACTGAATGTATGTATAATCCAGCCCAGGTCTCTCTCTCTCTCCCTTCTACCTCAGACAAGAACCTAAACTCCATTGCCACAGTTTTGAGAGCCTAGCATCACTTACATACCACAAGGAGGAATTTGAGGAGGGTGTTAGTGGAGGTTTCAAAATATTACTTTTTATAAATGCACATATATTTAACACCAGGAAATGCCATTCCCCATAGAATGTTGGGATAACATTTAATTTTGGGATAAGCACAGTAGGAAGAAAGACAGACCAGTCTAGAAAATAAAAGACTGACCTTAGATCCTGGAAGACCTGAGTTCTAGAACTGCCTCTGATACATAGCTGATACATACCCATTTATCTCCTATGCACCCAATTATTTATACATCTTCCCCAGCAGAATGGGAGTTCCTTGATAACTGGGACCGTTCTTGACTTCCTCTGTATCCCCTGCCCTTAACACAGTGTCAGGAACTCATTAAGCACTTAATAAACGTTTGTTGATTGACAGCCCTCAGGCAGCTCCTTAGGACAATGAGGGGTAGAGCAGGTACTGACTGGCATTGGCTCTGGTAATTAATTTACCAGGAGCTGGTCATACTAAAGAAACGATTGGTCTAGACCAAAAAACAAAGCCAAACAACAAAACCTCAGCTGTGGTAGTAAGGATCAAAGTCTTATGACAATTTAAGTTACAATTTTAAAACCTTCCTGGGGTATGCAAATGGATTCTGTGTCTATTAAAAGCCTGCTTTGTGGCAGGCACAATGCTATGAGGCCACTCTGACTCTCCTTTACCAGCCATACAGTTATGACACACCTAGCTAACAGAACCCCAGCCGTCTACGGAATAAAGGAGCTGAGAAGAGTCTAACCCAGAACCCAAGGAAAGTAGAGAAACTCGCCCATACCCACTACCCTCTCCAGATGAGACCTCAAAGCAGTTTTGATTCAATTTGCTAGAGCTGTGAAACAGTGAAGGGGGAGGGGTTTATCCTAATTTTGAAAAGTGGGATACTGAGGTACCAAGGTTCAATGTTACCCAGGATTGCTGGAGGAATCCATGGCATAAACTCTCCTACTTTCTGGTGTTAGGTTCTGGCCACTACCTCTGTGAAGAAAGCACAGATTGCAGAAAACCCCTGAGTGACTATAAAGACGGTATTTTCCACCTGAAGTTAAGTTTCACTCAGACCTAGTCACCAAAATGACCAATAGAGCTAACTTCATCCAGTTCATACTCTAATCTAAGTTCATGCCCAGGAGGCAAGCTTATCCTCAAAAGTTTTGAGGGTAGCAAGATGGTACAGTGAACTGAGCACTGGCCCTGAGTCAGGAGGACCTGAGTTCAAATGTGACTTCAGATGATTGACACTTACTAGCTGTGTGACCCTGGGCAAGTCACTTAACCCCAATTGCCTTCCCCCACAGAAAAACATTATAAGCATTTCACTAGGTCTATATCCCAAAAATCATAAAAAAGGAGGAAAGGCACACATGCAAAAATATTTATAGGAACTCTTTTTCTGGTGGCCAAGAATTGGAAATTGAAGGGATACCCATCAATTACCAAGTTGTGGTATATGGCTGTAATGGAATACTATTGTTCCATAAGAAATGATGAGTAGGTAGACTTCAGAAAAACCTGGAAAGACTTATATGAATTAATGCTGAATGAAGTGAGCAAGCAAAATCGAGAGAATATTGTACCCAGTAACAGCAACATGGTGCCATGATCAATTATCATAGACTTGGCTCTTCTCAGCAATGCAATGATCCAAGACAACTCCAAAAAACTTGTGATGGAAAAAGTTTTCCACAGCTAGAGAGAGGACTGTAGAGGCTGAATACAGATAAAAGCATACTATTTTCACTTTGTTTTGTTGGTCTTTTGCTTTTTTCTTTCTTGTGTTTTTTTCCTTTTTGTTCTGATTCTTCTTTTACAACATGATTAATATGGAAAATATGTTTAACATGATTGTACATGTATAGACGATATTAGATTGCTTGCTATCTTGAGAAGGGAAGGGAAAGATGGAGAAAAAAATGGAACTCAAAATCTTCCAAAATCTTAAAACATCTTTACATGTAATTGGAAGAAAAAATAAAATACTCTTAAGAGCAAAAAAAAAAAAATTACGTGCATCATGTCACTTCCCTTTTCTGCCCAACTATCTGCTACAGCTACCTCTTGCCCATTTGTTCAAATATGGAAGGTAAGTGGTATAGACCTTCGAAAAACCCTGCAGCTGACCCCTTCTATGTGTGTTGGCTTCCACATTGGAATGTAAGATCCTGAAGAGCAGAAATTGTCTGATTTTTAAATCTTTCGTTCTTAACATTTGGCACATACTGTAGTAAACATTTAATAAATGTTTTTCATTCATACTCTTGTTCATTCATTCCAACATTGATTCTGGAAACACTAACCAAGTCAGCACTACCATTCCTGAAGGGATATATCAATCAGTAGCCCTGACTCTACTTGCCATCCCTTGTGAAATCCCAGAAGAAATTATGCTTCCCACGCCATCACTTCTCTGGATGTGTTGGTGGAGGGAGATCCCTTATTAGAATATAAATTCTTTTGAAAGCATGAACTCTCTTGCTCTTGATATTTGTATTCCCAGCACTTAGCAAAGTGCTTTGCACATAGTAGGCAGTAAATGTTTATATTGATTGTGTTTGTGCAGCTAGGTGGCACCATGGATAGAAACTGAGCTTGGAATCATGAAGACTCAACTTTATGAGTTCAAGTCCAGTCTCAGACATTTAACAGCTATGTGACCCTGGGCAAGTGACTTAATCCTGTTTGCCTCAGTTCCCCATCTGTAAAATGAACTGGAGAAGTAAAAAGCAAACCACTCCAGTATCTTTGCCAAGAAAATCCCAAAATGGGGTCCTGGAGAGTAGGACAAGATTGGAATGAGTGAACAACACAAAACTGATTGTATTAGGGAGGGCTGTCCCATATTAGAATATAAACCCCTCAAGAGTAGAGACTGTCTTGTTTTTTGTATTCCTGTTCCTGGCATTAAGCACAGTGTGATACCTAGTAAGGGTTGAATAAATGTTTTTTCATGTATTCCTTATTTGGTAGAAGGCATTTCCTCAACGAGTTCCTTGTACTAAATAAACAACAAATCTAGATTCCCCCTTTAAAAAATGATGATCATAGATTTAAAGCTGGAAAGGGCTTTAAAGGTCATTTAATCCAACTCCCTTAAGTTCAGAGGAAGGAATCGAGGCACAGAAAGGTTAAGCCACTTATTTGCCCAAGGTCACACAGGAAATAGAACTGGGATTCGAACCCTAGTGCTTAGCATAGTACCTCGAATGAGAAAGGTGTTTAATAAATGTTTATTGATTGATTGGTTGATGAATTAAGTGTTGGACTGGGAGTCAAGAAGTCCTGAGGTCAAATCCAGCCTCAGATATTTAAATAGCTGTAAGACTTTGGACAAATTCCTTAACCTTTCTCAGACTCAGTTTCCTCATCTGCAAAAATTAAAATGATAATAGCACCTACCTCCCAGTTTTGTTAGGACCAAATGAGATAATATTGGTAAGGTACTGTGTAAATCTTATAAATACTAGCTTTCATCACCATCATTATTCCCTGAAAGCCTCATCCTGCTCTAGGAAGTTTTCTCTGACTCTTATTCCATCATTCCTTTGTCCACCCATTCATTCATTGATTCAGCAAACATTAACTAAGTTTTGAGTAAGGTATATGCTGGGTGTTGATGACAAAAGGTCTAATTCAAGTGCAGTTAGTCCCCAGCTTTATATCTAGTGGAGACGAGGAAGAAGAAGTACACAGTAAAAGATGTCACAAATGAGTATGAGTGTGAGATCATGGCATAAAGTAGAGAACAAGGCAGAGGGCTATAGTGTTAGCTGGGGAGGGACAAGGATGTCCAACTATTGTGACCAGCGAAGGCTTCAAGCCTCCTAGCTGAGTGACCTCAGGGAAGCCCCAAGACCCTCTCTGAACTTCAGTTTTCTCAGCATGAAAATGAGAGGCTTAGATGAGATGGTCCTGAGGTCCTCTCCAGCTCCAATGATTAGTTCTAGGATCTTAGCATTCCCTGAATGGGGGCCACAACTGAGCTGAGCCTTGAAAGAGAAAAGGGATTTCCATTGGTGGAGTGTACTCTAGACAAGGAGAGTCTGAACAGATAGAGGGGAGGTTAAGATCAGGGTGAAGGAGATGGAATGTTAAGTTCAGGGAACTGCTAGGAAGCCAATAAGAGTAGGAACATGGAGTGTGGGGTGGAGAGTTGTGAAATAAGTAAAACCAGAGACGCGATTTCTGTCCTTGGTGTTCTCTCAGCAGAAATAAACTTCTTGAGAGCAGGAGCTGCCTCCCTTCCTTCCTCCCTCTCTCTTTTCATCCCTCCCTTCTTTTTTTCCTTCCTTCCTGAATTCCCAGCCCCTCATAGCTTCATAAATGCCTGTTGCCTTGACTTTGTGGGGGACTTTATCCTACAACAGTGGAAGAGTTCTTTGTTCTGAGTTACATGGGATTGTGGGGTTTAAAGCTGGAAGCAATCTCCTGCATTCTCCACATTTTACCATTGAGGAGACAGACTGGGGAAGGTCAGTTCAACCATTCAGTTGAAGGATTTGCTTGTCACCCACACCCAATAATAGGCAGAACCCAGATTTGAACCCTGTCAGTCACTTGACTCCAAATCTTCTGCACTCAGGATGCTTCTAAGGTATGTCTAACAAAACAATAGGTTACATTTCGGTAGTATTTGAGGGTTTAAAAAGCTTCATTTCACTAAGACCTTGAGATTCAGGTGGTGTAAATAGTATTATCCCATTTTATGGATGCTCCTTGACCTTGGTCTCAAAACTAGCTGCATGATGGGGTAAGATAAATCCAGCTTCTGAAGTATAAGATCACCTCTTTCCATCGCACTGTTTTTCCATACCTTGGATCTCCCAAATCTGGGTAACTCCAAAGGGAAGGACCAGGGCTTTCATATTCACCCACAAGCCCTGGGGTCGTGCTCCTTATGCTTAGGGGTCTATCCCTGTCTCTCCAGCACCTGAAGTTCCTTTTCTCCCCCCTAGTCTTCCCAAAGAAGAGAATGAACGTGGAGTCTCTTGTCTGAGAGATTTGCCTGGACACCAGAGCTCCAAATCGGAGAGGAGGGCTGGGGTTAGCCATAGCGAAGGGTGGGGGGAATAAAGACATTTTGATAGGTTTGTGACTGGGATGGAGGAAAGAGGTGGGAGGGAGGGCGGAGTGGAGAATGTTTTGGGTGTGAGTCAGGATTTAGGTCAGAACTGACCAGAGGAGGGGGCCCAGCAAACCCAGGCCAGAGAGCCTCCAGAGCCAGAATTCCACCGGGCCTGCCAGACACCGGCTCCTCCCCGGGGCAGTCCCGAGAGGAAGGGAGTAGGTAGGAACAAAGCGGGCCCCCACCCCAACTGAGCTACAGGCCAGCCACTGCGATCTCTACCCATTAAGGAGCAGACTAACTGGCTCCGGCCACAATGTGGCCAGCCTTTGTCCTTGTCCTGCCCCACCCACTCCCATGATGCCCTCCCCTCTTGGACTCACACCTTGAAGCCCCACCCTTTTTGTGATCCTCCAAGACCCCTCTCCTTCAGTGACCTCCCTCACAAGTCCCTCCCCTGATAGCCCTTCTGGGAAACTGCCTCCATCCCACAATCTACATCATAGGCATCCCCACTCAGGGATACCTTCTTCTCCCACAGATGGGGGGGGGGACTAGAAACTCAACTGAGGCTTCAGGGTCTTTGAGAAGGGGAAGGGCAAAAAGAAAGATTGAGAGAGACTCCATACATTCTCTGGCCACCCCACACCCTTCACAGAGAACACCAATTTCAAGAAGAGAAAATGGTTTTAATGAGGTTTTGCGAAGGAAAAGATCTCCCCTAACTTCAAGTCTTTGGTTTTTGGTTTATGAACCTCAGTTTCCCAAGTGATAATCTGAAAATACTTTTCCACATACACAAACTCACCTTCTCCCCCCCACCCCCCTTCTTTCTCCTCATCCTCCACTGCCAAGATTGGTCAGACCATATAAACAGAACTGAAGGACAACTTTAAAAATCACATAGCCAAATATTTCCATTTCACAGAAACCGAAGTAAGGGTCAGAGGCAGGATTTGAACCTGGACTCCAGCTCAGTATTTTTCTCATGGTTATCAGGGTGTCTGTCTTTACATTAAGTCCCCACTCCAGGAAATCCAGTCAACAGAAAAGCTGCCTGAGTTCCTATAATATAACCTTACATTGCTGCCAATGGTTTCCTAACCTGCCTCCATCACTGCACCATTGTAAGGAAAGAATAATTTAAGCCGTAAAAGGACTAACTCTGACTTGGAGCCCAGCTCTGCAGACTGCCAGACTTAGATTGCTCTCCAGCCTCCCCTCTTTTGCATAGGCAGTCCCAGATGCCTGCAGTACACTCCCTTTCCTCCTCAGCCCTGCCTTCAGAGAATCCTGGCCTCCAGGACCAGTTCTTTCCAGATCCAGGAATTCCCTCCCCCTGGGGAATTACTGTTAGACCAATTTTGCATGTATTTTGTAAATACATTTCGTTTTACTTGGTTGGGGACTGGAATGCATTATCTACCCAGTGGACAATAAGCTCCCAGAGAGCAGGGACCATTTTTGGTTGTCACTTCGATGTCCTCTGTGCCTAACATTCCATGAGCCCTGCACAAAGTAGGGGCTCAACACATAACCAGTTAGATATTTACTAGCTGTGTGACCCTGGGCAAATCATTGGATCTCTCCTCACTCAGCCTCAAGTTTCCTCATCTGTAAAATGGGGACAATACTCGTACCAGCAAACCTCTCTGGGTATTAGGGAATATTAGATGAAATAATTAACAGGTATAAACAAGTTGTTACTGTTGTGGAATTAAATTGAATTGGATTAACCTTGCAAGCTAGAGACTGGGCACCCCAAAACGGAAACCCAGTTAGGACCATTTCTCTAATCTCTCTACACAGGGCAAGACACACAGTAGGCCTCAATACATAGTCTAAATTCAATTGAAGGTGAGGTGCTGAAGCCGAGACTGGAAGTCTGGGACACACCCAGCCCAGACAGGGCTGTTACTGGAGTGAGGGGTAAAGGAAGGGGGATGGAGAGGGAGGGAGCCCCATTGTTTTGGTAACCAAGGCTCAAAGACCCTTTTGAAGGGAGAATTACAGGTGAATGGCTCTGGAAGTACGGAGCTGGCTGGAGCCAGGGCCTTGCCTGGGGGTGCCTCAGTCTGTCTTGCATATATGTAAGGCTGACAGCTTTCCCACCTACCCACCAGGCTGGAGCAGGTCTGGCCAGCCACCAGGTTCCTGCTGGCAGAGGACACAGTGAAAGAGGGATATCTGGGTAATCCTCAGGGAGACCAGACTGGCTGCCAGCACTGGACCCAAGGGCCCCTGAACCCAGAGGATCAGAAAAGGGGCAGGGGGGATGAATTCACCAGGGTCCTAGCTAACCCTTCCCCAGCATCGAGTCATCCTCTTCCCTCTCCTCTAATTCCATTCAGTAAACAATAAGCCCCTACCACGTCCAAAGCATTGTGCCAGGCACCAGAATACAGAGAAAATTAGACACTTTAGGGGACATGAGGGAGGAAGAGGAGGGTTGAAATGCCAGCTTGGCCACTAATTCAGTTGTGTCTTTGGGCAATCTGAGTCCCTGTTCTGCCTCAGTCTCCTCATTTGTTAAGTGAAGCCGCTGCACTGTATGATCCCTAAGGTCCTTTCTAGCTAGAGAGCTGCTGATTATGAGGAGAAAAATAAAAAAAAACAAGGAGGAAAGGAGAAAGACGAGAGTATGGGAAAAGAGATGGGAGAGACAACAAAGAGAAGAGAAAACCAGGGAGAGGGAGCCCACTATATCCAACAACGGATAACGCAGCTTTAATGTCTTCCATGCTCCTCACATCTCGGGGACCCCTCAGACAGACTGAAGAAGGATGCTAAACTGAGCTGGTATATAGAGAGGAAAGTGCTGCATTTGGACACAGAACCTCCAGCTCTAATCTCTGGGACCTTGGATCACACAACCTGACTGGGACTCAGTTTTCTCATCTGTAAAATGGGAAAGGGGAAGTTGCTGATCTCTAACTTTGCTTGCAGACCTAAATCTGTGGTCCTGTGTGGCTACTTATCCTCCTTGGGGTTTTTCCTGCTTCTCCAATCTTATCTATGCTAAATAACCTTTCTAGATAGATTAGTCTCCTTCTTGTCCATCCCCCCACCACACACACACACCACATCCAGCCAGTCTTGGTTTATACAGTTTCTTTGCTCCCTACTGTGCCTTGTTAAAACTCACCCAGAAACAGCAGCTTCAGTCTCTCTCTTTCCAGGAGGCTCAAGATGATGGTGGAAAGAGGCCAGAGTCCGGAGGCCTGAATTTGACTCAAAATGCAGCTCATTCCTAGCAAGCCATTTCAGTTCTCTGAGCATCAGCTCCCTCTTCTGTAAAATGAATCTAATTTATTTGCACTACTTACCTTTCAAAGGTTCCAACATGGAGACTTAAAAAAGCACCTCAAAGGCCACCTAGTCCAACCGTCTTATGTAGAATTCCAGAGAGGCGAAGCGATTCATATTTATCGTTAGTTCTACCAGTGCACATGCTAATTTAGCACTTAATTACCCCTTTACCTCTTAAAAACTCTTTGTTTCTGATTCTGGCGGTGTAGACAGCAAGCTTCTACAAATCAAGTCTTTTCTATTCTTTAAAGGTTTTTAGAATGGCTAGAGGCATTCATTCCTGCAATTAATCAACCTTGCCAGCCTCTAGGTCATGCTTCAATTCAATTCTACAAATATTAACAAGGCAGTCCATCAATAAGCACCTACTATGTGCCAACCACTGTGCTAGGTGCAGGACGAAAAAAATGAAACAGCCCTTGCTGTCAGAGTCTACTTTCTACTGGCTAGATGTATGCATATGTATCTTAAATCGAGATCTTGTCAACAAGTCGGCTAGCTTTCAGAACCTACTATGTGCCGATCACTGGGCTAAAAAAGGTCAAAAACTGTCCTTGCCTGAAGATCTCACAGGCTAATAAGGGGCATCACATGCACATAACTGTACAAACCAGCTACATAAAGGGTAAATTGGAGGGACCCAGGAGAGGGAGAGCACTAGAATTAAGAGGGTTTGATTTAGATTTAATTCATAGTAGATTGAATTCCTTTCCACTTAGATTTTAATTTATTCCATTCAACAAGCATGTATTAAGCATCTTTTCTGTGCCAGGAAGTAGGGATATAAAGACAAAAATTAAACAGTCCCTGTCTTCAAAGAGTTTCCATTCTATTGGAGGGGATACAATACTAGAGACAGACGTAGCAACAAAGTAACTTGTAGAGGGAGTAGTGCTAGCCACTAATTTGGGATTGGGAGTTAAGAAAAGTCTCATGGTAGGAGGCTGGTGCCTGAACTTGGTTTTGAGGGAAGAGAGGAATTCTGCTAGGTTACGGTGAGAAGGGAGAGCATTTCAGATGTGGGAGTCCACTTCTGCAAAGACATAAGGAAGCACTTTGGAATGTCACCTTTCTACAGAGAACTGACCTGTTTGACCAGGACAGAGAGAGTACATGAAAGGGCATTTTGTGAAATAAGGCTGAAAATGTGGGTGGGAGCTAGACTGAAGTGGGCTTCAAATGCCAGGATGAGCCCCCCTCCCTTTTCTGAAGATTTAAAGGACTCTGGCTCAGACTGTATTGTCAGATGTATTTTCAATGTTTGTTGAGTTGGCTTGACTGTTTTCCTTAGGAACAAGGAAACGTTGCTCTGTGTGTATGGGGGAAATAGGAGGGCCTATCTGGTGAGAACTGTGATATAAAAGCAAAAGACAGGGCAGAGACAATTTTTTTTTTATGGAAGTATCCAGGTGAGGAGGTTTTCTTTTATCCTAGAGATGACATTGAAGACTTTGAGCTATGGTGGTGAACGTGGTCAGATCTCTGTGTTGTGGGAATATCACTTCATCGGATACTCAAAGGATAAAATTGGAGAAAGAACAGGAGGAAGGCAGGGGGACCACTTAAGAGACTGTTCTGTTACAGAGTGGAAGGTCTGGATGCAAGAGATTTGGTTCAGGGAGAAGTGACAAATTTTTGAGGAGTTTAACAATCCAATAGTGGAAAAAAATTTGTGTGTACAAGTAATTAAGATAAAAGGGAGAGAGTGAGATAAAATGCTAAGGAAAGTACTAGGTAAAAGATTAAGAAAAATTTGAGAAGGAAAAGATCACATTCAGTTTGGGAGATCAGAGAAAGAACTATGGAGAAGTGGGCACCAAAACTTATGCGCGCGTGCACATGCCCGCGCGTGCGCGCACACACACACATACACACACCTCAAGAACTTCAACTCATGAGGGGAAGAGAGAAACATGAGTTATGCATTTGAGTCCATGCATGGGACTAGAGTAAACGAAGTTAACCAAACTGCAAGGTAAAAGACAGGAACCGGAAAAAGAGTGCAGTTGCACATGGCTAATCTAAATAAGCTTTGAATGTCAGCATCAGGGTTTTCTATTTTATTCTGTAGCCATGGAAGATTTTCACCGAAAAGTTTTGATGAAAGGAAAATCCTTGAACCTGAGAGTGAGACCCAAGTTCATTTCCACCTCAGCTATGTGAATATGAATAAATCACTTAGTTTTCCTAAAATCACAGTATTTCAGAGTTGGAAGAAAGATCAGAGAACCTTCAATGGATACAATGATTTAACTCAATAAACATTTATTAAGCACCTACTATATGTAAGGTGCTGTGGTAGACACAGGTAATACAAAGACAAAAATGAAAGTCTCTTACCTTTATCTTCCAGTCTAAAGAGGGAAAAACATATACAAAGAAATCAAATTTAAAATATAAAAATAAATAGAAAGTAGCTTTGGCAGGAGAACATTAACAAATAAGGAAATCAGAAAAGGTTTATTATAGGAGACATTTAGATGATCCTTAAAGGAATCTTAAGGTTTCAAGAGACTGAGATAGAAAGGAACACAAGTGGGAGACAGAATATCGTGTACAGGGAACAGCAAATAAGTCAAGATGGTGGGCAGTAATGTAGAGTTCATGGAAGGGTAGTAATGAGAAATCAGTCTGGAAAGACAGTCCCTCTAGCAATGCCACAGGGGTCACCCCTGTGTGATTTATAGTCAGAGATATAAATAATAACTAGATTGGGAAGGGCTTGAAATGCCAAACAGAGAAGTTTATACTTTCTTCTAGAAGCAATAGGGAGCCATTGATACTTCTTGGACAAGGGAATGATGCAACAGGGCTGTGCTTTAGAAATACCAATTTGGCAACTGTGTGAGGATTGGATTGGAGAAAGGACAAATTGGAGGTAGACACCCATTAAGAGAATATTGCACTAGTCTAGGAGAGAGATGGATGAAGTGGTGACCAGGATGAGGTGGTAGCCAGGATGAGGTGGTGGCCAGAAGTCTATGCCTCTATAGGCAGGCAGCCTGGCATAGTAGATGGAGGACTGATCATGACGTCAAGAATACTTAGGATAAAGATGAAGAGGGTTCGTTCCTTAGTTCTCACATCTAATAGCTCTCTGAATAGCGTCCAGGGAGTTCCATAAAACTGTAAGCAGCTACAAATACTGCATTCGATTTTTGTACAAACACCACCACAAATGACTCTGTGGCTAACTCCATGTAGGTCCTTGTGTATGTCATGTCATCTCTTTGGCCTCAGTTTCCCTTATCTTTCAAATGGGAAAACAGCTGTACCTTACAGGTGTGTTGTGAGAATCAAAGGAGAGTATGGATATGAAAAGCAAGAAGCTGACAATATGATAAAATGGATGGAGAAAGCGGACCTTGCCTTCTGCCTGTGTGGTCCTGCCACTTCATGTTTCATGAATACAGCAATGCTCTAAGATTGTAAACAACAGAGCAGAATCTGGTCCAAAACAAAATTGTACGTATTTTATATTACATTATATTTATTTATTATATTTTATATATACACATACATATATATGTGTATATACATACATACACACACACACATATATATATAGTCATGTAAAGTGCTAGTAATATTGCTCAGGACTGTGGGATCTTTCCATCAGACTTGTAGCTCAAATCCTTTTATATATATTGTCTCCCCCATTAGAATGGAACTCTTGAGTTGCAACGACTGTCTGACTTTTCTATTTCTATTTCTATCTTCAGTGCTTAGCCTATCAAGTAATAACTTGATTCATGACACATGCTTCATTCATTCATGTCATGGGTTGCTTTCTAACATCTCCAGCCCCCTGCCTATAAGGAGATGGGTGGCAATGCACAAATCACAGAGATACTAGAAAGAATCCAAACTAAAAGGACAATAGTGAACAGTGAAAAAAAGAAAATGACCTTTAGGACAAGACTTGGCTCCATGCTGCGAGCTGGAGATGCAAAGAGCAAAAAAAGAAATTGACCTTGCCCCCAAGGAACTTGCACTGTAAGAGATACATTCTAATCCACTAACCTTTTCCTCCCTTCCCTCTAGTCAGGTAGGTAGTACAAAGCATTGTTATCCCATTTTATAGATAAGGAAAGCTTGAGGTTCAGAGGGATGATGCGATCTCTAGATCACTTATTGAGGATCACACAACTTGCAAGTGTCCAAATCAGGATTCAAACCCAGCTTCCCAGCCTCTGATCGCAGCCCCTTTTCTACCACAAGCTACCTTTCTGACTGGCTTTCTAACCAGCAACGATCCTGAGAATAGATGTCCATTAGCTACCCCAGATCCAATCTGGAAAAGTAATCTGGGGTTTTATTAGAGCACACCTCTTTGCGGGACTTAAAGTTTGATTTCATGAGAAAATACTGCTACCAGTGTCTATCAAATTAAGGGTCCCTCAGCCTGTGGGTGTCAGGGACTTGAGCCCACATCTCTATCTCCCATACTATGTGGCTTCTGGGGACACAATTTACCCAGCTGAAATCAGGGAAGAGTTTGCCTAGGAGAGGACAGTTCATGGATGCTTAACTTGGGGTCTGTGAACTTGTTTTTAAAAATATTTTGATAAGTGATTTCTTTCGTAATTCTAGGTATTTTATTTTATGAATTTAAAAACAGTATGCTGAGGAGTCTGTAGGCTTCACCAAACTGTCAAGGGGGTCCATGACACCAAAAAGATTAATGACGCCTGTTTGAGATCATCAGATTCGACCTCATAGTGTGAAGGTTGCTAATAATTCAGACTTGCACAGTTTTAAGGGTGAAGGTTCCTTCGGTGAAGTAGGAGGTACAGACTGGGGATTCGCTCTGAAGTCAAGAAGGTTTAACAGGGCATGCCCTACCCTGAGCTCCATTATCCTCAGCTCTAAGAGAGCAAGCAAGATGCATGCTCACATAGACACACAGGACACATCCAGGCCAGTTGAATTCTACTTCATCAAGTCTGTGGATCGTATCACACTACAGCTGAGAGGGACCTTAGGTATCACCTAGTACAATTCTCCCTAAGCTGATAGATGAGGGAACAGAAGCCCCGAAGGAAAAAAGGGACTTGCCCAGGGTGACACAGCATATGACTGACAAAGCTTCAATGAGACACCCTATGTCTCCCAATTCAAACAATTGCTCTCTCTGCTAAGCCAGCTGCCTTCTTTAGATCCCAAAATCCTTGGCTCCAGCCTTACCTGTTCTTCCCCTCAGCCAGAGATGGGAGGAGACAACCAAGGTCAGTGGTACCACTACCCCTGGTGGGAATCTTCCTGAAACCTGTTCTCAACTCAGAACCTTTCAGTGTCCAGTTAGCCTGGGCAGGGCTGGACTGGGCTGGGCTAGTCCAGCTTCAGGTCAGAGGTCCTTTTGTTACCACACCCAACCATGCTCAGGGCACTCAACTCCCCACACCCATTGCACGTAGGGATAAACACTCTGCCTGGAGTGATGTCTGGCCAAGTCATGGGGTTAGAGGTCATTCTGGAAGAACCAGAAGGTGCTGGTTTCTTAGGACAGCTTCTCCCTGCCCCCAGCATGGAGGTTTTTTTTTTTCCTGGGCCATGCTGTTTTCTGGGCCATGCCTTGGCCCTAGGCTACCCCAACCACTTTCCAACTCCAGAGGACTTTCCCTATACAAAGGGTAGAGCTCTCAGGGCTAGCAGAGAAACCACTTAGGTCTTATTCTGCAATTCTGCATTAGGATGAAAATAGTGGATATATAGATACATGTATATGCACGAACCAACCAGAGAGGCATTTCCAAGAAGCACTCGAGACCACCTCTCCCTAGTTCATGAAAATTAGGCTAGTAAGGGGTTAGGACACAACATAAAGCACTCTAATGTACAACATGATATCATAGAGGCATTAAGGAGAGAGAAAATTTACCTGCAATGAAAATCAAGGGAAGCTTCCAGGAGAGGACTTTAAAAGGAAGGTAGGTGTTCAACAGGCTAAGAGAGAGAGGAAGAGCATTCCAGGCATAGGAAACAATCAGAACAAAATCACCAAGAGTCCTGTGGACACAGGGTAATTTAAGGGGTCAGAGAGCTGTCCGGTTTGGCTGCTGTGTAAAGGATAGTACATAAGATGGTAGAGGGGACTTCAGAGGGCTTCTAGTCTAATCCTTTGAATTCATAAATGAAGAAACTGAGGCCCAGAGAGGGGAACCTAGGTCACACAAGTGCCAGAATTTGAATCCAGCTCCTCTGACTCCAAAGTTAACTCTCTCACCACCACACCATACAGTTAGTCTGGAATGATCTCGAAAGTTTCTACAGCTTAAAAAATAAATGGATCACTGTTTATTTTTAAAATTCAATTAAAATTAACAAATTTATTTTCTCTTCCTCCTCCCTCTAATCCCCTCTCAATTGGTGAAAGGAAGAAAAAGAAAATACAGTCTTCATGACAAATATGTATAGTCAAGAAAAACAAATTCCTGCATTGGCTGTGGGTTCAAAAATGTATGTCTCCTTGTGCACCCTGAGCCCCCGCTTCTGTCAAGGGGTAGGAAGAATGCTCCATCATTGTGCTCTGGAATTGGGGCTGGTGGTGGGGTTGATCAGATGATCCACTGTTTATATAGGACTTCCTTCATAACAGGCTTGAGAGCTCTACAACATATTGGGCACAAGTATTTGGATTCTCATTTTACAACTATTACTTGCAACCCTTTTCTCCCTGAAATGTTCACCCTGAATCTCCCATTCAAGGACTACCTCACCTGGACCACTATTTTAGGAGGCTCCCAGGATATTTCACTTCATCTCCTGCTCCCGGGTCACCTTTACAATTCTAGACAACCATCTTGTGGAATGCCTCCCCTCTCCGCTTCCAGTTCTGGACCCAATAATTCCAGAATTCCTGGAAGGCATGTGTCAATCTACTCATCGTCCTGGTAACTTCCCTACCAAAGTGCCCTTCCCTGGTTACCAGTCCCCTACATGTGTGATCTCCTCCTATTAGAACTATGCACATTAAGATCAGGGATTATCTTTTTTTTTTCTTTTTTCTATTTTGGGATTATCTTCATTGTTGTTTTTTTTTTCTTTTTAATATACCTAGAATTCAACCCACCCTTGACCCATAGTAATCACTTAGTAAATGCTTTTGTATTCATTCATTTTTTTATTTGTTTATTTAGGAACTTGTCTAGGGTCAGAAAATAGGTGACAGAGAAAAGGCTTGAACCCAGGTAAGTTACCTGAGAGGGAATAAGGTAGGGCAAGGTCAGGAATTCCTATGTGTATGCAGATTTCTAAATTTCTATTATGGTTATTTGCATATGCTTCCCTCCACTCCTACTCCACCAGGTTTATAATAATCTTCACAACGATGATGTCAAGGAATTATGCATAGTTTTGTCTTTATCACCTATGCTTACTACAGGGACTTGCACATAGAAGGCCCCTAGTTTGTTAAATCAAGTTAAATTTCTATGCTTTTAATATTGACATACCAGTGGTTGACCAAAGAGTTAACTTTAGAGGGAGATGCATTTTGGCTAAACATCAAGAAAAATTTCTTTAAGTTACACAAAATGGGAATGGACTCTTTCAAGTGGTAATGAGTTTCCCATCGACACTGGGTGACCACCTGTGGTGGATTTATAGAAAGTATTCATTATTCAAGGGAGTACTTAGACTAGATGATCTCTGAGATCCCTCCCAAAACTAACATTTCATGATTCTTTGGGGGGAAGAGTCCTCAGTCAGATCTACTCTATTCAGATTGTCCAAAATAGAAAAAAAAATGAGAATTCCATAGGAAAAAATAAAAGTTGAGGTAGCAGAACTCAAAGCAATAGCAGTTTTTTATTCTCTTGTGGCCTTAGGCTTGAGCAGACTAAACAGGTGGGATAAGATGACATGATACGTCTGAAACCAAGAATTTAAGGTAAAACAGACATCCTAATTTTATAACCATCCCCACTCACTTTTCTCATATTGAGGTCTCCATTCCCCTTCTTGTCTCTTGGGAAATCATTCCATCAACAAATCTACTTTACCAGTGGTATGCAGTGGTAAATGTTTAATAGCTAGCTCTCATAGAGGAGGTAAAGTATATTCAAAATACTCTTTTAAAAATTCTGAATCCTTTTTTCACAGTATTTTACTTTTTCCAGTTATGCATAAAAACAATTTTTAATATTCATTTTTTTTAAATTTTGAGTTCTAAATTTCCTCCCCCCACCAGACTTCCCTAAGATGGTAAGCAATTTCCTATAGGTTATATATGTGCAATCATGTAAAACAGATTTCTATGTTAGTCATATTGTGAAAGAAGAAACATACCAGAGGGAAAAAACTATGAAAAAAATAAAGTAAAAATAGTATGCTTTGATCTCATTCAGATTCCATCAGTTCTTTCTCTAGAGGTGGATAGAGTTTTCTTCATGAGTCCTTTGAAATTGTCTTGGGTCATTATATTGCTGAGAAGAGCTAAGTCATTCACAGTTGGCCATCGTACAATATTCAACATACTTTTAAGTTGAATCTGCATTACTAAAATTGTCTCCCTTACTTTCTTAAGTCTAGACAAATCAACAAAACAATAAATCAAACCCTAATTTGTAGCCTTTGCCCATTCTGAAATGTAAATGTTTCCAATGAAAATTTAGCCATCTCTTCTTCTCAAACACCAGTAGGAGCTGATTCCAACGCATTCCTGAGGGTGGTGAGTACTAAGCCAGGAACCCGTGGAAGAGAAAGCAGACACTGCATGCAATCAGGTTCTTGCTTCTATTCCATCTGTGATTAACACATTGACAATAATGAAGGAGCAAATTAAGGGATCCTGGGTTTGAGTAGTTCTGCCTTCATTCTTGTCATTTGTTAACAAACACTATAGTATTTGGTCCAAGCAAAGGGGCCTATCTCGTCCTTGTTTTTGATTCATACATAGTTTAACCCACCCCCTCACTTCACCCCCTTATTTTTAGGATCTTTATAATCCTCATTCATTTTAACATTAGTTTTCTTGGCATTTTTTTAACTCAACATTTATAAAGTGCCTGCTAAAATCAGTGAAACAGCAAAAAAAATGTCAAGTGAATACAAAAACCTAGATACAGTCGGGTACCTCACTGACTATTCTTTAGTCATTTTCATTTCTTGATTAATCTAGCTCTTCTTTTCTTTTTTTTCCCTTTACAAACATGTATAATCAAGCAGAACAAATTCTCACATTGGCCATGTCAAAAAAAAATGAAAAATTGTCTCAACCTGTACTCTGAGTCTATCACCTTTTTAACTTAGAGGTAGGACTATGTTTCATTATGAGTCCTGTGGAATCCTGGTTGATGATTGTGTTCATCAGAGCTCCTAAATTTATTTGTCTTGATACTCTTTTTACAAGTCTATGATTCTTCTCCTTCCTTTCACCTTAAGCATTATTTTAAAAATCTGAGCTCACTGGATAACTCTCTACATATCCACAATGATTTCTTTAGCTACCTTCTTTTCTTCTTCCTTGGGTTCATTCACAATTGTCTTGTTAGAATTTCATTTCTTTTTCAAATCTCCCTTCCATTATGAGTTGGATGCCCTTTTAAAGCTTCAGATCACAGAATTATACTCACCTTTTGTCATGATTTTTAAAAACTTGCTTTCCTAAAGGATGAGGTAATTATTTGACTGTGCCTAGTATTTTTTTTAATATTATGAACTCCAAGATAATTGAGTCACTTTCTATCAAGGTTCCTACTATTTTCACAATACCAAATAATTCTTCCTTGCTGATCATAAAATTAAGTGTATGATAGTAGTTTCTCTCATAGCCTAAATTACCTTTTGAGACATTAAACTATAGGAAAAGTATCAGAAATGCATCAGCTACTCTTTTAGCAAGAATGAGATATGATGATGAATGATGAACATCAGGTGTCTTTACAGTTAAAGTTCCCATCACTCTCTTCTAAAGTTTCCAACATTTTGCTTCCATGATCATTTTGTCATCTTGGTCAGTCAATAAGCATTTGTGTTAGGAAAGTATCATCCATATCTTTCATCTGGCAAAGCAGATTGTAGTGCATTGCTAGTAATATTGCTTCTGTTTCCTTCTCTTTATATTTTCATACACATGTTTTCTTTCCACTGTTATTTTAACCTCTAGTTTTGGAATTTCCATTGATGCAATTGTCTCCTCTATGCACAATGCAACTCCCTACCCCCTCCATGGAAAACGTGATTTCCTGTGGTATAAAGTTTTAAAGAATGGAGTCACTGCAGAAATTTCTTGCAGGTTCATAGGATCATGGATTTAGAACTAGAAGGAGACTTAGTGTACGTCAAATACTACATCTCATAGATGAAAAAATAGAGGCACAGAGAGGTTCAATGACTTTCTCACAGTCATAGATCTAGCAAGTGTCTACAGCAGGATTTGAATGCAAGTCTTCCTGAATCCAGGTCCAGCATTACTATTCAGTACAGTACTTAGCTTCTTTCCATTCAGTGTCAGACAATTTAGAGTTCCATGAGGTTCATTGTTCCTGTCTCAGAGATGTCATGGTACCTGATGGTGATCTTTACTTTCTCCACAATATCACTAAATAGTATATTCACGAGAATAAAGTCAAGAATTGACCAGTGACAAATGCTGGTGTTGAAAAATGCTAAGGTATTGGTTTCAGGAGCCAGGTTACAAATTGATAAAGTCAGGGAATCTGAAGATTCCCTCTTCCTTTAAAAGTCTTTGGCTTCTGTTGGGTCTGAAGCCTGAGTTGGGATGGGGTGAGTTATTAGATTTTATAGATAGCAACTACACAAAACCATAGGCTGGTATGCAAACAGGAGCTCCCTCCTGAACCTTCAGCCTGAATCTGATGTAAAACAAGGCAGCAACAGTATCAGCAACCAGTGAAATCAATGATGGGAAGTATCATTTAGGCTGGTTACTACTGATAACAGCCTCTCTTTTGTAGGTTCCTTCTATGGTTTGGTGGGCAAGAGGTGACTTTTAATATTATGTTTTTGTAAGTGACTATTGCCTGTTTTCTCCATCTGAAACCCTCAGGGCTTACATTATTACTGGATTTTGAGCTGGATAGTATTGCAGGTTTCAGATAATTCAACCCACTCATTTTTACTAATGAGGAAATGAAGGCAGAGAGAGTTTGAGTGACTTGACCAAAGTTACACAGCTGCTAAGTGGCAGATCCACCGTTGAAACTCACACCTTCTGACTACTGGGTCCAATAGTCTTCCCATTGTTTATACCAGGCCTGTGTTCCTTGTCAGGTGTCTTAAGGTTCAATGGGAAAGGAGTGGCTGAAGTGGTCAGAGATGTTTCTTGGACCCAAGAAAACTCAACAAGATTGAGTCTATAAACTAGGTTGGTTTTGGGAGTGTGGGGTGGGGGTGGGGATGACAGTTGGTCTATGCCCAACGGTTATTTCTAAGAAACACCATTTTAGTGCTCTGTGAATACTGCCCATTTCTCACTCTCAAACACAAACTTTTGGACCCTATTACTGCTTTCTGATCAGTACTTGCTATGGTAGTGCTATCTGAAATCTACAACTTCTTACCCACCCATTTCCAGTGTTTTCAAATTTTGCTCACTCTCACCTATTCCCTGGTCACTAACAATCACCTTCCCTATTAGCTGGATTTTTCACTCCTTGGTACTCCTGGTCACTCTCTCTTCCCCCAAATCCCAACCCCAATAGCTTAGATTTATGTGTAAATCTAAACTTTGCCAACCCAGGTTTACAAAGCTCTTCCCTCAATCCTGTGAAATGAAAAAAGGAAGTATTATTCCTATGTTACCCAGCCTACACTATACCTCTAGTATGATAATGAGGAAAATTGAGACCCAGAGACCGAGTTTCATAGGAACACACAGATCCTGTAACAGAAAAAGCTATAGATTTTAAGTCAGAGGGCCCCACTTTTCCTACTTACTGCCTGTATGAACTTGAGAAAATTAACCTTAGAAGTCACAGTTTCCTTAATCTGTAGAATATACAATCTGTAGAGTTGGACCACATGGTCTCTAAAGTCTCTTTTTAGCTTTGAGAATCCTATGTCAGAGCCAAGAATTAAATTTCAGATTTGAAGTCCAGGGTCCTTTGCAGTAGACCCACAAGCAGACTAGCATTCTCTGGTCAATTACAGTTCTTGCATCCGGTGTTGGTTTCTTCTACAACCCATCTGCCACCTCCAGTCTTTGGGGCCAAGTGAAAGAAGGGGTGATCCCTCCACTCACTCACCTCTCATTTCCAGAATAGGAAAAATGGGAATCAAATGCCCAGAGGGCCCAGGGGCATCAGGGAATGAGATCAGTTTCCAGTGTGATCTCACAAAACGAACCCACTGATCTCACAAAAAAAAAAAAGGATTTTATTATTCTTAGCAGTATTCACTTTGAAGGAATATGAAGATAGCATACACTTTTTTTACAGACAATATATAAATGTTGTACATAATTAACAATAACTTAGTTCACTAATCCAAAATAAACAAGCAAAATAAAAAAATGAAAATACTGCAGATTTTTTTTCTTATGCTGATACAAGCACAAAATAAGTTACTCCCAACTGTGGTGTGCCCACTGTAGCAACTGATTATATTGCACTCTGTCAATATATCACTGTATCAGGACAATATCTTCTCCGCCCCTCACCACCCTCCCTCTAGCCCCACCTCGTACAGATTTATGTACAGCTGTACCATAGGAAGAATCCAGACAAGCACAGGGCCAATTTTGTAGCGCAGTGAATCAACACCTTGGCAATGGCTCATCTCCCCTGTAACACCATCCTCAGGAGGGCATCTCCCTTCTCAACCTGGGAGGTACCAATCCAAGAGAACCCCTTTTCCAGGATAAGATCCTTAACATCAATAGCTCTTTCAGAAAACCTGGTCCAGGATATCTTCCCAGCACCAAGATTTCTCTCCCAGAATGCCAAACAAGATCAATCCCATCCTCCCAACACCCGGACCTGGACAATCACAACTGGACCCTGTTGCCCTGTGGATTCCTTTCTTTGCAAAGTGCAGCTACCTGTCCAGACAGAGACCAGAAAACCCCCAAAGACAGAGAAAAAGCACGCACACCAACAGGAACAAAGCCAGGAAGCCTTCTCTCTCCCCTTCCGGTCCCTGGCTCTCTGCTCTGTTGTAGCTAATGCCTTTGAATTACATAGTTAGGAAAAAAATAGGAAAGTACATCCATTTTCTTATGTTTTATTTCCTTCTTAGCAGGACTTTTTTGCAATAATATACAATTGGCTTGATCCAAAAAGAAATTAAAAAAACAAAATAAAGACCAACTCATTGGTGAGTTAAGCTTATGCAGTTTTCTATCCCCTAGCTGGGAGGGGAGAAGAGAGGCAATTGAAGTCAAGAAGGAAAGTTGGGGTCAGCAGAATAGCTAAGTATGTACATGAGGTTAGGCCTGCACCCACCAACGGGGCATGGCTCCCCCCAGTAAGAGGACACACTTCACACGGGCCACATTGTTTGTCTCCAACTTGTTTTTTAGTCAGAGGAGGACTTCTTTGCAGGGTTTTTTCTCTTTCCTTTCCAAAACAACAAACTCAGGTCCTGGGGGAGCTCTTCTCCTTCTTCTCCCTCTCCTCAGGCTGTTTCCTTCCTCTGACCCATCCTTCCCTCCTCCTCAGCCTCAGTGCTGGCCATTTTGTGATTGTCTCTCCCTCCCCAGTGTCCCCCAACCCTGCTGAGCTGACACCCTTTCCCTGCCTTCCCGCTATCTCCTCTGTGCCAGCCCTTCCCCCCTAATACTACCTGCTGGGCTGAGGGGAGGACATGACTCCTCCCCAAGGACCAGTGGGTGCTCTTTCTCTACACCCAACTGGGGTCCCATTTCTGAAGCCACTAGAATCTAGCCCACCCACCTCCCAGTCACCCCTGGGGAAGCAGAATCCTGATTTCTCCCCATTTGAGGGGAGGTGGAAGTGCCCATCCATCCCATAAGCTAATGGGCTTGGTTGCTAGAACAAATGAGGCAGGTGTCCAGTTGGTGAATTTTTCTGCCACTGAGACTACCTCCCCCAAAGGGGAGAGGCAGAACATAGAGGGGGTCAGAAGAGGGGAAGGGCTCTTGCATCAATAGTTGAGACCCTTGCAAAAATCCCCAAGTCCTCGCTGAAAACAAGAACAAAATAAATTATTTTTATACCTTTTTCCATCTTTGTTTTTTCTAACAATTAAGGTTTCTTTTTTTCCTTTCTCTTTTTATTAAGTTGTCCTATTCCCCCCAAACAATTGTCCAAGACAGAAATCTGGTTAGCCATCTCAGACCAGTTTATGAGATTCACAGTAATAGCAGAGAGGCCAGAGGGGGGAGGAGGACAGGCATGGAGGGCTGTGGGGAATGAGGGAGGGAGGGGGCTTTGTTGAGCCTCAAGCCAGGACCGCCAGTCCCATCCCAGTGGGAATGACTCAGGCAATGTTGTCTTAGTTGTTATCCCTGAGGGAGAGGAAGGGGTGGCTGCCCATCACTGCCCTACCCAGAGTATGAGCCCCTTCTGGAGCCCTAATCCCTGCCTCTCCCCACCCCAGGTGCTCCCCTGCTTTCAGGCCTCACCCCCACTCCCACCCTGACATCGAGATCCGTCCATCCATCCTTTCTGTCTGTCCATGTCCTGGGTGAGGCCCCCGAACCTGGGCTGCTGCTCTTAGCCCATGGCAGTCACCATGCTGGATGGGTGGGGGTGTCCAAAAGAGATGCTGGAGGAGGGGTGGATAGGAGTGGGTGTGGGCAGGATGTGTCCCGAGTGGCTGAAGGGTGGGAGGTGGCCCATGGGGGCCATGTGGCTGGCCAGGGCAGCTGCACTGAAAGGGGATGACTTCTCCTGCATGCATTTCGACAGTTCCTCAAAGCACTCAGCGCCCTTCTTGCTCTTCTTGGACTTGTTAGACATCTTACGATTACGGGTCTGAATCCCCTCCTTCTTCATGGTCAGTGGCCGATTCACCTGTGGAATAAAGGCACTGTCATGTTGTGCTTGGGCAGGCAAACCTTCCACCCCTCTGCAGATGGATGGTCTGGGTTAGACTTAGCTCAGACTCCCCCCAACTACCCCAACTGGTGACCACTTTGGATCCCCAGGAGAAAAGGATGAATTGTGGTTCTTTCTCTTCTTCTTGCCATCTCATGAAATGTCATGGACCTTAGGGAGTAGTGGGGGAGGAGGAAAGGAGATAGACTAGAATTGGACAGCTCTTACTCCCTAGCACAAGGCTCAGCTTTGCTCTAGTGGGAAAGGAACGCATCTCACATCCCTTTAGCTCAACTGTATTGCAACAACCTTTATCCTTTAGAACCAGCTTATCTCTTAATTGTAGGAATTTTTTCTTAGAGCCAAGACTGGCTTTATAGAGATCATTTCCTGAGAGCTAGTGAGGGAAAAGTAGCTTACCCAAGATCATGTAGGAAAGCAGGAGACAAAGATTTGATCTTAGGTCATTCTAAAAATGCCACAGTCTCTTTTCCTCTACACCATAGATGCCTGTCTGGCCTTCAGACCACTAGTAAGTAATTCTGCCTTTACAAAGCTTCCCTTGCCATTGGAGGGGAGGGCTTGGGGGAGGAGGAAAATGCAGGGACTGGATTCCTCCCGATGGCTTCCCAAGCCAAGCGGAGGAGGCAGGCATTGTGAGGCTTAGGAGGCAGCATCACTCTTCCATCAGTAAAGAAAGGCCTGGGGTCCCTTGGGAGGGGGAAGAGGCGGGCAGGGGTGGGGCACACTCACATTGTGCAGTTTGTAGTAGAGGCCACAGGCGTTGCAGACAGGGTCCCCGTTAGCATTTCGGCGCCATAAGGTGGTGGTGGTTGTCTGACAATTGGCGCAACAGGTCCCAGCTCTTCTGGCTGCTGACTGAGGGAGAGAAGAGAGGTAGATGGTAAAGGGGAGGAAGCCTAGTTATTCTGGCCCTCAAGCTACTCCCACCCTTGGCACTGCCAAACTCTTTGCTCCAAACACCATCACACTGGAAGAGGGAAAAATTAGAATTATATAAAATTATTCATAAAATCTCATAGCTGTAAGAGACCTAAATTAGAGATCATTTCATCTAACTTCACTGTACCCTCAAGGTCCAGAGAGGGGAAATGTCTTGTCCAAAATTATGTAGTAACTTTCAGCAGTGGTACTTTATGAAGTGGGACCCAGATCCCCCACCTTCTTACTCAATCTGATTTCTATCCTGACCCCTGAACTCCTTCTGCCCCTCCTCACCTCACCCTTCATGTGGGCCTAATAAAACAAAGTCTGCCCTGCCTCCAACTCTCCAGAAGCCCAAGAGAAATGTTGCCCATACATCTAGAAGACTATGCAACAATAAACCCAGGTCTTGCCCCAGGGCCTCTCCGACTCCTCAACTAGCATCCCAAAATGTAAACTCCCTGACACAGGCTCAGCATCCTCCCCACCCCCAATCCTTAATCTCATCCCAAGTTTACTGGAGGAAGGAGTAAGATTAGCAAGGAATTATCACCAACCCAGGTCTGAAGGAAAAGGGGGACTCCTGAGGATGGCACAGGCCCTGGGAGCCACCCTATCTAGGGGTAGGGACAAGAGAATCTTCTTAAGGAAAGATGGGAGAAGGCACAGGAGGGGGCCAAGATTGTCCCCGAGATTGAGGTGAAAGGCAAAGGTAAATTAAGTCATAGTGTCATGTTTCCACAGGTCAAGGGTTCTGGATTTAGCCAAGTATCTAAACCCTAGGCTCAGACCCTCAAGGTAGACCCTCAACTGACCTCCCTCAAGGGAATCAAAGGATTTCAGAGATAATAAAAAGGAACCCCTCAGTCACCCAACCTCCTCATTTTACAGACTAGAAAACTGAAGCCAAGGAAACAGAAGTGAATTGCAGAAGGTCAGTCAGTGAGCCAGTGGCAGGGCTAGGAGGAGAGCTCAAATTTCCCAAATGCCTGTTCTGTGGTCTTTAAATTGTACCACACTGGAGGGAAAGGGGGACACCAGGAGGGAAAGGGGCAGAAGCAATTAGTAACAAATCCCTCCAAAAAAAAAGAAAATGTGAAAGATGGTGGCTTGGCCACACCCCAGCCTGAGGGTGTCCCTGAACTGGGGGACGGGAATAGAGCGGGCCAGAAAGAAGTTTCCCACCCTAGGAATTCAGATTTGTACTGAAAAGATGTCAAGAATATCCCAGGCCTCCCCACAGTTGTCAACTCTGAAAACAAAATCTCTTCCCACCCCAATCTTCCAGCCAGCCACAGGCCAGGAGCAAAACTGACAGAACAAGTTCCCCCAACTTCTCTCAGTGAGCAGGCTGGAATCTTCCAGCACAGACTGCTGGGCTGGGAGGCCAGGAGGCAGGGGGCTTATTGGCAAATACTTCTCTTGTTCAACACCACCGGCCTGACTGCCACTGTAGGCCAGCCGGCCAACCTTAGCCCCAGCCCCAGCCTCACACGGGGCCCTCACCCTGAACTCACAAAGCATCGGCTGGGATGGCAGCAGCGTACCCTCAGATCCCTCCTTCCTCTGCTTTTCAGGAGGAAAAGCAGCTAATTAAGCAGCTGCCTAGCTGGAATTCTGACTCACTAGCTGTCCCGGACAGCCAGCTTGGGTCCCTCCCCCACCTTTACCCTCCAACCTCCCATCCCCAGGCTCCAGGAGGGGGAAAGAAAATGTCCCCAAAACGGCAAAACGTTTTAGACCTCGTAAATCACATCTCCCTGAAAAAAATATTTATTATTCTTAGCATTTTACACATTATTTGCAGAGCGGAGGGTATTAGAAATTTCAAAACAGCCCAGCAAGAGGCAAAGCCCAGCCTAGGAGACACTCAAAGCTCACAGAGTCCGGATACAGATACACCAAGTTTCCTTATCTTCAGCCTGCAGATGTCCGGATAGGAAACTCTGGCCAGGAGCTTAGAAAGGGCATTTAAAAAAAAATCACTCAAATGAAAATACACAGTATAGGTGACTCCATGGAAAAAATAATAAAGGGAAGGTTTTTTTGGTGGTTAGGGTTTGTCTGTGAATGTGTGTGTTTTAAATAAGCACCAGGAATTGTGTGCCCTGTTGGGAACCAGCGAGGGCTGCCCTGGGCTATGAGAGAAAACGGCTTCATGGCCCTATTTTTAAAAGTGAAATAGAGGACATGGAGTTGGACCCATGGAAGTCTACTGGGACTTACTAGGGGGAGTGTGCTAATCACAGTAACTCTTTCATAGCCAGAGAGTACCTAGAAACTAGCTAGAGAAATACTTTTTAAAATGAGCCTCATATTGTCTTGCTCTGCCAATAAGTGATTTGTCAGCTTCTGGCTCTTAGCTAACTGGGTTGTGATCTTAATCTTAATGGAGGAGGGGGAAGAAGAGATCATCTTAGTATAATGGAAAGCACACTGGCATGGGAGTCCAAAAGCCCTGATTTCAGAAGCAGCTCTGTCACGTGTGACTTTGTCCAAGTCACCTACCTCTCCAGGCCTGGGTTACTTTGTATGCAAAAAATGCTAGGATTGGCCAATATTTCAACTTCTTATTCTATGACTGATGGTTATACCCGATAAATGAATTTTAACTTTGCAATGCAGTTTTGCATTGAATACTTACCTAGTTCTCTACTTTCTTCTGCCACTACTATCTACTATAATCATTAGTTCAGACTTACTTACCCCTACCCTGACCTTCCCAGATTCTAGACCCTTGACTTTCCAGTGATCCTACTGACACACATCTCTAATCTAGCCATTCTTCTCCAAGTCTAACAGCTCAGCCCCAGACAACCAAAGAGAGTGAGACATTTAGTCACCTACCAGTCTCCGCTTGGGCTTAATGAGTGGCCGGTTTTGTCCATTCATTTTATGGTAGAGCCCGCAGGCGTTACACAGGTAGTGCCCGGTGCCATCCCTTCTCCAGAGTGGGGTAGCTGTGGCCCCGCAATTCACACATTCTCTGCCCTCTAAATGGAAACACGGAGACACTGGGTGTCTTTCTTTAAAAACAAATTCACAAAACCTTTTACTGTTGCCCTTGGTACAGGAAATTACCCCAGGGTATGAACCCCAACTTTCCCAAAGATGTGATAGGGGTAGTATGGTACCTCTCAGCATTCAGCAAACATTGTTCCTGCCTAAAAGTTAAGCCTTAAAGGTAACATAAATCAAATACCATACTCGGAAGTATGAGACCAAAAGGGAGGAGAGAAAAGCAGAGAATTTCCCACAGGATTGGAGTCATTTAGACATTCAAAGAAAAAAAATCCATCTGAGAAATGGCATTCTCACTAACATTCCCAAATGGCTATACAGTTACCCCATCTCTTTCCCTTTCCCTTCTGCCTCTGCTTTCATCTCTTCTATTTCCTCCAGCCTCTCTACCAATGACTCTTACTCTCTGCCTCTTTAGACCTCCCTCCCCCAGTGACTGAGCTCAATATTGGAATCTGCCTTGGTTTTTTTCTAGGAAGAATCATATCTATCTAAAGGCATATATAAAATACACATGTATATATCAGCCATGCTTGCTGACTTGTTGACACACATCCTAACATAAATGGAGGGAGTCTCCACACCAAGAGTTTCTCATATCCAGTGCCTCACAAATTCAGACTATATATATATATATATATATATGTATGTATATGTATATATATATATATACATATATATGTATATACCTATTTAGTTTTAGAATTCAGTAGCCTAAATTTGACCATTAATAAAAATGTCTAAATCTAACTAAAATTTTAAACCCACTGTGAAAAAGACCCCTCCCCAAAACATACCCAGATTTTATAGTCTAAATTGAGTCCCTCATCCAGAATCCTAAGGGGAAGAGGGAGAATGAAGCTAAAAGTCCAGCTTGGGGCTGATTCAATGACAGAGAAATCGCCAACAGTGAAGTTTCTCTGGGAAACTCTCAGTCCTCCCAGATTAGAGGCTAGGAATGAGAGACAGTGCAGTGAGGCTGAGATTTGGACCCCAAGAAACTCCTTCAAATTCAGTTTACACAAATAAGGCTGGATTTATGACCCCCCCCCAAGTCTTTTTTCATGACATGTGGGTAGACTGTCAATAGACTAGTCCAAGATCCAGAAGCTTTTAAAACAACTCCATGACCGTCATTTCTCCAACTTAAAATGTGGGTGGGGGTGGGGAATGATTCTCAGAAGTTTCAGAAGGAAAAAGAGGAGACCTGAGAACCGATTCCAGGAAGCTGTCTCTTTTTCCTTTAAAACCACTTCCAACTCAGGCCTGGCCATATGAGGAAGTAGGGACTCCTCATCAGGGGACTGTATTCTCCGGCCTCAGACCCTAGGGTCTTCTACACAGCTTGGATTATACTACCTAGAGGTGGAGAGGACCTGATTATTTGACTGCTTCAGAAAGGGACCTAGAGGCTTTCCCTGGGAAGTTAAGGGTGGACTCTGCAAAAAGATAGGGGCAATGCTCTGAGATAAGACTGAAGCCATTTAGGAAAAATTTAGGACCCCGGGAGAGCACAGGTATATAAGATCATACTCAGGATTTTGAGGTATTAATAGTCTCTGCTTGGAACTTTTAACTTGGGATCACTAGAGTTGGAGATTGCGGAGGGGGTTGTATGTGTGCGTGGGCAGGCTACTCAGCTCCCGTCTAGAACGAAAGCATTAAAACACGAAGACTTATAAAAAAAAAAAAAAGAAAAGAAAAGAAAAGGGGGCTTGGATTGTGTCTCATCTCACCCAGCTCTCCTAGAGGGCACTTTCACTTTGAAAAAAAGTAACTTTAGAAGATGGCTTTTCTTGCCCCCGTAGAGTATCTGTTTTAAGACAGAGGTGCATGTCGCGGGGAGGGGGTCTAGTGTGAAACTTTGCCTTTCTTCATTCCAAACAGCGTTTATGCCCCGGGTATCCTTTGGCTTCGAAAGAACTCATCTCCTCTACACCTCCAACCAGGCAAGGTCCTCCCGGCGAGGACCTGCCCCATCTCCAACCCCCACCTCACCCCCAGTCAGTGGCGCCAGGGCTGCCCGAAGCCTGGGAAGGAGGTGGGAGGCAGGGGAGGACTGGGGAAGAGAAAGCTTACCTGAGCAGGAGCGGGCCTTGCTGCGCTGTTTTGGGGTGAAGCTGGAGGCGGGGCCGCCCAGGAAACCACCTGGGTGGAAGAGGTTGCCGCTGTAGTCGTGGGCAGCCGGCACATAGGAGGGATAGGTGGGGATAGGGTGGTGCGTGGATGGCTGCCCACTCATGGAAGCCAGGCTGCTCCGGAGGGGGCTGCCGCCCTCCATCTTCAAGCCGTCAGACAGGGTCACTTGGTATTTGACACCCTCCTTGTCCTCCGGTCGGACTCCTCCTGCCGATGAAGAGGCAGGCGAGGCCGCGCTGCTGGCACTGGGGTCCGGGGATACCTCCTTGGGCGGGGTCGGGGGGAATCCAAAGAGGTGCGACCCCGAGTGTGAAGCAGGCGTGAGAGATGAGACGGAGCCGCCGCCGCTGGCGCCGCTGCCTCCGCCCGGGTAAACTGAGAGAGTGCCCGGACCTCCGGCTGCCGATGGGTGCAGGGGTGCCTTGGAGAAGGGGCTCACGGTCCAGGGGTTGTGGTGGTGGGCCGCAGCGGCCGATAGCGCCGCTTTGCCGCTATCTAGCCACGGGATTCCGGGGCTATGTAGGAGGTGAGGCCGGCACATCTGGCTCCCGGTCAGCCGAGCTGTGGAGGGGGAGGCAGCCATCGATGGGGGCGGGAATCACAGACAGTACAGGGAGACCTCCCGAGGCCCCAGGAAGGGACGCCGGGGAAGGTGAGAAAGTGCCCAAGATTAAGGAGTGGAGGAGAGAAACTAAGGCTAGGGGCACTGAGAGAGAACAGCGGAAACCCGGCTTCTGCGCCACTCACATAAAACTACAGCTACACACAAAACACACAAAACCACATTATCTTCCCACCCTTACCGAAGGAGATTCAGTTATTACTCTAAGACTGACCCCAGGAAGAAGGACAATATGCAGGAGGTTGGGGCGGGTGAGGGGAGGAGGACTGAGTGGGGAAAGGAAGCCAGGGGATGAAACCACTACCTTTCCCCACCAACTCCCCTCCGAAGAAAGCTTCCCAAGTGTCCAGGGCAGCCGCAGGGACGCCAGCAAGGGAGGTGACAAAAAGAAAGAAAGGCCCCTCTCCCCAACCTCTTCCCTGTCCGCTGCTCCCTCTGGCCGCCCAGCCCCCAAAATTATTAGCGATTTCGATTCGTTTTGATTTCACATCCGGGAAACGGACGTGTCTAGTTTCTAGTTATATGCCCAACTCCTCAGCCGCCCTGCGTCCCCACCCACCTCTCCACTCCCCCCTTCGTCGTCTTTCTAGGGTTAAATCTACTTCCCCTTTTTCCTCTCCCAGAGGCATAGCCAGTGAAACCAACTAGGAAGCCGGCTGGCCAGAGTCACTTTCACGATCCGCACCCTGCACTCACCCCTCATCACCCCTCTCAGCCTTTCCCTTTGGCCCTCGCCAGGAATTTACCGTGTGCCTGACTGTAGGAGACCCGTGCTCGGGCATGGGCCGAGTTGGCGTAGTAGGGATTGCCCTGTGAATCCAGATGATTGAAGAACACATCCACCTCATCTGGGGGCAGCAGCTGCGCGGGTTCCATGTAGTTGTGCGCCAGGCCCGGGTGGTGCGAGTCCGGGTGCTGCGCGTTGAGTACGGCGTGATGGGCCATCCAGCGGGGCTGGTCCGGCGCCACTTCCATGGTGCCCTCGGGCCCCACTCTTGGCCCTCCTTGCCGCCGCCGCCGCCGGGGTCTGAGAGTCCCCGGTCACTGGAATAGATGGGATCAGGAGAACTGCCCCGAGCAAAGTAGAGAGTTGAGTTAGCGGGGCTGCGATGCTGTCGGGGTCTCCCGCACCGGAGTAGAAAGGACTACCTCTATCTGGATGCGAAGTGGAGTGTGGAGACAGGAACCCTCACGCACCACCTGCGGGGGGTGGGAAGAGGAGTGGAGAAGGAGACACTAGTTAGAATCAAAAACCCTCAACAACTGAGTAAGAGACCCTCTCCCCCAAGTCCGGTGCGGGACAAGGCAAATGCCTCAGTCCTCCTGGAGCGTCCACTTTTCTTTCCTTTATAGTACGATGTTCGAGTACAATCCAAAGTCCTGGCCTTCCCTGAGTGGGACAAGACTGAGATAACTTTCTAAAAATCAGAAACGACCACCCCCCCCCCAAAAAAAAAACCTCTGGGAAGTCGGGTCCTCCTACCCGCCTGAAATGAAGGCATAAAGCGAAAGAAAAGTGAAGCTTAATTAAAATGCTAGAATATCTTGGATCAACACTAACATGGGGCGGGAGGGAAAGGGAGAGAAAGAAGAAACAAGTTTTAAAAGACTAGACAAGAACCAGAAACCATGCCCTGACGAGGCCAGAACGGAGACGGGGAAGCCCGGAGAACTGATCCAACCACCCTTCCGTGGCGCCTCAGAGAGAATTTAATCCCAGCTGTAAACGAAGCGCTGGTGAGGAGGGTGGGGGCGGGGGACACGGCAGGTTATGGGAAGAAGGCTGGGGGGGGCCAGCGCCAGGGAAAGGGTGCAAATTCAAAGAAGAGGAAGAGGAGAGGAGGGGGAGGCTGGACCGAGAGGAGGGAGAGAGGTTCTTACTCAGAAAGCAAACTCCACTGACTCTCGCCTTTTTTGTAACATCCCCACAGCATCATAGTCGGCGGCCCTGGCGCCAGCAGGACTCCCTTCAGTGGACATAGGGGGACGCGCACGGCTAAGAAGCTCCAGCCAGCCAATCAGCGGCGTCCCTTGCCCTGCCTCCGGCTGCCATTGGCTGGACCCCAGAAACTCCAAGCTTCTAATTTACTCCAAATATCTTTAAGAGACTAACCCGCCAAAGGGAGAGGAGCCCAACCTCCCCCACCCGCCCTCAAAAACCCTCCCCCTCCCCTATGCCCCTTAACTCCCCTCCCCCTTTCACTTTCACTAAGGTTAAGGCGCCTTGGAGGGTGGGGTGGGGGACATGTGAAAGCAGCTGCTGCTTAGGGGGTGGGAGGGTGACGACCCGGGCAACTTGGGGTGTGTGGGGGGGGGGAAGGCGGGAACAAATGTTGCCCCTGGGTAGTCGTGGCTTGGTTTAATGCGCTAAATAACTGTGGGCCTCAAGGTGGACCTGGCCAAGCAGGAGAGGGCAGCGTGTTTTTTTTTTTTTTTTTTAATAGGGTGTACCCACCAACAAGGCCCAGATTTCTCAGACCCGAAGGCAAGCCAGCAGTCCAGCCCCTGGCGACTGGAGCAAAGGGAGACGCCGGCCAGGCTGGGTTGGGCTGGATTGGGGTGGTATTTCCTGGGGGGTCAAACGGTCGTCTTGCCCCAGGGCCTAAAGGCGTATCCAGTCCCCAGGAAAAGTGCATAGAGGGAGGACAAAAGTACTTCTGAATTCATTTCTTTCCCTCTTATCTAGCCTCAATTTTGCCAGTTACCCAGCATGGGCATCTCTCCGCGCACAAGCACCCAATCCTCTCCGTTTTCTCTTACCTTCCTCCCTGAATTCAGGCTAAAGACTCCAAGTCACTGTAACAGGTCTCTCGCACAGACAAGCCTACCCAATCTGGTGGAAGCAGGGGCAAGGTTTTTTTGTGAGGTTTTTGTTTGCTTTTACCCAAAGTGTAAGTTGGAATTTAGATGTGACCATGGGAACTGTCATCATGGGGCAAAATTTTTGTTTCAGACAGATCATTTACCTATTACAACCATCCAGTTGCAAGACTGGCTGAGGAGAACCGCCTCTTAAAACTTCAACTTTTGCGGGGTGAGGAGCACGGACTAGGAGAGTTCACTTGTGAAGAATGCAAACACCCAGAAAGAAAGTGGGAAAAAGTATGGGGGGTGAGAATGGAGGGTTCTGGTGACAGGGAGACCTCTACTTGACAATCACCCAGAAACAGGTGCCTGCAATAAGAGGTTACCACTTTCCTTTGGGTTGTTTGCTAAAATCTCCTTAAGTAGAAAGATCCTCTCCCCCAGCACATGAATTACAACAACGCGAAACCCGCATCTTTAACAGAAGGAGAAGGCCCGGCTCATATCTCGGTCTAGGTAGGGATCGGGTACTGTCACAGAAGGGTGTTCTAAGAGAGAGGGTGCATCGGGGATTGGGTAGGTGGGCCCCGGGTGGGGGTGGGGGGGCGGACGGCTTTGTGTAGAGGAGCGGGTCTCGCGGCCCGGCTCCTCCAGTCTTGTCGGAGGGTTAAGGGAGGAGGGGAGGGGGAGGGGAGGGGAAAGGGGGAGGGGAGGGGGCGGCCGCAGGATTGACAGTCCGTAATTGGGTAACTGGAGGCGGCTTCTCCCGGCCGGGCGGCCCCGCCACTGAGACGCCGGGCCCCTGACGTCACCTGATTCGCCAGGAAATGAACTTTTTAATAATCCGAGAAGGAAAAGACCCTCAGCCCTCTCACCCCTTCAGCACCCGGGACCAACTGCCCGGGATCCCCAGGACTGGACTGAACTTCCAAGGACACCACCCCCTACCAGGGCCCCAAAGGGCCGGGTTCCCGACCTCTCTCGTGGTAAGGAGGCGGAGGCGCGTGACACCAACATTTGTCCTACTTTGTGCCACTCGGTTTCCCCGCCAGGTTTGTTGGTCTGCCCAGGTAGGGTGAGGGGAAGGGATCTCTGCAAGAAAAGGGGTAAGAGGAAGGTGGGGAGCCTGGGCACTAGCAGGGATCGCAGATTCTTCTTCACCCCCTGACTCCCTCCTTTAGCACACTGCTTCTCTTCCCCGATCCCAGATCGCCGCTGGCGGCCAGAGTCCCAGATGGCCTTGGGACCGACGGTCAGCAGGGTGGGTGAGTTGGGGGGACAAGACCGACCGAGGGGCGCCGCTAGTCCCCGAAGGAATGAATCCAGAGAAGGAACAGCAGCCACGATTACCGGGGTCCGGAGGTGGGATGCAATGGGAAGGGGAGGGAGGGGAAAGGGAGGACAGAGAACGGAAGGTAAAAGCATTTCGTGCCTGTTTTCCTCTGCCAACCGCCTCTCCCAAGTCTTGCTCCTCAGCGGTTTTTATCTGGGAGGTAGAGAATGATCGAGAAGATTGGGAAAAGCAAGAGCAACTTAATCCGAGCCCTCCCCAGTCCCTAGGTTCTTGCTCCAAGAACCGAAAACTGGTCTGAGGCGGAGCAACCAGGCGCCAGTAGATGGGACACGTTTTCGGGCGGTCTTAGGCTGCGGCCCCCGGGGTCAGAGCCCAAGAGGTCGCGCAGCGGGCGGCCGGAGAAAAAGCTGGGAGGGAGTTGTTTGAAATTATTTTGTCCTTTTAGAGTGACGCTGGCTTCTTCTAGGGATTTTGTAGCAAATCCTAACAGCCAGTGCTGGGGTTTCTCCAAGAGCTTATAGCCCTAGGTTTTGCAGGTGATAAAAACTGAGCCCCCTAGAAGAGATGGTTTTTGTCCCTCACTACTCTTTTTCTTACTTTATCCCACAAAAGGAGGAAAAGTAGGCCCCTGGGATAGGGAGCTGACTAGGGTCCTCCATCTCCTGGGCCTAGGGAGAAAATCCCCACAGAACTGAGAACGGAACGGGACTGTTGTGCTCTTGGATCGTAGTATCTCCTTCCCTCTCCCCTCACCGAGACTTCCTCTTTCCTAGCTGAAAAATCTTCAAGGTGAGCAAGGCTCCAAGGTATTGGGGAAGAGGAACTAAATATTTCTTCTCCCTGATCCCCCTCCCCCCCAAAAAAACTGGAGTTAAAAGATGCCTCCAATGTGTACGGCCTGGTAGGTCCCATGGGTTACTAGGATATCCAGGCTGGTGAAAAGGAGGAGAGGAGAGAACCAGGCTCCTCCTAGCTACTGATTAGGCTGTAAGTCAGAAAACAAGCAATGATTTCTCCCTAAATTCTCAAGTTTAAATATTGTTATAATCAATACAATCTTCTGCTTTTATAATCAGAAATAATAATCATTGTTTTTATAACCAACATCACAGTCCGAAGTTAAAAACCAATATTGTTTTCTCTTCGTTATTATAAATGACACCAGGCTCCCTGTTGTCAAATTCAACACAACCTGTTCGTGGCGTCGTTATCACCCTTCCCGAAGCAGCCGTCTCTAGGGGCTCACAAACAAGGGGGGAGAGAGGGGGATCGAATTTAATTACCTCGCTCAACCGAACGGAAAATAGGTGGCCCTTGGCTGTTTTCGGACCCACAGGGCAGTCCGGGAACATGGCTGGTTAAACACTCTTTCCTTCATGGCTGGCGCCTCTTGCCTCTCTACGGGAACCCTGTCCCCACATCCTGCAATGCGGGCCTCATCATTCCCCAGATTTGGCACCTGCATCTGCCCTGAAAGAAAACTAAGCCCTCCTTCTAAATGTATAAAGATTAAGGGCTAAAGAGACCTTTAAGTGTTAACCAGAGACGCCCTGGCTTCCCCCCTGAGAAACTTCAGCCTGCCTTTCTAAACTGTGCTGGCTCTTGCGTTGTATGCGGGTTAGGCTTGGTAGGGGGGGAAAAACTGCTTCCTGAATAATTAGGTAAACTAAGAGTTCTGCTTTTAAGCACTCCTAAGAGTATGTGTGAGAGAATTGAGACAAGAGAGCTGGAAATCTGACTGGCTGTAGGAATGGTGAATAGAAATTAAATTTTCCAGGTAGACTACAACCGATGTGGACTGGCACTTAGCATGGTCAGGAGAGTCCTTAGAACAGGCTTTCGAGAGATGCCAACTATATTTCTTAGCAGAAAGTAGAAATGAACTTACTGGCCTCTCGGTCAGGAGACTTGCTCTAATTCATGTTTCGTATTTTTTTGGAAGAGAGAAGTGCTTTGAAAGGTGTTTGACATTGGACAGCCCAGGCTGGCTTTGATTTGATTGACAAGGGCGATCACATTCGTTAAAGGGAAGCAGGATTCAAGTAGCAAAATACTTACTGGGAGGATTAGAGCTCAAAGGGGACATCTGGTATTGAATTTGAAAAATAAAAATATATTTAACAAAGGTACTTGAAGAAACAGGCAATATATTGCAAATAATCGTTGTGTATTTTCACTCTCATATGTGGCACAAACCTGGATATATACTAATTTGCAGTCATAAACTCCCAAAGATCAAGCCTTGCTTTAAGTGAAGGTTTTTACTGACACTTGAGAAAGATTTTAAACTATCTTCGCAATCTAGAGAATAAACTGCCCCCTCCCCACACCAAAAATAAACTATCCCTGATAGTTTAAGAACCGAAAGCACTCCACTCTGGGAACCCGAAGTCCCCATAGGGACTTGAATCACCGAGTCAATTCCAGACCTGTGCTTTGCTACAATGAATTCCTAGAGCGCCCTCCCCCAGCTCAGCCCCTGGTCGGCCCATACATCGGTCCTGGCCAGCTCAGCTCAGCTCTGTCCCCGGGAATGAAGATGCATTGTTCAGCTCACAGCCCCGGCCACTTTGCTCTTTGTTTAAACTTCACTCATCCTGAGGCAGCCCCACTGGGACCATAAGTTTTTCCTCTCTTTGTAACCCTATTCTTCTCGCCTTTTCCTATGGGCAGCTAATTGGTGCTGCAATGAGAGAGAGAGAGAGACAGAGAGAGAGAGAGAGAGGAGAAGAAAAGAAGGAGGAGGAGGAGAAGAAAAGAAGAAGGAGGAAGAGGAGGAAAGATAATTTGATTAACCCCTGACAGGCTTTGGAGAAAATGATAATACGTTCACAACGAGATTTTAGCAGTTCTCACCAGTATCTCCCGATCTTTTCTCCCCACAGCCACCCCCTTGCCCTCCACTGACAGCATGGTTAGTCTCTATACTCACGGCTAGGGTTTCCACTACAGCCTGAGCCTGCTGGGGGCGCAACAGGAAGGGAGAGGCAAAAGGCCTAGGGTGGGTGGACTGCGCAGGGATGTACAAACCAGCAGCGCAGCAGGGCCTCGCAGCTCTCCCAGACTGCAGCTGCCCGCAGCCTCCCGTCACCCAGGCTCTCCAGAAACAGAAAGAGGCACGTATAAAACTGGCGTCAGATACATACGTTCTCTTTTTCTCTCTTCCGGGTTTATTTCAGGCTGCTTCTCAGTACAGGAGAACCAGGCTCAGTCTTCTCTCCCTACACCCCTTTTATGTATGCCCTGAGAGTTTGGTGATGGATATCCCCGGTCCGGGTTATCCTTTACTGCCACCATCCAAGGCCTAAACACGGGCAGGCTTAAACTTTCTCTGCAGCAATTAGGGCAGCTCCCAGCTTTCCTTACAACATGGAGTCCGTTGGCCCCCTCCCTTGCAGATGTGCCGCTACTTCTCAGAGTTGGGGTTCCTGCCCTTCCCCAAGGCTGTAAGCCCTGGACACCACTAAAGCCCACTAATAGGGTTATAAAATGACAGTTGCCTCTCAACCGCAAAGACCCAATTTAAACTATTTAAAAAGGTCAAATAAATCATCGGCAATTCACTGTTCAAATCTGGCTGGGGATGGGTGGGGTGGGGAGGGTCTGCAGATCTGGATTCTGGTGATCCCTTATCGTGGACTTCCTCCCCCAGTCAAGATGATTGTACTCCACTCTTCCCTGGCTCAATCCCCTCCCTTGGCCCAATGGGGGCCCAAGCCTTGAATTCGCCTTGACAACTTGTAAATACATTTCGTTAACCTGCAATTTGTTTGCAATTTGTCAATCAGGCGAATGTAACAGTGTCCAGCCGTGGAGGCTCGGCCCAGAGGCCTTCTTTTGAGTGTCTCTCTTGCCCTCAGCCCCCTCCTTGACTTCCCCCCTCTTCACCAATAGTCGCTCAGTTCAGCAGCTGCAGGGCCAAGCTAAGCTCCCCAAGAGAAGCCTGGCAGCTTCAGCGGCAGAATATCCTCACTGGTGTAGCCTCTTAATTCAGCACTTAAGACGAGGACATTGATCAAGTCTAGTTTGCAACCATTTCAATTATCCAGAACCCGATATTGATGCCACCAAAGGCTAGCGCTAACCCCACACTCTGCAGACTGGGCCCCTGGTAACAATAGGGACTGGAGCGAATCGCCAGATGTTTCTGGTCACAGGAGAATTCGTTTTTTTCCGATGCAACGAATTCCCAGCTGTTGCGGGAAAGTGGCGGCTCCCCCTGGCCTTGAGAGCTGGGTGTAAGATTTGCAGCCCCGTGTTTCCCAAAGAGGACTGCTTAGGGGGGACCCTAAAGCTCATCTCCTCAGAGGCTGAACTGATTTTAGAACCTCAGCCTTCAGGGTAAATTTACCGCTCAGTTTGCCCTGAGCAGTGGTCGGGCCTGCGACTCGGGAGGAGAGCCAGTTACCTGCAGGGACTATATTCCTTGTTTCTGGTGGGCTTCTCCAGATGTGCCGCATCTGGACCCAGCCGTTGAATGTCTTCGGGCAGCCCGCAGCTGGCAGCCGGGTTGGCAGAGTCAAGCCATATCTCTAATAAATCCCCTCTAATCAAGACACAAACTTGGGCCGCAGTTTTTTCTCCCTGGCAGTTTCTACCTCAGGTCCTGAACCGGTCTCATTCTTATTGAAATCCCGCTAAACGGATTCCGGCTCAGGCGCCCAACCGAGAAAGGGGAGACCCAGCTCTTCGCCCCTCCCGTCGCACCCCACAGCAATGAAGAATAAAAGAGAGGGAGGGGGAAGGAGCCTCCGGAGGCTAGGGGCCTGAAAGACACCGCCGGGTGCGGCGGGCAAAGGGAGAAAGGAACGAACGAGGTTAAGTCATGCAAAGCCGAATAAGCCAGCGCACGGGACCCGGCCCGGCAGGTGCAGGGAGAGCCAGCAACCAGGACGGCCTGGGCTCCCGAGGACTGCACGGTCGCAGCCACACGAGGGGGGAGGAGGGCTCTGAGTAGAAGACGGGACAAAAGAGGGTGGGGGTCGGGTGGAGGGAGGCAAGCTACAGCCATCGATCAGGAGACGGTATCAGTGAAGGCCCCAGGAGCCTCCTTCCGAAATGGGTTAAGAGGATAGAGTAAGATCCGCTGGATCCAAATCCTTTACTCAACAACAAGCGGACAGACATAGCAGCCCCTGACAGCTTGCAAACTGGGGCCCCTATAGTGGCGAAGTTACTCAATATTGGGGTAATTAGAGAAGACCTCAGTCTAGGGATTGAATGCAGAATAAGTGCCCTCAACCCTCACCCATCCACTCTAGACAAGCATATACACCCTTCCCTAGCTAAATAACCCGAGGAAAAATTTATTCCCGAGAGGCCCAATCCCTGCATGCCTCTGGTCCCTGCCAGCTGCTTCCTTGCTGCACCCGCCTGGAGACTGCCCCTCACACTTTAGTTTCGTGGCATTTATTTTGCCTTTGCCTCTCGGCCTCAGCTCTCCCTGGCTCCTTTTTTAAAATTGGAACCACAGGCCGACCAGAGCCTGAAGGAGCTGTGCTGGGAAAGGACCCACGGGCAAGGATTCTAAAAGCCTGCGCAGAAGACGAGGCCGTGCACATCGAGAGTTCCTGGACATGCAACGGCATATTTATTTAATCGCAATCTAGCTAGTGTTTCAGGAAAACCGACTCCGGGGAGGGAGGAATCCTTGCCTTAGCCTGCTAAAAGCTAGGCCGGATCCTCTTGTCTCCTCCTCTCCCCTCACACTCCTGTGGTCCCTGTCCCAGAACTTGGGCTCCGTGTTAGAAATGTAAGGCTCCTCCAACCCTGGGCTTCGGGGACCGAACGCTTCAGCTCTCAAGCTGTCCTCTCTCCTCCCCATGCGATCTCAGTTTGGAGGGAACGAAGGCTGCGGGGTTCAGGAGCCCGTAAGAACAGCACTAGGTCTGGGGTGCAGGGGCCTCGGCGGCTCCCAGAAGCCCTGAAGCTTGCAGCAAACGCCCTGAGCTCCGGAGGCACAGAGCCACCCGCAACCCGCGTCTTCGGCACACCTGTCCTTTCACTAGCGCCACCCCTGAGCTCCCCACGTCCCCAAAGCGCAGCTCTCCTTCGCCTGCGCTTAGAGCCCAATTGTCCTACCTCTCTCCTGGGCACTCAGGCTAAGTCCCTTTTGCGGGTCTTCTCGATCGAAGCTCAGTTCGCTCCTGGTCGCTCTCCAGGGGCCTCCCGGTCGCTCCCCTGGGTCCTTGTCGGCCGCGGCCCGCTCCCAGGAGGCTCTGGGGATAGCACAGAGCGCCGAGGTTGCCGTGATGCTGCGGCGGGTTTCTGGCGGGCGGCTGCACAGAGAGAGGCGCCACCCGGCCAGCAGAGGGGTTGCCAGGGGAGTGTGTTGCAAACTGGCAGAAATGCTCCCCGCCTGCTTTTCTCTCAGTCCGTCTCCCCTGGACGGCGCGGCGCGGGAGCCGGCGCGTGTTTATGTACACAATGAGCGCGCCCGGCTCGCCGCCTTCATTTGCATGAGGACGATCTTGCTACAAGCCCGCCGCATTGTCCGCCTCGTGCACCTTTTGTTATCGGGCTCTGTCACAGGCTACGCGACTTGACTTTCATATTTTAAAATGAATTGATATTATAGCAACAACAGAGGAGGAGAAAGAGAGAGAGAGACAGACAGACCCGGTGGGAGAGCCAGAGAACGAGCAAGCGAGAGGCTCCAAACTCCACAGAAGGCGAGCTGGACCCTGCTCGCTCGACTTCCCCTTCCCTTGGCTCGCGCCTTCGCTTCTTTCTATTTATTTCAACCCCACTTTGAGGGGGCGGGGAGGGGAATTGGAAGGGAGTGGGGCAGCGAACCCGTTTCCAATTGCCCTCAGTAACGAATGCCTTCCCAGAATCTGCCCACTCCAGTGGTTGGGCTCTGCCCTGCTCCCCGCATCAGAGACTCTGTCACATACAGACTTCTCGTGGGGATAAAGCCCTCTGGACAGGCACAATCTCAGTTAAGTATGCATACACATATAGTCATAGATCCACAGTACTCACGTGCCCAATAACAAGAGCATATTTGCACACATCTACTCACAGGAATACATACTCATATCATCAAACACAGGAAGGCATGGGTGTATAAATATATGTACAGTTCCTCCACAGCTTCACAGACATTCACACACACATCAACACGCATACCCACCAAGACAACACTCATCATATTCTCTAACACTCACACAATCCTAGTTGCCACATACACACCTAAATGATAGATAACACAAGCACGCACATCCACAAGGTCACACAAAACCCCACAGGTTTTTGATACATATACACAGAAATGGACACATTATATATATATATATATATATATATATATATATATATATATATAAACTCACTGACAAAACTTTCAGGCATGGCTACATACATTTGTATAGTTTCATGAAAAACTCACTCGAATTCTTTTCTCTGGGCCAATCAAGACAGCACCAATGAGTTTGGAACAAGTATGAATAATCTTCCATCACACACAGATCTAGTCAGGGTCCTTTGCTGTGTGGGGACCCTCACCTGAGGAGAAGAAGGGAAGGACGAGAAAAGAGTCTATAGGTTAGTTAGTGAAAGTCTGGGGCAGGAATGATGTTACTTGTCAAAAGTTGTGTTCTGCTAGGTAAAGTGTTGACTGTGAAGCTTTGTATGAGTGTAGGGCAGGGATGGGGAACCTGTAGCCTCCAGATCCCATGTGACCTTCTAGATCCTCCAGTAAGGTCTTTTAAGTTTTACAGAACAAATCCTTTTATTAAGGGGATTTGTTCTGTGAAGTTTGGACTCAGTCAAAATGCCACACTTAAGGACCTAGAAGGCCACAGGTGGGCTGGTGGTGGAAGGTTCCCCACACCTGGTGTAAGGAAAGGTATGAAGATAAAGTGAAGTCACCTGCCTGCTATTGACCTAGGACCCGAAATTAAATTAGGCAAGAGAAGCCAGGAGTTGTGACTAAATAACCAGCCTAGTTGGACTGGAGCGTCTAAGGATAAAGGCGGGGCAGAGACCACTTAAGCTACCATTCCACTCTGGAAAAGAACAGGAAGCAGCTAGGGCAGACAGATCATTAAGAAAACGCATCAGTATCCATACACCAGTATAGACATGCACTCCAGAAGTGGGAAAAGGCGGGAGCTTGCCTACTTGTCTATTTTCCTTGTGTATATGTCTGACTCTGCTAGCGTGCATGTAAGTTTGTATCTGTGTATTATGCATATATATCACATGCAATTCCTTTTGCTACATGTAATGTAAGCTTCTGTAAGGATGTGTCTGGATATATTGTACACATTTTTCTGTATATTGGGTGAGTTCTCAGCGTCTGTATATATGCATCTGTATGGCTATGTCTTTGTGTCTGCGTACATATGTTGTATGCCTATGTATGTCTTTCTGTGTCTGTATATCCCCGCCTATATAAATATAATGTGAACATGTCGTGTGTGTATGGTGTGTGAACGTCCACTCTTGAGACCGACAACTCTATAAAAACCCAAGCCCTGGGGAGGAGAAAAGTTGAGCAGAGAAAGAATTACCATCATAATGGTGGCTTAAAAAATTGTGACCAAAAGCCTGAGGGAAAATATATTTAAAGGCCCATTTTGCTGGCATTTTCTGTCTGTCTTTGTGATACGGTTGGGGGAGGGGGCGGGTGTTAGATATGCCGCCGATAAAGCTTATCTGCAGCCACCAGCACATTTCCAAAATAACTGCTTTAATTAGTCTTTAGGACTCGGGACTTCGGGCCTCTAAAGCGGAGGGACTAAACTCGGCCTGACGGGCTGGGAACCTCGAGGCTCATTCCTTAACCGGACCGGCTCTGCCGGACCAGAACCAGGGTATGGATGTGGGGGGAGGTAGGGAGCTGAGCGGTCTTTCCCCCTAATAGGGCTCCTTGCCTCACGTTGAGGCAGACTCACAGATTCAAGGGACCTCAAAGACTATCTGGTTCAACCCTTTCGTTTTACAGTTGAGCAAACTAAGGCCCAGAACCGAGGAGAAGCTTGCCCAAGGTCATCCTTCGAAGAAGTGATAGAGGCTTTTTGATTCGAATTCTCGCTTTCTTTGCTCTCAACGTTACGATTCTTTCCAAGCAGACTGAGTCTTGGAGACCTCGCAGATAGAGGTCCCGTTAATTTCTCCGCGTTTGAGAGGGGTGTGTGTGGGGAGATTTTAAAAATCAGGTCAGCTCAGATCCTGGCCAGGGTCTGAGAGCTCAGGGTTCGTAGATTCAAGGGGAAGCGGGAATAGGAAGTTGCCAAATCTGCGTGGGGACTGCCTCGCACCGTCTGCTCTCAGTTCATGCGCCTCATTTTCTAGGAAGGTGTCTGAGGGAGCCAAGTTCTGGGTTGAAGGGAAGGCTGGAGATTCCGGGAGGAGCAAAGAGCTCCGCGTGGAATCCCTATGAAAGATACGTCGGAGATTCAAAGAAAGAAGGGCCTAGCGGCTCCCTATCTCCGCCCCTCCACCGGAGGAGAGGTGGGATGGACATTCGTGTGGCCTTGGTGTGTTTCTTTTGACCCAACACTTTTTTAGTGTTTGTTAAAAAAGAAGAAAGAGAAACGCCGAAGAGAAACACCGAGAGTGAGTGAGACTCATAAAGAGAAAGGGACAGAAAGACTGACAAAGACGGGCAGACAGGCAAAGCAGACAGAACAGAAAGAAGGGACAGAAATTGAAAAAGCGAATTAACCGAAACAGAAACATTGGCAGAGACAGACAAGGAGATGGAAAGAGAGACAGAAACCCAGAGATTGAATCAGAGAAACCTAGAGACAGGGAGAGAGACTCAGAGACAGAAAGGTGGGGGGGGGGGTGTCCGACTGGGCGCCTACAGAGGTTCTCCTTATTGCTGCTATCCGGGGGTAATTTTTCATCTCGGCCGGCTAATCTTTGTTCCCGGCGAAGATAATGAATAGCCAATCGTTATCTGCCCGGCTCCTGGAGGCTGCAGGAGAATGGGGTTGAACAGGGTTGGAAATTGTTTCCAAAGTGCTGCTGAATAAATGGTGTTCCTTATCTCTGGCTTCCAGATTATCAGAACCCTTTCAAAACTCACACAACAAATACGGCCACTGCATCGAATGCATCATTTACTAGTGCAGATCCTCGCGTCTGATGGGCAGATAGGCAAAATCTATGTAGGTCTCGCCTAACTTAGCATGCAAGCTCCCGATTGAGCCACGGAAGGGATGGGCGATCGAGAGAAAGCACCGAGGAGTGGATGGAAGAGGGCGGATTGAGAGGGGAGGAAAGCTGGTGTACATACTGCTTGACGGGGTTGGGGTAAACACAGATGTAGTGTATTTATTTGGGAGTGTGTTCTAGGTAAAGTGTGGGGCTGAAGTTCACCTTCTTTGAGCGTGAGAGATACTACTGTGTTGTGAAGTTGTGGAATTATGTGTAATAGCCTTCTCGCTTTGACAAGAGTGCAAAGTACACAGTCCCCAGGAAAGAAACGGTGGCTGGTGTGTGTGTGTTTGTGTGTGTGTGTGTGTGTGTGTGTCCCTCTGTGGGACACAGGAAGAGTATGTGGGTGGATGACTGGGAAGAGTGCGAAATTATGTGGCAAGAAGAGTGCCGCACTATGTCTATATGTAATAGAGGAAGGAATGTTTTGGGGAAGGGTAGCATAAGAAGGGGTGTGTGAGAGACAAGTAGGCATGGATAAGGTTGTGTTGGAGGTGACATGCAAAGGGTGTATATTAGACTGAGAAGTGTGACTGTGTGCAGTGACATAGGAGAGTGTGTGTATCTGGTGATGATACAGAGAGGTGCCTGCCAGGTCTATTTCCTTCTGTGAAAGTAGGAATTGTTTTTACCTTTCCTTGTATTCCCAATTTTTAAAACAGTGCTGAGTACACAGTAGGTGTTTAATAACCACATTTTGACTGTGAATCAAGAGAAGACAACCCAGAGATATCTTAATAGGACACCCTCTCCTTTATACCCAATCTCTACCCAATGTCCCAGATGATCAGGGCAATGGGCAGATTTTTTGTGTGAGTGTACTGGGCAAAAAGCACAACAGGGAGAGGGTACTAGACTTTCTTCCCTTCGTGTTGAGATCGGTACACTAAGGGTATAAACTGTAGGAGTGATACTGTTCCCCTTTTTGGGAGGCTACAATCCATGATCTTTCACTCTTAGGAAGAATAAGAGTGGGTTGCCTATCTGGGCATGGAATGAGGGTTTAGAGTGGTAGAGGAGTGTTAGGGTGCCTAAGGACATAGGTTTCAGGGAGCTAAAAGGGTAGAATGGTTTGGGCTAAAGCGGGAGTGAGAGGGAACCATTTTGCCCCTTTCCTTGCTGCCCTTCTTGGAGTTAGTAGGGGCCCCTCAGGGCCTGAATCCTGGCTACCTAGAACTTCCAGACACTTGGCCACAGGACACTGAGTAGTTCTGAACAGGCTCAACCTTGGTTACCTAAGACAGCACCCCATTCTACCACCACTCTCCGCGGCAGATGAGTCCTTCTCTCCTCAGTCTCATCCAGTTTTGCTTCTCTTTATTCTGTGGAGGGACTTCATTTCCCACTCCCATCCCACATCAATTCTAGCTTCCCCCAATCCTCTAGAGACCCTCCTGTTTTGTTCAGATCATCCAAAATTCTGGACTGTGCCTGAGGCAACAGGGATGAGGTTGGGGGTGATGAGGCCAGGCTAAGGGTGATGGGACTTCTAGGAGATAGTCTGGGGATTAGATAGGGTTACCAATAGAAAGTTACAGGTGAGATATCAGGACAAAGGGATAAAATTGATATGAATGTGAGAGGAGTAAAGGGGATGGACAGGAAATAGGGTGATAGGAATGGAGATTAAGAAAATTGGGTTTGGGAATGAGGGGAATCAGGCAGACAACGGGATTGATGGAACAGAAGAGGGTTGGATTTGAGAATGAGGGAGTTGGAAGACCAGGAGGATTGAAGAAATGTTTGGAGATGGAGAGCATGGAGGTGAACAGGATGAAGTGGAGGAGTCAGGGAAGACGGAGTAGGGATAAAGGAGATGGAGAAGATAGAGAAGATTGGGGTGGCGATAAGGGAGATGTAGATAAAGGATGGAGCTGAGGAGCATTGCGTAGGGATAAGAGGGATAGAGGGAGGACTGGGAAGGTGGGGTACAGATAAAGAAAAGATGAAGGGGATGGGGGTGGAGTGGGAATAAGGCAAGATGGAGGAAAAGGAGATGGGGAGAAAGGGGTGAAAGAGATGAGGACTGGGTAGGGATAAGAGAGAGACCAGGAAGATGGGGGATAAGGGAGATACCGAAGACAAGAAAGATGGCTCAAAGATAAAGGAGACGGAGAAGCCTGGAGGATTCGGTAGGGATAAGGGAGATAAAGGAGACAGGAAAGATGGGGATAAAAAGGTCGAAAGGCTGGACAGGTGGGAGAATGAGTGAGATCGAGGAGAAAGACGGGGAGAAGCGGAGGACGCGACGGGGGGACCCAGACCACAAGCGTGCAGAAGGCTGGGGGGTGGGGGCTGGGGGTGATGGAGCCCCCGGGGTGGGCGCCACCTTGCACTTGGCCCCGAGGGCCCCCTCCGCGGCTGCTCGCGCAGGAAGGGGCCGTGTTCGGTTATTAATAACCCGGCATTACGTGCGGGCCCGTGACTGACACGCGGCGACAAAAGCTGTATTTTTCCAATATCCACGAGAGCCCCTTTAATAACCCCCCCCCTCTCCGCGCGGCCGGCTCCCCGATGGTCCCCATGGCAACGCAGATAACGAAGCAGCCATTTTCCATATCTCTATGAAAGTCTATTATATTGCGGGATTAGCTCATCTCCTCGTAAGGTCAAACACAAAGTCAAACAACCTGAAATATTTAGCAGCAGCCGCCGCCTCCGCGGCTGCTGCACCCCCGCCCCCCAGGCCCCCTCCCCCAGCCCCGGCCCGGCCCGGAGCCCCACGGCCCCAGAGGCGCGAAGAGTGACTCGGCCAAAGTTGCCTTATCCCGCGACAGGCCTCGGTCGTGGCGGGGGAGGAGGAGGACGAGGAGCAGAGCCGCTGCCCCGCATTCGTGGGCCCCGAGCGCCACCTGCCGGGCACGGGAGGACGCGGCCCCCGGGGCTGCTCCGCGGGCCGGCCGCTTTGGGAGCTGAAGCAGAGAGAACCCCTGGCGGGGAGCGCATGGAGGAAGGGTGGTGGGGGCACCCAGAGTGGCTGGGAATCCCTGTCCAGGCCTTAGTTCTGCTGGGGTGCCTTCTGGAAGAACCCCTCCCCCCATGTCTCCCGAGTCCCCATCTCCATCTCCTTTATCTTTAATCCGCTTGCTTGTCTCCAGTATCTCCCTTAGAGTGATTATCACTAGTAACAGTTTCTGTTGATTTAGTTATTTTTTCTTTGGTTCGTTAAAAAGGCCATTCCCTGCCTACTTCTTAAGGAGGCCCATTCACTCAATGGGCGTTACCTCCCTCTGAGAACCTGAATAGGTCGGGCCCTCTCCAGTCATCCTGAGGAGTAATCTATCTGGTCACTAGATCCAGATGACTCTGGAAAGTCCAGGGCTAGTCACGTTATCGTTTCTCTGATGTCATGGTCTTCTTCAAAAATGAAGGAACACAGATGCCCCTTTTACTCCCCATTTTGCCTATGTCCTTTATCTCCCTTATCTCTACCCTACCTCCTTCATCTGTACCCCATCTTCCTGGTCCTTCTATCCCTCTTATATTTACCCAATCTTCCTTCTCTCCTTCATCCCTTTTGTCCCCATCTTGCCTGTCTCCTTTATCTCCCTTATCTTCACCCCATCTCCATCTGTACCCCATCTTCCTGGCCTTCATCTACTTGTGTAAGAGAAGCGACAATCTCTACAATGCCCTTTCACCGTCCCCCTGCCTCCCCCAATAGGGCTAGTTCCTCCAGACCTCCTTGCCCAAGATCCTCTTCCATAATAGACCTCCATTTCTGCTTTATATCCTTCTGAAGATAAGAGATTAGATCATATCTGTAGACTGCCTGACTAGGACTTCCTCTCTCCCTTGATTTGGGTACATGGGTCCGCCACTCTAGGAGGAAACTTTCATCATCACATCCTCCCTTGCTCTGGATTATCCAGGAAAAGGATAATAGTGGAAGATTGCAGTCAAGAGATCACTATGACCCCCTACCTCCTATACAGGGTGTCCCAAAAACTTCAGTCAACTTTAAACTGCACCAAAACACTTGGGACGATGTAAATCCACACATCCTAATGTCCTAGCATCCCCTCCAGGGAACACATTCTTCAGAACACACTCCTTGCACATATATACACACAAGTATCCTAGCAACACTTACACATAGAGTATTCCAGCAATGTTTCTCTCACAGTGTAGTTATACTGCTATCCCCAACACACTCTTCCTGGTCAGGTATCTCAGCAACACCCAAATTCTATGTCCCTGAGATGTGTCACTATAAGCTGCACCTTGACCTAACTCTATATTCAACATTTCCCTGAAATCTAAGTGATGGCCAGACTGCAGGGGGACCTGAAGACTCAGTAGCCAAACCCCTAGAAAAGTAAGCAGTGAGCTTCTTCTCTATTGTGTTATCCTTGACATTTGCCTCAGCTGAGATGGCAGTGGGGCTCTTAAGCTGGGGACTGTGATTTTGGGGGGTGGGTATGTATGTATGTATTTATATGTACATACATACATATACACAAATAACTGTATTTCAATAAGATTAGTTTCCTTTGTGATGCTAGGTGTTTTACCTAGCATTTAAAAAAATTGTTCTGAGAAGGGATCCATAGACTTCACCAGACTGCCCAAGAGTGTCAGGACATGCAAAGTTTAAGAAGCCCTGAGTTCTATCTAGAGTCACAAGATCTGGAATGAAACTAGTTCAACAATATTTATTAGGCACCTAGCACTGTTCTAGCTGCTGGGGATAGACACAACATTGGAATGATCCCCAAACCGGAGGATCTCATTCTCATTTCACTGTTTGAATTCTCATTCTACTCCTATTTACTTGCGTGATATGGGCAAGTTCCAATGTCTCTGGACCTCAATGTCTTAATTTCTAAAATGGGCTGGGGAGGGCTGGAATAGATGACCTCAGGTCCTTTCTAGCTCTTAACTTTTAACAGTGAGAACAGGGACTGATTGTGGTTTGGTCTTGCCTTCCTTTGTATTTCCAGCACTTCACATAGTGACTGGTAGGTAGTAGGGGCTTAATAATGCTTGTCAACTTGACTTGGGATCCAGACTGTTACTGTTCTTTTGGGAAATTTGTTCCCAAGTTAATTTGGATCTTAAAGTAGGAACAGCAGAAAATGTGAACCCATATGTGTGTTCATTATAGGAGAGATGGTGTAAGAATTCAGAGATCTCCTTGGAACTTTCTCAGGACTGGAGGAAAGTGGACAAGGGGGGCTGGAAAGTAATAGCAGCAGCAGCAGCAGCAGCAGCAGCAGTAGTAGTAGTAGCAGTAGTAATAGTAGTAGTAGTAGTAGCAGTAGTAGCAGTAGTAGTAGTAGCAGCAGTAGTAGTAGTAGTAGCAGTAGTAGTAGTAGTAGTAGTAGTAGCAGCAGCAGTAGCAGTAGTAGTAGTAGTAGCAGCAGCAGCAGTAGTAGCAGTAGTAGTAGTAGCAGTAGTAGTAGTAGTAGTAGCAGTAGTAGCAGTAGTAGTAGTAGCAGTAGTATGATGGATGCCAGGGACTGTGCTAAGCACTTTACAATTACTATCTCATTTGGTTCCCACAATTACCCTAGGAGGTAGGTGCTACTATTATTCCATTTAAACACTGTGCCACCTGGCTGCCCTGACAGCATCCCACAGTGAGAGGGAGAGGGGACTCATAGGTTCAGAGTGGCCCACACCCTTCTCTCATCCAACCTTGGCAAAGTCATTTAACCTTTATGTCTCAATTTTCTAATCTGCAAAATGGGGGCAATTATTATCTCATATTTTCCCTCCCCAGAAGCCCTCCTCTTTCCTTAACATACTTCATGGTATGTTAAGGATATCACAGTCCTCCCAGTCACTCAGCTTGAAATTTAAGTATCATCTTTGATTCATTCTCTCTCAGCCCCTCCATATCTGTTAGTTGCCAAATCTTGTTGTTTCTACCTTTATAGTATCTCTCCCATACTCCCCCTTCTCTCAGACCCTGGACTACAGCATAGCATATTGGTCTCCCTACCTCAAGTCTCTCCCCACTCCAATCCACCCTCTACTCATCCTTCAAATTGATCTTCCTAAAGTGCAAGTCTGCTTGTGTCATTGCCCTCTCTCCAAATGCAGTCAACTCCAGTGGCTCCCTATTGCCTCCAGGATAAAATGTAAGATCCTAGGTTTGCTTCCTAAAGCCCTTAATAAGCTGACTCCTTCCTACTTTTCCAGGTTTATTACACCTTCCCTTCCCCCATCCAGTGAAACTAACCACCTTTTGGTTCTCACACCATTTCTCTCAATTTCCCAAACTGGGGTGTTTTCTCTGGCCTCATGCCTCTTTATCGAAAGCTCTTTGCTTCTCTCGTCTCCTTGAGGTCTCAGCTAAAGCCCCACCTTCTGCAGGAATCCTTTCCCAATCCTCCTTAATCTTAGGGTCTTCCCTCTGAGACACTGATTTTTATCCCATCTATATCTTGATTGTATATAGTTGTTTGCATGCTATCTCCCAAATTAGACTGTGAGGTCCTTGAGAGCAGAAATTGCCTTTTGCCTTTCTTTCTATTCCTGCATTTTAAAGGGGATGACTGCCACACAGAAGGCAGTTAATAAATGCTTGTTGACTGGACAAGAATTGTACCTACCTCCTAAGGTGGTTGTGAGGATAAAATTAAATAATATATGTAACTGCTTTGCAAACCTTAAAGTGCTATGTTAGTCAATAAATCAACATTTATTAAGCACCACACTCTTCTGGGTTTAGGGGGATGCAAAAGAAAGCAGGACAATTCTTGCCCTCAGGGAGCTTAGCCTCCAATGGGTGTGACAACAAAGAAGTGTTGTCAAACAACAAAGCAAGCTCTATTCCTGCAGGATAAATAGGAATTAATTAAAAGAGTGAAAGCATTGGCATTAAGACGGGTCAGCAAAGCCTTCCTGTGGACGGTGGACTTTCAGCTGGGACTTAAAGGAAACCGGGAAGGTCAGTAGTTGGAGTTAAGGAGGAGGAGCATTCCAGGCATAAAGGACAATCAGAAAAAATACCTGCAGCCAAGTATCTTGGCGGTCAGTGTCACTGGATCTAACAGTACAGGGTAGAGAGTAAGGTGTGAGAAGCCTGCAAAGGTAGGAAGGGATTAGTTATGAAAAGCTTTGAATGCCAAATAGAGCGTTTTGTGTTTATAAATGTTAGCTTAATTTCCCTGTCCAATTTTGTGAACCAGCTCCACAAGACAAAATGAAGCTTTCTATACTTTCCTCTCCCTCTTTTCTTACCATCCATGCACGCATGGATATAATTAACAACCATTTGCCTTCATCTAATTTCCTCGTCACCTCCAGAACATGCCACCTCAGTTCCCCCCTCCCCCTTCCTGCCCTAGACACGGACCTATTTTTCCAGAACTCCTTTGTATTGTCTTTGCCCATTGGAATATAAGTTCCTTAAGCAGAGACTGTCTTATAGCTTTTTCTTTCTATTTCAAGCAATTAGCAGAGAACCTGGCACGTAATAAGCACTTAATAAATGTTTTTTTCTATGTATCTATCAACTTCCTTTGCACGCAGTTTCGTGCTAGGCACTGTGCAGATTCATTCAGAAGAAGACAAGGACCCAGCCTTTTGGAAACTCAGTCTAGGTGGAGGAATTTGATTAATATACATTAAAAATTAAACAACATGACAAAGCACTAATACAAGAAATGACACAAGGAAGTACATGAATGCCACATGAGTGACAATCCACAAGTATGTATAAGTGATACAGACAACCAGTGCTATAGGAGTTCAAGGAGGGAAAGAGTGGCATGATTTGGGGATGATCAAGGAAAACCACACAAGGAAGATAAAACTTGAAAGACTAGTTAGATTTTAACCTCTTAGTGTTGAGGTTCAGGGGTGCTGGGGAACCCTGAAATAATGACACACCGGGTCCTGCTCAAATGAATTCTACTCAAGCCTTCTTAAAGCCAAAGAAAAACAAAGTTTATTAAAAATTTGCCATATTGGGTTAACTCTTAAGGAGCCTAAGCATTTGTAATTGCTTGTATTTACAAGCAGGTCAGATAGAATCTCAGCTAGACAGAGTCTGAGCTGGATTGAATCAGAGTGCCTTCATGGAGGCTAGATGGAATTTACATACAGAAAGTCCATGGGAAAGTTCTAGAGGTGATCTAGTGGTCTGGGAGGAAGGTCTAGGAGGATCTTGATGAGACTGGGGTAGCTAGTGATGTAATCCAGGGTGGGAAACAGCTGGAAGCAATTGGGAGATACCAGACGAGGCAGGGCTTAGGTGGGAAGCAGGTGGGTCAATCAAGAAGTAACAGACCAGGGAAGGCCAGGCTAGTCTGAGCAACAGATTTGAGTATGAAAGGCCAGGTTAAGTGAGAAGATTCTAGGGGAGTTCAAGGAGGTTCCCAGAGTCTGAACCCCATCATTAGGACAGTGAAGAGACCAGTTTGGCTTTGAAAGCATAACCCTTATGCTTCTGATCATCTATATTTTAGCCCCTAACTGGTGTTTTCTCCCAAAAGATATCTCACAGAGCTATCACCATTCCACTCTTCTCCCCAGGAGATGATGGTAAACTTATTGGACAAATATTTGGAATAAATCGAACACTGATCATTTTGAAAAGCCAGAGCTTGTCCAAAGGATGATGACCAAGATGGTGAGAGATCTGTTTGTCAAATAAGAGAAATGGATGCTGTAGCTAGGTTCAAAGGAGATGGACATAATTAGTTTGAAGAAGAAACCTAGCAAGGACCTGCTCACTCTATTTAAATATTTGAAGGACTGTTATGGAAAAGACACATTTTGTATGATTCAACTGTGCAATCAGTACCTGAAAGTTACAAAGAGGCAGATTTCGGGTCAATGTAAGGAAGAACTTTCTAGCAATGAAAACCATAGAATGGTAGAGGCTATGCTAGTTCTTTTTTGCGGTGACAAAGAATTAGAAATTTGGGCGGTACCCATCAATTGGGAAATGATTGAACAAGTATAGGTATATGGTATACAAATGTGATGGAATATTATTGTGCTGTAAGAAATGATGAAGGGGTCAGTTTCAGAGAAATCCAGGAAGACTTATATGAACTGAAGCAGAATGAAGTGAGAAGAACTGAGTACAATTTATAGAATAGTAATATCACAATAAATGACAAAACAGTTTGGAAAGATGTAGAAATTCTGATTAACCATAATTCCAGAGGACTCATGATGAAACATATAACCCACTCCCAGAGAGAAAGATGATAACTCAGGATGCAGATTGAAACTTTTTTTTGACACCATCAGTGAAAGAATTTGTTTGTTTTGATATATATGTTTGTAACAAGGATTGTATTTTTCTTGCTTCCTTGGAGGTGAGAGTCACAGAAGGCAAATTGTCATTGAAAAAAATAAAATTTAATTTAAAAAGAGAGAAACTGGTTTTCTTGGGAGGTAATGAGAACCTCATTACCATATATAGCATAGATTGAATCACCATATATCTATCAGAGGTGCTACCGAAGTGAATTCCTTATCTGGTAGGAGATTGTACTAGGTCAAATCAAAAGTCCTTTCCTCAGTTCTATGACCTGAATGTGTGTATTCTTATCCTTTGTCAACAGCCATAATGTCATACAGCATTCCATGATCTATTCAATTAGATCAATTCCCATCATTCCCATCATAGGTGGAGGGGTATAGGAGAAGACAGTTTCCTCCAACAAGTTGAGACTACTCTCCCATCAGCTTGCTCTCTCAAGTTAGAATGTAGCCCCTAGGGAAATGATAATAGCTTAGATTTATTTAGTGCCTTAAGGTTTGCCAAATGTTTTACATGTATCATGCTCCTTGATCCTCACTACAACTCGGAGAGGTTGGTATTGTTATTCTCCATTTCTAGATAAGGAAACCAGATCAGAGAGGTTAAGTCACTTGCCCAAGGTCATTCAGTAAGTGTCTGAGGGAGATGACAACTTAGTTCTTCCTTATACAAATCTAGTGTTCTATCCTTTATAGTATACTGACTCTCATAAACTCAGAAATTCAAAGACTCTTATCTCAAAGCTTTCCAGCTTTTGGCTTCTCGCCTGCTGTGCTTGAGAAAAAGCATGTGCTAACTTCGTGGAATGGCCTGTTATGACAAATTCACATTGTCCTTGGCAGACTCCACTGACTACAGTGGCGTGGAAAGAGTACACTATTTGGAATGAGGAGATCTGGGTTTACATCCCAGCGCTATCTTTTACTACCTGGGGGAATTTAGGCAAGTCACTTAAGCTCTTTGGTTTCAGTTTTTTCCTCTGATAAATGGCAGGGTTGAATTGGAAGATCTCTAAGATTCCTTCCATCCTCAAGTGGCAAGACACTATGACCTTTGGGCAGAGTGTGTCAGCTTAAGGACTTCACTGTTTCTAATAATCTCCAGAGAAACTGTTGGCACAAGCTCTAGTTTTTTATACCCAATCCAAGCTCTTATGTTTCTAGATGTCAGTATGAGGAAGAGGAACAGGAGGTAGGAGACTTGAATTCATGTCTTGGTTCTACCATTAGCTCATAGTGACCTTTGGGCAAGTCACTTTATGTTTTCTGGGTTTGTTATCTCCAATGTGAATGAGGAGGTGGAACTAGAATTGTCTCTAGGGTCTTTCTGAGCCCCAACTTTCTCTGTTTCTAATTTACCAAGAAAATCCTCTGTCTCATTAGGTGAAGGTTTCTTGCCAAGGACGAATATTCAAAATTCTCATCAATACCTTTAAAAACTTTTCAGTTTTTCTGATAATGGTACATTTTTCTTTTAATTTTTAAATTTTTTTTAATTTTTACTATTTCTTTTTAATAGTATTTTTTCTACTCACATGTAAAGATAAATTTTAACATTCATATACAAATTCTGAGTTCCAATTTTTCTCCCTCCCTTCCTCCCCTCCCTCCTCCCTAAAATAGTAAGTAATTTGATGTAGGTTATATATGTGCAATCATGTAAAATAGATTTCATGCTAGTCATGTTGTGAAAGAAGAAACAGACCAAAAGAAAAAAGAAACATGAAAAAAATAAAGCGAAAATAGTATGCTTCAATGTGCACCCAGACTCCATTAGTTCTTTAAAAAAAAAATTAATTTGTTTTCAGTTCTCACCAATCACTTCCATAGATTTTAAGTTTTCTCCTCCTCCCTCCCCCGCTCCTTCTCCCGGCATGCAAGCTCATATGGGTTCTACACATACATTCTTATTAAACACATGGGAGAAACCATAAGAAAAAAAACAAAACAAAACAGAACACAAGAGAAAATAGTCTGCTTCATTCGGTGTATTGATTTCATAGTTCTTTCTCTGAATGTGGATGACATAATTCTTCAGGAGTTCTTTGGTAATGTTTTAGGTCCTTGCACTTCTGTGAAGGGCTAAGTCTGTCAGAAACAGTCCTCAAACACTGTGGCTCTGTTACTGTGTCTAATACTCTCCTGGTTCTGCTCGTTTCACCCAGCATCAGTTCGTATAAGTCTTTCCAGGTTTTTCTGAAGTCCACCACTTCATCATTTCTTATCGCACAATAGTATTCCATTACATTTATATACCACAACTTGTTTGGCCATTCCCTCCATTAGTTCTTTCTCTGGATGTGAATAGAATTTTTCCTCAAGAGACTTTTGGAATTGCCTTGGATCATTATATTGCTGGGAATATCTAAGTCATTCATAGTTGATCATGGTACAATGTTGCTGTTACTGTGTGCACTTCACTGTACACAGTACACTGGTTCACTCTGCCTCAGTTCACGTGTCTTTAACGATACATTTTCTTCACCAAACTGGTGAGATCCTCCTCATCCCTCCTACTCTGCATGTGTCCCAAGGAAAGGACAAGGAGAAATAACTAGTCTCCTCCAGGTATTATATGTCTGAGGTAAGAAACATCTTCTTTGAAGTACCTGATTGTCTCTTTCAAGAAAGAATGCTAAGAAAGCTGTTGTATGTTTATTCATCTTGTAACTATCGCTGACTATTTATTCTATTTCAGGGATCTAAAGATCCATTCTCTGATACTTGTTTGGAAATTTGGTTAACAGTTGACTGTCTATATAAACTTAAAGTGACAACTCTCAAATGGTAAGCGATGTCTTTCTTCTCTTACCCCAGTTACAGATATTTACCTCCCTTTGGGAAACTGCTTCTTCAGTTCAAATAGTAAGTTAACACTTATATAGCCCTCATTGAAGGGAGGAAGAATGATAGAGAAGGGACCCACCTTTCTCATCACCACCCATAACAACTGCTGACCAACTGCCATCAACAGGCAGACGGGCACAGGAGCCCTGAGAGTGGTAGCACCCCCACTCCATTCTGCTTCCAGTCTATCCCTCAGAGCCATCTTCTGGGGAAGCAACTCCTGTGGTGAAGGGAACAGCCATCCCCACCAACTGTTAACCAGCTGTCACAGACGGGACAGGCAAACCAATTTAGCTGAAACAACAAGGTACTCTGAGGTGGAGAGAGGAGGCAGAATGTGTTGGACAGGTCAGGACATTGCTACTCCCTTGGCCACCAATCTCCCCCTTAGACTCTGGTGAAGAAAGCCCAGAGCCTCTTGCACCCAAGAGCCTTGGGAATAACATTGCTTCCACTCCAGTAACCTCAGCCATTATCCCAGAAAGCAAGCCTTGCAGAGATACGCAGCCTGGTAACCATTCCTACAAGAGTTGTAGCCACGGTTACCAAAGACACAGAAAGCAAAGTTCTTGCCACTGAAGTCACTGACACTCAAATAATACAATTTTTTTTATCAGTGAATATACCATTAATGAAGAAACATTTACATCTGCTTTGCCACTACACCCTAAGGACTGTGGAACTTTTCCATCTGACTTTCAGTGAAAACTTTCCATCTATATTTATCTCCTCAAGAATCTGAGCTTGTTAAAGGTAGGATCTTTCTACCTTTCTATTTGTATCCCCAGTGCTTTGCATAGTATTAACCACTTGATAAATGTTTTATTCATTCACTTATTCATACAACACTTGATTTCTTTAGAACAACTCTGAGGTGGGTAGTATCAACTATTATACCCATTTTACAGATGAGGACACTGAGACTCAGAGAAATTAGGCAACTACTCACAGCCTCATGATTGTGAAGTAGATTTTGTACTTGAATCTATCCCCTCTGACTTTAAGTCCACTAGGGTTTTTTTTCCATTAAACCACCTTATTTCTCTCATTCAGTGTATGGGATCTAACAATAGGGTCCCTTTGAATACAACAGAATGGCCCCAGGGTTTTGCAATAGCCTTGCCAAGAGAAAGTATTTAGAAAGTCAAAAGATTCAGATTTTAATCCTGGCTCACCTACTCACTACCCTTTTGGATAATTCTCTTGCTTGGGGGCCTCAGTTTCCTTATCTACTAAAATGAGATCATGACAATAGCTAGCATATATATAATGCTTTTGAGTTTTCAAAGCAGTTAATCTATGTGCATTTTTTGCACTAGACTGGACTAGATCACCTCTAAGTAAGTATCCTTCCAACTCTAGGTCATAGGGTTCTAAAGTTCTCGAATGTACAAGACAAGAGAGCTTTTCCCCAAGAAGACTCACCTCTGTAGAGATCAGATTTGGTTCCCTGTCCTGGACTCCCTTGGGGAAGGAAATGACAAATTACTCCAATCTTTTTTTTTTTACCAAGAAAATTCCAAATGGGGTCACAAGGAGTTGGATATGACTGAACATCAAGAACATCAACCTGGAATCCCTAATTAATAGTCTTTTCAGTTCTAACTCTATATGCTTCTATGATCTACTCTTCTACTCTTTGAAAAAGATGAGCTTTTAAGATGGGCATCTTGCAGCTAGTGCTTAAAGCTCTGATATTTAGCACTGCAGAGCCACAAACTAACGTTTAGATCTTCAAAACTTTCAATAACCTATGATTTCATCAGTATGGGCATATCTTTCACAGGATCAGGCTACGACCCTTACATGACTTAATAGATTTTCCAGGGTTCCTGTGACCAAAGATTTCATTACCCTAAGGTCAGCTTGCTGATTAGCAGTTCTGAATTTGGCGAGGCTGGTCCTTGGATGTTCCTGGGCCCATGTGGATCCGAAGCCTTTCTAGCTTGGTCAGACTGACCACAACTTTTATTCTTCTTGAATACCTTTCAAGACCCCAGGGCCATCCCTACTGGCTGTAGGGATCAGAGCAGGACTTCAGTGGAAGAAAATTAAGTTAGTATCAATATTATTTCCTGTGAGACAGAATCAAGTGTTTGAAATATAATAAAATGGTGGATGAGAACTCCATAGACCAACAAAAGACCTCTGGAATTAGAAGAATCATGAAAGAGATTCTTCTCAAACCATATAGGGGAAAACCTACCTGTAATTAGGTGGCACAGTCCCTAGAACGTTGGACCTGGAGTCAGAAAAACCTGGAGTTCAAATTCTGACTCAGGCTCCTTGTGTGACTCTGGGCAAATTATTTAACTTCCCTCTGCCTCAGTTTCCTCATTTGTAAAACAGAGATAAAAATTGCACCTATTTCCTAGTGTTATTGTTAGTTTAAGATAAGACAATATTTGTAAGGCTTTTTACAAACCTTAAAATTACTAGTGAAGGATAGTGAGGGACGAAGAAAGGGCTAAGTCTGTGCTTAGAAGGGTATAGGTGTGGGGAATGGAGCCAGGACTCAGGGCTGTCCCTAGGGAATTTAGGGCTCCAGATTATCCCTGGGGGAAATTCAGGTTGTGGTACAAATCATTCTGCTTGCTCCCATTCCTCTACCATTTTTATCTAAATGAAATCAGGTTGGAGTGAATGCAAGGGCAGCTTTGAAGGCAGAAAGAAATCACACAAGGCCAGACTGGTGGGGGAGGGTGGAAAGAGAGGGTAGGGAAGGGACAAGGGCTTGTCCTACCCTCCTCCTGTCTTGGTGATTGTGGAAGGGAATTATAGACTGAGAAACATTGGGTCTTTTTGAGTGCCACTTGGAAGAATTACCACTTTCTCTACCAGTGCCTCCTTGAATTACTGTCCAATGGTGTGGGATACTCCAAAGCCTGAGCCTGGGATGTTCTTTCCAAGTCTTCATCCCTTAAGAAAAGCTGTGTGTAGTTACTTAACTGGTAGTTACTTTTTTTTCCTGGAAAACTGAGCAAACTATTTTTTGGTTAAACTCTATGGCAAAAACTGGGAAAAGAACTATATGACAGGTGCAATGTGGGACTTTTAGGAAGCTTAGACTTAAAGGACATGGCAATACCAAGGTTCCCTAGAAAAGATAAAAGTAGAGATATAGGTTTGTTAATAATGTTATTATTTGCTACTCTACACTTTACTTCTACTTGAATAGTTTGCTTCAGTTCAGTCATGTTTTTTTTTTTCTCTCTGACCAAGACTATGCTTAGGCAGGGCTTGGGTCCCAGAGTAAGCCCCTTCCCCTACCCCAGGAGAAGATCTCCAGCTCCAGAGGATGAACTGAGATGAGGAGAATAAGGGCATTTCATGACCCACTGGTCAAGATCGCTGAGGACATGGTTACTGATGATGTATAACCCCAAGAAAATGCGAACCACTCATCTGAAATCCAGAATTCAAAAGCTCTTGGAGATATGAAGAAACTCTCTGGTTCTATAAAAGAAATAAACCTAAAATAAAAGGGTCAAGACCCTTTTAACAACTAGATTTCCAGAAAGAACACAGAGATCATCAAGTAAGCCTGGGACTTTTGGAGGTAATAGCCTTCAGTCTACTCTTGAACTGCCAGAGAAAGAACAGAGTGGCTCCCTTGAGCTCTCCAGGGTCCTGATATACTTCCCTCGGCAGCCCTCTGATCCAATGGGTCAAAAAGCCCTCTCAAGTTCTGTGCCTCTTCTATTGCCTATGGTTACCTTGAATCTCACTCTTCTCACTTCAACTGCCCCAACACAATCTGGCTGGCCCAACCTGCTTACTGACTGACCAAAAACTACCTCCTGGGTCAGCTGCCTATTCAAAATCACATCTTTCCTGGTTTAAAACCTTGTGATTTCATCCTATGGCCCAATACAGATGGATTAGGGAAATTCAGTCTCCTAACACTGTAATTTTATTGTGGGCATTTCCAATTCCCACGAACAAGGTTGAAGCAAGTTAGGCATAACCTATACTGAATAAGAATTCAGTAGCCTTATACTATCTGCCTCAAATTCTACTATCTACAAGAGGGTCTTCGATGGGATAGGGAAGTAAGGGTGGGCAATGTATATGCCTACAAATAGTAATGTCCCTTCCTAGAGGCATGAGTAAGAGTAGTAAAAACTTTTCCATTCCAGTTATCAGTCTTCCTTGGATATCTTGATCATGGTCCACTGCTAGTGAGGGGAGGTAAATGAGATGCAAGACTCTGGACATGAGCTGGGTTTCTTTACACCCTTGTTATCTAGATCCTCCACAATCTGGCTCTATGTACCTCTTCAGTCTTGACTCCCACTGTTTCTCTAGAGGAATTAGTCACACAACACAACCCATGCATTCTTACCTCCATGCCTTTGCTCATGGTGCTTCCCTTCCCTAAAATGCCCTTCTCACCCTTTCTTGAATGATTCAAAGACATTTGAGGTTCAAATTGAATCCCATATTTTCCATGAATTCCTTTCTGACTGCCCTCAGCAATCTCTATTTCCTCTGAACTCCTATTGTTACCATATTAAGAAAGTCCGAGCAGCTGAACTATAGAACCAGAAGGCAGCAGCCACAGCTAATAGCCCTAAGGACTGCATCAACCTCTCTTCAGCTCTACAGCTGACTGCTAGATAAAAGCAAAGAGAGCTAGAACCTTGGGGATAGTGTTTGATACAGCCTGGCCATTGTGCTGCAATTGCAGAGCTGATTGTCTTAGAAAGCAGGAGAATAAGAGACCAGGTGAAATCTCTAATGGGCAAATCAATGCAGCTCTGAGGGTTTGGCATTTCTGGATGGGTTTTCCTGTGTGTCTCTGTGCTCCTCAGTGTGAGAGACAGCGTAACAGAGTGGAAAGAATCCTGATCTTAAATTTAGAACATTTGAGTTCAATTATTGGCTCCATTGCTCACTAGCAGAATGACCGGAGGTGGTAGAGTGGTTAGAGTGCTGGGCTTGGGAGATTAGAAGATGTGAGTTCAAATTCTGCCTCAGGATTTGTCTCAGTCACTAACTAGCTTTGTGACCATTGGCAAGCCACTTAAGTTTATCTCATCTGTAAAATGAGAATAGCAGTAGTACTTAACTCCCAGAATCTTTGCAAGGATCAAATGAGATAATATATGTAAAGTGCTTGGCAAACCTCAAAATGCTACATAAAAATGCTAGCTGTTATTATATTTCCCAGCCTCTATTTCCCCAAATGTTAAATAAGGGTAATGATACTTATGCTTGTCTATCCTACAGGGTTTGGTGAGGAAAACACTTTGTAAAACTTAAAGTGCTATAGAAATGTAAATTGTAATTATTGTGTGTGTTCCTATCCAAGCTATCCTATATCTTAGGCAATGATTATTCTCTGACAAAATGTTAATGATAATAGCATGTATGTAGCACCTTAAGTTTTGCAAAGTGCTTTTTATACACATATAGATTATCTCATTTGATTCCCACAACAATCCTAGCGGGGAGCTCCTTTTAATATTCTTATTTTTTGGATAAGGAAATAAAGACAGACAGGTTAAGTGACTTGTCTCAGAGCTGCTAAATATCCAAGGAAGGATGTAAAAACTCAGATCTTCCTTACTCCAGGTCCAACATTCTCAAGGATGCCACTTAGCGACCTCTCACACCAGCTGTTCCCTTAATGATCCCCTTCTCTATTCTTTCAGACATGAACTAAATTAAAGATCACAGGACAAGGTAGTAAGATCCTGATACCTGTGCTATTTATCCCTCTGAGAGCAAGCTTCCATTTTGTATACTAGTTCAAGTAAATGGATCCTCTCCTTGATTCTCTGCATGGTATCCCAAGTCTCCTAGTACTGGAAGTACTAGAATTACTATCTTGTCCTTCCATGAATGACCCCTAAATTCTAATCTTTATGAAAGTTAGGAGGAGAAGATGGTTTTAGGATAATTCATTCTGTTTTAAACATCTTAAGCTTCAGGTGCTAGTGTGTCAACAAGGTGAAAATATGTAATAGTTTGGAGGTGGGAAAAATCATGGACGTTTACTGAGTAGGAATGAAGGAATAAAAAAATAGATGAAGCATATATTAAATCTTATTATGTGTGAAGCTCTGGGGATACAAATAGAAAAGTATGTCCCTTGTCTCAGTAGCCCACGTTCCAGTGGGGGAGACAACATAGCTGCAAGTCAGATGGAGAAGTGCTATGGTCCTTAGGGTGCAGCAAGCAGATTATGCCTCTTTTTTACTGGCATTTGCACTGACAAAAATCACACTAGCCCTTGATGTTGAACCACTTGACAGCACCTGAGGTACCAAGGACTTTGGCAGCAAGAACTTTCTCTTTGGGGCCCTTAGCAACTGGGACTGTTGCACTTGCACTTGCAGGAGTAATTGCCAGGCTGTATCTCCATAGGGGCCACCTCCCAGGACCATGTCTGAAGGCACTGGGCTGAAAGGATTGCAATTCCCAAGGCTCTTGGATCCAGGTTCCTAGATTTTCCCACCAGTATCTTAGGGAAGATGGTGGTTGAGGTGGTGGCAATGGCCTGACTGTCTCTGTCTCTCTGTCTGTCTCTATCTCTCCTCTCCCTTACTTTTTCTTTCCTCTCCCATCTCTATCTGTCTCTTAGCACTTAGCTGATTCCACTAACTTGCATTGTCCCATGTATGGCAGCTAGTTGACATTTGGTAAGAATGACTGTTCCCTTCTCCACAGGAGTTGCTTCCCTGACTGAAAGCTGTAAGAGTCTGCTGCAAGCAGGATTGGTGATCTGGTGGTGGGAAGATATCACTCTTAGAACTCCTATGCCCACCTGCCTGTTAATGGAAGTTAGTCAGCAGCTATTGCTGGTGGTGATGAAGAAAGTAGATTCCCTTTCCACAAGGGCATCTCTCTTCAATGATGGTGTGCAGGCTGAGTTGAAAACAGATGTGATGGTCTGGAGAAGCCTCACTATTCCTAAGGTTCTTGGGCTTAGAGTCCTGAGCTGTCCCCATGGAGTGCGGGGGAGAAGGTGATGGTAGTCAAAGTGGTGGGGCTGACTTGATTTGTTTGGCACATGCTTCCTCCTATCTCTCCCTCATGGTCAGCTAGGCTCATTTGCCTACCTCATGTGTGATTGAGATGTGCCTGGGAATAAGGATTCAGGGTTTGGAGAAAACCAAGTCCTTAAGGAGTGCTATGCTTGTGGGGGAGGGGGTGGGGGGAGGGAGGGGGCTGGGGAGAGAATGCAGGAATCAATCAGCACCTTCCTCTACCTGGTAGAATCCTGCACAACTCTGACCCTCATCTCGTTTCAAAGGCAACCTCTCTTTCTGGTCTGGTGTGCCAGCAGTTCTCATATGAGACTGCCACACTGCTGTCTGGGAATCCAGAAGTCCTAGGCACCCCTCCCATTCTCCCTGCCAATCCCTCAGCTTCTACCCAGCTGATGCCAAATCTTCCATGATTTGCCCAGTCCTATGTTCCTTGCCAGGATAGGTGGGTCTTGTCACTTGCTGAAAGACACAGTAATGGGTAGTGGGAAGGAAGGGATGCCAGCAACTCTGATGGCACCATCAGTACCACCCACTACAGCCCTGGGGAACTATGGCTGCCAGGAGGTGGCCGCTGTCCCCTGGCTGCCCTCCAAGAAGATGGCTTCATGCCCATAGAATATCTCCTGACAAAGTAAATAGGGTCTACCAGCTCTCTAGCCTCAGAAGGTCAGACAGGAATAGCCATGGGACCAGTAGGGTTCATCTGGGGCAAACACTCAGAATATATGGGGACTGTAAATGAGATGTGGTGGGAGTGGGGGGGGCAACATAAATTGGCCAGCAGAGACAACCACTCTGCATGAGCCTGAAGCCTTGGCTATGATGTCCCTTTGGATACTAGAGCCAGGGAATTAGAAGGATGGTCAGTGGAAATCTGCAAATAAAATTAAGCAACTGAGAAAATTCCATGGAGGGAGACATTCAGGGTAGCCTGTAGAGAGAGACATTTGGAAGTGAGTAAGAGAAGGTCCCTTTAATCAACTCATGTGTACTAAGACCTTCTGTGTATAGAGACTTCTGGTCAGCTGTGAAGGAGACAATGAAATATAATTAATAGAATTTCTTGAGTTCTAAGTGATTGGAGAAGTCAAATAGTCCAACCTCCTGCCTGATACATGAATTAATTCATTCATGCAATGGATCTTCGCTCAACACCAATTGTGTATTGATTTCTGTGCCTCCATTCTCTCCTTTATTAAATCTTTCTTCCACATAGGTGCAAGGCTAAAGTACAGGTCTGACATGTCACTTTATTTAACAAGAAAAATCTGTGGCTCCCCCTTTCCTCAAGGAGAAAACAAGATGTCCTCTGTTTGGTCTCTAAAGCCCTTCACAATCTGGCTCCCACCAAACTAAATTTTCAGAATGATTGCATATTATTCCCTGATAAAGATTGTTCATTCTAACTAAAATAATCAGGCTATTCCTGATAATGAATACCACATGCCTTTGCCCAGATTATCTCTCCTGTAATGTTCTTCCTCCTAACCTTTATCTCTTATAATACCTACCTCCCTTTAAAACACAACTCAGGTGTGAATCTCCTTCCTGTAGAGAAAGTCTTCTCTAATCACCAGTGGTTAGTAATCTCTCCCCACCTCCACTGGTATTTATACACATGTGAGTATGCACACAGCAATTTGGAACTATGCCCAAAGGGTTACAGAAATGTGCATACCTTTTGACTCAGCAATACCACTACTAGGAATCTATCCTAAAGAGATCATAGAAATGGGAAAGGTCCCACATGTATAAAAATATTTATAGCACCTCTGTGGTGGCCAAAAACTGGACATCAAGGAGATGCCCATCCATTGGGGAATGGTTGAACAAGTTTGGCATATGAATGCAATAGAATACTATTGTGCTATGAGAAGCAATGAACAGGAAGACTTCAGAGAAACCTAGAAAGACTTATATGAACTGATGCTGAGTGAAAGGAGCAGAACCAGGAGGACTTTGTACACAGCAACAACCACAGTTTGTGAGGAATTTTTCAGGTAGACTTAGTAAGTACTTCATTGAAATGCATGGACTTGAAAAATTTCCAACAGACTTGTGAAGCAAAATGCCTTCCACATCCAGAGAAAGAACTATGGAATGGGATCACAGATAGAAACAGACCATATTCTTTTGTATTATATTTTGTTTTGTTTTGTTTTATGGTTTCTCCCATTCATTTTAATTCTTCTATGCAACATGCATTCAATAGGAAGGTACTTGTAGAACCTATATAAAATTGTATGCCATCTCAGGAAGGGAATGGGGAGGGAGAGGAAGAAAATCTAAGATACATGGAAGTGATTGTCAAACACTGAAATAAAATAATTCAATTAAAAAAAAAAAACAGTGAACCTAGATCCTGGGAATGGAAGACGGGTTGGAAATAGAAGATTCCCTCACAACCAGGAGTCATTAATAGCTATCTTAGGGCAGAAGCACATGAAAATTACATGTACAATACTAATGAGGCTCAAGAAGAGAATTCTAAGAGTAAATATTCCCAGCTCCGAAAGATGGCAGCAACCAGGATACCAGGGGTCTTATGTCTGGAGAAGCACATGGGATATGCATGTATTTCCCCATGTGGCTAAGAGGAGAAGTTTTTTTTTAATTTTTAAAATAATTTTTATAATTTTAATTTTTAATAATTAATTTATTTTAGTTCTCAACAATCACTTCCATAAGATTCTGAGTTTTAAAATTTTACCTCTCCTCTCCTTTCCCCAAGATGGCAATCTGGCATAGACTTATGCATCCATATTAAACATTTTCGCCTTAGTCATGATGTAAAGAAGAATTAGAACTAATGGAAGAATCACTAGAGAAAAGAAACAAGACAAAACAGCAAAAGAAAAGGAGAGTAACAGAATCTTTCCATCTGCATTCACTCCAAAGTTCTTTCCTTAGATGTGGATAGCATTTTTCTTTGTGAGTCTTAGATCATGGACAACGTTCATAAACCCACTACTCCTGTGTGAAGGATGGGAGAGAGTGAACTTTTGATTTCCTAGGCAGTATGAACCTGGAATATAAGATAGGTTTCTGGGATACTTAGAGAGTAACCTCAAGTTCAAGAGTTTGAAGATCTGGCCTTCTAATGAGAGAAAGGGAGTTCCTGAAAAGTATAGCTCTTGGAGAGAGCAAGAAACAACCCATACGGTCCCTGAAACCAAAGGATCATTAAGGAATTAAAGTCATGATGTGGAGGTGTTAAGATCTGAACTTTATTCTCCACTATTAACATGAGTCATTTAGATAGTGCAGGCCCATTGGTAAGATTAGCCTATCCAACTGCTCCATACTGATATTGCCTTCTGGGTGGAATCCAAACCTCATTTAGATCCTGTGAGCCTTAGAGGGATCTTATGGGTCCATATAGAAGGGAAGGATTCACCAGAATGTCAGGATGTTGCCATAGCAAATCACCATTTCAGTGCCTTTCTAAGAAGAATTCTAATCAGAGTGGTGCTGAGTCAGAAGGATTTGAGTATCCTGGTGGAAAGATAGTTCCCAATAAGAATTATTAACTTAATAATTAATTAATTATTAAGAGTTCTTGAAATATGTTCTCTAATAGGTTACTGTTAGTTTTTTTTCACTTTCTGTGGGGTGAAATAAAGATTGTCTTGAATCCAAAATGCATTTGTTACCTTTAGTGCTTGTATAGGAGCTGAGGAATCTATTACCCACATTTGTAAAAATCTATACATAAACCATATACAAATTATATTCATATCTTTCCCAGAGTAAACTCTTAGTGGAGGGTTATGATGAGTTAAAGAAATATTGATGTTTTAGGGTAGCCTCCCAGATTGAACCTGGTCAATGTGAACCCAGATTTTGGAGGACCCTGGGCCATGGGTTGCATACCAAATGGCATAAACAATAAAAAGAAGATACATAAAAACAATAGGAGTCAAGAGGCAGGGATGAATGCTGCCATTTAGGATGGTTGGAGAAATCTTCATGAAGGAGTTATATAAAATTTGATCTGAATTAAAGTATAGATAGTATTTAAATATGGAGATAATTAGAGATGGGAGAAATGGAAGGAGGAAAGTACTGAATGTAGGAAGGTGCCAAAACCATTCACGAAACAGTGATTAAATTGTTTTGATTCAATGTTTGACATGTCATCTTCTTCATAAAGTTTCCCCCCATTATTCCAGTCTATATTCCTACATTAGTTTTCACTTCTCTGAACTCTTTGTTTTTTAAAATTTTATTTGTTTTCAGTGTTCTATAGTTACTTCCCTGTATCTCAGATTTTTTTCCCTCCCTCCCACTCCTTCCCCCCACCTCCCCACTCCCTCCCTGAGATGGCATACAATTTTATATAGGTTCTACATATACATTCCTATTAAATACATTTTCACCTTAGTCATGTTGCAGAGAAGAATTAAAATGAATGGGAGAAATCATAACACCAAAACATAATACAAAAGAAAATGATCTGCTTCATTTTGCAATTGAATTCCATAGTTCTTTCTCTGAATGTGGAAGGCATTTTGCCTTGAGTCCATTGGGAATTTTTTAAGTCCTTGCATTGCAAAGAAGTTCTAAGTCTACCAGAAAAATTCCTCACACACTATGCTTGTTGCTATGTACAAAGTTCTCCTGGTTCTGCTCCTTTCACTCTGCATCAGTTCATATAGTCTTTACAGGCCTCTCTGAAGTCTTCCTGTTCATCATTTCTTATGGCACAATAATATTCCATTATAGTCATATACCACAATTTATTCATCCATTCCCCAAGTGATGAACTTCCCCCTGATTTCCAGTTTTTGGCCACCATAAAGAGAGTTGCTATAAATATTTTTGTACATGTGGGACCCTTTGTCATTTTTATGATCTCTTGAGGATACAGTCCTAGCAGTGGTATTACTGGGTCAAAGAGTATGCACATTTTTGTAGCCTTTTGGGCATGGTTTCAAATTGCTCTCCAGAATGGTTGGATGAGCTCACAGCTCCACCAACAATGAATTAGTGTTCCAACTCTCCCACATCTTCTCCAACATTTTTCATTTTCCTGTTTTGTCATGGTAGCCAATCTGATAGGTGTGATATAGTATCTCAGAGTTGTTTTGATTTGCATCTCTCTAATGTGTGATTAGTAGTGATTTAGAGCATTTTTTCATATGACTATAGATAGCTTTAACTTTTTCCTCTGAAAATTCCCTGTTCATATCCTTTGACCATTTATCAATTGGGGAATGACTTGTACATTTGACTCAGTTCTCTATATATTTTAGAAATGAGGCCTTTACCACAGACATTAGTTGCAAAAATTCTTTCCCAGTTTTCTGCTTCCCTCCTAATCTTGGTTGCATTGAGTTTGTTTGTGCAAAAACTTTTAAATTTAATGTAATCAAAATCATCCATTTTGCATTTCATAATGTTCTCTGTCTCTTGTTTGGTCATAAATTTCTCCATTCTTCATAAATCTGACAAATACACTATTCCTTGTTCCCCTAATTTGTTTATAGTATCAATCTTTATACCTAGATCATGTATCCATTTGGACTTTATTCTTGTGTATGGTATCAGGCATTGGTCTATGCCAAGTTTCTACCACACTGTTATCCAGTTTTCCCTGCAATTATTGTCAAATAATGAGTTCTTATCCCAGAAGCTGGGGTCCTTGGGTTTATCAAACAGTAAATTGCTATATTCATTAACTACGGTATCTTGAGTACCTAACCTATTCCATTGGTCTACCCCTGTTTCTTAAGCAGTACCAAGTACTTAGTGGTACATGGCACATACGCAAAAATTGACCATGTACTAGGCTACAAAACCTCACAATCCAGTGCAGAAAGGCAGAGATAGTCAATGCACCCTTCTCGGATCATAAAGCAATAAAAATTATATGTAATAAAAGGCCATAGAAATATAAACCAAAAACTAATTGGAAACTAAACAATCTAATTCTAAAGAATGAGTGGGTTAAACAACAAACTATAAAAACAATCAACAACTTCATTCAAGAGAATGACAATAATGTGACAGTCTACCAAATCTTATGGGATACTGCAAAAGTAGTTCTCAGGGTAAGTTTTATATCTTTGAAGGCCTACGTGAATAATATAGAGAAAGAGGAGATCGATGAATTGGGCACTTCTATGAACTCTAAAGACATTTATTGTTTGTATCATAACTTTTGCTTTTAACATGTTACATTCTATTGTCCTTTAATTGTATCTTTTGTGTGTCTCTTGTCTCCCCAACTAGACTTTTTCTGTCTGGAAGGCAAGAATGATGTTTGATATTTGTGTTGTATCACCCTTAGCATCTAGAATAAAGTTTTGGAAATAGTAGTCACTCTTAGATGGAGTGAAAGACATCAGAGAAAATAATTCTGTATTCAACCTCTTTGAAGGAGCAGTTTTTCTTCTCTACAGTTTTGCTTTCCCTTTTAAGCTCACTTCCCAGCTGCTCCAGATGTTGGATTCTGGAAAGTGGAGCATTTATTTGGGCTACAGCAAGAATGTCATGTCTGTTTTCTCATGACAAGAGGGATGACTTTAGCTCCTATCTCTCTTCGCTTTAGATGCATGCTCCATCATCAATCCCAGTCTTGGAGTTTTCCAAATTCCTAGGGCTCTCTAGTGTTCAGGCCCTCTCATTTCCTTGGGAGAAATTTCCTTATGAAGTACAGAAGTTCTGCAAGGTTTCTTGTATTGTTTATCCAGGGACCAGTTAGTCAAGAAGGCACACACAGTGGGGTTATACTCTACCTCATTCTTTAAGCTCTGTGTGGACTTTTCCATATATCACTGCTAAACTCTAAGGTCTTATTTTGGTCTCTTGTTGCTCAAAAATTGTAGAATTCTTGTCTTTAGGCTAAGCATCATTCAAAAAATTCCCGTTCCCAAGGTTATGACATAAATAATACAAAAAAGGTATGATTCAGGGATGGGAAACCTTCCATCCTCAAGGTCACATGTAGCCTTCTATGTCCTTGAGTGTGGCCTTTTGACAGAGTTCAAGTTTTACAGAATAAATTCTTTTATTAAGGGGATTTGTTCTGTGAAGTTTGGATTCAGTTAAAAGCTTGCCCTTGAGGACCTAGAGAGACACATGTGGCCTCGAGGTCACAGGTTCCCCACCCCAATATAATCCTAGACCAATGAATGTCATTCCATAAAGACTTCTGGGAGAGATTCCATGGCTTTTCTTATTTACCCACTGACATCATCATATAGCTTGAAAAATGTATGGATGCAAATCCTTCTTGACCTTTGATTGCCCCATTGGAAAGAGACCAGCACTTTAATCTTCTCCTGCACTAAGGTGGTAGACAGAAGTCTATCTCTCTTTCAGAATGGTCAGTGGAATTGTTTTTCTATCCTTCCTCAAAATAGTTGATGTAACTCCCTGTATTTTTCCTTTGTCATGGCTAATTGACATCTAACTCAGGGATTGATGGAACTCAGTACTTTTCCCTTTGCTACTGGAATTTTTTCCCTCAGAATAGTCAATGAGGTGCTATTTTCTCTTTCATGGAATGTAGGATGGTACTTTCTGTATCATTTTCCTCAAAATGGCCAGTGGATTTTATTATATGACATGATTTGATGGACTTATCCTCAGCTTGAAAGAATTTATTGGAAGGACTGTCAAGTTGTTTGGGTTTGGTTTTTTTTTCACTCTCAGACTTCCTCAGGCCCTGGCACACCAAACTACACGTGGCACAGCAGGCTGGGTTGCAAAATATATCCGGCATGGCAGTTGGTAGCAGTTGTGCAATCTCCACCAACTTACGGAAACCACCATAAGATGCTATTAAGGAGGAGATCCCTCTTGGCTAGCCATTCCGGCCACAGCCCCATCCTCAGCTGTTTGTTGCCTTTATACCCCACATGATAGCATATGTGGTTCATGGCTTCAGATCATTTTCCCCTTTCTGGGGGGCCCAGAATGTGTGACTGCTGTTTTCTGATACTGTTTGCACCAACAATCACCATGGGCTTGTCTTAAGTAGGTGTCCCAAAAGATTAGGGTGCCAAACATTGATGGGGAGTTTTCTCCTCCTTACCTTCCCCTCATTACAGCATCAAGATCTACTCAGCTCTTAGCTACTCAGTTGTGAGAATGCTGGAGAAATCTCTTGGTAAATTAAGGAAAAGGAAAGATAATTGGCCAGAATAAGGAACCAATTGGTAAATCAAACTGATGAGCTCATAGCTTCCTACTCTATTTGGTTCACAGCAACTTCCTCTAGACATCTCTTCCTGCAGAGGTCATTCCTGGGTGGTAAATAGCTCAGTAACTCTCTTGCATCTACATGGGAAATCTCAAATATCTTCTCACTCCAGGGGTCAATGGCCTTACTGACTACTCTGGCAGTTCCCTCTACAGCTAGAAATCCTGGCAAGGGAGGAAGAACATCCACTTACCTTGGGAAGGCTAGGTCCCAGAGGGATTCCTCTCCTTAGGGCTGTATCCCTGGGTAATTCTAAGTGGTCGAAATTTCTGATACTGTTACTTGTAAGTTCGCATTTGGTATATTACCCAATGTTAATCGACCAGGTGACATTATTTAGCTATTACAAAAAGGAATTGATTGAGAAGTTACAATGAGAATAGTACTTACAAAATAATCCCTACATACCAGTAGGTGTACTCCCTACATTTCTGTGCATATGTACAAGTATGCACATGTACACACACACGGACACACACACATACATAGAATCCATGGGGCAAATGAGCTCAAAAATGCCACACTAGTGATAATACATAGACCTTGGGGGTACTTGTAACTCTTGGCTCTGGGAGTCCTTCTCTCCCTTCAAGGAGTCTCATCAAATTAAATTCAAGGAATGGCATCAGGGATGGACGGATTGCTCCCTTGTTTAGCTGGGCTTCTTTCTTCTAGGTTAGTGTGTTGGTTGAAAAGTCACTTCATTGCTGGGCTGGGTCACACAGGTTGTTTAGCTGTTTATACCACTAGCTCCAAGACTACAAGTGTTGTTGGGACCTTGGATGGCTCAATGGATTTCCCAGGCTCATAAGTCATGTGTGCACTTTCATCTCAGAATATTTTTCATCTAAGGTCAGGAAAGAAGAAACACCACAGAAACAGAAGGGTCATGTGCTCTGGAACACATGGTGGCCTAGTGGGAGACAGATCGTTCTTGCTATTCATCCTTTGTTCTTGAAAAGGACCAACGACATCAGGAAAGTGATGTCTTGACTTTCAAGTAAACTGGATTTAAGTGAAGCAGAGATGTGCAAGGTCATGAACCTCATTCTCTCCTCCACAGTCATCAGAGTCCAGTAGTAAGACACAGGATAGTATAACTGGCAGTGGCCCTAGATGCAGGGCTGTCAGGGAAGAAAGAAATAGATTATCCTCTCTAATTCTTTGCAAAAACACTCCATTTTTGCTCACTCTCCCTTAAATACTTTTTTGAAGTCTATTTCCCTGCCCCTTTGTTCTTAATCTCATCTCTTTCCACTTCTTTGGGAGCAATCTTGCTCTTTCAATAATTAGATTATAAAATAAGAGTTATGATGACATTTTAAGACATTTAGTCCAATATTTTTGTTTTCAAAAGGAAGGAACTGAGGCTCAAGGAAATTAAATGACTTGCCCAAAGTCACACAGGTAGGAAATAGGAGAGCTGGGGTTAGAACCCAGGTCTCTGACTACAAATCTAGGACCCTTTCCACTACACCTTCAATTTCTTCTCCAATGGCTCTTCCCCCTCTCTGAACAAACATACACAAGCTCCCTATTTTAAAAAAAAACTTCCTCAAACTCTGCTACTCTATTGTTTTCATTATTTTTCTCTTCCAAGACTTTCAAAAGAGAAATCTATAGTCACTAATTTTTTTATGCTCACTATGCATACATTCGCCAGCCCCCTACAATATGACTCATTCTCCAGACTTCACCACCAAGCCTTAGTTGCCTTCTCTTTCTGTACCTGTGGCCTCCTTTTCCCATCATTGAGCTCTTTCTAAGATCTCCATTTGGAGGAAGGGCAGAACCCAGCCATCCTGCATTTTCTGGATCCCCCTTTAGAGATAATGCCTTCTCTTTGTTGATTATCTTCGATTTATATGTGTGTGTATGCACATATATCTTATTTATTATAGTTGTTGGCATATTTTCTCCCCCTTAAGTCACTGAAAATCACATGAGATCTTTGAGGTCAGGGACTGGTTTTTTCCTTTCTTTGTATTTCCAGTGTTTAGCACAGTGTCTACCTCATAGTAAGTAGGCTCTTAATAAATGTTTGCTGACGACTTATTTTCCAGAAAGGTTGTACCAATTCCCACCTCCACCAACATTGTTAGTGTTACTACTAACAACCATATGGAATAATTCCCAAAATCACTAATAATAAAAAAAAATACAAATCAAAACAAATGTAGAAAAACTTTATATCCAGCAAATTGACAAATATATCAAAAGATAGAAATAATGTTGGCTACAAAGATAGACACTCTAATGAGTTGTTGTTGAAGTTGCAAACTGGTGCTACTATTTTGGAAAGCAATTTGGAATTAAGCAAAGTGGTTAAAATGTCTATACCCTTTGACCCAGAGATTCCACTACCAGGTGTGTACCTCATTGATAAGGAAAAAAGAAAAAAAATCCCATATACTCTAAAATATTTATAGTGGCATTTTTTTATGGTAATAAAAAAAACTGGAAATAAAACAGATGATCATCAACTGAACAATGGTTAAACAAATCATGGCACATGATTGTGATGCTATAAGAAACAGTACACATGATGAATACAGAGAATCATGAAAAGACTTAACATGAACTGATGCAAAGTGAAGTAAGCAGAGCTAAGAATAAAATATATAAGTGACTATAATGTATGTGGAAAGAATCCTAAAGCAATTGAAAATGACCATTGCAGAATTATGCAGAACAAAGAGATATGTCCTCTCACTCCTTTGCAAAGTTGATAGGGTATAAGTGGAATCTTTTAAGTGTAGAACACTGCAAATATTGCCAATTTTTTTTAATGTAGTAATTGCCTTTACTGATTTTTTTTCTTGGCTGTCTGCAAGGGAAAGGAGGAAGGATACAGTAGGGAATTTAGCCAATGTAAAAATGAAGGATACCAATAAAAATTTATATTTAAGAAAACAGAATTTGTATGTCTGTCTTCCTATAACCCCCCCCCATTGTTTCTGTCTTTTATTATTTTTGTCAATTTGATATAACCCCCTTATTTTATAGGTTAAGAAGTTCATAGAATATTATTGTGCTATGAGAAATGATGAACAGGAAAACTTCAGAGAAGCCTGGAAAGATTTATATGAACTGATGCTGAGTGAAAGGAGCAGAACCAGGAGAACTTTGTACACAGCAACAACCACAGTGTGCATGGATTTAAAAAAAATTTCCAATGGACTCTTGAGGCAAAATGCTTTCCACATCCAGAGAAAGAACTAAGGAATTGGATCGCAGATAGAAACAGACCATTTTCTTTTATGTTATATTTTGTTTTGTTTTATGGTTTCTCCCATTCATTTTAATTCTTCTATGCAGCATGCATTTAATAGGAAGGTACGTGTAGAATCTATGTAAGATTGTATACCATCTCAGGGAAGAAGTGGGGAGGGAGGGGGAATGAAGGGGAGGGAGTGGAAAAAAATCTAAAATATATGGAAGTGATTGTTGAACACTGAAAACAAATAAAGTAATTCAATAAAAAAAAGTTCATAGACTTAGATCTAGACATGGTACAAAGCTCCAACAACCTTCATTTTAAAGATTAAGAAACTGGGACCAAGAGTGACTTGACCAAGGTCTCACATGCCATAAGTAGCTCTGTGATTCAAACCCAGATTTTCTGACTCTGAATCTAGTGGGACAAGGGGTTCCTCATTGCACCAGAGGTACCTCTTATTGGCTCTTGTGGTAAGACACCCTTACTTGGTGGGAACCATTTTTATATCATTTTCAATACATTTTTAAAAGATTTCCTACTATAAAAGCATAAACAAACACCTTGTAAACACAGACTACCTGATCATCAGATTCACACCTAGGCTCCTGTAGTCAGAGCTGTTCATATAGTTGAAGTGGGAAAACCTAGGGAAAGACAATCATGTTTCCAACTTTTCTCCTAAGGTCCTTCACAATCTGGCCTCAACCTACCCTTTCAGCCTCATCTTACTACTCCCTTAATTCATTTAAATTCAATAAGCATTTGCTAAGCATGCACATTGTGCACAGTTTAGGACTGAAAACACAAAGGCAAAAAGAGAAAGAGTTTGTGAACCCTGTACTGCAGCCAAACTGGTCTCACAGTTTCTGGGACATACAGGGTACTTTCTTACCTCATGGCCTTTACTTGCATTGGCTCCCCACTCTAAGATGCCTTCTCTCCCTTCCCCTACTCCTGGTCCCCAATTGCATCCATCATCATGTTCTCCATTCTTCAAGACTCAGTTCAATTGTGGCTGCCTCCCAGGCAACCTCGCTTCCAGCTAAAAGTGATCTCTCCTTCCTATGAACCCCTAGACTTTCTTTTACCTTGACCATAACACCTACCACATTTTGCAAGTACTGTGGATAACTCCTTTATTAACTAAACTATAAGCCTTTTAAAGATAAGGAGTGTATTTCTCTGTCTCCCACAGTGTCTAACAAAGACCTGGCACTTAGAAGAAGCTCAGTAAATATTCATTGTGCAAATTAATGTAGGATATGAGGGTGTAGGGGGTCCCTTTCTGGGAGTGGGTGCTACAGATGACAGAGGGCCAATATAACTAGGATAGGGACAGTATGGTTGAGAGTTCAACATGGACAAGGGTCCATGAGATCAGGAAAGTTCAGGAGCTGGGAGTTCAGTTTTGCCATGGATCATGTGGGCTTTCTCTCAGGGGGTGAGGGAGACAGGGCTTCCCCACCCTTATTCCTCCTGGAGTCCCTGATGTAGACATATTAAATCCTATATCTACAGCCACCTAATACTGTCAGCCCTGCCATGTTCCTTCACATCCACTTTGCTTCTGAGAATCAGACTCCAAATCAGAAGGTTACAAAAGTAACTGAGGGAGGGAAAGGAGAGAATGGGGCTAGGATAGGAAGGAGAAAATATTAAAAACAAGTTCTCTGGAGTCAATCCCCTGCAGCCTCGTTAAGAAGGATTTTCAAGACTAAGTAGGTGATATGCAATAATTATTGGCTACCACTTCCACCCTAGGGGGAGAGGGCTCATGAAAGAATCCCTCTAGGCAGCTCTATTGCCCTAGCAGGATTCTGACAAGGGAAGAGAATTCTGGGATCCCACTACTACACTATCTCTCTTTAGGATTCCCAGTCTCTAAGGAGTCAGATGACTATGCACAGATCCCCCAACACCTGCCAACCCTTTCAGATACCTTTTCCTAATCCCACTGCTTTAAACTAACTTCCCACAATTCCCTCAAAATCCTACCTGCCATATGGATTCCTCTGACACAGATTCCCCCCTACATCTTCCCAATAATCCTACCACCATGACTTTCTACAGTGCTTTCATGAGCTTATCCCCACAGATAGACTCTTTTCAGCATATTTGTCCCTCCATTTCCAGTTGTAGAACTCCATACAATCCTGTTCAATACCACTGAAGTAGAAAGAACACTGGGTCTAGATTTAGAGATTTACATTCAAATCCTGCTTCAGATGCTATCAACGTAACATTAAGCCAGTCACAACCACCCTGGGTCCCGGTGTTTTCATCTATAACATGGAGGTTGCACTAGGTAGCTTCTGAGGCCCCTCCCAACTCTAGATTAATGAATTTCCTTCCCAATGGACTTTCTTTGGACTGTAACCAAACTTCCAACCAAGCCTGGCAGATTTTGCACATATCCACATATATAAAAGAAGATCGGACTCCCTACAGGTGGAGAGAATAAATAGATTATGTTACATACTTGTTTAAAGGAGTAAATTGGAACCAGTGCCCCTAGGAGAGAGAGGGATGGACAGAGGACACCCTGGGGGAGGGGGGGCGCTATAGACAGGAAAGGGAAGCTATAGACAGGTAGGGGAAATCAGCTTCTCAGTTATGTCTCTGATTTCCAGGTTACCTACCTAGAGAATGAAAGATGCAATACTTTGTGAAAATAGGCCCTCCCTCTTAATTTGAGCCAAGATCTCATTTTACTCACCGCTGAAGAACTGATTCACTAATTGCACACACACACACACACATACACACACACCCCCTTATGTATAGACCCTATAGTATACCGTAATCTCTATATCTTGTCTGATTTTTGTTTGCCATTTACTTAGATAAATGGGTATATTTACTATTTGCTGTCTAGGATGTTTCTTGTGTAACTAATGTTTGGTGGAATAGAGCAAAGGTGGCACATATGAACTAATCTTCTCCCTAAGATAAATGAAGCAGCATTTTCCCCACTGAATCTATTATACGCCTAGACCAACACTATTTGAGGGGAGGAGATGGACATAATTGTAGCCCAACAACCGTCCTGGCGATGGGGAGAGGAAAAGGGACAGAGAATTTATTTAGCACCTAATATCTATGAGGTTCTATGCTAAACATTTGACAAATAACTCATTTACTCATCACAATAATGATAGGAGGTAGATCTTATTTTTATCCCCATTTTACAGTGGAAGAAACTGAGGCAGACAGAGGTTAAGTGATTTGCCCAGAGTCACACAATTATTAAGCGTCTAAGCTAGATTTAAAACAGGTCTTCCAAACTTCAGGTCCACAGCTTTGTCATCTAGATTCCTGAAAGATAGGAAAGGCAAGGAGCAAACACCTAGTAAAGTCCCTTTTTCTCTTCCCTTCAAGCTAGAAATTAAAGTTTCTCTTGGAAAGGATGCTCTAGTTTCCAGAGATCCCCGTCCAAGAAATTCACAAACAGTATCTATACATTTAGATAAGCCATTGAGACATGCATATGCTACATAGATATCACTGTCTCACACTATTAAAATCCCCATTGATGCTCCTTTCCCCCAAAGTTTCCAAAGCTCCCTTCTCCCCACCACAACTGTTTCTGAAAATAGTTCTGAACAATTTTCTTTCTCCTAATATGATTCCCCATCTTCCCAGACCCCTTCCCTTGTCTCGCTAGCACTCCCCATCACTCTTTCAGCCAGTCAGAATCATGTGACTCTAGCCACAGAAAATTACAAACTTAACTTCCTGGACTTGTCTACCTCAACCCATCACATTCACACACCCAACACAGAAAATGGACTCACTCAAAAGAAAAGAAAAGGATAGAGGAACAAACATGGATTTAGGCTTGGGAGTCTACTTGGTAAATGGTCCTTTGGGAATATATCTATATCTACACACATACATTATTACCATTTTCTTCATCACTTTATTAAATCTAGACAATTAACAAAATAATAAAGCAAGTCTTGACTTATAGTATTTGCTGATTTCCAAGCTCACACTATTTACGCTGAAAATTTAACAATTATGGAGACTTGGAAAAATATGGAAAGAACTGAACTTGAGAAAGAAGATGTTATCCACCCTCAGAGAAGTAGAAGGCAAACAAGTATAGTACGGTCTTACACAGATGCATATGAATGTATATGTCTGTATATGAGTATAATTATAAATATCTAAGTATCTGTTTATGTATGTATATATTTGTATGTAGATGTATATATGTATGTATGTTTCTTTGTGTATGTGTGTGTGTGTCTCTGTATGGGTGTGGTAACACACATCCATGCTTAGTTGTACCCTTCTTGGGGTGGAGGAAAAAAGGACAAAGTAAAAAGTGCACAGCAGACAACAAAAGAAGCAAAGAAAAGATGGATATCTCTGAAGACAATGTGTGGTATTTATTATATAGGCTTTTTGAAATAGAAATTTATTGCTCCATATTTTGAATCTTCTTATGTTCTGCTATATACATGGCAATGCATTTTTCTTATTTTGTATTAAAATTTTAATATTTAAGTTTATAATAAGTTTTTTCTTTTTTTAATGTTTATTTAAGATTTAGAATTTAAGTTTAAAATAGTTTTTTTTTAAAGAAAATTTAACAACTGACCAGTTTAAGCTGGCTTCATCATTTCCCTGTTTTGGACCAATTTTTAAAGACCAAAGCTCTTTAAAGAAGGGTATTGTAGTATGTGAATGAGGAAGCAGATGGACCCAGTTCCTGATGAAGAAAGACTAGGTCATCAAAAGGCTGAAAGATCTACTGGAGGATGTATTAGGTGCTTCCCAAGGATATCATCATCTTTCCTTGTTCATTTTGAGGATGTAGTGGAGAAACAACAGACTATCTCAGTCTCTGATGTTTGTATAGTACTCACCAATTTAGAGAACTCCTTCACATCAAACATCTTATTCAATTCTCACAATAATGCTATAAGATAAACGGGGAATGTGTCGTGATTATTGCCCCATTTTATAGACAAGGGACTACACTCAGGGATGTGAAGAGCTTTGCCTGAGTGAACTCAGTTTCTAAGTGATGGATTCTGGACTCAACTACAATCTTCTGAGCTCAAGACTGAAATTCAGGGCTCTTTGAATACTTAAGATGCCTTTCCAGGGATCAAGATAGGAACTGGATGTGTAATTTCACTGACATAGAGAAATTCCAGCTGAGGAAACTCCTACCATTGTAAGCTAGAACCTTCTCTGCTAATTTGTGGTCTCAGAGAGCTACCTGGGACACTGAGAAATTGATTTGCCTAAGGTCACTCAACCAATGGGTCTCAAAAGGCAGGATTTGAACCTAGGTCTTCTGAACTTTGAAGTCATCTCTAGGCACGTCATGTTGCCTCCCAGGATGCCCTTAACACAACAGTAAAAGAGGTGCTTGGACACTTTTCTCTAAAAAGCCCACAATGGGCTTAGCCATTGCCATTACTCTGACATGTCTGTGACTATTGAAAGGTCATTTCTTCTGGCCACCCCAAGGTCACTCCACTCCGTGAGTTCCTCCCCACCTTTCCTCCCAGTTCTCCATTCAGCCAAATTCTACACAGAATTCAGGCAGCACAATGAGGTTCATTCCAAAATACTGAGTATGCCACCTCATACTCAGAGTAAAAACAAGGTCTCTGTTGCACTAGTTGAGCCTGAGAACCCAAGCATACCCACATCCCACAGGCACATAAGATCACTACACATTTTTTGTGTGCTCCCCAGTAGCAAAGGAACAATAGGGAGGAGTGTAGGGTTAAAAACGATGATTATAAAGAAAATGAGGGGGTGGGACTAGATGACTTCTGTGGTCCCTTCCTTCTCTAAATCTATCATACTATGACTGGAAGGGAATTTAGAGATGATTAATCTCAACCTCCTCATTTTACAGAGGAAAAGAGTCCAGATAAGCCTGGTGACTAACCCCCAAGTCACATAGCCAGTAAATGGTGGACTGGTAGTGTGAGGTTCTCTGACTCCAAATCTAGTGCCTCTTCCAGATGATTCTTGTTGTTTCTTTCATTTTCAAAGAGAACCAATATCATGGGGTGATAACTTGTGCAAGAATTGGATTTAAGTGAGGCAAAGCTGTACAAAGTCATCAGTCTCACCCTCTCTTCCAGAATCATTGAAGTCCAGCCGCAAGACAAAAGTCAAGACAACTAATGATGGACCAGGATACAGTGAATGACTTGTTGTCTTTGAGTCAAGTTCTAAGTGCTCCACAGAACCTGCTTCAGCCTTCATTGCTGTTGGAACAAATTGCTCTCATTGACTCATTTCATGAGGGAAGACTTCATATGATCATGTGAACTAGCCATGGGTCTGTGACCTGTGAGCTTACCTGTAACCTGATTTAGCCCTGATTTACTGAGATGGTTTTACTGGAGTATGGTGCTGGACATTCTATAGCTTCTTGGAGCCACAGGTGAGAGTTGGGTATCAGGTGGACACTAAAGGTGGATGAGCATCCCTGAAAAAGGTTCAGCAGCTGTTGCATCAGAGATGCTAGTCCTCCTGAACACTCCATACATTCCCTCTTTGCAGGTGAACCTCTTTGACAGGAACAAAGAGCTGACAGTGACCAGCTCAGGATTCAGCAACCAATAGAAACAAGAGAAGGCCTTTCCCAAGAGAGGAGAAGAGGCAGAAAGAAAAACATCACATGAAAATTGATCTAGGGTCTGTATCCCAAAAGAAACAAAAAAACAAAAAAGAAAAGGACCTGTATGCACAAAAATATTTAGAGCAACTATTTTCTGTGGGTAAAGAATGAGAAGTTGAGGGGAAACCCATCAATTGGGGAATGACTGAACAAATTGTGGTGTGTGATTATGATGAAATACTATTGTGTTATCAGAAATGGTGGGCAGGAAGCGCTCAGAAAAATCTGCAAAGACTTATATGAATTGATGCAAAGTGAAATGTACTGGGTACAAAGTAACAGCAATATTGTAAGATGATCAGTTATAAATGACTTAGCTAGTCTCAGCAATGCAATAATCCAGGACAACTTTGTGGAATTTAGGATGAAAAATGCTCACCATCCCCAGAGAAAGAACTGATCGTTTCTGAATACAGATTAAAGCATACTTTTTGCTTTATTTTTATTGAGGTTTCTTTTTTTTGGTTTGTTTTCTTTTACAGCATGACCATTATGGAAATGCTTTTCATGAGTACTGAAATATAACCTTTATCAATTGCTTGCCTTCTTTATGCGAGGGTGTGGGGAGGGAGGAAGGGAAAGAATTTGGAACTCAAAGCTTTAAAAACGAATGTTAAAAACTGATTTTACATGTAACTAGGGGAAATAAGATACTACATAAAAATCAGTTTTAATTTAAAGAAAAAGAAAATTGACCTGGAAAGATTTGTATCAGCTGATGTGTAATGAAATGAGCAGAGCCAAGAGACAAGATGACCACAATTATGCAATGAAAAATGCAAAACTTCAGGGAAATAATTATAGTAATAGTTAGATTTATAGAGCATTCTGAGGTTTGCAAAACACTTGATGAATATTATCTCATTTTATCCTCACAAAAATCCTGGGAGAGGGGTATAGTTTTTATTCCTGTGTTACCTATGAGGCTACTGAGGCAGACAGAGATTGAGAGACATGTCTAGAGTCACAAAGCTTCTAAGTTTATGAAACAGGATTCGAACTCAGATCTTCCTGACTCCAGATATAGTGTTCTATTCACCTCACCCTCTAACAATGATCAGTACAGAGACTATTCACTATTCCAGATGACTGATGATGAATGATGATGAAGAAGAATGAGGCATACTTTTTCAAAAAATTTTTATTTAAAATTTGGAGTTCCAAATTCTATCATTCTCTCCCTCCCCATGGATAGGTTATACATGTGCATATTATATCATAATAATAATATATAATAATCTATATTCGTCCTTTTGTACAAGAAAACTCAAATAGAAGAAAACGAATGAAAGTGAAAACTAGCCTGCTTCAGTCTGTATTCAGTCAATATCAATTGTTTCTCTGGAGGCAGATAGTATGCGTCATCATGTGTCCTATGGACATCATATTTGAGGCATACAGTTTTTAAAAATAAGTTTTTATTGAAGTCTGATTTTTTACAACACCATATTTCCCCTTCCTATGCAAGAAAGCCACCCCATGGAACAAATAGTGTTTTTAAAGACAAAAAAAGAAAAGGAAGAGGAAAGAAGGTCAGCATTACTGGGCAATACACTGAGAAACTCTGAAAATATGTAAGATATGTGGTGCTTGTGGACCTCCCACCTCTACAGAGGGGTGGGAGGATTCGGATTCCTTCTCATTTCTTCTTTCCAGCTGTGCCTGAGATATACATTTTCATACATGACCAATGTATTGATTAGTTCTGTTTGACTATATTTGTCACAAAGGAAAGTTTCTTTTGTATTTTGTTGGGAGGAGAAATTAATGGGAAGAAATAGAGGTGAAAAAAGTGTCAATTAATTAAAAGAAGTCCAGAAGGGAACATAAAGAAAAAAGTCAAGGTTATTGCTATCTTGTTAAATCTAATGTACATTTTTTAAAAACTGCTTATATAATATTATTATAATATATTATATATATTATAATAATATTATATAATAACTGACATTTATGCAGCACTTTAAAAGTCTGCAAAGGGCTTTGCACATATTAATTCATTTGCTCCTCACAACAACTCTGGGAGGTAGCTGCTATTATTGGCCCCATTTTAGTGATGAGGAAACTGAGGCAAATAAAGTTAAATGACTTGCCCAAGGTCACTAGGAAGTATCTGAAGGAGGATTTGAACTAAGCTCTTCTTGAGTCTAAGTCCTGCATTTTATCCACTCCTCCACCAAGTTGCCCCATAGCATACCAAGTTCAGGATTGTTTTATTTTATTTTATTTTGGAGGCAATCAGGCTTAAATGACTTGCTCAGGGTCACACGGCTAGTAAGTGTCTGAGGTCACTCTGAGCTCAGGTCCTCCTGACTCCAGGGCTGATGTTCCATCCACTGTGCCGCTTAGCTGCCCTTTGAGATTGTTTTATATGATCTTTTTTTGTTCTGTGAATACTAGAATGTTTGGGTTTGTGGATGATTATTAAGTTCACAAGATAAAAAAAAAAGAACATTTAAAAGCAAAGAAGGAAAAAAAGAGAAATTGACCTACATAGGAAAGATTTAAGAAGAGAAACCTGTTGAAGAATTTTTGGTGCAGAGACGGAGAGACAAAAATGAACTTTGTATTTCTGTGGCTGCAGGCTCAAAATGTACAAAGCAGATTCCCACAAAATGCTTCCCAAATACAGACCTCGTTCAGAGGAAGGGACGGGGGACTCAGATCCCCAGACATCACCTGCCTGGAGTCACGCTCAGCCCAAAGCAGGGCCTCTGATCATGCTTCATGTACCTGACGACAATGACGTCTCTTACAAAGCCAGGAAGCGATGCCAAGAGTGGTCCTGTTGGCTGTTGTTCTGATCAAGAGGCAGAGAGATTAGTTTTCTCAGTGGTGACAGTGCCAAGCACAAGGCCCTGTACATAGTAGGAGCTCATTAAGCTTTTGATGAATGATTTTCCCCCTTATTGGCTTTATCCTTTCTTCCTTGCTGCTACATGCTTCTTACATTCTTTAGCTGGGACTGATCTGAGGGATCAAAGGCCTTGGCCTCAGGATCAGGCTCTTCTCCCCAAACTCCTTGTCTCTTGCTCCTTTTCCATGTAGACCCTCTCTTGGGGGTATGGGAATGCCACAGATAGAAGAGCAGGGAAAATAGAGCTTAGAGGATTACATGGTTAGGCTAAATGGATATTGGTAGTAGATCTTAACCCTGCCACTTATTACTGCTATGACCTTGGCTAAGTCATTTCCTCTCCATGGGCCTCATTTGTATTCTTGATAAAATGAGAGGGTGGGACCTGAGGGTCACTAAAGTCCCTTTTGTCTCTATGGCGATGATCTTGTGAAGGGAGGGCTCAGCTGTACGTTAGATTGATCTCACAAAAGTTCATTTAAATAATTTACAATGAAAAATGCAGCTGCCCAGCATAATTATAGGGAGTTAGGATTATCTTTTCCCAGAAGGAGATAGAAGAAGCCTATTTGGGAAACCACATTCAGCTCATAAAACTCTTCGATGGATGCGATCTCTGAATCCCAGTTTCCTGGTCTGTGAAATGGAGATGATATTTGTACTACTTGTCTGATAGGATTGCTGTGAAAAAAAATGCCACATAATTATTATATGATAGGACCATAGATATAGAACTGGAAGAGACCTCTGGTCCAAACTTTTTCTCTTTCAAATGAGGAAATGGAGGCCCAGGTCAGGTAGTGGGTAATAAGCATCAAACATAAGAGCAGAGGATGAGTTCTTAGACCCCAGAACCATTGTTCCCTCCAGAGTGACATAATCCCTCTCCTTTGTAAGCTAGCAATTTCTATGAGATAGAAATAAAGTCATGGTAGGAGGTCAGAGAAGGCAAGTCCAAGCCAGGTTCTGCCATTAATTGAATACATGACTTTGGTCAATTTTCTTGCTTAACCTTTTTTTGACCGCACCTTCTACATATGTAAAATGAGATAGTTGGATCAAAAGGTCCATCCAGGTCTCCCAATCTATAATCTATTACTGGCATGAGGTTCCTCCCTGTTATTTTAGATGGTCTTGAAAAATGGTGCAAGTTACCCAAAAAGCAATGGAAAGACATGCAGTGTGTGTAACTGGCTACATGGAGCATACTCCTGACTACAACTTGTACATAAGCAGTGTCGTGAAAGACATCATCAATGAGAGGAAAAGGAAAGGAGTAGGGCATTCAGGGAGTGATGGAAAACAGATGGCAAGCTTAAGTGCTTTAGATGGAGCCAGGGCATATCAAAAGAACTGAAGGAAGGTCTCTAGTACCAAACTGGGGGGTTTTCACTGAAGAATTTATAGTCAAGAGTCTTACAGAATGAGAGGACTTTGATGAATTTTATTTTGTACAGATGGGTGAGTTACCTACTCCTGAAAGGTTCTGGATCCAATGAAGATTAAAACATATAAGATTGAGCAAAATATCTACATCTCAGTTTTAAGACTGGAAATTTTCTTTCTCTCCTCATTTCTTCCTTCCTTCCTTTCTGAAAAGATATACTTCATTGATTCCTTTTGTCTTTATATAAAAGTCATTTTCCATTCTTCCAGGAAATGTGGTTCAAGAGTCAGAGAATTCTGGCTCTGCTATTTACCACCTGAGGAATCTAGGCTTGGCTGGGTCTCAGTTTCCTGGTCCATAAAATGACCTCTAAGATTCCCTTCCACCTCTCAATCTATAGTCTATGACCTTACGAATCCTCTCTTGTGACAAAAAAGCAAGCAATTCATCAATTAACATTTATAAAATAGTAATAGTTGCCTTTTATCCTATCACTTTTTTAAAAAATAAATTTATTTATTTAACTTTTTACATTCATTTTCACCAAATTTTGGGTTCCAAATTTTCTCCCCATTTGTCCCCTCCCTCCACCCCAATACACAAGCATTCTAATTTCCCCTATCACCAATCTGCCCTCTCTTCTATCATCCCTCCCTTCCCTTACCCCATCTTCTCTTTTGTCCTGTCAGGCCGGATAACTATGTATTACCCATTACCTATGTTTCTTATTTCCTAGTAGCAAGAACAATACTCAACAGTTGATCCTAAAACTTTAAGTTCCAGTTTCTCCCCATCCCTCCCTCCCCACCCATTCCCTTTGGGAAGGCAGGCAATTCAATATAGGCCATATCTGTGTAGTTTTGCAAATGACTTCCATAATAGTCATGTTGTGTAAGACTGACTATATTTCCCTCCATCCTATCCTGCCCCCCATTGCTTCTGTTCTCTCTTTTGAACCTGTCTTTGTCCTATCACTTTAAGATTTGCAATCTGCATTGGGTGTGTTATCACATTGGATTCTCATAGCAGCTCTGGGAGGCAGGAGCTTTTATTACCCCCACTTGACAGATGAGGAAACTGAGATGAAGAAAGGTAAAGTAACTTCCCCGGGGTCACACATCTAGCAAGCATATGAGATAGAAGTTAAATTCACTGACTCCAAGTCCAACATTCTACTCACTGCCCCATCTAGCTACTACAATGTGCCAAGTACTAGGAAAAGTAATGGGTGTAGAAATATAAAAATGAAGCCATTTCTGCCTTCACAGTGCTGACCTTCTATAGAAGAAAACAGCATCTATACATGAAAATGTACACAAAATAAATCCAAGATAATTTAAAGAGGAGGCAGGTGGAGGCATTAGGAAAGACTTCACCTAGGAAGTGGTCATTGAGTTGACATTTTAAGGGATCAAGAGAGTTTAATAGATGAAGGTGAGAAGGGAATGCGTTTTACTTCTATGAGACAACCGATGTAAAAACACAGGGATAAAAGAGAGGATGTCAAATGTGAGGAACGGCACGGACAATTGGGTCAGAATGTAGGATTTTTAAAGGGGAATACTATGTAAGTCTAGAAAGGTAAGTTGGATTGACATCATGAAGGACTTTAAATGTCAGAGGCATTTATAGTTGATCCTAAAAGAATTAGACACTGGGTTAAAAAGAGAAAACAGGAATTTAACAGTCATATCTGTGCGTTAGTATAATCACTTTGGCACCTGTATGGAGAATAGATTGGAGTGATGACAGACTTGAAAAATGGAGACCAGTTAGAAGAGGCTAGATGCTATATGGTAGAGAGAAGTGTATAAGCTTTCAGTTTGCCCCAAATGGTCTGATCAAGGATGAAATCTTATCACTGCCCTCCTGGTTTGGGTTTGGGTCTGAACAATCACCCAACTGCGGGCTTGCCCTGGTTGGAACTCCAGTAGACTGCTACAGGACTCAGCCACCTTAGAAAGCTTGGAAATCTCTTCAGTTTCAGAATGACAGAACTGCAGGCTTCCCTTTTATCTGAGCTCCCTGTTCTGGTTATTCTACTGCAGGTTCCAGATTGTGTCAGGGGTTGGATCTGATATCCCATTCAAGATCTCAGGGTCAAAATCACACAACTGGTTCTTGATTCTGTTCCTGCTCCCTGTCTAATACACAGCCTCAGGCAATGATAGCTCCTTGTCCTAGACTGCCATCTCTAGGAGAAATTTTCCTCCTTAGTCCACACTAAATCTGTGACCCAGCTCTGGAGCATGAGCAAAAAAAGAGGCAGTTGGCACCTGTTCCTGCTTCTTAAGCAAGGTTAGGAATCTCTGATGGATCTGAGAATCGTCTTACCCTAGTAGAGGTCCTCATTTAGTCCCCAGGCAGAAAGATTCCTTGTGGTTCACTCCTGGCTAGTCCCAGTTTCCAGTTTCTGTCTGTCTCCCTACGTTGAATCAAGCTAGAAAAAGGACTCACTGTAATTTTTTTTTCTTGGATTCACCAATCAAAACAATCAATGCATTTTCTAGATCTATGTGGAGTAGATTCTTTCTACTTCAGCATTTTGGTTGGTCCCTTCTATGATTATTTCAGAGATAACTCATCCCTCATACAAAGTTGTTTCTCATTGTCTTCATTCAAGAGTAACAAGAGACTGCTCAAACACAGCCTTTGCAATTCATGTGAAGCTTCAGAGTGTGCACAGCTATGATTATTTCCTCATCTATTAAATGCAGTAAAGAAGCAGACTCTTGATTGGCTGCAGAGCCAGAAACTGGAGTGCATTCAGAAGGCACTAACAGATAAGGGTAGTTTCTTTTTCCTGCCTAGCTATGTTTGGGTGAGAAGTCAGCCTCCATTTCAGAGACTAACCCTGCTAGCCAGGTAGCTTCATTATGTGACATCCTGAAAGGAACATTGGACTTGGAATCAGAAGACTTAGTTTCAAATTCCATTTTTGCCACTCATGAGGAAAATGTTATACAAATGAGAGAACTTTTATTATGAGCTTGAAATAAAATATTCAAGAAGTGGGAAAGAAGGTGGAGCCAATCCAGATTCTGCCACTAACTGTATGACTTTGAGCAAATTGTTTCACTTCCTTGAATCTCATTTTTCTCATATATAAAATGAAAGAATTGGTCTAGATCACAGATTCTTTGGGGACCCCCAAAGGCATCCTGATTTTAGGGGGTCTGAATGAACTTGGTGAACAAATTGCATTTTTAATTTTCACTAATCTCTAACTGAATTTTAATATTTCCTTCAGTTACAAACTTGAAAAACAAAAATATTATTCTGAGGAGTCCATAGACTTCACTAGGCTGATAAGAGCATCGGTGACTCAGAAAAGGGTGAAAACTACTGGACTGAAGGACAGCTAGGTGGCACTGTGGATAGAGCACTAGCCCTGGAGTCAGGAGTTCAAATGTGACCTCAAACACTTAACTAGCTGTGTGACCCTAGGAAAGTCACTTAACTTTGATTGCCTAAAAAAAAACAAACCAAAACAAAACTACTGGGCTAGTTATGTCCAATCCCTTGCAGGGTCTCCTTCAGGTGTAACTCCTAAGCTCTTAAGAATAAATTGGAATGTTAAAGAATGGGATGAATTGGAAAAGAACAGGAAAAAATGGCATGATACAGAATAGAATGCAATGGGATGGAATTTGACCTCTGATTTTAGGGTTTTCGTTTCAATCACTAGACCCAAATCCCAACTGCCAAAGACGAAGACTGTTTCTCCCAAGATGAAGATCCTGAGGGAGTTCAGATTATAAGAATAACCAGGGTTATTTCTCTTTTTTTCATATCCTTTTTAAAAAATAATTTTATCCCAAACTTAACACCCCAAAATGGATATTCCTATATGCTTAGTAAAATAGAAAAAGAATATTATACATGAAACTACAGATCTTTCTTATGTCCAGATAACCAGGGTTCTTTCCACCAATGGAAGATGAGTGGAATTTCTAGGCACTAGAATCTAAGCACCAGAAGATGAAAGATATGTGAGAAGAATATGAAGGGGAATTTATTAGAAGTAGAGGAAGGCTCCTCTAGAACATGGTAGAAAGAGAAGACAGAAAGGATACAGCTCAGAAAGGCTAAGGCTGAGTTAATTTTTAGAGTGCTGAGGTGCACAGTGGCTAGTACCTGACACCTTCTTCACAATTACCTCACCATTCCAATCCTCAGTGATGCCAAGGATCCCATGAAATGGAAGTCCTCAAGCCAAGTAATCTGAAGGGGAGACACTGCTAGACTTGGAGTCAGGAAGACCTGAGTTCAAATCCTGCCTCAGACACTTATTAGCTAAGTGACCCTGGGTATGTTGGTTAACCATTCTCAGGCTCAGATTCATCTATAAAATAGATATAGTATCTGCTGCACATGGTTGTGAGCATCAAATAAGATAACATTTGTATAGTGCTTTGGAAACCTTAAAAATATATGTATATACACATGTATATGTATGTGTATGTGTGTGTGTGTGTATATACACACACAGAAGCTATTAGTGATAGTAGTGGTGTTAATGGTTGTAATAGTATCAGTAATAGCAGCAGTAGTAGAAATAGTAGTAGTAGAAGTGGTGATAGCAGTGGTAGTGTCAGTGGTAGTGGTGGTGCTAGTAGTACTACTGGTAGTAACAGCAGCAGCAATAGTAGTAGCGGTGGTGGTGATAGCAGTGGTGGTACTAGGCCAGGAAGCAGACTACCTTAGTGGAAAGATGGGGAAGATATATGACAACCAGAAGGACCAGGAGGGTAAGAGCCTGGGAATCAAGTCAGGGAGTGACTGATTAGGTAATCAGCATTTTGCCCAGGGATCAGAAGCCCAATCGCACTCAGGGAGATTAAACATCCCTCCATTGACTCTTGGCATCTGGGACTAAGCCTTAAGAGTCCCTGGGCTAGTTCCAACTCTGCCCAGAGCTCCTGGGATTTCTGTCCTCTGGAATGAAAGAGTGAGGGGTTGTCTCTTCACCCTACTGTGCCGGGTACCCTCATCCCCATCAGTACCTTCTCTGCTGCTTCTACTGCAGATTTCTTGTTCTCATCTTCTACTCCTAATATCATAGCCCAAAGACCCTCCTGGGCAAAAGTTGGGACCTCCTTCCCTGTGTCCCTCCAAGCTCTGCCACCATCACGTACCACACCCTCCATGGCCAGTCATATGAGCAGCTACTCTTCAGAGGAGGCTCAGAGGTTCATACATTCATGGAATCTTAGAGGCATCCTGTGGACCAAGGCCTTTTATGCAGCATATACCCTCAAGCAATAGAAAAGGCATCTGGTTTTCAGTCACAGGACCAGGGTTCATCTGAGTCCATTTACTCAGGCACCAAATACCTCTGCAACTTTGAGCAAAATACAGCTTCTCTGGGTCTCAGTTTCCTCATTTGTAAAAATGAAGGGGCTAGACTTAGAGGACCTCAAAGGTCCCTAGCAATTCCAAACCTCTAAGCTAAACCTACCCTCCTCATTTTATAGGAGAAGAAACAGACAAAAGAGATGAAATGAATTGTCCAAAGTCAGATGGCAAATGAGAAACAGAATTGTGTCCAGAACCCCAGCCTATGAATCCAGTCCTCTTTCTGCTAGAATACACTGCCTAGGATGCAGAGCTAGGCATGTTAGACAACACAACCAAAGTTTTCCAGGAAATTTGGATGGGGAGGGCAGTTCTAAAGTCTGATGACATCCATATCTCAGAGATGGTTTTGTCCCGGATCCCGAGTCCTGAGCTCCATGACCACAGACTCCCAGCCCCCATCTCCCTGTAGCCTCTCTCAAAGATCCCTGAGTTGTTTTCCAAACTTTCCTGTGTGTGTGTGTGTGTGTGTGTGTGTGTGTGTGTGTGTGTGTGTGTGTGTGTGTGAAAGGAGAGGCTCTGGGTGGGGGGGAGATTTGAGTGAATCACCACATGGAAACATTGGCCGCCCTGGGCTAGGTTGGGAGTAGACCTGAGTTTCCAGTAAAGCTCTTTGGTGGGTCCCAGCACAGGGAGGGGGCGGGGGCAGGAAGTGGGTCAGGAAAGGGCCCTGGAGTTTCAGGAAGGGAAGCTGGGAGAAGCCTGGCAAGGCAGCAGTGGGAACTGCAGTATCCCCCAGATGGAGAAGCTGAGAACCTTTAAGCAGCGTGCCTTTGGGCTCTGAACCGGGGATGGCACAGGGGAGGGAGAGCTGGCCTGAATGCTCCCCAGATCAAACAGGATCATCAAATATTATATTTAGATGGAAAGAGGAGTCAGAATGGAGAGTCTCTTCTCCCAGCCTCCACCGTGTAATAGGGGACCTCTCCCCTGGGACTAAGGTCACACCACTAGCATGACCTAAGGGCAAAGCAAGGACCCTGTTCTCTACTTTTCCTCACCTTCCTTCTATTCACCATCTACCTTTTTGAATGCATTTATAATATACATTATGGTTTTCTGTTTGTCTTTTCCCCTTTTAGATTCTAAGTTTCATGAGGGCAAGAACTTTTTTTTCATTTGACCAATTATAGAATTCTGTTCTTAGTATGGGCTTTGTAAATGTTTGGGCACAAATGTTGGATTGCTTTTCTCTGAATTTTCCTCAGTTCCATTTGTCTTTCTAGAGATCTGGTCAAAAAATTGAATATTGTGAGCTCCCATAAAGTCCTCTAATTGCATCTTCTTACAAGTCTCTTCTGGGTTTTATTGAAAGAACTGGGGATCTGAGTGGTACTCTTCTCTCGGACAGGCTCAAAATCTTAGAGGTAACTTTAAGTCTTTTTCCTTACTCCCCATGTATAATGTCTTATAGATTCTTCCTCCCCTTCCCCTCGCCACCCTACTAATCCAGTCCCTCCTTTTATCTCACCTGAATTGTTCTAATCCCCGGTTAGCCCTCTTAACTTTAGTCTTTCCTGCTTAATCTTCCTAAAATACCACTTTCATCATATCACTGTCCTGTTCAAAAAACTTCAGGGGCTCCCCTTTTCCCACCTTATTAATCCTAAACCTCTCTGCTTGGCTTTCAAGACCTAAGCTACCCAAGAAGTAGCCTCACTCACTTCTCTAACTTCATTTCCCACTTCTCCCAACAGGCATCTTCTGCTCTAGACAAACCACTTTTATAACTGTCCCATTCTCATTTCCACCTACTTCATAGGTATAGAGTTTCACCACCCTAGAATGTTGACCCTTCCAACCCATTCAGATTCTACCCACAGAATCCATCCATCAATGACCATCTGTTGGAGGCCTTCTCTTTCTACTCCAGCCTTCATTTACTGCCTTCTCTTCTAAATCCTTAAGGCACTTGCGTACCAAAGAGTGACACAGTATATGGCTTTCAGGACTTATACTCAGGAAAATGTGAGTTCCAATCCTGCTTCATAAATTTATTAGCTATGTGATCCTGGGCGAATCATTTAATCTCCCTGTGCCTCAGTTTCCCCATCTTTAAAATGGGAATCATAATAGTATCTTCCTCACAAGGTTGTTGTGAGGATCAAATATAGAAGCAGTTATATATTAGCACAAATACATGTGATATTATGACCATAGTCAATGTATATTATATATGGTATCATCTATGATATGTATATGATATTACTATATCATCAAGTGATACCTTGTCATACCATTTACATTAATTATACTATAATTACATGTTAATATCATATATAATATATATTCATATTTAATGTAAATTAATTATACTTTTCACTCTTGTTCCATCTGTCAGTCCTGTCTCTCCAACTGGGTTATAAAACTAACCCCTTTATTTCTCCTGTATCCCCCATAGCATATAGCAGAATGAAGAGTATTTTATCTAAAACAATAGATGACAAAGATTGTTCATCATTAATTGATCAATATGAGATGAATATATCCCAAGAGAAAGAAGAAAGAGCGAGATAAAGGGAAAAAAAGGGATAATTGGGAGAGAACTACAGATTTTTAGACTGAATTGGTGGCAGATGCAGAATTAGGGGAAAAACACTCCATTTCTCATTATTGTCAAACATGAGGCATGGAAACAAAATATGTCCAGGGGAAAAAAATGTTGCCAAAAAATAGTATTTGTGTCTCATTTTTAATTAAAGTTGTTAATTTAAAAGTTTTATTGTCTTTAATTGAAAAATCATGTCCTGTATGACTGATTAGTTTACCTTCAAAAAATCAGATTCTCTTGGCTTACACCCTGATGCATAGTGCTTCCCACCACAGTGGCGCCAACCTAATGCTCTTTCTTTTGTACGAAATTGCTTTCCATGACCACCAAGACAGAGAGGGCTGTTCAACCACAGGAGGACAAACTGAAGAAACTGGGGCTTTTCAGTTTGGACTGAGAGAAGAAATCTCTATTAGCCAGCCCTCCAATTCCAGCGGTATAAGGATAACAATAGAACATATCAACAGATAGATAACAGTGGTAATAGCACACAAACGGCAACAGAATCAGCAATAATCTCACATCTCAAAAGTGCCTTGTGTCTTTCAAAGTTGCTATTTGTTGCTGTTCAGTTGTTTTTTCAGTCATGTCCAACTTTTTGTGATGCCTTTTAGAAGTTTTTTTGCCAAAGATTCTAGCATGGCTTGCCATTTCCTTCTCCAGCTCATTTTACAGATGGGGAAACTGAGGCAAGTAGGGTTAAGTGACTTGCCCAGGGTCACACATTTAGTAAATGTCTGAAGCCAGATTTGAGCATAGGTCTTCCTGACTCCAGGGCCAGAGTTCTATTAACTGAATCACCTAGCTGCCTCAGAAGTGATATAACACAGTGGAAGGTGGAGTTCCAGAAAACCCCGAGTTCTGGCACTACTAATTGCTATTTTTATGACCTTAGAGAGGTTATAAAATCATAGTATGAAAGCTGAAAGGGAACAGAGTGGACACTAAATCCAAGCCCATCATTTTACAGATGAAGAAACTGAGGTACAGAGATTTGAAATTACCTGCCCAGAGTCCCACAGTTAATATGTGTCTGAGGCAGCATTTGAACCCAAGTCTTCCCGATGCCAACAACTATCCACTACTGTACTTCATGCTGCTTCTATCTTTGAACTCTCTGAGTCTCAGGGTCTGCAAAATGACAAGAAAAATTTCCGAAATATCTACTTCACATGGGTTTGTAGATCAAATGAGTCAGTACTTTAAAAGCCTTAAAACTCTACATGAATCATCATCATCATCTCCATCATCATCCTGCCACTCTCTCAGGGCATTAAGCTGCGGGATGGTACTCTGGTCTTGGATGACTCCGACAGAGAGCAGTACAGCCAGTACTAAACCCAGTCTCCACTGTCCCTCTAAACATCACCCTCTCCCCCCATAGCAAGCACACACAATACTACAGAGCGGGGCCTTGAGTCTGAGGAATGGTACTTGCCTTGGCTTTTTCTAAAATAATAATAATTTTTAAAAAGTCCAGAAAGGTGGGGGCGGGGGAGGGAGGAGAAGCGGCGAGCAGAGAACAGTCGTGTTTTCCAGGAAGGAAATCCTAGCTCCCTGGCAGTCTGGGAGTCTCAGCTAATCCCAGCAGTCGGCTAGGATCGGCAAGGAAGTGAGCCCCCACCCCCATCACCTGCGTATCCATCCAACATCTTCCACTTTTGAGGACAGGAAAGGGAAAGCTGAAATGAAGCATAAAACCAGAGGTTAGGTGGGGGTGGGGTGCATCTAGCAGACCCAAACATCTTGACCCTGGAATGGTGTGTGAGCGGCTAGGGCGGGGGAGGCAGGGAGGCTCCCAGGGAGGCAGGGAGGCCAGGCGCTCACAATGCATCTCATTAATCAGCCGGAATTCCTCCGGCTCCCTTTGTTCTCGCTGCTCAGAGCTGCTAAAGCCATCAGGGCTCCCGCGGATCGGACTGGACGGGACGGGCAGCAGCATCTCCAGAATCGCTGGTCTGCCAGCCAGCTGACTGACTGAGGGGCCCCCGACAGAGGCCTTGGGCTGCCCTCGGAGATTCCCCGATGCCCGTGGAGCTACCAGCAGAGGCATCCTGAGCTGCCCAGGCCACCGGGGCCGCGGCGCCACGGCCCCCCCTTCTCCCCCCTCCCGGCCCCCCCCCCCCACCCCCGGGAGCCGCATGGAAATTGGGCCGAGGCCAGTTGGAAAGGCCGTGTTTATTTCAGTTGGTGGGTTTCGCTAGTTAAGGAAGCAGGAGACCCTCCAGTTTCCTGTGGACATGCCAATTGTCTGCGGCCACTAGCAAGCAGCTTCCGTCCCACTCCCACCCCCATCCCGACTTCTATCCCCATCCCCCACGCGGGGATGCGGGATTGGACTCTGGGGTGTGGAAGCCCAAACTGGGCTGGTAAAAAGAGCGTGATTGTTTTGTGGAGCTCCCTAAGGGGCAGGTTGAGTGTGGGGCAGAGATTGATGTGCAGTTAAGGTGTCAAAAAGCAGCAGTAAAATGGCTTTGATGCATAACTTGCTTTAGATCAAGGGTTCAACCTGGTGTCCATACCTTACAGACAGACAGATAGATACATAAATACATACACAGATACATAGGTAAACTATGTATAGGTACCTAGTTTTCTTTGTAATCCTATGAAGTTTATTTTACACATTTTAAAAATATGATGAGAAGTCCTTCATAGATTTTACCAGACTACCAGAGAGGTTCGTGACCCTCCAAAAGGGTTAAGAACTTCTGCTTAGATCAACGTAGGTGACTGGGTGTTTCTTTCCATACTCAAAATAAACCCTGGTTACATCACTTTTTTTTTTCATTAAACCAGGAACTTCGGACTTTGGGCAGTCCCAGTTCTCCAATTCCCAGAGGCAGAATTAGGACCAATGGTGTGGAAGTTACAAGAATATTTATATTCATTAAAAGGGAAAACTTCCAATTAGAGCAGATCACAAATGGCATGGACTGCATGTTCTCCAACACTGAAGGCATTTGAGCAGAGACTATGTGAGCACTTGTGATGGTTGTTCATGGGATTCCTGCTTCAAGGAGTTATCCCAGATGGGATGATCTCCAAGTTCCCTTTCTCAAGCATTCTATGCTTTCTTGAGCCTTAGTTTCCTTAGTAAAAGGAAGGTGGTGATATCTGCCCTGCCTATTTCGCAAGGTTGTTTGAAGATATGAGAAAAATCAGCGTGAATGCTATAGTTACACACATGTAAAAGGTATATTTTTAAAAATCACACTATAAATTAGAATAAGGAAGAGAAGGGGCAACTGGGTAGGTACTGGAGAAATAATGGGAAGTGAAGTCTGAGTCAGCATGGAAGAGAATGGGAGAAGAGAGTGGAGGGGCCAGAGAGGAAACACAGGATAAAAGGAGGGGGCCAAGGTAGACAGGACAGGGGAGTAGAGTGGGGTGGGGGAGAAGAGGGGATGAACCTCAAAACTTAAAGAGTAATTAGTCAAACTTGAATTGTTTTTCTAAACTCTTAATGAAAACAAAGAGCAGGGCATGGCCCAGATGGTGCCCAGGGAGCAAATAAACGGCGCCCTCAGGAAGCAGGTGCTCCTGGGAATGTTTCCTGCCAGCCCGGCTGCTGCTGTGGTGAATGCTTTACTATTTGTTATTTTTTAGGGCTGCAGCTGGGGCTCCCTCCAGCTGGGTGGAAATATGTTGAACACTGGTCATCAGTACTGTACAGAAAGTGGGGGAGAAGTTGGGTCATGGTAAGATGACCCTCTCTTGCTTCTTGGTCACATTGAAGGGGGACGTTGCTAGTGTCTTGCTGCTCACCTCCCACCCCTACCCTCAATTTTCTGTAGCCTTGACAATATATCCTACTTATTAACCCATACCTAAGAGTGCTGGAAATTGGTTTAGCATCTTGGTAGTGATTGTAGAATGACTGGAAATGGAGGCACACAGCCACCAGAAAGCTTTCCTTACAGTCACATAGTAAATCAGTTTCATAAGCTATAATAAAACTCACTGTCCCTGAAACCAAAGGATACAACATATTTGTTAGAAGGTAATAAGACTGGAGGATGAATTCTCTGTTAGTTGTTCCCACACACAATCCAAGGTGTCTCCAATTAAATGAGCCTTCCCCTCTACTAATCATCAGCCTTAGCTAGTTGCAGCATCTTTGGCCTTGTGGTTTTTTATTGCATTGAGTACAGGATAGGGTGAGATGGAATAGGTCTGCCCCTTTTGAAATATGACAGCATCTCTAGAAAGCTATATGACTTTAATGGATAAAATACTGGACCCAATTATAGTTAGAAAGATCTGAGTTCACATCCTGCTGCAGATACTAGCTGTGTGATCCTGGGCAAGTAATTTAACCTCTCTCTGCCTCAGTTTTCTCATCTGTAAAGTGAAGGAGTTGGACTTAATGGTCTCTAAGGTCCTCTTCAGTTTAAAATCTATGATCCCATGATACAATCCTGGGGAGAAATAAAAGGTCTTATTGGAACACAGCAAAGTCTCTCTTCTCCACATTAAACACCTGACGCCTTCGACTCTAATATAATAGTTTCTAAACCCTTCATCACCAGCAGCAGCCACAGTTGAAGGTACTTGAATACAGTTACAAAAGGACTTTAAATACCAGTTTAAAAAAGCCTCGATGTTTCCGTATAAATATTAACAAAGTTATGTTCTCATGTAAGCTTGGATTTGCTTTTTCCTAACTATCTAATTTATCGACCTTTCTTATTTTTCCAAATAGATTATGAGCCACTGGAGAGTCAGAACTTCGTCTTATATTTCTTGGATTCTGCCTTAGCATCTTGAATGTTGTCTTGTATAAGAGTAGTTTCTCAATAAATAATTATTAAATGAATGAATAAAGTAGGCAACTTTTATCAGAAAGCAGCCTATGATTTAGAGGTTTCCAAAGAGTTAGTAAAGAAACCATTAAATTTAGACTAGATTCCTGATGGGAGGAGTGAGTCTTCTCTTTCCTTTTTAAAAGATATTAGAAATTCACTCCCTTACAATTAAAAAAATTGCAACGAATTGCATGTCATTAATGTAGATATGCCCTTGTATGGAAAGGAACAGTCTTTTATGAACTCTAGGAGTAACCTGTATGTTGGTTTGATGTTATTTTCTGGGTGATGAAAAAACATTTAATGATATTCCGTTATTATTTTGTCCCTCTACCCCTTTCATGTAAGGGTCAAAAATTTCAAGAGAACTTTTTCTCTTGAAAGCTAACTGCGAAAGCTAACTCGCTTTTCCCCAATTCCCCTGTTGCTACTGAAGTGAGCACTATCCTTCCAGTAACCCAGGCTCACCACTTCAGCACCACCTTTATCTTGTCACTTTCAGCTCCCCAGCCTGTATATCCAATCCTTGCCAACGCTTGTCATTTCTACTTTCACGACATTTTTGTAAAGGTCTCCTTTCCTCTCAGATAATCACAGCCTTAGTTTATACCCCATCACCTCTTCCCTAGACTGGTGAACAGCTTTCAGATTGGTCTCATTGAACTTACTATCCCGAGTTTTCATATGGTCTATTTGATATTCTAAGCCTTTAAGGCAACATGGTCTGTTGAATAGAGGAGTAGCTTTGGAGTCTGGAAGGTCTTCGTTCAAGTCCTGTCTCTGCCACAACTTGATTCTGTGACCCTCAGCAAATCACTTAACCTCTCACTGTCCCCAGGAGATTGTCTAAGACCATAAATTACAGAACAATGACAGACCTGCTTTGATAGAGGGTCTTTGCTAGCTGGGAGTTTCTTAAACTGGAAGTCTCAGATTCTGCCAGTAACATTCCAGGGTGGGTTCTCTCCTCCCCCCCATCAGATTAAAATGTAATTGGGATATTTAATAAACAAAAAAGCAATCAAACATTAAAAAAAACCAAAACCTGAATAGCCTCTTCCCACTCTAATCTATCCTCCACTTTGATTGGGTTTTTTTTCTTCTATTTTTCTACTCCTTCCCCCTTGATCAAATGCTTCAGGACAATTTTCTTCATAGAAATCAAAATTCTCTTTGATCATAACTTTCAGTTAGTCCAATTATTTTTGTATTTTCTCTTAATCTATTCTCCAAATCTGTTTTTCTCATGTCTTACTTTCTCTTCCATTTTTTCATTATTCATGTTTTATTTCTTGATCTCATCATTTCCTTGACTTCACTTTGCCCAATTCTAGTTTTCAAGGTGTGATTTTTCTTAAGATTCTGGATCTCCTTTTCTAATTAGTTGACTTTTTGGGCAAGTGACCGTTTGACATTCCTTTCTGGAGGTTTCTTTGCTTCAATTTCTTGCTCTGAAGATGAACTGCTATTATCCCTTCCACAATAACTCTCTCTGATTGGTCTCTCAAGTCAACTAACCCAGGGCTTACAGATTGATAAAATGAACCAGGGACCAAATGTCATCCTTGAAATGAAGACTCTTACCTCCATCTACACTTGCTTTTCCCTAAGGTGTTATTTTGACTCTCTTGGGCAGCTAGGTGGTACAGTAGATAGAGCACCAGTGCAAGAATCAGGAGGACCTGAGTTCAAATCTCACCTCAGACACAACACTCACTAGCTGTGTGACCTTGGGCAAGTCACTTAACCCCAATTGCCTCATCCTGAGTCATCTCCAGTCATTCTGATGAATATCTGGTCACTGGATTCAGATAGCTCTGGAGAAGAAGTGAGGCTGGTGACCTGCACAGCCCTCCCTCACTCAAAACAAGGTCAAGTGCAAGTCCTGTCATTATTTCTCTGATGGCATGGTCTTCTTCGGCATCCTCCACTTACCAGCAAATGTGATCTGTTTCACTCCCTTTGTACTGATTGACTGTCCCCCCTCCCCCCATGCCTGGAAAGCCCTGCCCGTCTCATCTTTGCCTTTTGATTTCCCCAGTTTCCTTCAAGATTTACCTCAAACCCGAACCTGAGGAGGAGACATTTCCTAGTCTTTCCTCCTTCCCATCCATTTGCTAGTACATAGTAAATAATAAAAATCTTAGAAAAATAGTTTAAAAACTAATAATTTCACTATGTACAAATCCCACCTGGCACATTGCAAAATTCAATAAATGCTTGTTAACTGACTGTTCTTGGTAGTCGCCTATAAAACGTTTTATTTGATAGAGCAAAAAACTACCTTAAAGGCCCTCTTCTAAAAATATGTCTTTCATGAATGTGTCAAAAGCAAATATAGTAAGGCTCTGAACTTATTCTCCCAACCCACGTGTTCAAGACTCTCCAGGATACAGCTGAGAGCTTGGGGAAGTCTTTCCAATGCTCCCAAATGGAGCCCTCATTTTGGTGCATTCTTCCGATATCAGTCACTGTGTTTATTGTCCTAATAGCATGTTGCCAATTAATATCAACTAGTTTTTAGAAAAGGATATTTACTGAAAAGATTCAGGAAGAATCAAAGTGCAAAAACATTCCCCTCAAACCAGATACACATACGTCCCTCTACCACCTTAGTCCCTGGGAAGAGTGGGTTTGGATTTCAAGTGTTTGCTACAAAGCATTATCCCCACTGAGTTCATAGCTGATGGAAAAGTGGCTTCCTTGTTACAGGACATGGTGTCTCAGCTACTGGGTATGTTCCATTGCTAGGCTGGGTCAGGCAGTTCAGTCCCCCAGACTGGATTGGCACCATAGGCAATAAGGACTCCAATCACTGTTCCTGTGACCTTTTGAAGTCTCCCAACACTCTACCCCAAAGGAAGGAAGACACAAATATTTGGTGACCCCATTCTGAACAAACTTAACTAAGAGGACATATTCTCTCTAGGTACATCCCAGTTCAAGGAAGAGCAGCCCTCTCACCCAACCAGTCCTGAGCTGAAAGAGTCGTTCTTATATATTGTGACCAATAGAAAAGAATAGAGAGTTGGTTTCTCCACTGGGACTTTTTTTTTATAGTCTCTCAATTGCCGCTTAGAGGCCAACCAAAATGCTTTTTCTTCACCCCCAAATTAAGTGAACAGGAAACTGTCAGAGGACATCTGCATATACTCTGAACTGAAGAACTCTAGAAGCAGATTCCCTAGATATTCCTGTACATGCTTCCAGGATTAGGCTTCATTGACCAGTTTCTGCATTCACTCTCCTCCCCATTTAAAAATTTGCCATTTTTTGCCAATTGGCTGGAGTGCATTGTCCACATTCCCAATTCAGAACAGTTCTCTGGGTTAATGGGGTGGTAGAAACATTTTCCTTTCACTTGCTTCCCTGGTACCATAAAAGAAAGTCTCAAGACGATGAATGTGGCACAAATTTTGGATAGTTCCACATGCACAGGTAAAGTATCCTAGTTGTCCCAGATACAGATTTAGGCAAACTCAATAAGCAAGGAACATTTTACAATGCTTATCAGAAATTAGTTTGCTTATAAACTTATAAAGTGCTTTTCCTGATGCTGAAATGGCCTCCCCTAACCCAAAAGCCATGATAAAATTACAAAAACAAAATCTTTTTTCCTGTCTCAGGATGAAATCTTGCCCCCACAGAGCTTCCCAGACCATTCAGAGCTACCTCTGAAAGGAGTTTAGGACTGGAATTTAACCCAACCCCCTTGGGAGAGGAACCAAGCAAATTTAGCTTTCTGTCTATCATTATACACTCAGTAAGGTACCAAGTACTTATATAGATGTAGGTGAGATTTGGACACTCAGCCTCTCTCTGTTTCCTACCATGGCCCTGGTCCCACATTCAGACCAGATTTAATGCTTTAAGATTCCCCTGAATCCTTACAATATAAGGTACCCAATGTTATTCTATGAATCCCTGAAACACATAGGAAATTAAACTGGAGGTCCATGACAAAATCTCTAGGAATCCCTTTCTACACAGGACACATGAAAATTCTCCATTGGATCCCTATCACCATGTGGGCCATCCTAATGGAATTCCAAGCTCACTCAACAATAGGGCAAGATATTTAATGTGAGGAGAAAGGAAACAGGTTCAGGTAAACCCCAACCAAGTGTGAGGCTTCCAAGAAAAGGGATCAAGCTGTTGGAATTGACTACTCAAGGTTTCTAGGCCCAAAGACAAACCTTATGCTATGATCAGCGTTTCCTAAGAATATCACAAATGAAGCAAATAGTCAAGATCTAGTTACAAACAGAAGAATAACACGAACATTTATGAGCTATCAGCATTTTAGGGAAGCAAAATCCACGCTTCTCATAGCCTCAACAGAGGTAGTTAGGTACTTACAAAGGACTCAGGAATGCAGTAGGTATCAATACTGAAACATTCAGCTAACTATAAAGAAGCCATCTCAAAAGGAACTGATCTGTATTGTAAAGAAAACACTGGAAAAATTGATTGAATAAATATAGCTTAAAACAACTGAGAAAAATATTTCCATTTTTCTCTAATGTGTCTCTAAAACTAAGGAATCCAACAAGAGAATCCCAGATGGAGAATCTCTCCAGTGGGAATCTGCAAATTCTCATTGTATAGTTCCAGATGAAATATATATGTATGTGTATATATATTTGTATAATGTATATACATATAGATACTATATTTCTATACTGGCAAGTTGACTCCCTAGACCGTGGCTCCATTGCCCCCTCAGGTTTCGAGGTGTACTCTGAGGCATTGGCAGGGGTTTTCCTAAGGCCGTCAGTTGCATTTCTCCTTCCCATATCCTTCCCACAATCCTAATCACAATTACCATTACCACTTAGTAGCTCCTCAATATCACTGATACAAGCCTCACTATAAATTTAGCCAATTGATTTCTCCTCGATATTGATTAAATAATTAGTATCAATTAGCTTTTATAGAAGAATAAAGAATATTTATAGAAGACTATATTATAGAAGAATAAAGACATATCAAGAGCCAACATTCAAAAATGTTCTCTTGAACCACCAACTCCCCTTTACACCATGGTCCCTCAGGAGAGTGAACTCAAACATAAAGCGATAGGTGCAAACATTCTTCTCACCAATGAATTCACATTCAGGTACATCTTAGCCAATGGACTCATTGCCTTCCTTGCAAAGCACAGAGTCTCAGATACAGTCAACCAAAACTAGAGAGTTTCACTGTTGGATTGGCTCCAATAAGTTGCTCCTCAGAGTTGACTCCCCCAGCCTTTCCAATCTCAAATTTTTACCCTGTCTGCAGTGCTCCTTCACTTAAGAACAGGACATAATAGACACAACAGAGATAGGAAAACAGCTTTGTCCTGAACAAATAATGGCCCCAGTAGGGCAGGAGGAGGAATGTTGCCGGCACCACTCTTCTCGCCCCACCCATAGACTTAGAGATGTGCTTGCCTCCATCAGAAGCAAAGACCTACTTTTGTGATATCTAATACAGTCAGTTATGGAATAGTACCATCTCCGAAGAGTAGAAATTGAAGATCACCCAAAGGGCAATGGAGAGATGGGTGTATGATGGCCATGAACACACCAAGACATACTATGAATGAGGAATTGTACAGGAACAGCTGAATTGTTGGAGAAATGTGTGACCAGAAAAAAAAAAAAGATGGGTCCATCATGTAAGATTCAAGAGTAAGTGACGACTAGTAGGCATCCTGTGTGCTTCAATGGAATCTACACTGTAGCAAGACAACCCAGCACATTGGGTTGAGTTCCTAGGGGAGCCTTGTGAGAGGACATGTCCCAGAGTCCTAAAGAAAGGATAGGCAGATAGACATGGATGAATTTTGAGCTCTACGACACTGGAGAGAGTAATCATCAATGAAATCACAAATTCATCAAAGTATCTAGCTAAGCGATAGGAATGTGTGCATGACTGAAATACCTGAAATATCAGCCTTGGTTGAAAGTAAACCTGGGATGGTCAAAGGAGTTTGATCCAGAATGCTCAAGTAGGCAAAGCCAAACTGAGCAGAGAAGACTCCATTCCCAGGTAGGCCAAAGCAGAAGCAGCATTCTATATAACAGGCTCTAGGTCAAGAAGATCATAAGGTCCAAACTTGACACAGGGAACTTGGTTGAAGAGCTGAGTAGCCCACTTTTTTACTCAGTTAAGTTGTTGCACGTGGCATTTCAAATTGTCTCCTTTACTGGATCCTCCTCCAGATGACACCCTCTAACCTTAGGAGTTCCTCAGGATTCTGTCCTGGTTCCTCTTCTCTTTTCCCTCTATACTATTTCATGTGTTGATCTCAAACAGCTCCTATAGATTCAATTACTATCACTATTTCTAATGACTCTCAAATCTACCCATCCTCTCCTAAATTCTCTGTTGTTATTCAGTCGTGTCTGATTCCTTGAGACCCCTTTTGGGGTTTTCTTGGCAATGATACAAGAGTGGTCTATCAATTCCTTCTCCAGTTCATTTTACAGATGAGGAAACTGAGGCAAAGAGGATTAAGTGACTTGCCCAGGGTCACCCAGCTGTTAAGTCTCTGAGGTCCTATTTGAATGGAAGAAGACTCTAGGCCTGGCATCCGAACCACTGAACCACCTGACTTCCCTCCCTAAACTCTCTCTTGACCTCCAATCTCACATTTCCAACTCTCTCTACCAATGTAAGTTAATGCCTTCTCTGCCCTTCTTTTTCTGTTTTAATAAACTTAACTAGTCCCAAAAATTCATATGTTGGTGAAGTTTGTGTCCCTCTATGTATTGTTACAGCTACCAAGAAAAAAATAGAAAAAACCCCACAATTTTGGAAGGGTAGAAAAACAAAGCAATTTATCCCCAATTATGGCTATAGCTGAGTTTTTGTATCTATACCTAAATCCTAGGAATTGCCTAAGATGGTTTTGTAGTATTTTCAGACAAACCAAGTATTTCTAAAGGCATCTTTGACGCCTTTTTGAAATGCTAATGACAAATATGTATAGCTATTAGTTTTGGAATTCAGTACGATTTCATTCCTCATTCAGGTGATAAAAGCTTGGAGAAAAGATATGTAAAAAGAGATTAAGAGACTTGTGAAATACTTACACAAGCAACCAAGACACCTTTCTTGAAATACTTATGATAACTATGAATAGTTATCAGTTTCATAGAATTTCAAAGTCTTAAAGGACCATCTAGTCCAACCTTCTCCTTTTAAAGATGAGGAAACTGAGGCCCAAGAAAAGTAAATTACTTCCTAAGGTCCCATAGCTGGTTAGCTCAGAGCCTGGTTTCCAATTCAGTCTTCTTTTTATTATACACTTGGAATTGATAGCTATTCAATTTTGCCAGCAAGTAGACAAAGAATGTATGCCATTACTACAGAAATGTCAAATCTAATTCCGATTAGTTATGAAAACATAACTATGAAAATATTATAATGAAAACATTCCCTTTGCCAGGAACCTTAGGCCCATGATTTCCATCCTACTCCATGTCCCTTTCTAATGCATTCAGAGCAAATACACAAGTCTTTTTGGCCTAGAAATGTAAAAATGCAACCTTTTTCATCCATCACCTGAAATACAAAGACATGATCTTCCAACTACTTATCTTTGAAAAACTCCAATGTTAGAAATATAGATAAAAATCTATAAAATTTGTTTTGTTAAATGTTGTGATTCTTACAAGTCTCAAAAGTGCAGGCATCTTGGAGTGTTCATCCCATCTCATTCGTCAAAGGACAAAAATTCGGATTTTCATCTTTCAAAAGTGGGAAATAGCTTCATTTATTTGCCTACTAGTTATTTTTTCATTAAGTGAAATGCCCATCAATTGGGGAATGGCAGAACAATGTGTGGTATATAAATATGATGGAACACTATTGTGCTATAAAAAATAATAAATAAGATGCTCTCAGAAAAACTTGAGAAGATTTATATAAACTGATACAAAGTAAAAAGTACACCAAATTAGGAGAACATCATACACAGTAACAGCAATATTGTAATGATGATCAACTGTGAAAGACTTAGTTACTCTGATCGATGATCCAAGATAATTCCAAAGGACTCATGATGAAAAGTGCTGTCCACAGAATAGATGAACTTTGAGTGCAGATTCAAGCATATTTTTTTCACTTTCTTTATTTTTCTTGTTTATTTGTGTACATTTTCTTTTGCAACATGGCTGAGATGGAAATATATTTTGCATGACTTATGTACAATCAACATCATCTCATTTGCCTTCTCAAGGGATGGGAAAGAGACTAGAGGAAGGGAGAGAAATTGGAGATCAAAAGAATGTTAAAATGTTTTAAAATGTAATTCAAAAATATTTAATGAAATAAATAAAATATATTAAGTATTTTAATATTAAATTATATATTATATAATTTTAAGTAATATATATTAAGTATTAAGATACTTATAAAATATATAAGTATCTGCTGCAACTTTAGAGGCGGGGTTGCCTCTCCAAAAGAACAGTCAAAACATAGGCTTAGTGGGCAACTACCTATAAAATATGATTTCAAGAGAACCAAGAAAATTTCCTGACCTAAAAACCTAACTCTTACTTGACTGTCATGCTGTCTGCAAATCCACTGTGAGTTGAGATACCATCCTCTGCTAAAATGCAAATGGCCCTGAAAGAGAATAAAATATTAATTCATTAGCATCATAAGGGGATTCATCAAATCCCTTTCCTATTTGACAGCCAGCTAAGAGCAGAATCCTGCAGGAAAAGAATACCGCATGGGTGTTTTAATTGGAGGGGAAGGTGGAGAGTAACATTTCCAGGTAAAAAGGTCTGTATTGGACATCCAGGGTCACCATAAAAAAAAAAAAATCACAGCCTTGAGGAGTTTAAAGGAAAGACAATGATGGGAAGAGGCAAGATGATTGTTCCCCTGGGCCTAAGTTCCAGCAAACTTTTCTCTTCTCTCTCACTTCTCAGCTGTCTTCATCTGAAGCTACCAATAGCACTGCAGATGGAGCTGTCATGAAAAACACATGGGAGCTTTGCCATAGGCATCTGTGGGAAAGCAAAGTGGAGATCCTGGTGTCTGTTCATATGTTTTCCTAAAGGACAAAAAGCCCCTTAACATTCATGGTGCTCAGCATCATTGGGGTCATTGTTCAAGGGGAGGATGGGCCCAGGAATAAGGTTGACTTCTTCATACAACTTCCACAACTGTGAAATCTACGGTATTCCCTTCTGTCCCAGCTGGAGGGAGGGGCCCTCATCCAAGTCCAGGTTCAGAGTGCAGAAGCCTGTCTTCCATTTCCACCTCTGGAAATAGGGCACGTGTCCTGGTATCATTGGAGACCCAGGGAATCCTATCTGGGAGTCTACTCGGAGGCTTTTCAACGGTTCTAGTATCAGATGGAGCATTTCCTTCATCAGTGTTAATATCTATGTAGTGAAACAATGAAAGGGCTTCCTATCAGTTCCAAATAGGACGTGAAAAGCTCTCAGCATTAAGAGTAGAGGATGCAGGAATAGGGCAATGGGAAACGTCTGAGTCACTGAAATGCCTCTTTGATTCCAATGGCCTGATATGTTGAAAAGGAAAAAGAGAGAGAGAGGGAGAGAAAGAGCAATTCATTAATGATCAGAGGAAGAGGACAGGAAGAGCCAGCCCTTAACATGGGCCCTTCCTAGAGGGAGGGAGAGAGAAGGCAAGAATCGAGGCTTGAGACACAATTCTAAGCAATAGATAAGGCCGATGCTTTTTTGTCAATCAGTCTCAACAGGCATGAGCAGGGGCAGAGTGATATTGGCTAAAACAAGATTTTACCAGCATAACCAGAACAATAACTTGTATTTATGGAGCATTTCAGGATTTACAAATCTCTTTACCTATATTATCTCATTTAAACTTCACAACAGCCCTAGAATAAAGGCAGGGTGGATAAACATTGTCATAATTTTACCATTAAAGAAATCAAGGGTCAGAGGAGTTAAAAAGACTTCCTCAAGGTCACACAACTAGTCACTGGAAGATCTTTTGATTCCAAATCCAATCCTCTTTTCCTCTCTAACACACTGCCTCTTTTCAATCCCATTAGGGAGTGATAATTAAGACTTTAACCCTTTTCGTAATAGAACTTTATTATTTCTAATTACATGTATAGATAGTTTTCAGTATTTATTTTTTCGTCAGATTTTTGAGTTACTAATTTTTCTCCCTCTCTCCCAACCCTCCCCCTTCCCCAATATGTCAAATAATCGGATATAGGTTATACGTGTGCAATTATGTTAAACATATTTGCACATCAGACTTTAATTCTTAAATCAGACTCACCCTTATGACTTTTCAAAGTCACTCACCTTCACCTACACATCTCCATATGTAAAATTAAGATTCAAATTCACCAGGCATGAATTTCCTGAAATCCTACCTCCTCCACACACCTTTCCTGGATTAAAGTATTCTAGACTTCCCCTTTCTGAGCACAGATCCACTCTAGAAATTTATATATGATCTTCCTTTTTATATCTTATGACTAAAGACTAAACTGTGTTGATGTCCAAAGCAATTAGAAAATTATTACAAAGTTCATGGATTATGCAGGTATTTATAGTTATAATCCAAAAGTTAATTGTTTAGTTATATTAAGTTTACCATCCTTACTCAGTAAGAGAAAATATTTTTGTATTTCAAAAGCAGGTTTAAATGATACAAGTCTTACATTTCATACCAGGGAGCCAACCTCAAATAGTACCCATGTCAAGAGACCTGGGAGATGGGTTACACCCACATTTACAAAGGGCAGGAGTCAAGGCTGAAGGTTTTGCTTAAACAGTCAACTTAGGGAACAGACATATAAACACAGGCATAATGAATAGCTTTTCTAGATGTTCCTCTCTGCTTTAGACAATAGCCAACATCCAGTCTTTAGCTTGCACAGGTCCAATGTAAATAGTTAATCCGTATTTTGTGTGTGTGTGTGTTAGTACAATAGTTTTATTCTGTCTTTATGTCCTTTTCATTTTTGTCTGTTTCAATTGGTCTTTCTTAGACTATAAACCAGTGGAGGTCAGGGAGCATATTGGTGTGGCTTCTACTCATCCGTGACGCAGTGGGTACTAAATGGTCTGTTTTACTAACAATCCCTCCCTCCTCATGAGGATTTTGTGCATACTATGTGCTTGAAGAATTGAATTGTGAGCCGTGTGCCCTGAGAGTCTTTCCTCCTGCCAAAGGAGATTGTGTCTTAGTGAAAGTAGGGGGAGCCTCAGGCTCTGCTCTCAGAAGTTCTTGGAGCAAGGAGTAATGTCAATTCTAAGCATAAAATAATAAACATGCCAGTTCAGCACACTGCAGGTGTGTGCGTGTTCAAAATGTTCTTTCTGAAGTATCCAAGGTCAGGGACTCAGAGGCCAGTGGGGCTGGCTGTTTTTATTGTCTATTGTCTCAGGCTCCGGCAGGAAGCACTTTCTGTTCCCAATTGCTTGGGTGGATTGGCTTGCAATGGGGGCTTGTACAGCTGGAGAATCAGCACCTGTTTCCCACCCAGAGATACAGGGTTCCTGGGTTACAGGAATTACTAACTAGGGCCTCCCTTTGGGGTGGATTCTGCCACTAGAAAGACTGGCACACTGTTCTTTGGGGGGCACTGGCTCTAGTCATGCTCTCTGCAGGGACATTGAACCATAACCATTTCTCAGATCGGTATCTTGAAGTCTGTTTGCTCATTTTTCTTTGTCTAGCACTCAGCCACCAAGTAAGCCCAGGCTGGACTTTCCAGCCTTCTAATCTTCTTGCTCAGGTCCCTAGCAGGCACTGACCTGCATGAATTCCTCTGGAGTCCACATCTGAATTTATAGGGGTAGTATATTTGCCATTTGGTGGTGTTTGCTAAGTAGAATCAGGACATTTTCTGAATAATGACGGGGCCTGGCTATATCTTTAGTCGATTCCTTTGTCCCCTAAGGATGACTTTGTGTGAGAGGGGAGAGAATGCAGCCCTAACTACCATACAGAGCTCATCAGGATCTGGCCTCCTTTCTCTTGTATTGGTCTGTGTAGATGTTATTGGAAAGCCTCAAAGCAAAAGTTTTCTTATTTAATGTGAAAAGAATGGTTTTTTTTTTCCCCAACCCCTGTCCAGGTTTCCTGCTCGACCTCCACCCTGCCAAGCTGGTCTTTTGAAGGATGTGGGCAGCCTCCTCCAATCTGCAGGGCCCACCTCTCCCTGGCCAGAGCAGGGCACCAGTGTGGCTGTGTTATCTGAAAAGGGCCTGGATCCAGGTACCTTTGCAATTCCTCTGAGTGATGGGGCTGCCCTTTGTGGAGGGGGAGATTAGAGGCAGGCGGGTGGCTGCTGAGCCCTCACTGGGGTGACAAGAGACGTCAGCCCCCCGAGCCTGGCTGAGCCACAAGACCGACGGACAGACGGGAGGAGGAAAGTCATGACAGGTCTGGAGGAGATCCAAGAGGGAAAGGGAGGAGGAAAGAAAGCCCAGCACACAAAGGCTAGGCCTGTCTTCACACCTGCAGAAAAGAACAGAGCCCACTGGCTGGTGGGGGGTGGTGGGAGATAGAGGGAGGGCACTAACTGATAGAAGGTGCAAGGGAGGGTTGCATGGGAGGGGGAGGTGAATAATTCTCCCTGAAAGAAGCATGTCACAGGAATATAGCTCAGCCAGACACTTCAAATAAAGGGAAGCAGCCATGGTGACAGGGGACATTCTTTGCTTCTGTGTGCTGTAGGGACCAGAGTACCGAGACATCAGAAAATAAAAGATGCTTGAGTTGCTTCATAGATTATTTTTTTAAGAGGCCCGCCACCACCAATACCATTGCCACCACCACCAATGCCACCACGTCACCACCCTGTGCCTTTGTTCAAGAGGACTTGTTACAGTATGAGCTCCTAGAAGTAACTGGCATACTTGGCTCCAGAGCAAGGCCCAGGCATCCCTTCATCAAAGCCGATTCACCCCCATCCCCAGTTGATATGATGCTCTATCACTGGCTCTTTGTTTGGCTAAGGGTTGACCTTCCCATCAAAGGTCACTTTAGAATTCTTCAAAACTCCATGGTCTTGGAGAAGCCTCTCTCCTCAGAGCTCTTCATTTCTCTGTCACTCATTGGGTTCATTCATGTATTCAGCAAACAGTAATTAAGGACCTCCTAGATTCTGTGCCTGTGCATATAAAGGCAAAAATGGAACAGACCCCACCCTCAAGGAGTTTCCATTGAGGTGGAATGTGGGGGGACAACATAAAGCATTTATATCAATACAAAGTCTAGCATAAGAAGGCACTAGAACAAAAACTGGCTTACACAGGGGGCCACTAAGTAGTACAGTGGATAGACCACTGAGCCTGGAGTCAGGAAGATCTGAGTTCAAATCCAGTTTCAGGTACTTCCTAGCTAAGTGACTCTGCAAGCCTCTTAACTCTATTTGCCTCAATTTTCTAATCTGTGAAATGAGCTGGAGAAGGAAACGGCAAATTACTCTCCAGTATTTTTGCAAGAAAATTTCAAATGGGCTTACAAAGTGTCAAGCATGACTGAAATGTACAGTCAACAGACTACTAGACCTAAAGATAGGAAGATTGCATTCAAATTCCGTCTCAGACACTAGTTGTGTGGCCTCGAATAAGTCATTTAACTTCAGTCTGCCTCAGTTTCCTCACCTGTAAAATGGAGGCAATAATAGTACCTCTCCCAGGGTTGTTGTGAGGATCCCATGAGATAGTATTTGAAAAACACTTTGCAAATCTTCAAGTACGATGTACAAGCTAACAATTACTCTTGTTCTTAACATATTTTTAGTTATCTCTAGATTATCAATTTCTTGAAAGCAGAGACTAAGCCTCTGTATTTAGGACTGCCCAGCAGCCTAAGGCCCTGTGTTCAGGTCATAGTCTCCCCTGGAGGCGTGGGTTCAAATCCCACTCCTGACAGTTCACTTTCAGCCCTCCTTCACTCAAAACAAAGTCAAGTGCAAGTCGTGTCATTATTTCTCTGATGGCCTGGGCTTCTTCAGCAACAAAGGACGAACATACACATGGTGTCCTAAACACAGTAGGTGTTTCACTGCTGTTAGTCAACACACAATGATTTCTTATTCCCAGTTAAACTGCATGTCATAAAAGGCTAAAATTCATGACTCTCAAAATATAGAGTGGCTAAGATTAGCCAATTCTAAGAATAGGTTTGAGGTCAAAGCTCAAGAAAAATCACTGACTTTGAGCAATATATATATATATATAAATATATATGTATGCATCTAAATATATGTTATATATGTATATATTTCATTTTCTTGAGGTACTTTAGAGATTAAAACTGAACCAAGTAAGACATTAAGGATAGAACAGAACATTATTCCCATGAGTTAAAAATATTTGGTCAGACAAGATCTCACCATAATTTCTTAAACAGATGGGGGAGGGGCATCCAGAAATCTTATACACACACCTATGATCTCTATCCTGTAATCAGCTTACTTACTATAGGGATAGTTCTTTGCCTGGAAGGTATCTATATATCTATTGACACTGTCAATTCTAAATTCATCTTTAATAAAATTTTCCTACCACTTAATTTCCTTCCCTTGTTCCACAAAACATCAAAGGGCATCCCAATAAGTGTATATCCTCCTGAATTTTCCCCTGCCCTGACTCCTCCTTCATTACTCACTAATGTTCCTTCCAACAGTCCTCATAAATGATCTCTCTCTCTCCTCCAAAATCCTGTAGCACTGTGGCTGTATTCACTTAGCAATATGGTCCTTAGGGACATCCTAGCTTTCAGATTGTGTGTCAAGTTCCATAGACAAGGCTAATCCTGTTCAAAATATGCTGTGGGTTCACATCCACTCAAAACCATCACTCATGAGACCCCACTTTTATGTTTACTTTTTTCTAGTCAGAGAACATGCTTAATTGAAATAAAAGGCACTTTGTGAAAGATTATAGCAAGAAAGTAGCAATAAACAATTAATGTCATAAACCTGGAGCATACTCCATATGTATTCAAATACCAGCATATTTATGAATGGATAGCCATGTTGAACATTTGTGGAGAGGCATCTGTGTAAGGAACACATATAATCAGAACACACTTTTGAAATCTTACACATGTAGTGAATACACATACACAAGGTACACAAATGACCAAGACTCACATGTGGAAGAACAGCTCGTGCTTCTGATGGTCCAGGGTGACCAATGACTTACAGTGCTATCAAGTGGTGTGCAGTCTCTTCTGGGCCAATAGTCACTTCTAGGCATGAAGGCTTGGCAACATTTAGTCCCTGATGAGTGCTGGTCCATGATGATCTTGAGAGGCTGACACTTGACAGTGCTCCACCAGTCAGTGGTCACTGCTGATCACTACTGAGTATATTTTCCAGTTTCTGGCTTCAGCGGCAGTTCCCAGGTGATATGCTACCTCTTCCTCATAAAAAAAAGAGTGGGCTCTGCCATCTCTCTTTTAAATTCAAACCTAAGACTTAAGATACAGCATTTTTTTTAGAAAGGTAAATTTCTAACATACCCAGTCATTAGGAAAAGAAAAAAAAACATTAGCAGCTTTTCTTTAAATTTTTTTTTATTTTCTACCCAATTACATGTAAAAACAATTTTAACATTTGTCTTTCTTTAAGTTTTGAGTTCCAGATTCTATCCCTCCCTCTCTCTCCTCCCCTCTCCCTAAGACAGTAAGCAATCTGATATAGGTTATAAGTTTCATCATCAACTTTTCTTACCATGGTGGGTAAGAGGGTGGCAGGAGGGACTGTCAATTCCCAAAGTCTTGACTGAAATAAGTATTTCCTTTCCAAAAATACATACCTCACCCCAAGTACCAGGCTCTTTAAAATACAAAACAGTTCCAGCTAGCTTGTGGTCACAAGCTGAAATATATTTTTCAACTTCCCCTTCATATTTATTCAGGAAAGGGTCTCTGTCAGAAACATCACACTGACTTAGGGTTAGAATTTCATCATGGTTCCTTTCTTACTGTCCACTTGCTGAACTGAACCAGTGTGTTTTTAAAACACACTGCCAAGGGCTCTCTGCTTCTGAGCCTCCTAGTTCTTTAGCCCTCTAATTATTTTTTGTCTTTCATGTTAATGAACAAAAGATGGAAAGGAACAGGAGCAAATGACCAAACCCAAGGGGCAAGGTCATCGTCTTCCTCTTGTCAAGGTGATCCCTGCCTTTTCTTATGTAATATGATCAGCCACAAGTCACTATACTTCTGTCACAGTTATTTATGTCCATGTTATATTTCTATTGCACTGTAAGCTCTTTGAGGATAGGGACCCTATTTTACTCATCCTTACATGACATAGAGAACTGAAAAGAGTCTCTAATATATGGTAGATGCTCAATAAACATTTGATGAATAAATAATTTTCCTCAATATCATCCATCATTGGAAATATACTAATTGTTGTGATAGCAGCAGCCAGGCTTCTTACAGCTTTTAAATCACTCTGAGGTCTCACAGAAGGAAGACCACAGCCTCCAAAACTGAAATTAATTCCATTCCACAGACTCACCACAAAGATGAGAATTTGTTTTTAGCCTTGAAGACCTGAGGGATAGGATAACTCAAAGCAGGAGAGCACCCAATGTTCAGGGTTCCTTTCAGACTTTTGGAATCTATCATTATAATTCCATGTTCCATTGCTGATTCGAATAGACTACAATACCAGAAGGCACCACCAGGGAAACTTGTGCAACAGTCACCTTTGTCATTCTATTTTTGAACGTATTAATCAATTGATCAATCAGCTTTTACTAAGCACTCACTATGTGCCAAGAACTGTGCTAAGTATTTTAACATGGGATTTTCCCATCATTTTTTTTTAATCACATATTTCCACCTGATTGATTAGCTTCCTTCTCAGCTTAGGTTCATTCAAGCCTTTTCTTTTTGATCAGTTTAGGGACGTAATTATCAAGAGTGGAAACTTATATCACAATCCACACTTCCTAAACCTTAGGATCAGAGGATCACAGATTCAGAGCTGAAAGGAATCTCAGAAGTCATCTAGTCAAACCATTTTATTTTATAGATGAGAACACTTGTGGTCAGTCACTTGTCCAAAGTCACCCAGGGTGTAAGTGATGGAAAAGGGATTTGAATCCAGACTCTTTCTTCTGAACCACATTGTTTCTTCCAGTTTATAGTGTAAAAGAAAAATGTTTCTATTGGTGTCATTTTAGCATTTTTATTTTCCTAAACATTTGATGATACAGCATTTCAATCCCAAACCACATTTTCAGCTGTCTTCACCTCAGGTTCAACATGCCAGAGAAAGGAAAATTTGCTTATTTAAAGCTGTCTTTTTTTCATTTGTCACTGTTCAATAATCAAAACAAGAAAGTGTTTAGCTCTGTCTGATTCTGTTATTTCTAAATCTATACTTCAATGCCCTTTTTACCTTAGAAAATTTCACTTTTGTCTAATTTCACAAAACTTGACTCTTCCTGATCTTTATGTGGGTCTCTCCCCTCCAAAACCAATATGGTTTATATAACACTCTAAATATGAGTCTCTAAAGATTCATTGTTTTCACATTTGTAGCCTTATTTTTCCTCAGGACCTCTGCATAAGTAGTATAGGCGTGGTTAGGCATTCAACAGCCAAATGATACATAGAAATAAATAATACTGGGAGAATCTACAAGCCAAACACTCCTCTATTAATCCTGTATAATTCTCCTCTCAGTTTTTCTTTGCTTTAGAATCTTCTCCTCCAAACCCAATATGGACCAATAGAATTCTATATATCTTCCTTCTCCTTGGGAGTCTAGTAGTCAATAGGTATGGCATAACCCCGTGGCAACATCAACCATTATGTTATATCTAATCATGTCCCCAGAAACATGACAACACCATGCAAGAAATGCTATGTAGAGTCGAAGTTAATCTTGTCCTCCCGTCATAATATTTTGCCAGGATCATATGGGTATCTATCAAGCAACCCCAGGGATACAGAATAAAGAACAGAAAATATCTGTGCCACAAATTTTCTTACAGTCTAACAGGGCTACTTAGAAACTGGATTTCAAGGGAGAAGAAAGGTCAACTGTTTAATCTACAAGAGCTAGTAGGGATGACTCATTTAGTTCTCATTCTATCTCTCTGGAGAAAACACTGAACCGGGAGCAGTTTACCCTAAGTGAGTTATCTCCTTAATCTCCTCATCTGTAAAATGGGCATGGTGATATGATCTGTTTATTGATCAAATTTTAGAGGCTTGCCAATAGAAAAACTACATTTCCTCTTCCTTCTCACAATGTCAGCACTGATGCTATCACAGGTTCTGGCTGCTGGAGTAATTCAAAGCATTTAATAGCCAACATCCCATTAGTAATATTCTGAGTAGCAATTTTACAAATTACGTCATGACAGAAAGAACAGTAGTTTGAAAACTTGCCTCTCTTCCATATTATTCTTAAGCGGGAAATACCATCCACCTCCTGTGCTCCCTTCTACCAGACAAGATACACCACGATATAGTATTTCCACACTTTATCAGAAGTGGTCTTTGTGGCATCAGGAGAAAATCCTGCAGGATTAGTTCAGGTCTTTCATTTCCTTAGTGTCTTCCTGAAGAAGATGCCCAAAAAAGAGGAGACAAAGTCCCTGCCCTGTGGGCACTTACCATCCAATTGGGTAGATACCATACTTAGTCATTTTGATCCATTTTTTTCCTCTTAGGTTAGTAGATAGGTACTTACTATGAAATGTATCTGCCTCCCCTACAGAGATTTAATGGAGATGCCTTTGAGAGCTCATGGGATCATAGACAGAGCAGTGACTCTCTAAATTTAGTGGGATCCTTGGAGGTTCATAACGATGGTCCAAGGGGTGCATGTGAAAAATTATTCAAATACTAAATAAAAAATATTCAAATACTAAATAATTATAAAGACTATTATGAATAAATGTATCCTAGGGGTTCATAATACTTTTTTCATTGAAGGGGACTCACAGAACAAAAAATGTTAGGAATCACTGAAGAAACTGAGGTCCAGAGTGACTTGCTCAAAGCTTTAACTTGCAGAGCTAGGATTTGAACTCAGTTTCTCTAACTCCAAATCTAGCACTCCATGTACCTCAATGTCATCTAGTCCCAAATCTAGCACTCCATGTACCATAATATCGTTTAGTCCCAAATCTAGCATTCCATATACCACACTGACATCTAGTCCCAAATCTAGTACTTGATGCACCATAATGTCATCTAGTCCCAAATCTAGCATTCCATGCACCACAATTTTATGATCCAGTCTGAAATCTAGCACTCCATACACCACAGTGTCACCACAGTGACATCTAGTCCCAAATCTAGTACTTGATGCACCATAATGTCATCTAGTCCTGAATCTAGCATTTGTACTGCAATTTTGTCTAGTCCCAAATCCAGCACTCCACATAGCACAATGACATCTAGTCCCAATTATAGTACTCCATGCACCACAATGTGATCTAGTCCCAAATCTAGCACACCATATACCACACTGATATCTAGTCCCTAGCACTCCATGCATCATGTCATCATCTTCTAGTCCAATTCCTTTATAGTGGGACTAAAGAAACTCAAATCAAAGTCAACTGCAAGTCATGTCATCAAGAAACTAAGCCAAGAAAGACAAAGTCACTTGCCCACAGTCACACAGTTTGTAGGTGGAAGAACTGGGGTTTAAACCCAGGCCTTAGAACCACAGACATAGAATTGAAAGGGACTTCAAGAGGCCTTCTCATTCAAACCCCTCCTTTTACAAATAAGGAAACTGAGGTCCAGGAAGATTATTATTCAGGGTCACCCAGGTAGTAGCAGAGGCAGGATATGAACTTGGCTACTCCATCTCCAGATGTACGGGATTCTTTTCCTCGCTATACCACAACGCCATCTTCCACACTCCAAGTTCAGTGCTTTCCCTTCTACCTTGTAGAGCCTTTATCATGAGGACCAAATGAGACAATGAATGGAAAGATCACAATACAAACAGTAGCTGTCATCACCTAGTTTTGTGTCTTCCACAGCTCCAAGCTTAGGATCTGCCTTAAAGAAGAAATTCAGAAGAAAAGTGATAATCAGTAGCATTTATATAATGTTTGCAAAGTATTTATAGAGACTCTCTCATCTGAAAAAAAAAACTGTACTTATGAATGATAAAACAAGTAGGATGCAGAAAAGGAGGGAATGTCTGATGCAGAGTCAGAGCACCTGACTTCTGGTCTCAGGTCTGATGCTTGCTAGCTATGTAATCTTAAACAAATCACTGGATATTTCTGAGTTTTCCTTTTTTTATCTGTAGATGACCTAGGACTAAGAAAGTCGATTCATTCATCGATAAGCATTGACTAATTGCTACTGCATGCCAAGTCCCAAGGATAGAATTCAAAAGGAAGACAATCCCTGCCCTAAAGGAGTTTCTTTCCTACCAAGGGTGAGTTGGGGGTGAAGGGTGGAAGGGAAGTAGCTTGGTATAGGGGGAAACAGGCATAACTTAGAATTCAGAGGAGCTCTTTTCTTTTTTTAATTAAATTTATTTTTAGTTTTCAACATTCACTTCCATAAGATTTTGAGTACCAAATTTTCTCCCCTTCCCTGTCCTCCCTCCTCCCCAAGATGGCATGCAATCTGATATAGGCTCTACACTTATATTCATATTAAACATATTTTCATATTAGTTGTGTTGTAAAGAAGAATTAGAACCAACGAAAAGAAGCATAAGAAAGAAGAAACGACAACAAAAAGGAGAGCAAATAATATGTTTTGATCTTCTTTCAGACTCCATTGTTTTTTCCCTGAATGTGGAGAGCATTTTCCATTATGAGTCCTTTGGAGTTGTCTTAGATCCTTGCATTGTATAGATAAGGCAAGTCTATCAAAGTTAGTTATCACAGTGTTGCTGTTACTGTGTACAATGTTCTCCTGGTTCTGTTCACTTCATTCAGCATCAGTTCATATAAGTCTTTCCAGGTTTTCCTGAAATTCGCTTACTCATCATTTCTCATAGCACAATAGTATTCCATTACATTCATATACCACAACTTGTTCAGTCATTCCCCAATTGATGGGCATTCCCTCAATTTCTAATTATTGGCCACCACAAAAAGAGCTGCTATAAATATTTTTGTACATGTGGGTCCTTTTCTCATTTTTTTATGATCACTTGGGGATACAGACCTAGAAACGGTATTGCTAGGTCAAAGGGTATGCACAATTTTTTGACCCTTTGGCCATAAAGAAGAACTCATTTCAAATCTCACCTCCTTAAATTTTTCTACCTGTGTAATCATAGTCAAATTGCTTTGTTTCTCTGAGTCAGTTTTTTCACCTTCAAAATGAGTGTAAAAATATGTAGGGGACAGATGGATGGCACAGGGGATGGAGCACCAGACCTGGAGTCAGGAAGATTCATCTTCCTGAGTTCAAATCTGGCCTCAGACATGTACTAGCTGTGTGATCCTGGGCAAGTCACTTAATGCTGTTTGCCTCAACAATGACATACTACTCTAGGATTTTGCCAAGAAAACCCCAAATGGGGTTACAAAGAGTCAGACATGACTAAAAAAATGACTGAACAACTACATCAACAAAAATACGTATAGGATGTGCACAGACTGGTTGCCTGTTGGGCATATCCAGCAATACCACTTCTAGATCTGTATCCCAAAAAGATCATAAAAAAAGGGAAAAGGACCCACATGTGCAAAAATATTTATAGCAGCTCTTTTTGTGGTGACAAAATATTGGAAATGGAGGGGATGTCCATCAATTGGGGAATGGCTGAATAAGCTGTGGTTTATGAATGTAATGAAACAGTCCTGTGCAATAAGCAATGACGGGCAGGCAGATTTCAGAAACACACGGAAAAACTTGAATGAATTGATGCAAAGTGAAATGAGACAAACCAGAAAAACACTGTACACAGTATCAGTGACATTGTGTGATGATCAATTATGAATGACTCAGCTCTTGTCAGCAACTCAGTGATCCAAGATAAGTACAAATGACTCACAAAAGAAAATTCTATCCACATCCAGATAAAAAACTGATGGACTCTGAATGCAGATCGAAGCATATTTTTTTCATTTTACTTTATTCTTTCTCATATTTTTTCTCTTTTGATCTTTTTCTTCTGTCACAACTGTAACTAATATGGAAACATTTTTACATGAGAGTGAATGTATAAACTATATCAAACTGCCTACCATTTTCAGAAGAGGGGAGGGGAGGGAGAGGAGAAAAAATTGGAACTCAAAATCTTGTAAAAATGGATGCTAAAAAATTTCTTGACGTATAATTGGGGGAAAAAAATAAAACACTATTAAAAATATACGTAGGGCCTACCTTTCAGAGAGCCCTAGCATAGTGAAAGGAGAGCAGACCTTAAATCCAGGAAGACCTGAATTCATGCCCCACCTTTGAGGGGCACTGGTTATGTGACTCTGGGCAAGTCATCTAACTGCTCAATGCTCTAAGCCAGAAGTTCTAATTGAAGGGATTTATGTTAAGAAATGTTTTGTAAATAAAAAAAGGAAAAGGACATATATACATACATATATATATATATGTATGTATATATGCCCATCAGTAGAGGAATAGTTGAACAAGTTGTAGCTTATGATTGTGTACGAATACTATTATGCCATAAGAAATGATAAGCAAGATGCTCTCAGAAAAACCTAGAAAGACTTACAGGAACTGATGCAAAGTAAAGTGAACAGCAATACCACCAAAATCAACTGTGAAAGATCAACTTAGCTACTGTCAGCAGTACGATGATCTAAGACAATCTCGAAGAACTTATGAAAAATGTTATCCACTTCCAGAGAAAAAACTGATGGGAATCTGAATGCAGATCAAAGCATACTATTTTATGGGGGTGTTTTGGTCTGTGAATTCTTTCACAACATGACAAATATGGCAATATGTTTTGCATGATTGTACATGTATAACCCATAACAAATTGTTTGACCCCTCAATAAGGGGACAGGGAAGGAAAGGAGTGAGAGAAATCGGAACTCAAAATTTGTAAAAATGAATGCTAAAATTGCTTTGACATGTAATTGAAAAAGAAAAAAAAACATTTAGGAGTCTTAAAATTTTTTCATGATGCCTTAAACAGTAAATAATTGTAAAGAAAAAAATATGAGTATATTGCTTGCTTTCTAAAGAGATGGGGAGGGATGGGCAAGAGGGAGAGTACTTGGAACTCAACATTTTAAAAAACAATGTTAAAAACTTTAAATATAATTGGGAAATAGTTCACAAAATAAATAAAAATATTTTAAAGAAGCAATAGCAATATAATAGTAGTATTTTAAATTACCTTGGAATTTCACAACACAATTTGTTGCTGTTGAAAGAGGTTCACGATTGGGAGCCACTAGTCTAGGCAACTCTCTAAGACTATAAATGTCAGAGAAGTTGCTCATCTGCATGGGAGTTTCCTCACTGGGTGTTTCCTAAACCAAGGAACTCACAGGTTCAATTTCTATTCCTCTTCTAGCCTACTTCACAAAAGTAATTGTGAGATTCAAGTGAGACTATGAAAAGTACCCTGAAAACTTTAATGAGAGATACAAATATCACCTCTTGTTGCTATGATCATCCTCTCTACAATCCCTTCCAACTCCGTCCTTCCTATAAGGTGAACAAGAAAGAAATCTAACAGAACTCAGTGGGGGAGGCTTAGGTCTCTTTCAAAACCAACCTCTCTCACTCCTTCATCTAGAAAGTCTGGGACCCAAACCTGGTGGCTCAGTGGGAAAAGCTCTTAAACTGCAATCAGTTGAATTCCATCTCTGCTCTTGCTATTTGTGTCAAATTCTGAGTCTCCTCCTCTGTAAGATAATTATATCAAAGGTATTTAAAAGGGATCAGTGGGTAGATGGGAGAGGGAGGCTGTGAACTTGGATGAGAAAAAAATTATATCTTTATATTTAGCAACTTCCAACTGAAATTCAGCATTTCTTTCCAGTATGATTAAAAAAAAATTTAAAAAAATTCTTAGTAGGCATCCCCAAGCTTCACCAGACGGAGGGAGAGGTTCATCACACAAAACATGCTGCTTTCTAAGATTCTCTAGACATGCCCTCTAAGGTCTCAGACATGGGATGCTAAGCTCCCTCTGGTCCATGACCTTCCTGCCCCTGGGAGTGGGCTGCATGCCTGAGATCAGTCCACAGAAGCCTCTGCCTTTGATAGGGGGCAGGAATCCTGTCTTCACGCTATAACCGGGGCTGTGGGTGACGTCACTGCATTCAGGCCTCGGGACTACTCTTGGGAAATTGACTTGGGATGGTGCGCTGAGACCGCCTCGTTTTCTGGTCCTTGCGCTAGGCAGCCCGTCCTTGGACCTTTGCCGCCTCCTTGTGGTCAGAGCTGTAGTGGCCTGGGACCAGGGGAAGCGAATCCTATGGGATCTTCGCTCTGGAGGTGGAATGGACCTCGGAGATAATCTAGCCCAGTTCCCTTCTTTTCACAAATGAGGAAACTGAGGCCCATGGAGGGAAATGACTTGTCCAAGGACACATAGATATAGGTTCTTAAATCCAGAGCTAGAAGGGCCCTTGGCTAGGTCAAGGCACTGATTTCCCTTCACAGAACTGCAGAATTGGAAGGGACCCCAAAGATCATCTAATCCTGCTAGTCACCGAACAGAAATGCCCACTGTAATGCTACTATAAAGAAGTCATGAAGTCTTCATTTTGTCATGCAAAGCATGGTCTGCTGCCTTAGATAAACTTTCCCACCCTTATCTCCACCCGCTAGAAACACGCTAGACCCTGGAAGAGGGAGCAGGAGTTTACCAGAAATCCTACCATGGTCATGGTGGCATGCTTGAGCAACACTTGGTAACTAATGCACTGGCTGTAACCTGGTAGGTTCCTTAAAAGAAGCACCTCTAAAACAGGAAACATGGGAATTAGACCTTGGAGGATCCTTAGAGGTCTAATACAACCCTCTCGTTTTATTCAAATACCCCTGAAATGTCAAATAATTAAAGAATAATAACTAACTGTTATTGGGGGTCAACTTTCTGCTGCCCCTCCAACAATAGCTGGTACACAACAACTGTCTCTGAGGATGCTGGCCCATATGCAGCAGACACATCTGGGAATGTACACAGTTGGTGGCCAACCTGGTGAAACATGGTGACTGGTTGCCCCCAGAATTATTTGGCTCCTGAACCTATATGTAAAGTTTCATTTAAAACATTCACACATGCTGCACATTTTGGAAAATAAAGCCCCATTTATAAGCCTTAATGCAAACTCAGACCACTCCTGTTATCCAACGTGGGAGAGTCATATTGCTATGAGAACCTTCCCAGAAACATTTCCTGACTTGACAAAATGTGCAACGTTAAAAGTTGCATGCACACAAACGTCTGAGTTTGATTTCCTTCTTTAAAACCCACTTCACCAAAAATAATCAAAAAGGCAAAAATAAAACAATCTCAGAACCCAGCTGCTCTTCTCTGACCTGAATATTTGCCAGTTTCACACACAAAAAAAGGTCCACCTTAAAAACCAAGCCAAAGTCTGTCTTTTATCCCATGGATTGGGAAGAACTCAGGCTCTAGAGTTCTCAGAAGGTTTGGCTTTAGATTCTAATTCTGCTACTCTTTTACTATCCTGGGTGGCCTGTAGCAAATCACTTGACTTCCCTGGGTCTCAATTTCCTCATCGGTAAATGTAAATGTAAATGATTCCATCTTGTATACTATGTCTAGAGAATTGTTGCCAAGTTTCGATTCAATGCATCTCAATTCAACAAGCACTTATTAAGTGCCTACTATATACTGAGCAAGGCTAGTTGCTGAGGATAAACAAAAATAAGCTAGCCCCTGCCCTCAAGAAGCTTATACTCTATTGGAAGGAGGGAACAAGTCAATAAAGATAATGTGCAAAATGCATACTAAGTAAATTGAGTGGTGCGGTACTTATGGGGAAAATATGGAAAGGTCTTTTGTAGGAGGTAGCAGTTGAGCAGAGCCTTGAAAAGACACAGAGGTCAGGAAGGAGAACATTCCAGGCAAACTAATGGAGAAAAGAGATGGAATGTCCTATATGGGGAATAGCAAAGAAGTAGATGAGTTTGCCTGGAAGGGAGAGTGAGGTTGGGTGTGGGAGAGCAAGGAGTTTATACATAATCAGCTTGAAAAGGGAGGCTGGAACCAGATGGTGAAGGGCTGTAAAATGCCAAACAAAGAAGTAGGTATTTATCCTAGAAGCTTCTTGAGAAGGGATAATGAAATGGCAAATGGGTGCTTCGGGAACATCAATTTGGCTGTCATCCAAAGTCACTTTGGTGATTCTCTTCCTTTGAAGTTCACTCCTCTCTGACAAGATCCTTGCTACAATGACCTTCCAGGTCATTCCTCCATCCAAGAAAAATTTAGCACCCCACTCACTGTCTTCTCCACCCCAATCCTTCCACAACTTGAAGACCAAGCCCTATTGGTCTTAATGTCCCCAACTCCCCTGATTACTTTCCTAGCCTGTCTCAACCGTGTACAGAAGTAGTCATGCCTTCGATATCCCTCCACCTTATCAACCAAGTGATGGAAAATTCTTATATATGACTTATATATATGAATATATATATATTCATATATATATATATATATGAAAACTTGGTGCTTGTGTATAGGAGGGACTAGAGAGAGGAAAGGTCCCACGCAGGGAAACTGACTAATAGACTATTACAATAGTCTAAACCAGATAAAGATCAGAATTAGGATGATGGCCATGAGACTAGAAAATAGCGAATGAATACAAGAGTTGTGTAAAATCAAGATTTGATGACTGATTGAATGGGGGTGGGGAGAGGACTAACGGAAAGTAAAAAGTCCACACTCCTTTCATCAAAATATATAAATAGAGTTTCCAAAAGAAGAAATCCAAGCTATCAAAATTTTTTGAAATGTGCCAGATCACTAACAATTAGAGAAATGTGGGTTAAAGCAGCTCTGGAGTTCTACCCCATATCCATCAGATTGACAAAGATGTCTGAAAAAGAAAATAAGAACTATTAGAAGAGCTACAGAAGAGTAGTCATATTCATGCACCTTTGGAGGAGTTGTGAATCGGTCCAGGCATTCTAGAAAGTGATTTAGAACCAGGATCCCAAAAGTCACTAAATTACAACAGACTTTTTGACCCAACAATATGCTTATTAAATCTATATCACAGAGAGATCAAAGAAAGAGGAAAGCAACCCACATATATCAAAAAATATTTGTAGTAGCTTTTTTTGTAGGGGCAAAGAGCTGAAAACTAAGGAGGTACTACTTGCCAGTTGGAGAATGGTTAACAAATTATGATATATGGGCGGAGCCAAGATGGTGGAGTAGAAAGACTTACATATGCTAGCTCCGAATCCACAGTCCATGGATCTCCTGTAAAAAGAACTCCCAACAAATTCTGGAACAGTAGAAGCCACACAGCAACGGAATGAAGGAGATTTCCATTCCAGAGAGCCCTGAAAAACCAATCCCAAAGGTCCATCGTGCACCAGATGGGAGCAGAGCCCAGCCCTTTCCTGGCCGCGCAGCACTGAGAGGAGTGAGCAGATCCGAGCAGCCTTCAGGGACGGAATCTCCAGTGGCCGCAAAGGTCCCTCTACCCACAGACACACAGGTCAGTGAGAAAGATGTCTGGATGGGCTGAGGGGAGCGGGGTGTCTCCATGACTCAGGCCCCCTCAGGAGGCAGCGGGTGGCCAGAGGCTCCCGGAGCAGGCAGGAGCTTGGCAGGAGCTCCATTACAGAAGGTCTCTGCATAAACCCCCTGAGGAAACTGAGCCTGGGAGGCATCACTGCCCCCACCTGAGCACCAGAACTTAAGCTCCCATTGAATAGCAGCCAGGCCTGCCGCCAAAAGCTCTGAAGCTGGGGAACAGCATTTGAATCTCAGACCCCAAGCACTAGCTGGGCGGATCTAGGTGGGGGTGGAGAGGAATCTCAGAAGTCAAGAAGAAGTCAATTTTCCTGGGAAAATGCCTAGGAAAGGGGAAAAAAATAAGACCATAGAAGGTTACTTTCTTGGCGAGCGGATGATTCTGCCCTTCCTCTCTGACGAGGAAGAACAATGCTTACTATCAGGTAAAGACATAGGAGTCAAAGCTTCTGTATCCCAAACATCTGAAATAGATATCCAATGGGCACAGGCCATGGAAGAGCTCAAAAAGGATTTTGAAAATCAAGTTAGACAGGTAGAGGAAAAACTGGGAAGAGAAATGAGAGAGATGTAAGAAAAGCATGAAAAACAGGTCAATACCTTGATAAAGAAGACCCCAAAAAAATTGCTGAAGAAAATAACACCTTGAAAAATAGGCTAACTCAATTGGCAAAAGAGGTTCAAAAAGCCAATGAGGAGAAGAATGCTTTCAAAAGCAGAATTAGCCAAGTGGAAAAAGAGGTTCAAAAGCTCACTGAAGAAAATAGTTCTCTCAAAATTACAATGGAACAGATAGAGGGTAATGAC